>JADEZO010000012.1:0-1200000 GCA_016807845.1 Colletotrichum eleusines | reverse complement strand
CTATTAACCTAGATAAAGGTTATCTCTATCTCTATAAAGTTATTTAGACTAAAAGGTAGATAAAAGTTAGCATTTAAGAGGCTTTTATTATTAATAATATATATCGCTTTAGAACTATTTATAATTCTATTTTATAAAAATAGATAAATACTTTTTAAGGCTATACTAAAGATTATACTTAGTATGATTTTAAAATCCTAGGTATTTATAGTAATTATAATAATACTATCTACAAGCCTTAAGTTAGTTCTCTTTTTTTATTATAAAATTATATTATAGCTTTTAAGATAAAGCTTACCTTTAGCTATAAGCTATTCTTTTAAAATAAGCTTACTATATATTAAATATTATTTATTTTTATAACTATTTCTTAGATTTTTAGATATACTCCTTTAATAGAGATATAGCTATCTTTAAATAACTATTAGTAACTTTACTAATAAAAGTAAATTTAATATAGGTATAGTTTAAAACCTTTTATAGATAGTTATATCTATCTAGATAGTTTACCTTTAAGTGTTTTATTATATTTAAAGTAGTATCTAATTATCTTATAGAAGTTAAATATATTTCATTATAAAAAGATAATTTTTTTAAATAGATTAAATACTAATTATAATAATATAAAAGGCTTTTTTTTGATTAATAGTACTATCTATTAGTTAATTTAACTTAAGATTCTTTATAAATACCTTATACTTATAGTCTCTCTAGCTAGAAGTAAGATAAACTTAAATAATATTTAGAAAGTTAATTACTATAATCTCTTTTTTAACCTTAGGTATAATATAAGCCTAGGCTTAAAGATAGACAGCCTATTAATCTTTATATTAATATATAGGGTTAGTTTTATTTTTTTATTTTCTTAAGTATATTATAATACTTAGTTTATATAGCAATCCTAATAAAGATATTATTCAAAGCTCAAGTTTTTTTTAGATATCTAATAATTTATTAAATAATTAATAGCTAGCTATTAAGACTTATATTTATCTATGTATTTAAAAAAGATAACTAAAGTAATAATATTAATAATCTATAAGTTTACTATATAGGTGTTTTTTACTTATTAGGTAATAATAGATAAATAAAAAATATATCTTTTAGTTTTAATTTCCTATTAGTCTTTAATATCTATAGGTTATATAAGACGTCTAATAGATATAAGTTTATTAAAAGTAAAGCTTAGAGTAGTAACTCCTTTAGTAGTTATAAAAAGATAGTTATTCTTTTAGGCCTAATATTACTTCTCATAAACAACTTTTATTATTATATAATTATTATTATAAAAGTCTTATTATTCTATAATAAGAAAAATATATATTAAGATTTCTTTTTTATTAATAAAGTCTTAAGAGATATTTAGATAGTCGAAGTTAATATATTACTATATATTAAGTCCCTTATATTAGGATTTTAATATTTAGTATTATATAGGCTAATTATACCCGCTAATAAGCTTAATAGCCTTAATAAAAGATAAGTTAGACTTAAATATCTTTAGCTATTAATAAAAGTAATAAAATATATTTTTCTATAAACTCTTAATAATTTATAATCTAAAGGTTATAAATAGTAATAGTAAAAGCTAGGCTTATAACTATTATAAGTTAAAGTATATAGTAAGGTATATAAGGATTTAGGTCTAAAGGGTTTAATTCTATTTAAGTGAAAGTAAGGAAAATAAGGCCCTATATATAGGCAGGATGTGTGAGTAATGAGTGAAACACCACGTGATATAGCAGGTGAGAATGCTCTTGCATAAGGTGGAAATACATGAAGCTATCGTGACAGATGATGACCTTGCCCGCAGCCAGGGTGCGGATGTCGCAGACCTCCTTGGGGCCGATGCTGGTTTGTCTGCAGTCCTAGAAGGTTTCAGTACATAAGATCCAAGTCTAGTCGCTCAGCGACTCTGCAACTCCCCACGCAGGACCTCGATAGGCAAGGATTGGCTGTACCAAACAACTCATCGTCAACCTCAGTGGCCTCGAAAAAAGAAACTACATGCTGCAAATACACATCTCCTTCAGACCTCTGCACACGCGGCTGGAAGAAACATACGATCCCCCACAAGCTCTTTATCTCACACACACACACACTCTCTCTCTCTCACGCGCGCGCGCACAAATGTCCGAATCCAACTCCTAAAGAAGACCGATGAAACTTCCTTCACAGGCTTTCAATACCATACCAACACAACAACTAGAGTCTGCCACGAAGCGCTCTGGGGGTATATCTGACGTCTAGCAACAGAAGTCATCGGAAAGAGGAGGGCTACCGGCATGCATCTGTCACCAAGTCTCGGAATGTGTTCTTGGATGCGGGATTGGACTTGAACCAGTGAGTGCTCTTACGTCTTTCTTCGGAAGAAGCATCGCATAAACTAACCCTGATGGCCGGGCTTCTTGAAAGGCTTCGATGCCTCCCGATGAACTGCATGCATGCAATCATTACAACACCTACTGCTGTTTCGGCGCGTCGGTCCAACAGACTTGCTGCATTCGTCATTAAGAGTGCTGGTCGTTCTAGGCCATTAACAAGTTCCCACTCATCATCATAGGCAACAAAGCAACCGGACACCAAAAGCTGTTCAAATCCTCTTCCCGAGGTGGGTAAATTAATACACCATCACGGTAGCTGGCCTTGCTTTCTTTTACCAATCTGCATTCTATCCCAATACGAGCCAGACATACAGAACCAACCACCGCAAGCCAATATGTCATCTCCGCTTATCTCAGTCATGTCTCATTTCAACCTTGACACCACTTCGCTTCATAGGCTCATTGTAGGCTCATATTCATCTTACATCTGTCTCATCTTGAACTTTTCAACTTATGCCCTAACATATTCAACAAGGAGACGCTCGTAATGTTCCTTGTAAGTAAAGCAAGCTGACAGGTTTACCTTGCATATTAACCAGCATAGCAGAGATACAGTTACCTGCTCCCGCGCCACCGACCTACCCGACAGCCTCTCACGGTGCTCCTCTATTTCTTCCAACTTCTTCTCTTGTCTACATCGCATCGCGTCTTTCAACCAGTCTCGTACCATCGCACTCATCTTCCCACTGACTGCTCCTCATCCACGAAACGTTAAAGCCGAAATCAGTTGCAGCTTTGCGCCGTCGTTGACTCGATCGCAGTCTTCAACCCAGCCAGCTTTCCAAATATCAGGAGGCGTCAAGACTTGGTAGTCTAAGGGCGCAGTTCTACTGGTCGAGGCCGGAGCACTGCTGTTGCAACCCGTGGCTGCTGGCCGAGTTCACCCACCGTAACGCTGCTGGCTGGGCTTTCCCCGCCGAACGCTCGCCATCGTGTCGAATCCTTGGCCGGGACCCGTCACTCGCTGCTCTGTGACGGGGCGCCGTCGGCGATCATTGTCATTGCGAGGTTATCCGTAAACTGCATGGTAGCGTCGGCGCAGACGTCCGCCGGTGTTTTCATGGTACGGAAGAAACCGATGGCGTAAGGGGGAGCTTCCAAGGGGCTTCGTCTTAGGTGGCGGGGATCTAGAGGGACGGAGCCCGAGACGCTCTCATCGCACCTAGGCTGTCTGTGTTGAGGTGTGGACACAAGAAGCTCCAGGCAAGCAGGTGCGTATCGTGACACCGGAGATGGCCGAGCGCAAGCTGCCGCAGTGGATGCTGTCGACTCGTCCAATCTCGAGACTTCTGCCGGCTTGCCACTGGGTAGCATGGCGACTAATGTCGACGAGGAAAGATTCAAGCATTCCCACGTCACAGGCAACAGGTGCACTACACTCTAGGTCGCTCATCCAACAGCCACATTCATCACTGCGGAGCCAAGCTCTGCTGATGGGGGAGAGTCTTGAAGGCGTTGAACGAAACAGAGGTGTGTATCTGCTTCGTGGGGACCTGGAATCAAAAACGTTATGCTGTACCCTCCCTCGCCCTCTTATGGGAATCTAGACAACCGTTCGACTTCAAGGCGCGTTGCTTGTTTCGTCCGCAGGTGGCGCCAACATGGCCGCTTGCAGCCAGGGAGCAAAGTCTTCCCGTGCCCACCGAGCCAGGCGGCCAAGGTGCGAGACAATAGAGTAGCACCCGCGTACCTCATCCGAGGAACCCATCTCGAACCCTTCCCACATTACCTGATTTCAGTTAGCTAGCCCTCCCTCACCCCCAACCAAGCACCCGGAAGAAAGAACTAAACTCACCAGCTTACCATGCGCCCGCTCGGCGAAATCAACCCGCCATCGAGCACCGTGCACAAAAATGACGGGCAAAACCGGCAGCTGCACCGCGGATGGCAGACGGCTCAGGAAATCCAAGTGAGTCCGGGCCCAGGCGGCTAGCTGCGCGGGCCCCGATACCATCTCGGCGTTGGCACTTTTAGTCTCGATCGGGATGGCGGCTGGCGTATCGGGGTTATCCGGTAGCTGGATGTGCGTTACGTGGTGAGTGCTGGCGTTGGGTCTTCGGTATGCTTCGACGGTCAATGTAAAGTCGCTCTCGGGAGGGAAGTCGAGGAGGATGGCGTAGTCTATCTTGACGTTGAGCCACTGGTCCTCCTGGCGGAAGTTGGGCAGGACACGGCAGGACGTGCTGGATCGGTCAGATGGAGGAGAGCTCTGGGATAGACAGCGGATTACCTACACATTGCGGTAATAGACGCCGGGCTCGTCGTCGAGGGCCACTTCGAGAAGCGGTGCATGGACCGAGTCGTTCCAGCCGGCCTCGTGTTCCATCTGTGTCCCACAACGAATAGATTTCTCTCGGATCTTGCAGAGACGTCTGTACGTATACATATCGTTGTCAAACTGTTCTTGTTCCGTGGACCCATCTGGTCTAGCTGTGTAAAACCACGCGTCCCGCGGCTGATTCCCCCAGCTCGAGTCTTTTGTCAGAGCAGCCTACCACTATTAGCATCCGCCAACAACGCCGCGTCACAACAGCGCGCAACGCATACCTTGACTGTGCTCGGGATGACAGGCGCATCCTGCAGGGCGTACAGTTCCCTCATCAAGGACGTGGGTTCGGGCCGGTTGGTGACTTTGTCGCGGCGCAAGGGGTACTCTGTTGCCTGACGGAGTTCTCTCTCGCGCTTCTTGGGACTCGCAGAGCGGCGCGAGGAGCCGGACAGGCCTGAGTCGGAGGCAGTATCGGGAGTCGAGATGCTCGCGCTGTCAAAGTTGAATCGTGAAAAGCTCGGAGGGTTCGTCGGTGTGGCTTCGAGATCGTCGTCCATGGGTCCTTTGCGCTTCGCTGGGCTCGGGGTGCGAGGCATGATGAGGCAGTCCGAGTCGGGGTTGCAAAGGTGCGTGATCCAATCTTGGATGAATGAGGTGGTGGATGCGTCGCATTGGATATCTGGAAAGTCGAATCGATGCATGGGGCCTTTCTTGTAGCGATACGTTCTGGTGTTGAGGAATCAAGAACCGACGTTGGTTGAGAGTTTGTCGTGGTTGGATTGTTGATCTTGTGGTTGGCCTGGCGATGGCTGGCGGTACATTGTTAGGGAGTGTGATTACGTCAGATTTGGAAGAAATAGAGAGGCCGTGCATGCTACCAGCCACAGCATCAACGCCTTAGGTGGCTGCAGCCCTTACGTAATCACACTGCTATATTGCGTATCAGGACAATGACCAATTACCTAAAATGACACTATTACGTAACATAGTCATCGGCGTTGATTGTAATGATCCGTAAGGAATCGAACTTAGATACCTGCTTACTTTGCTGGAGAGAAGGCTATCAATGATATTAATAGTCAAGAAGAAAGATGTCGTGATGCCTTCACCGGCATCCCGTAATCTTGCGCCTCGGCAGCGCGAAGCCGGGCATGCACAATTTCTCCGGACGCGGAACAATAGGTATTCCGATTTCGGAATGACTACTGATCCGGCCTCCGCTGGCCCCATCCAGCAGGCGGAAGGTAACTAAACTACCCCACTTGCGGGCCACCCCCGCATCGGGGCCACCTGAAAATCCCATATTTCTCCTCTTTTATTAACACTAACACCTTTTTTAAACTATCACAACAATTGCTATATATCACCAAATAACGCTATATTATTTAGAATATCTTTTTTAACCTATTATAAAGCAATATACTAACGATCAGCTTTAATAGGCCCTTTCTAAGGTACTAGATAGTTACCTTATTTATTAGGCTATTTAGAAATAGGGTATATTATACTACTTATTTTAATACTGATTCTATAGATAATAAAGTAAAGCTACTGTCTATACCTATATATAACGGTTATCTTAGGCCTAAGAGAACTATCTAGCTTAATAGGTTTAAATTTAGGATACCTTAGGTGTTAACTCTATCTATTAATAACTAAAAGGCTTAATAGAGTGTGTATTAGGTAATAGATAGTAACCTATAAAAAGAAAATAGATAGACTAGTTTCTATAGTAAAATCTATTAGTTAATTATAGGTAGTCTAAAATAATAAATATTTAGTAATAAAGGACCTATTTTCTAAGGTTATCTAAGGTTTTTATTATTATTTATTAATACTTTTACTATTTAGAGAATCTAGCTATTAAATTAATAAAATATAAATAAGACTAATATTATAAAAAAAAATCTAATAGAGTAGTTTAAGGCGTTATAGTATTATAGTATATCTAAAAAAATAGCTAAGATCTTAAGTATAGGTCTCTATGATTAAGTATATAGCTATTAATAGAAGGTCTCTATATCTATTAGTTATATATAAAGGTAAATTAGTCTAGGCCTAATAGTTTCTATTTAACCTATCAAGATATGAAGGATAATATTTTATATATATAAACAATAGCTTGATAACTAAAAAGACTACCCTTAAGTAGCTAAAAAGTTCTTTATTTTAGGTGTTATATCTAGTAAGCTAGAAATAGCTAGACTATTAGTTTTAAATAGGTATTATAGCTATATATCTATAGACTTTATATATAAATACTTTAAGAATAAGATATATCTATTATATCTATTATTATACTTCTCTATTATCTTTTAGTTATTAGATATATTAGTTTTCAGCTTTTAAAATAGGTCTATTAAAAAGAGATTAAATATCTAGATAACTAGATTAATAATTTAACTATTATTAATAAAAGCGTATTTTTAGTCTATTATTTAAGGCTAAAATACAGTAATAATAGTCTAAAATTTAAAGATAGCTAGAGATAGACTAAACTATAGCTAATATATATATAATAACCTCTATCTAACTCCTTTGTTAATAAGGTAAAAGAAAATAGCTAATAAGCTAGTTAAACTAACAGCTAATAATAGGATAAAGCTATGTATATTGTTCTATAGTTAACCCTTTATTAATCTATTAATCTATAGTATTAACTATACTAGTCAACCTAATTAAGTATAAATAGATTAAATACCTATACTATTTATTACCTATCTAGAAAGGTACAAAGAGGATATAATAAGCAGGCATCTAGAAAGGTACTTCTAAAGCAAAAGGTCTATCAGTTAGAGGGCCAGTTAGAGGACCTACGACAAAGTAAGAGGAAAAAGGTCCCCTTATCGCCTAACAGCACCTTTGCCACTATATGGGACATCCAGCGGGCATAAAGTCCGGATATTGGGTCAATAGATAGTCCGGATGAATCCAGGGCATCCGAATTATCCAGCGAAGCCGGAATTTGCATATGGGTGGGCGGCAGACTTGGTGAAATAAGTGGTGATAGTGGTGGTGATGGTGGTGGTGATGGTGGCCCGGATGTGTGGGTGGCCCGCAAGTAGGGCACTTGAGTTATTTCTCTGTGTCGGACCAGCTATTCTCATACGTAGCTAGCTAGGCCTTTTTCCTATAGCCTTTCCTGACCGAAAAGTGCATCTGTGACAAAAGATGAAGATAAAGACGGGTACATACGTCTCAATCAACCAACTAGTCCTCCAAGATTCTTCTCGTCTTCCACTCCAAGTCGTCCTAATGCTCTATGTAAATGGGCTTAGATATAGGATCTGGTTCTCGGTGCCAATTGTTTTGTGTTTTAAGGGCGCTGGGGGCGAAACAACCATAAGAAAAAAGCGACAGACATTTTGAGATGAAGCGAAGAACAGAGGATGCATGGAGCCGGTATCTTTTCATTCTTTTCTTCTTCCCCTGGCGTTAAATGTTATACATTTTCTAAGAGTGCCCTACATATACAAGAACGTTACATAGCTCGCTAGAAATGAAACTTCCACGGGGACCATGGAGCCTAAGGCGGCCTGTTTATATCAAGTTCTTTCTCCTGATTAGTGTATATTTCCCTTCCTATATCCCTAATCTCCATTGTAGACTCAGACAATAAAGTTATATCTTTATATGAAATACTTAACACCCCGAAGGCTTGCTTGTTGCTTTAGACCTACCGTTTAGTACCTATCATCCTTCCTCTCCATCGCCATTATGTCGAAAACATCAACTGACGCACTTTTAACCATAAATAAATACTTATACCCTAAGGGTAGCAAACATGGATGTTCATCCCGGTACAAGCTTGCATCGTTACTTCAGAAACAAGCCAAAAACCACAAGAGATAATGGTTCCATCGCGGCCGATATACAGCATCTCCTCAACCAGTTATACTATCAATAGCTTATAGCAAACCAGCAGTGTCATCACCAACGTCAACATTACGTCGTCGTCACTACTACAGAAGTGGGCATGGCCCTTTCCGGTACTATTGCTGTATTGAACCCACGTTGAATCCCTTCCTACCTGGCAACCCGGCCCACGCCACCAATTCACTTCAAAGACCTGACTATGCCCTGGTCTTCCGGCCAGAGAAACTTGGACAGCGCCATATCCTGTGTTAGCAAGTACAAAGCCCTCCGACCCCCTCTTATTTTCAGAATCGCTTAAGGATGGAAGTGAAAAGCAGTACCACAAGCCTTAGCAGCCCAGCATTACAACTATTGATACCCATGTCAGCAGCCAGAAAGTCGTATGGCCGCTACCGGAAATGCAACCAGCGCATTCCTGGTCTAAAGTACCTCTGCCTCCTTTCTTCCGCGTTATTATCATACCAAATTACCCTCCTCAGCCCTCATGAATGACGTTGGACCCCTCACGCAGCGTTCAGCTTAGCTGCCCGCATTCCAGCCGGAGACGTCCGAGCAGGATGGGGCTCACTCAGAGGCCGAGTACACACTGAACAACTCATTGATAGACCAGCTCGTCTGTAAGACGAACCTCTACTAGTTCACCCGCCTGGAAGTCTGTAGTAGCCTCTGGCCAAACGAACGAAGACGACATCGATGTTGCTCTTCATTTCCCGACCCAGGTCGCTACTTAATCCCTAGTCAGTACTCGCCACCTACTCCAACACAAGGTTTAAAGCAGTGAAGGTTTGGTAGCTTTCTGCTACTCAGCGTCAAGGGACCGTGGAAGCAGAGGAGTGGAGGAAGGGAAACAACAGTGACAACACCTTGGTCTACCTAATATAACGATTAGGACACAGTCTAAGTAAGCCCCCGGGTACCTCGGTTACCCGCTGTAGCCTAAATATTCCACCCTACTGACCAGTCTTAACCGTCCAGAAACACCACCTAGGCGGTCTCTGGCTTGCCCTTGTTGGAGATGGTTACAAAGTCGCTTACTATATCGTTATAATCGTCCCCGAGACATAGGTCGTCTTGCTGGAGCGGTGCTGATCTTCCGCTTATCCCGAACGGGGAGGTTAGAGGTGGTATCAGGTGAGTCTTGTTAACGAGTTCTCTTCTGTCGAGATGCCGTGGTCATAGTCTAAAAACGTCATGGTTAGCAACCCCAAGCAGAACAAGGTGAGGGAGACACTGGTGGTATAAAAAAGCGCTTAAAGATAATAGGACAGCCACTGCCTTGGAGTAACAATCTGCGGCTTGTCTAAGCAAGCAACGATAGCTCCTCATCGAAAGGGAAACAACACCAATATTACAGCGCCTTGTCTTGGCAACACATAACTCCCCACGCAACGATTGCCCACACTAGGGCGCTTACAGGCACCAGTCCCGCCCTAACTCTCAATCATCATTTCGCCGCTGGCACCAGCCCTTCGCTTCATACCTCATCATGTCCCAGGTCCATTGCCGAGCAGCTCTGGTGTGGTAGATCATCACAATCACCAGGCAACTGTCGCTACAACATGATTTCGAGCCCGCCCTCGCCACCTCAAACAACGTCCCATTGCTACTGGCGAATAATAGCAGCAGAATTATTACCAGCCATCTTGCTGGTCTGTCTGTCTGCCACCAGTTTATGAAGACTCACAAATGTCTCGTACACTAGCCCTTCTTCCCATCGTCTATGTAAGTCTGGCAAAAGGCTGAGGTGCATAGACCTCAGGGGTGCTTAAACCCTGTTTCTATTCTATGCGCAGCCAGGTACATGACCTTTGTTAAGATGAATTCTACAACACGCTTATTTGCTCTTTCTCCGGTACTGGTGCTCGTCTGTTGGTCATACCACAAGGTAACGTTTCGGTTTTGTCGCAAAAACGACGCCGTTAATTGCGTGCAGCAATTAACGCCTTATATCACCTCGTGACAGGTGTATAGCAGTTTAACGCTTGCCAAGGCCTTAGCGTCTCCTATTGTGCTTGGTAGTCTGCCCAAGGTACAGGCGGCCCCTACTTAAGAGGGTGGTTCTGTTCAAGGGTTGTGTAGTCTTGAAGAAGTGAGATGACTGACGTGAGAGGTTTTCCCTCCTATTCTGATAGTAAAACAATACTTGCTACCTCGACTACTCAGCGCCTCAGGTGAATTAATAATTGTATGCAGGTATGGCTGTGTTGCTTTCTTGTCGATCGGATCAGATTTTTGACTATTAAAGTAACCCCCTACCCCTCCATTTGAACCACCCCCGCATTTGAACCACTATCACCACCACCACCACCACCACTATCACCACTTATTTCACTACCATCACCACCCACCCATATACAACTTACGTCCTCACTAGATAATTACGATGCGCTGGATTCATCCGGACTATCTTCCAGACTATCTATATCGCCGATATCCAGACTTTACGCCCGCTGGATGTCCTATATAGATATAAACCAACTGTTAGGTGATAGAGTGTTACGGTCAGTAATCCGACAGTAGGGTTTCCGCTAATAGTATAGCTGAGGTCGATACTCGGTAACAGTATTGTTGGCTTGTTGGTCTGTTGATCACCCGGTGATCAGTCGTGTGGTCGAAAGTCGTAAGGGTAGCTCGTATAGCCTCTTGTCAATGAATCACTAAAGGGATACTGAAAGGTATTCAGAGAATGTATCACAAGTTGATTGCTGAAGAGCTATGGAAGTCTGTTCTTGAGCGCGTCCAAGTCCATCCTATATACAAGTTCTGTTTCTCTCGGTGTGTCGTGGAGCGACGGCCATCCGTCGGTCCTTCACCGTGGAGCGCTGTTGACCGATCGGTCCTTCACCTGGAGCGCTTATCGTTCGTCGGTCCTTCTTATCATCACGTGACTTATACCATAGTTCTTCCGTTCCGGGGAGTCACTCGTCTGGCGATCCTGTTTGCTTTGGCAGTACAAAGGCTGTGCCGCCCGCGCTTCCAGCTTGGTGGGGCTAACGTCGCCTGTAACTTGTTGGGTCGTAACATAGAGGGACCTTCTTTCTTCTAGTGTTGCGATAGGTATCTAACTAGGCTTATAATCCCTTTATCTGCTGGTCTTGAAGGGTTAGTCTAGTTACTTACTTATTATAACCTTTCTATATCTTTCTAGTTAACTACTGTATAGTAAAGGTATCTAACCTTTCTTTATCTAGCTGGTTTAATAGATAGAATTAATACTATAGGTTAGCTAACCGATAAAAGGTTAACTATAGGATAATAGATACCTCTTTATCCTACTGCTAACTATTTAGTTAACTGTCTTATTGGTCTTATTAGTAGGCAGACGATGCCTTAGTTACTATAGGGTTAGATAGAAGGCGTCTTATAGAAATTAGCTATAATTAGCTAACTTTTAGCTATTTTTAATATTAATATATATAATAAAAGACTCTTTAGCCTTTTAATAACAGCCTAAAAATAACTGTTTACTGATAACTATTAAGTCGCTATACTAGTTATCTATATATCTAACCTCTCTTCTATACCCTTATTTTAATAGTCTAAAGACTACTATATCTAGAGGCTAAAGGACTATAAAGGTATATAGTAGTAAATATAAGACGTATATATTATTCTAGAAGTATTACTATATAAAGTTAACTATTGTATAGCTGTAATACCTATCCATTACTAGTAGTCTAAAGTCATCTGGCTGGCTAGGTCTAGTCTAGAGGATAAAGACCTTTTCTAGCTATTTAAGGGCAGTAGTATTAGTCGTCTAGCCACTCTCTAAGTATATAAACTGCCAGCCCTTATATAGGGTTAAGTCTAATAGAAACCACTAGGCCTATACTAACTTTCCCTTATATATAACTAAGGGATATAAGGAGGTCCTAGTTACCGATGTATATTTAATTAAAGACACCTATACCCTTAATCTATACCGTTTTTTCTAGATATAATAGGATATTAAAAAGCCTAACACTAGCCTATTATATCCCTTACCTTTTATAATACCAGTCTTATCTATATTCTAGCGGTTAAATAGATAGGTATCTTTAATCGTTAGTATATCTAGTCTATTAAACTAAGCCTATATATTCTCTATAGAATAGGCTTTATATTGCCTAATATTAATACCACGGTATCGCTTAGTCTATATAGATAGGTTATAGCGTATAAATCGCTTTATCTAGCGTTTTTTTAGGTACTAGTTATCGCTTAATATACACTCTATTATTCCTTTAGCTTATTAATAGTTAATACAACACCTAAGGGTATCTTAAGTAGCGATATAAGCAGCTAGATTATCCTCTTAGGTCTAGGATAGTTACTGATAGTTAACTATTAATTCTTTTCTGTTTTAGGTGCTATTAAGCCGGTGCTAAAGTGTTAGGTATAATATACCCTAGTTATAAGCAGCCTTATAGATAAAGTATCTATCTATAACAGTATAAAGTGCCTATTAAAGCTTCAAATTAGTATACTGCTTTATGGTATAATAATAAGTATATTTTAAAAAATTCTCGTTATTTAGTAAACAATTATAAATATTATAGTAGTTTGTAAGTTAGTAGTGATAGTGTTAAGGGGGATGTTTCACATGGTTCAAATGTAGGGGTGGTTCAAATAGAGGGGTAGGGAGTTACGTATGCTAGCTATAATAATTCTTGTTTACTTAATAATATATTTCTACATAACTATAACTGTAGGGTTTCTCTTAAATTCATAGCCTTTAGGGTAAGAAGTACCTAAAATCGGATCTAAGTTATTTTAGATGGCGATATCTGTCCTAGAAATGCTGCCTACATTTATTTCTAGACCTAGCCCATCCCGGCCAAGTGGGCCGATCTGTCGGTGCCAGTCGCCAACATTGCCTACACTTAAACAGATACAACGGCTGTTACTGCTTCTCTAGAACTCTACAAGAGAATAATTATTCATGTTTGTGGCCCCGGAACGTTGGTGACAGCCGGATGACGGAAATTCAGACTAAATCGCGGGCCAGCCACGCGGCAATGGAATCTCGGGGACCTTCACAGGCAAAACATCAAGGTCGCGACGGCTTCAGTACCGATAGCTGAGCCTACCAGCAAGGTCGTAATGGCCTCTGCCTGCCAGCCACAACTCTGCCACCATGGTCGACGAAAAGCTTGTAAACGGTGTCAGAGATGGCTTAACTCGCCAGCAGAGTTATTGCCGCCAGCCAGATATAACAAAGCCGGCTAAAGCTGGTCTCTTCCTCTCCATCTTCCAACAGGATCCACGCACATCAGGCGACACCGATAACAACAAACCATACACACCCTTGAGAGATAATAATACATTCTATTCAGGATTAATCGCTTACTACGTAAACTTGCTATTATAGTTATGGGCCTATAAAATTGTTAGTGAGACTAATAAAAAGAAGATTTAGTTTCAATTATAGCGATCCAGTCAGATTCATTAACGTCAACGTTACAAAAACTACCCTGTATATTTCTACCCTTAAGTCCATATACATCCTAAATATCAGTCTTATCAAGTTTTAATTCGCCGGTTTCAATGTCTCGATAGTAACACCTGTAAAACTTATTAGAATGAATATGAAGGACAACTGACAAGGCTAGCATACGCGCAATAACGTATTCTTGCTGTAGCCTGGGAGGCAGGAACAAGGCTTAAAACGTAGCTAAGCATCATTTTAAAGGTTTTAAATAGTAATCTAGATTATTATTAAGATAGTAGAAATAGGTTATAAGAGGCTAAAAAGGGAATAGAAAGGGAAGGTAAATATCTTTATAGAAAGAAACACATTTATATAGCTAAGTGTTACGACCCAAGAAAAGCGTTGGTTAACGTAACCACCTGGGACAGGACCCGCGGGGGAGACCAGGGGATAATCAGGCTGCAAGTCTAATGATCACGGCGCTTACGGTCGCAGGTCGGAACGGAAGAACTATGGAAGGTCACATGCAGACAAGGAAGTAAGCACCGATAAGGTGTGCATTTGGTGCTCACCAACAAGCGCTCACCAGCGCTCATCCAGGTGATCATTAAGACGATCACTACTGCGAAAGAGACCAACGGATAAGGAGATATAAGGACACTTATTCCAAGTAGATAGACTTCTTCTATAGCTCTTCAGCAATCAACTTGTGATATATTCTCTAAATACCTTTCAGTATCCATCCTTAGTGATTGAATTAACAAGAAGCTATATAAGCTATACTACCGACCTTTAACCACACGACTGATCACCAAGTGATTAACAGACCAACAAGCCAAGACTACTGTTACCGAGTATCGACCTCTGCTTACTTATAGCGGAAACCCTACTGTCGGATTGCTGACCGTAACACTAAGTGTGCGTATTTTAAATATAGTTCTTTATTACTATTTTTTAGACTATAATATTAAGTACTACTTCTATAGTTCTAGATAATATTAAGAATATAACACTATATACTGTAATAATATGTTAGGCCTTACTCTATAAGAACAAAATAAAAAAGTTTCCTAAGTAAGATAACTAACGTTGTTATAAGTAGATAAACTTTGATATCATTATCTAATTACCCCTATAAGACTTAAGTCTATATTACTACTTCACTATTAGGCCGAAATAAAAGCCCCTTGTCAGGTGTCTTAACACATACACCCCTAATATTTTAGGTATAGCTGATCTTTGCACTATATGTATAGGTAGTTACCGACTGACTGTTAGTAACTTTTCCCTACTACCTATACCTATCACTATCACTATTACTACAATTATTCTTTTAATTATTACCTTTATCTATATTGTTAATAAGTAGCTAGCGGACTTTTAGATAGAGGATTCTTTTATATTATATAGATTACTAGAGTATATTCTATAAGGTGGTAATAGAAACCTATAGAAGAAATATCCTTGTCATGTTACTAAGAGGATGTGTGGTGGCCTGGTAGGTATGTGATAGAGGGGCTTTTACTTACCCCTCCCACCCTGTATAATAACTGACGTATATGTATAGCGTGTTATGTATCATAGTAAGTCTCGTACCTTAATAAACCCTTGCTAAGGTGTATGCAAAATTCTACTAGATAAATACTAAGGGTACTATTAATTACCTGCTAGAAGTTTACGTATATAATTCCTGCCATCTAAGAGAGAAAAATAAATAAAAATACTAGCTTTAATACCAAGATGTAGTAGATCTAGATTAGGGCGACCCTTTAGTAATCGCTCACCAATATCTATTAATACTATATAGCTAGTAATATTAGCATTTCGTTTAAATACTTTACCAAGCTTAATAGTATATAGATAGAATTATTTTGTTCTGCTAATATCTAGCTTTCTCTAAATTTTAATTTTAACATAACATATTTGCTCTTATGGCGCGGTCTTATAAAGTTGCTATTTTAAGCCTAATACCTGCTGCATCTATAGTCAACCCTACGTCTTCTCAACAATACATACGACCATACCTACCGGAGAACTCGGGATCCCGTCCGCTCTCCCATAGATAAGCCGGTAAGGGCTAGAGTAGTAGTCGGGTCGGTGACGACCGGCGAATGCCTAGTGTTGTATGTGGTATTTTTTTTGGCGTTTGTGTTGGGTTGGTATGGCGGTTGGCAACGAGAAGAGAGCGGGGAAGAAGGGAGAGAGAGGCTCGCTCCCGTGAGGATGCTGCTGACTGGCTGGATATAAAACTTCAGGAACAAAGGTCGTTTTTAAAAACAGCCGTTTGTTTCGCCTTGTAATCTATCATTTAGAATCTCGCCAGAGAACGTCCGGGAAGAAGACTCTATCTGGGCAGAGTCGCGCGCCCTGCCGCGCGCACTAGAAACCTCAAAGTCTCTATGACCTCCGCTGATGGGCTGGCCAACCGACGACGTTCCGTTTCTGCCCTTCAAGCTTGCTCATAGGGATCGACAACTGAACATCATTTTATCGACCTCTAAACCATATAACATAAGTAGCTTTTTAAAACCTAAGTAATCACGTCATCGGTGTCTGGTACCTATCAGTATCGTATTGGCTGGTACAGACGATGTTGTCCCCCAGAGTGCCTGAGATCAGCCACGGATCCTGTGGGGCGTATGCCACCGAGTCGAAGACTCTGCACGATCCGTTGTGGAAGGGAATTTAGCCCAGTACGGCCTGTAACAACGACGACTTGGTGACGCAAGCAGTTATATATGGCGTGGTCCTATTTACTGTAGCAAAAATGCCAAAAGCTGTTTGTAGGTAGAATCGTACAGACCTTAGTTAAGCTTCTCTAACAGTCTAGATGGCGTGTTGATCGGCATATTCGAGTGCGCTGGCTTTGATGCCCTTGATATTATTCATTAGGTTCTGAAGCATAGCCAAACGGTGATCGTTGAATTCGATGTATGCCCTAATCGAGCCCTGCATACTCGTCCCAGCAAAGTTCTAGCCGAAGAAGATAAACCCCAACAGAAGAAAGCCTTGCAAAGACGTAGGCACATGGTTCCCGTATGGCAGCATAGACACATGTCATGTAACGCACTCCAGCTCATCAGCCGAATTGTCAGGGTTGATATACCGATTGGCTGTATTGGTGCACTCTAGATGTCGTGTATTGTCATAACATAGTTTGATATGAAATCAATGTCTACAGCTAAGGTGATGATGACTAAAAAGACTGCTGAGGATGCCTGTTCTGGGCTCTGGAGGAGCTCATGTAGAATCAGTGGAGCACCCAAGGTTGCTACGGAGGAGACCAGCTATAAGGATCGTGGTTAGCTTGTCGACCGATCCATGAAGGAGCTATGTCTGGCTAATCCCACCCCCAGAACGCCGCCTAGTGTCAGCATGCCTCTAGTCTCTGGTCGGAGTATGAAAGCTAGAGGGGCATTGTGTTGTTGGCGAAGGTTGGCGAACACCCTGCATAATTGCCTGCCGTAGATAATCAAAGCAATGCTCAGCGTGATGAAGATAACCCCTCATAATGTGTCACGTAACAAAACGATACCGTTACTTACGTGGGCAGTAATCGAGGCTTATATCGTGACACTATCCCCATGCTTGACCGGTTCTGAGGGCGGATATTGTTTTTGGTACTCTCGGAAATAGCCACGGCAGCAAGACATCTATCGGACATACAATACAGTCAAGATGCTGATAAGCAAAGACAGTAAAAAAAAAAATGACACTCTTCTGGTTTCTGACACACGTGGAGTCTGACCTCTGGCTGGAGACCAAAGCAGCCAAGCACGCGAGTACGCAACGAGGGAGCACGACAAGGAAGAAACCGGCCAGACCGGGAGCTATCTTTCTGGCGGCTCAGTGTAGAAATACAATACCCCACTTCCATCAATTCTTCTGTGGGGCAGTGATACCAGCAACAGGAAGTTAGTAAACACTTACTACGTATAATGAGAAGTATGTATGCTAACTGAGTCAGCCAGAATAGAAAGATACTTCATACCTTATAGTACTACTTTAAGAATCGTCTTCACCACTCTACAGATGTAGTAATTTATTAGATGTTATTTTCATATTATACATTTAATTTCAATTCTTTTTATACATATACTGCGTAGATGCTATATATATTTATGCGTAAATATAGAGTAAATATTTAGTAACTCAAGGACTAATTGTCTATGACTAGCTATCAGAAGACTAAGTTCTAGCTACGATATAAGCTTTATGTACTCGGCTATCTGATAAAAGTTTGTTATGTAGATAAGCTTTATTGCTTACCCTGGTAAAGCTAATGCCATGGTGTAGCTGAAGCCTAATGCCTTGTGTCCTGAAATGTTATCTGTTTCATATAGGGCGGCACCTACTATAACGCGAGCCCACACACTAATCTGGTGCGGTCTGATAACTAAAATAGCGGGTGAGTAAGTATTAGATACCTAACACCATAGTGCTTATGTTATATAGTATAGATACAGAGTATTGTATCACATTTTAAGTATTTAACCCTAGAACCAACCTCCCTGCCACTTGATTTTCGCTAACCTGATGCCCCTTTCTTTCATTAACATCAAGAAGTTGACGGTAAACTCTATTTTTGTTCTTAAGGTACTACCTTTTATTAAGTTTCTTACTTACTTGTCGAAAGTCATGAAAGTCACAATTCTCTTTGGAATTCTAACGGCAGCCTGTACTGCGTCTGCTCTGGGGCTAAGGGCTAGGGATACTTGTGGGGCAGGGGGTGGTAAAGTTTAGAATAAATACAGATAACCCAAAACATGTGCTGATAACTACTTAATAGACTTTTGTGCATCAGATGTTCCGTGTTGTGGTGGTTTGAACTGTGCATCAATTGATAGCGACGGTGTAGGTGTACGCTGCTCAGACTGTTAGACAATTATTAGAGTACGGCCAATAAGAAAGTACAGGACAGCCTATACCTATCTCTGGAAGAGAAAATATAGTATATCAGCATTAAAATTATTGTCGACTTCAAGACCGGTCCAGACACGTCCGAACCGTCGTTCTGCCAAGTGAGTGGCTTCTTTCTGCAAGTCAATATAGAGGCATCCGATGCTGCCGTTGTTCTCTTCGCCCTCCACCCAGTAATTTGTCTACTCCGACCATAAGCGTCTTTACTTTCTTTCCGCTTCTGATGGCCTCCCTGACCTTCATCAACTGGCCTGGTTACGTGAACAGCGGCGGTTAGTGCTATTGAACCCCTCATCTTCGACCTTCTGGTCATGGTCTTTTATTCCAACGCGTAGGTCACGTCGTTGAGTTACAAGACGTGTCCTTAAGGGAAAAGGTAGCCAAGGTAGACCCCCCCCCCCTGAGAGGCGCTGTCTTGGTATTTGACTATCACTGCGTAGTATTCGATGCCTTAAACTTTGCCTCTTAAACCTCGTCTACATAGCTAACAGACAGCTTATATCTAAGGCTTGCTGACCTGTTCCTTTCTGAAAAACTTCAAGTACCCGAATGGCAGAACCAACTGCATCCCCAACGCCACCCAGAACCACGCCCTTGACACCCCGGGCATAATCCCCTCCGAGAAATCAGGAAACACATCACCCGGCCCAATCTTATCCGGGGCCGTTGCGCGCGCCAGAATCGTCGCGACACTCCCCAGAATCTGGGCGCCCACCAGTGCCGCCGCCACGTGTTGCCTCGTTAGCGTGAGCAACAGGACCATTCCGATGCCCACGCCCTGGATGGCATCCAGCACGCCCAGCCACAACCACAGAGCGCGCGAGACGAGCGCGCCCGCGACAGCGTTGTGGCCCAGCCAGGGCAGGTAGAGACCGATGCCGGATGTGCCCCAGAGCATTTGCGCCCAGCGCGGGGCGCCGAGGCCGAAGCCGAACATGGGGACGAGCCATGGATGCGTGACGCCGAAGCGCGACAAAGCCACGAGGAGAAGGGCCCAGACACCGACGAAGAAGCCCACCGCGAGTAAGACGGCCGACCAGCCTGGGACGTATTTCGAGGCGAACAGAAACTGCCAATTCCGTCCGTACGGTGCGCTCAGCCAGTAGTTCTGCACAACCACCGTGAGGAAAAACCATGGAACGATGTTCCGACGGATCAAGCTCCTGTAGAAGCTCGGGATATACCCCGGCGCTTGGCGGTAGTAATCTGGCAAACCGAAGAACAGCGCGAGGCCCACGGCCCACAGGATGAGTGCGATGGGGACTGCGATGACGAGGGCCACGGGTACACGACTGTCCGCGATCGTCTTGTTATCCAGACTGCCGTCGCCGGTCTGCGCGCCGGCTATCACGGAGCCCCAGTACCACAGGCCGACGGTGTAGAGCTGTTGGATTCCTTGGATGATGCACGCGCGGAAGAGCCAGATGTTGATGGGCGCGCCGCCTTCATCGCCAAAGTTGACTGCAAAATATAAGCTGCCCGTGGACGACGCGGCTGCGTAGAGGCACGTGGCGACGACTTGGACGGCCCCGCGGCCGCCGTGAAGAGGGATAAACGGCGAGATGCCGAGCAGAAGGAATCCCAGGCCGTACAGAAGGAAGGGCAGCGTGAGAGTGTAGAGGGCCGCGAAGCGACGGAAAAGAATCCACCAGAAGATCGAAGTGCCGAGATAGATGCTGGCGATGAGATAGAGCTTGTTTTCAGTCTGGGATGTACTGCTGGTGAGGAGGACAATCTGGTACGAGTTGGCCGAGAGGATCTGGCCGAGAGCCAGGAAGAATGAGTAGATGGGCCAGTTGCCGAGACGGATCTGAAGCAACCTGGATAATGGTCAGTAGTCAGGCTCAGATGTTATGTGAAGGGGGAGGGTAGAGATAGCACGTACTTCTTCAGCCCGGTCGGCGCCTTGTACGCCTTGCCTAGCAAGAACTCATCATCCGTAGGATCCTCACCGTCGGGATAGTTCCCATCATCACCACTATCCGCCTCACTAGGCGCAAAGCTATTGTAGCTCGAGTTACGCAAATGGCCCAGGCGTCCTGAGCCATATATCATGCTCGTACGTCCCCGCGGACTCTTGGACCGGCCCAGCTTGGCATCCCGGAAGCGCTTGCTCCAATCCCGTTCGCTCTCGACGAGGTACTCTTCGATGCACATCTCGCTCTCGCTGTTCTTGGCCGTCAACCCGGCCAGCTTCTCCTGAAAAGCGCGGTAGTACTCCTCGGTGCTGTCGTTGAAGGACGGATCTACCTTTTGTAGGGCGTAGTCGTTGCGTGCGCCGACCACCTCGTTGACGGAGAGGAGCGACGAGTTGCGGTGCTGCGTGAGCGCGGGCCGCAGGCCAGACGGGTTGCTGCCCGGCGTGCCGTTCTCGGGCGCCACCACGGTTGACAAGCTGTCTGATGACGAGTTGTTCCCGATACCTGTGTAGAACGGGTTCGAGTTCGCGTCTAGCGGATTCGGTGGTGCTAGCAGCGAGCCATCTTCGGCATCTTGGCCTCCCGCAGGACCATCGACTCGTAGCTGCGGGGGCCGAGAGACAGATCGGGCACGTGTACGGATATCAGCCGCGACAGGCGGCGAGTCCAAGTACGGACTCGGCGTTCGTGCCGTTCGCGGGCGCGAGCCAGGCGGAGAATCCTGGCACAATGTCGACTCCCTCGATCGACGACGATCCGAAGTACCAGCAGGGCTCGACGGTCGTCGAGAAAGAAACGACGACGATGACCGCGGCGATGATTCGGCCGAGTCGCACCCGCGTCCGCGCGCGGGGACAGTCAGTAGGGGCTTATGCGCGAAGCGCTTCTTCTTGGAGGCCTCCTTGTTGTGTAGGCGGATGGCTTCGAACTGCAGAGTCTCGAGGTCCTCGAGCCATTGCTTGACGGGGAAGCGCTGTCTTGCGGACCAGGCGCGCATGAGCACGCGGGTCGCGGGCTTACACTCGAGAGCGGCGACGATGGAGCTGCGGAATTGGTGGAGGAGATGGGTTGTGGCGGTAGATTCAATGGTGTACCAGAAGCCGGGCACTAGATGAATAGATGACGGGGTTAGTGAACTGCGCTTAGTCGTTCCATGGTACGGATATATATCATGCAAAGGATGAAAAGGGAAGAACTCACTCTGCCCTAGCCCACCGACCCTCGCCCCGACGCCAAGGGCTCCTTTACTTCCGAACTCCACAGCAACGAGTCCAAACGGCTCGTCTCGGGAAGGGATCAGCGCGAATTCCGCGCCGCTGAAGACATACGGAGGCAGGGCCGTGAACTCGGGCTTGCTATACACCCTACCGGGGTACATCAGGGCCAGCTTTTCCAGCTTCAGCGCCGCAAACCTTCCGTAGAGATCGATGCAAGGGCCGACGGCGATGAGCTGCGTGGTCGGGTATTTCTCCAAGATGGACGGGAAGATATCCGCAATGAGATCAACGCCCTTTTGCAGACTCCACCGTCCCACAAAGACGAAGAGTTCGGCATCCGGGTTGACGTCGAGCCCGGCCCACTCCTGCGCCTGCTTCCGTAGCGCGCCGCGCTTCGACTCCTTTTCCTCGTCCACCTCGACCGCCCGGTCCCCACCCCGATCCGGCGCCGGGTCCTCGAGACTCCAGTCCGCCGTATCCGCCGGGTCCGGATTCGGCAGCTGGCCGATCTTGGGCAGGCCCCAGAAGATCGGGTACCGCGCGAAGCTGCGGTCGCCGTACTTTTTGCTGACGCCGACGGCACCGAAGCCGCGCTGGTGCAGGCGGAGGTACGAGGCCCCGGCGTGCAGGAGATTGAAGACGGAGCCGAACTGGACGTATTCCTTGACGATGGCCGGGTCGAGGTTGAAGACGGAGGCGACTTCGGCGGATTCGGTCGGCGTACGCATCGGCCAGAGGCCTTGGAACTCGGCGTTATGTAGGGAGAGGGCGCAAGGGATGGTGCGCTCGGGGAGAAGGTAGAGAGGCGCGGCGGCACCGTGATAGTCGTTTATGTGGTAGAGATCGATGGGGAATCTGCCGCGCACCTCAGTTAGCATGGTCCTTGACCTCCTTGGGTATTATCCGTATAAAGAAAGAGAGAGAGAGAGAGAGACAGGTCTCTTTGGACAGAATGCGAGTTTCAAAGGCGTACGTACCTCTTGATTGTCTCCGCGATGCAGTGATTCCATGCACTGTAGTACACGGCTGAGTCCATGTCGTCCATGCGTGGTGGGTACGGGTCGGCTTTGCTGCATTTTCGGAATACCGGGGCGTCGAGGAGCACGTAGGTGATGTTGTTCACTCTGTGGTACTGAACTTGGACCTCGTATTCTTTTCCCTAATTGCAACGATGTGGTCAGCAAGGTCGTATAGGCCAATCGAGGAGAAAGGGTGGCTTGGTTATGTTGGCTTGGGAGCTCAACTAGATCAAGACTTACCATAATTACCGGATACATGGCCGGTGCCCTTTCGTCGACAGGGTAGTCGATTCCCTAGTGTGTATAGTTGTCAGCAGCTTATCCATCAATGAAGAATCTGAGTATCGGGCAAAGGTAGATTGATCCGGGGGAGCGTGAACGGCATCGGGGCACTTACACCAACACATGGCACCACCCACACCAGATCCTGATGCTCCAGCGCCTTGCCCATCAGCTGAGCCATCACGCCCAGCCCGCCAATCTTGATCTTGATGTTCCAATCGTCGATGTTATACTCCATCGTGGCAATCAAAACTGTCCGCCTCTTGGTCACGGCGGCAGCTCCGCCATAGTTGCTCATCTCCGTAGCATCCTTTTTTCGAAAATCATCAAACGAGAACGTCGACAAGTGGTTCGCAGCCCTCCCAAAAGGCGACCGGCTCCTGCGCTTGAACCCGACCTTGTTGATCTTGACTTTGTAAAACGATCCCATAAAGATCCATACCGCCGCCAGCCCCGTCGCGATCGGCACCGTGGCCAGCAGGATAAACAGCAGCAGCTGCTGCCGCCAGTCGCCCTGCGGCACCAGCTCCAACTTCAACGTGGCGTCATCGAACCGCAGCTTATAGCTCAATGCCGAGCCCGGCGGCGGCACGCTCGCGTTGAAGAAGTTGGCCTGCACCGCGTTCGGCGGCAGCCGATCCGCGACGCCGTCGCCGTCGACGTCTCCCAGTACGTAGGTAGCATCGGGCCGGCCGTCCGGGTTCATGCCCCAGATGTTGAGCTGGAGCGACTCGGGCCACTCTGCCATCAAGTGCATCTCCCAGATGCCGTCGTCGGTGCTGTGCCGGGACATTCGGTTGTTGATCCCGGCGTCGAAGCCGAACTGGTTAAAGTCACCCTGGACAAAGACGTGCGGGAAGCGGCGTGCTTTCGTGGACGAGGTCATGGAGGCGTCTTCGCGGTCGGTGACGCCCTTGCCGTGCGTCTCCCGCTTCACCTTGCCCGTGTCTGACGATGCGTCGCCCTGTTGCATGAAGCTGCTAGAGCCGAGGGGGGCGGACCAGTATTGCACCATGACGTGGTCCCCAGACCAAGTCTGCAGTGCTGTGCCTGTCCACGGGAGCCTGTCGATCTTGTCCTTGCCGCCCGCGTACGGCATCCAGTCACTCCAGCTCGACCCCCAGTTCGTCGAGTACCGCCAGGACGATGCTCCCGCCGCTCGGTGGTTGACAAAGAGGTCGCTACCGGACTCTGTGAGCAGCGTGCTGGAGTAGTCGGCGGAGATGGGGAAGGTGATGGGGTTTCCGGGGGCGCCGACGCGGAGGAGGAACTTGTCTGTCGTCCCGGTCGAGCCCCCTGCCACGGCGGAGGCGTTGACCACTTTTATGGAGTGGACGCCGTCCGCGAGGTTCCGTAGCGTGGCTGTCCAGCGCCACTTTGAGCCGATGGCGCCGATGTAGGGCGGTTTCTCATCCTCAGTCATCTTCATACACTGGACACTCGTCTCGTCGACCGTGGCATCGCCGCCCTTCCCTTCGACCGTGGACGTTACCGAGATGGCTTTCGTCAGGGCACCGCAGTCCATCTCCTGGGAGAAGGAGAAGCTGATGTTGGCGGCGCCTCTGGAATCTGCCGAGTTGATGGACACGTCGTGTCCCGGGGCGAACTTGGTGATCATTGGCGGCGCTTCCTTCCACTGTGCCTTTGGTACATAGGCGCGGTACTCGAAAGGGTCCAGGCTGATATCGGAAATACACCCCGACGCCGTCTCGGATCCATCAAATCCCAAGAACTGCGGCGACGAAACCAGGGTGAGTTCGTCATGCGGGTAGAACAAGTTCTTCACCGTCGAGCCGGCATCAAATGGCGCAAAGAAGCCCGTCAAGTTGTTGCTGCAGTCGAAGGTGTACTTGGTCGTCTTGTTCTCGTTGTGGTAGACAAACCACACTGGGTCCTTGGCGAACTGGTCCTGCACGAAGCCCGGGTAGAGTGCGCGAGCGACGCTCCAGATGCCAAACTCTGTGGGCACGAGGCTGCCGTTCAACAGCCGGTACTCGGTCTGGTTCGCCAGTGGCTGGATGAGCCAGCCTTCGGACAACGTGGGGTAGTTCTCTCGCATCGTGTACATGGCCCTGAGTATATTGCGCATGGGATGACTGGGGTCGCGGTGGTCGCGGGACACACCTTCGTCTGCGCAGCCGTTCCTCGCGGGCCCGAGAGGGAAGTCGACATAGGTGGAGTCGCCGAGGGTGTAGCATCCGTGGAGCATAGACGAAGGCGCGGGCGTCATGGGCTGACGGCCGTAGACGTAGTTTTCCGCGGTGGAAGTCAACACGTAGAGGCCTTGTTCTTGGCCGTAGTAGAGTAGCGGGATGCCTGGCATGAACAGCGTGGTCATGAAGAGTCCGAGAAGTTCTCTCTCGATGCCTTGGCTCAAAGCAGGCCACCTGAAGTTGTCCTGGTTCGTGACGCCATACATGTGCCGCGGGTCGACCCTTTCGGTGTTTGGGTTGACTAGGTCGTTGCTAAGCAGCATCTGGTTGACCATGCCGACCCAATCCGTGGGAAGATCGTAGCCGCTCTCAAGGCTTGGGCCGCTTATGCCCAGAAACCGGACGAGGAAACGGAACACTGAGTAGTGAAATGCGCCAGCATCGAGGGCATTCTGTCCCGGATCCCGGATATATCTGGTATCATTACCCGTTGCATTGAGGGCCTTGTCGAGCTGATCGAATTTTGCATCCGCCTCCAGTCCCCTCCCAAGATATACGGACCCAAGGTTATTTCCAGCCGTAATTTCGCCGGGTAAGAAAAAGTTCTTCTTCCCCACGCCGGCAGCGCATTCCCGCATCGCAGCCGAAAAGCTGCCCTGGGCATCAACCGTGACTTGAGCGGCTTTGTCGAAGCGGAACCCGTCGATGTCCAGCATGGTGATTTGCAGACACGAGAATACCTCCAAGCGCTTACGCACAGAAGGGACCCATTCCCGGAGGCGGTCCTGGACGGAGGCGAACTTGGACAACTGCCTCTGCCAGTCCGGGTGGAAACCAAAGGCTTCAACGTCGCCATATTGATCAAAGTCGCTGTTGAAACAGCCTTTGAGGGCGGTGATATCGGCCGCCGGGACGCGGTCGCCCGCCGCCCCCCAGAAGCGGGGATACTCGCAGGTCTCGTTGTAGTCGTTACCGAATACGAAGTCGTGGTATTGGCGCTCGGTCTTCCAGAGCGCTTTGTATTCTCGTTCCTCAAATGGAGCTGTGACGTTCAAATGATCTTCAAAGCCGATCAAGTCCCCCAGAGTGGCCATTGTGTTGTCCATTACCACGTACATTCCCCGAGAGTGGATCTCATCGATGGCCTTTTGCCAGATTGTGATATTGCCGAGGTGGGCGTCGAGGAGTGTCAAGTCGAGTGGCTGGCAAGGTGGTCAGAACAGGTTCCCGGGGCTCGCAGAATTGTGCTTGGGGAAGTCGAGTTTCGGGTTTCTTACCGAGTACATATCATAACCCCACGGTTGATTAATGAACGGCGATCCGGCGAGGTATATTCCCTGAATTTGTATTAGCTCACGCAGCCAAAAGCTCAGTCCCGTCGGTCGAGAGCCTTACCCGGATACCAAAACCCTGGATGTAATCCAGGCTGTCGACCAGACCCTGAACATCTCCTCCGCTCCGTAGTTGTGTACCCAAGATGTCCTGCTCGAACAAAGTGCCGTTCGCATTGTCATTAGACGGGTCCCCATTGACCCACCGATCCAGCATCACTGTGTAGAACGGAAACCGCCAATTATCAGGCGATGCCGTGTATTCGTGCCCCGGTCGCATCCCTGTGTAATCAAGAGGATTTATCGCTTGCTGGTTAGTGTTCAGATTCCACTCCTCATAGGCCGGGTCATAACGAAGAGCCTGCGCCAGTCCGGCCACCACCAGCAGTAACATCGAGAAGGCCATCGCGGCACTGTTCCTTGGTGCCAACGGGAAACGAGCAAATGCAGGATAACTAAAGAAAGGAACTGAGGATCAATAAAGAATCGCCTAGGTTATTACAATTCACGGCGGACAGACAACAAAAGAGCAGATGGCGCGAAGATACTGCACATGAGCTGAAGTAGTCCGGGGAGTGAACATATTTATTCGACCTTCTTGGCAGCGCATATTTCAAAGGCTAGGCAGCAAGCCGTGGACACCATTTTTCATGGGAAACACAGTCGGACACTGGACTTTTTCCTCTGCTGCACTGCTGCATTGATCACGTTGCGCACCAGTAAGCTGAGGATGTATCAGCTAGTGCTGTCGTCATCTTGAGAGAGCATCATCCATGTCCGGATGCCTGCGAGGGCCCCAGCTGCAGTTACAGGATCAGCTGGAGTATCTGCTTCGCCTCAACGCTTCCTGTTGGCCACAAGACGGGGTGGACTGGGGTATAGCAAGACAAACTTGCAGTAGGCTATCGCTCTCATCTGAATCGTAGGGCTGAGACTTGAAAGGAGAAATGACAGACCTTTAGCGATTCAGACGGCTTTTAGGGCTCACCTACTTGCGAATACCTTGGATCAGCTTGCCGTAGGCCAGGGGATATAACCCACACACACTAGCGCCCGGCTGTGTATTCTGGCCTATGAGATCTTTTGCCATCCCAATTTGGTGTGTTAGACTGGGTGGGCGACGGCGACTATTCGTCGCATCTCACAGATAAGCTTTCGAAGCTTTCGGTACCTCTTTGGACGATACATGTCGTACGATGTCAGCCCTAAGGCACCTGTGCAAACAAGGACTGACCGGGGGTATCCGGCCCACGAAGTCAGCCGTCATCGTCCTCAAGCCACCCCCCCCCCCTCCCCGTTGAGTACAAGCCATACAGGATTAGCTAAGGCTAATAGCTAAGCGTGAGCACTAGGTAATACTCAATCTTCAATTGTCCTCCTCATTGACTGTAACCCGTTGACTGCAGATAAGCGTGCAGCGGCCTGGCCGGGTGGAAAGAGGAAAGATGTCGCGAGATAGCAAGTCACATTGAAATATATACCTACAACTAGGACTGCAGCTACTACTGTGTGGGTTACATGCCCCTGTAGTTAGTTGCACACATCTCGGTGCAGCCGTGGGCTTAGCATTGTGCATTGTGCATGCTGGGTGTGGTCACACAGGAGCCGCTATATCGCAACAATCGAATTACAGTTACTTATCTCAAGTTTGTGCCCGGAAAGCAGCAAAGAATCGGCTACGGGCGATCTAGATAGCTTTTTCCATATCACCGTTCAATCTAGATGATGCTAACAGTACCTAAAGTACGATAGATGATAAACGATTAGTAATAATAGGGCCTATTAGCAAAACTCCTAAAGCAGAACAACAAGGCGCTCCTCTGCCGGCTATTAAGTCAAAGCACCCATTTCTGGCCCACCGCTATATCTAGCCTAATGTTACGACCCTGGGAATCTATTGGTGGCTAGTGCAGCCTAAGCCTCCCCCGGCCAGGTCAACAGGACGGTGAGACGCCCGCCCGCTGCTACAGAAGTACGGCACAGTTATAACGGAGCAGAAGAACTTGGGAAGGTCACATAATAGATCAGTAAGGATTAATAGTGATCTAATATAGTCCCTTAGTATAGATTAATATAATAATAGACTAATCTAACACTAAAGATTAATAGTAAAAAGTAATAATCTAAAAAATAAAATAATAAGACATAAGAATACTGATTTTAAGATAGACAGAATACTTTTTGTAGCTTTTTAACAATTAACTTATAATATATTCTCTAAATACTTTTTAATATTTAACCTTAATAGTTTAATACATAAAAGGCTATATAAGTTATATTTATAACTTTTAACTATATAATGAATTGCTAAGTAATTAATAGATTAAAAAGCTAAAAGTACTATTACTAAATAGTAATTTTTATTTACTTATAATAAAAGCCTTATTATTAGATATTTAACTATAATATTTTAATTATTTTTATTAAGTAAGTTAACCTCAGTATTTATCGAAGAAAATAGAAAATAAGATATTTACTCTTAAAGCTATTTTTACTTTATGTATGATAAGGTCTAAAAGAACTACTAATAGGGTTAACCTTTTTACTTAATAATATACCTAAAAGAATCTAATATAAAAGCTAGCTAAAACTAAAGATAAGATATATCTAATACTATCTATAACTTGAATAGAGATCTAATTATTATAGAGATTATCTATCAGTAATTTTAAGCTAAAGTTTAAAAATATAAGGCCTGTAACTAGAGACTTATAAATATTATTTATAAATATTATATAACTATAAAAACTAAAAGATCATATTATAAGAGATTTAAATCTAATTAAACTATAAAAGCTTTAAGAAAAGGTTAATATTTTTTATATAATAGCTAATATTATATGAATACCTATTAAGACTTAAGATAAACTAAAACTTAATAATCTATAATTATTAAATAAAATATATAACTATCTTAAGAGATTTTTAACTTAACTTTATGTATATCATTAACTCTATAGTATTAGTCTTTAGAATAAACAAAAAAGGTTATTTATATTATATTCTTCCTTAAAGGTATACTAGTCTAATTGTAACTCTATCTAATAGACTATATAACAAATAAATAGATAAGCCTAGAACCTTCAACTGAATAAATCTTCTATAAAAACTTAAGATTTAAGAAGGCTTAATTATCCTTATTATAAAATATATATAAGGTTGAATATACTAGATAAGATCTTATTAGATTATAATAAAATAAGTTAATTTTAATATATATAGCTAAATTCTAATAACTAATAAATAGACTTTATATAACTGATAAATCCTTCATCTTTATATTTTGTTAAGACTTAGGAAAGATATATAAAAGAAGATTATTAAGATGCTAAAAGTATTAAAAGGGTTTTATAATATATAGAACTAGCTGTTAATATTAATATATAAATGTGTAAATGATAAAGAAAAAAGGTCAATGATAATCTAATATTAGTATACGCTAGAAAAATACCTACTGCCTAAAATAACTATTTTTATAAAAAAGAAAATAGAATAGTTAGGAATAACTATAGGATAGCTAACTAAATATATTATATAGGTAATATATAGGCTTTATAGATGTAAGTAGAACTTAAAAATAAGATAAGAAACTATAAGATATAAAGGATATTAAATATTATAATTATAAGAAAAGAGAATACTATTCTAAAGACTATAAGTAACTAAAGTATCTTTAGAATAGACCTTTACTAAAAGATATAAAGAATCTTAATACGGCCTTAGAAAAATTCTTTTATATATAGCTTATATAGACTGCTTATTTCAATAATAACTATCGTATATATTAGGATAATAAGAAATAAATACTATTATAGTCTAGAGGGCTCTTCCTAAAACTAACAGCTATTATTAAGTATAGTATATAAGAAACTATAAAGAAATGAAATAAAATATTATTATTATACTTATATAAAACACACTACTCTATAAGCTAATTAATATATAGAACTACAGAAAGTAATATATAATATAGAAATAGGTAAAGTAAATATTAAAAGTATATAATAACCTAATTAAATAAATAAAGTTAAAAGAAAACCCTTAAGCTATAGTTATTAAGAAAGATATAATTAAGAAATAAAGCTTGAGATAGTGATAAATATTATAAGCCTAGAAACTTATATAATGACTTATATAATAAAATAAGACCTAGATTATAGGGCTAATCGATAAATAAAATAATATATTATCAATATACCTTAACTAGATATCACCCTAGAGGTAGCCTATAAATAATTATAATAAAAGACAAAAATATAAGGGAACCTAGTTAAGGAATTAAAAACTAAGAAAATAATCTAAAAAAGACTTTAAAAAGAAATAGTTGTTATATGAAAAAGTATACCTAATAAAGCCCTTATTACTCCCTACAAATAAGCTAAGAATAATTTTATATCTTATATTAATAAGATAAGAAACTCAGCAATAACACAATGTATTAAATATATCCTAAAGGACCTTAAGAGGAAACTCAAGAATATATAATAATAGACAGAATACCTATAAAACTAAATAAAGATAAAAAAAGAGATATAAGGTAACCTTAAAAAATAAGTATAAATCTATCTATAGCTCTGTAAGAAACCTAAGAAACATATTAAAGACTTATAAAAGTAAACTTATATAATAGAACTCTTAAGGTTTACCTAATAGATATAGTTAAGAATATAAAATTTAATAATATTATTAAAAGATATACCTAATAAAGTAACAGCTATATTTAGAATAGGTTTCAACTTCTCTAAACCTAGACTTTATATAAAAGTATTCTAGTTTAAATAAAGATAATAACTTATATATTAATAAATCTCTTAAGAAACTTATTCTACTTAATTAGATAGAATAATAAATACTAAAATAATGGATAGAACTAAGAAAAACTATAACCTTTATATTAGATAAAACTAACACTTAATCTTAAGATATCTAAGTATAGACAGATAATATTCCTCTATTATTAATTTAAAGAAATAGTCTATATAATATTAATAAGCTATTAATTGAATAAAATCTTTATTAGAGACCTATTAATAAAAAATAATAATATCGGTTTAAAGATATCTAGATAGATATTAATAAATAGCAATATAGTTTCTATAGAACTAAAGATCGAGACTAAGGTTATATTAATCCTTAAAATATAACAAAATATTAAGTTTTAAAGATAATAAGTTATTAAATCTTACCGACCTTCTATATTATAATATGATTTAGATAATATATATATATCATAATTAGAAATAACAATAGAAAGAAAGTATTTTCTTTTCTCTCTATGATAAAAGAATACATAACTAATTCCTAAAATACATATATACTAAGAACTATAAATATAGAAAACTAAAGAGTATCCTGACGGCTGGTTAAGCTTTTAGTCAAGTATAAAGAAACTAATAGTATATATATATAGGATTATTAAGTATTAATCCAACTACCTATATAATAAGTATATTATCTATTATAAATAAAAGATATATATATAATAAATATAGTTATAGAAAAATAATTTTATTAGTACTAGAAAAACTATTAAAAAGTAATACTTAACGAAGAATAGATATTGATTATAATAGACCTAGAGAAGATATTATAAAATAAGAAGTCCCTATATATAATAATAATAAATAATGATAATATATACCTAATACTTAAAGTCCTTACTAATAAACAGCCTACTTAAGCTATAGGTAGTAATATAATATAAATAAACTTAATATTACTATCTTTAGTAAATTAAAGAAATATTAAATAGTGATACAAGGACGACCTATATACTTTATAGACCGTTAAAAAGGAAATAGTTATATATTATATTAAAATAATTAGCCTAGAGATAATATATTTCCCTTTACTTATCTAAAGTTATTATTAATAACTAGCCTTTAATATTATAGCTATAAGATAATTGAATATCATTCTTAATATCCTATAGTTAGAAAGGAATCACTTTAATATAGACTAAAAGTCTAGCTAACTTTAGTAGAGAGATTTAACTATAAGGCGGTATTAAATGATATAACCTTTAAATAAAGTTAGAAAATAGATAAAGTAGATTATTTATATTAAAAGGATTAAAGCTATAATAGACTAACGTTTGATATCTATAGTAATAGTAACAGAAATCTTAACTTAAAAGTTTTTAAATACTATAAATTTATAAAAACTACTTACTAAAGAGCTAGAAATAGGATTACCTAAATATAAAATATATAATCATAAAGTCTAGTTTATAAAATATAAATATCTAAAGCTTAAACCTATATATAACCTAAAACTAATAAAAAAAGAAATACTTAATAAATAGCTTAATAAAAACCTTAAGAAAGGGTATATATACCTATTAAAGTTATTAATAGAATATTTAATCCTATTTATTCTAAAGAATCAATAGAAGATTATAATTATATATTAACTATTCAAAGCTTAATACTATTATAAAAAATAAGGTTGCCTATTACTATATATCTTAAAAGTTTAAGACCTCTTGAACAAAGTAAAATAGTTTATACCACTAGATATATAAAAAGTCTATAACCTACTTAGAATTAAAATAAGTAGATAAAAAGAAAATAGTATTCCTATTATAATAAGGCTTATTGAAAATACTTATTATATCTTTTAGATTTACTAATATATCTATTATATTTTAAAGAATAATCAAGTAAGTTCTGTAAAAAAACTTAATATCTTACTATTTACTATCTTAATAATATTTTAATCTTCTTTAAGAACCTTAGAGAAAATAGAGAATATATATATTTAGTGTTTAGGAAACTTTGAAAAGCTAAGCTAATAGTTAAATCTAGAAAAGTAAATTTTATACTAAAAAGTCAACTATTTTAGGTTTACTATTATATTAAAAGATATTAAAATATAAGATAATAAGGTTACATTAGTTATAAATTAACTTATACTAATAAATATTATAGATACTCAATTATTATAAGTATTTATTAGTTTCTATTAATATGTCTTTAAAAGCTATATAGAGATAGTTAGACTACTTTAACGGCTTATAAATAAAGATGACGACTTCTAATAGATAAGAAAATATAATAAGGTCTTTAATAAGGTAAAAAACCTTATTATATTTATACTAGTTGTTAAGATCCTAAACCTAGATTAATAATTTAGAATAAAAACTAATACCTTACATTTTACTACAAAAGGATAACTAGAATAGTAAGATAAATAAGGAAGACTCTATTCTTATATGTTTTACTTAAAGGTATTCTATGAAATAATTCTAAACTACTGGATCTATAATAAGAAACTTATAGCTATTATCTAAATATGTTGAAAGTTAACACCTTATTTATTAGGAATAAAGTATTAAGTTTATGAATATATAGGTTATAAGAATCTTATTTTTTATTATATTTAAGTAATAAAATAAATAATAAATATAATAGTTAGAATTCTTACTAAAATATAACTTGAAGATTATCTATTATAAAGAAATAAAGGTAGAAAAATAGATAATCTTAGTTAAAGACTTAACTATAAAGTTCTAATACCTATAAGAATATAGGTTATACTTAAACTTATTACTAATTGTTGAATGGACTCTCTCCTGTCCATGAGAGTCCCTTATATGTAAGGGGGTAAACAAAATGTAGGGTGAACCAAAGATGTATTATCCGTGACTATCTCTTCTAACTATAAGATGGCTGTTGTATGACAGTTATATACTCAGCCATGAGGCTTAAGTCAGTTCGGCCTGAGTTATACACTGATTTATACCTAAGGTCTAAGTATCTAATCTAATAACCTTTGTCCTTTATGCTTGACTTAAGGGTTTACCGTATAGGTATATGAGATTGCTATTCTAACACTTATAACTTTTTCTTTTTATAACTATACGCCTTTTGTCTAATTAAATCCCTTAAAATAAACCTATAAATAGCTTTACTTTTCTTTTTAGTTAGTCCTATCAATTAAATATATAATAAAGTTGTTTACCTATTAAAAATAGAAACTTCAAACATACCTTTTTTTAACCTAAATAATGGATAAAGTGAAAACTCTTTATATACATATCTTCCTTATTAGAAAACAAGTTTAGTAAATATATATATAAGCTTCTTCCTTAGCTTCACCTTAGCGATATACCTGCTGTTAGTAGGGTATAAATAACTGTTAATTAGAACTTACTTCTCCTATTCTGTCTATATATACTTTATAATATATCTTAAGTGTATTATGCGATATGAGTTGCTGAAGTGTTAAGTTTGGTGACTTCTTGGTGAATATATCTATAGGGTTATGTCGTCCGTTAATCTATCTCACCTTTGAGATCTCTTTCTTTTTATACGACTTATATAAGCTTATAATGTCTATTATTAACCTCTTTTCGTCTGTTATATCTAGTTATATAAGGTGTTTATATAGGGATTATAAATCAGAATATATAACTATTGGGATATAAGGTATCTAAAGCGTATAAAGTATCCGGTTAAGTGTTATACTTAAGGTAATCCTACTATTAAAGCCAGTAGTTATATTATATAACTTACTTACTAAGACGCTTTATATGACCCTTTTACAGTTGGTTAAGCTCTAGTGGAGTATGTTACCTTTAATTTTAAAGTCCTTATTTATATAAGCAGTTTCTTCTATAAGTATAATTATATATCTAAGCTATAAGGATAGGTCTATATTGTTTGTAAAGGACCTATTAATAAAGATATATATCTTTATATATATAAGGTTAAATAGGATATAGGTAAGTCCCCTTTGGTGGTTGTCTATCTGCTATTTCAATCGTATGTTTAAGGCCTAAATATCTTTCTTATCTAAGGCCTTGACTTGAGTAGTAATAGCTAGGTTGTATAATGCTTCTGGTTAATAAATAGAGGTAAGATAAGCACCTCTTGCTCTCTAGGATATATATTATTGCTATATGTCCTCTGCCTTAGGATTAACTCACTAAAGGTTAACAGCTTAACCTTTTACAGTAAATATAATATTATTATCTCTATATAAGTAAATCCTTTTACTACTAAAATTAATCTCTTAATTAATAATAAGTATTATCTTTAGCTTTATATAAAGTCTTTTTACCTATAGTGCTTCTTTTTTTTTCTTAAAGAATATCTTTATATAGAAGTTTAGGGTGTTATCTATCTATATTGTTATAATACTAAAGGTCTCTATATCCTTAGCTGTATAAAGGAGATATAGGTTATATATTAACTCTATTATACCTAAGTCCTTTTTATAATATTTAGAGTAGGTTTTATATTAATAGAGGCCTAACTCTATTAGTCTATATAATAGCTTAGTGATATATAGGAGTATACCTAACGGATATCTATCCTCTAGTTCCTTTAGGAGTCATGTGATAATAGTCCTAGTTAAGGTGTTATTAGATTAGGTGTATACTTATATAATGTCTCTAAGCTCTCCTTAATATCTAAATAATCGTATGAGGGTAGGCCTAAAGGTAAGGAGGAGTCTCTAGCTTATCCTCTAGATAGTGGAAGCTTGTGTGAGAAGTGTCTCTTTCTTTTAGTCCCTATAGCCTTAGATAATAAGTCTAGACTTCTTATACGGCTTAATAAGTAGGTTCTTAACTTCCCTTATTATTCTTATTTTATAGATCTATATCTTGTTATATATTACTAGTTTATAATATATAAAGGAGAACACTCCTTCATTAATAAGGGAGTTAATCTTAAAATTATTAGATTCTTTATATAGTACTCTAGGGGTAGTGATAACGTTATTACGTCTTAACTTTAGGGCTAGCTTATAGTGATCTTTTTCTTTTTAGGATAGGAAGACTTTTGGTGATTATTATATAGCCTTTCTCTATCTCTTCTTAGGTCTTCCCCTCCTTCTTAATTACTATTAAGGAGTTAGTTATATAATATCCTTAGGGCCTTCTAGTGGTATTTCTTCCCTAAAATAAGGCTTAATATATATTATATAAACCTAGATAGGACTATTAACTATATTAACTATTATAGTATACCTTTTTATTCCCTAGATTTTATATAGTCTAGTCTATCCCTTATTTTCTTGTTATATAAGGACTTTACTTTATATAGGGAGTGATAGGACTTTATAAAGGTTAAGGCTATTCTATATATTAATTATATAATGAATTTCCACCTTAGCCCTAATGCCTTAAAGCATCTTTATTGCCTTTTGTATAGCCTTAGCTTGCTAGGTAATATTGTGTGATAGAGGTGAATCCTGGTTGATCCTTAGATACGTCCTAAAAACAAGAAGGGTTAATACTATACTGTGTGGTCCAGCGGTGTTATTTAGGGCCTTGATTGCTATCTAAAGGATGACTTCTTTATCTATGTTATGGCCTAACTCCTTATAGAGTATATTATATATACGTCTCAAGGGTGTATATACCCTTTTAACCTTACCTATAGCCTAGTGGGCTTTAACTAGTATTTCTTTATATAATATACCTATAATCTTAGTAATATTTCTAAATTCTTTCAAGGTGAAATTTATATCTAGGTTATATATAATATAGTCTAGAGGACCTATATATGTGTTGATCTAGTATTTTAGGAGTATATTCTAGGTGTCTTATATAGATATAGATAGTGACTTAAGGAATATTGCTTCTTGGAAGCTTGTCTCTATATTAATAACATCAAGGGTATTCTTATCCCTTAGTTGTATAACGTCTATAATAATCTTATAGTTAAAGTAGTTCATATCTTTAAGTAAGAACTTGAATCTTTTTAGGGCCTGGTTATGTGATTAATAGTAATAATAGAACTTTTAGATCTTTTATAGAATATTAAAATTAATATCCTTATGTCTAGCCTTCTTTAGGAGGTCGTATAGGCGATCTATATAAGCATATTTAAACTTTTTGTAAAGTTATCTTAACTGGGGTTTAGTAAAGAATATCCTAGCCTCTATACGACTTAAGTTAAAGAATAGATATCCCTATTTTTATATAATAGGTATCTATTTATCGTCCTTTATAATAATAGTGTTTTATATATTATTAAAATAGGCTTTTAATCTATTTGTATTATATAATAAGAAGAGGAATAGCGTTAGGGTATCTAGGATATAGTAGGTGACTTGTCTGATTTAGTTATCTATCTTTATTATTTCTATAGATAAAATAGATTTATTTCCTCTAAATTGTATGTTTATGGATCCTGGTTTCTATATTACCTCTATATATGGGTTCTCTTGTAATTATACCATGACTTATAGCCTTTTAATAGTTAAGAACTTAGCTGCTCTTGTGTCCTATAATTCTCCTTGGTATATAGTGCTATAGGGGTTATATAATGTGAATATTTCTCTTTCTTCTGGTATCTGTTTTGAGAAGATGTCTTCCCTAGTTATATAATAAAGGAAAAATGTTGACATAAGGTATTAGGAGATCTCCTAATCGTCCTGGTGTTCTTCCTTATTATACCATTTATAGTCTTCTTGCTTAATGGGGCTTTCCCTTTCTACCTCTAAGAGATAGATAGAAAAGTCCTTATATAGTTCCTAGTTAAATAGTTTATATACCTAAAGGTATTAGTCTTTAGTATAGTTATACTCCTTATCTAAATAGTTAGTTAACTAATATTCTTCCTTTTTATATATAAAATATTTCTTAACTATATTTATATAAAAAGGTCTTAGTCTAGGCCTTTAGTTGTTTTTTCCCCTAAATAGTGGTAGATATAAGGGACCTCTATTATATAACTACTGTTATTATTAGTTCTTATAGTTAGATATATATCTCCTGTCTATAAAGTATATATTATATAAGGTAGTCTTTCTATCTAGGGCAACCTATAATGAAGCCCTAAGGTTAAAAAAGAATTCCTTTTATATATATGATATACCTTTAGGTTACTAAGGGCTATCTTAAGCTCTGGGACACCTCGGCAGGCCTAGGTGACCTGCCTATAAAGCATTATTTCCCCTTAAAAGCCTAAACTAAGTGCTTGTTATATAAGTGGCAGCTTGTCTAGTAACACCTCTAGTACTTCTATAGGTGACTTCTCAGGGTTTTCTCTTTTGACTTATCTATAGGATATAGTAGTCCAGTTAGTCTATTGTTATATAGGGCCGATATAGTATAGGTAAAACTCTTCTATACGATTGGCCAGGATGTCTAGGAAAACAGTATAGTATTAGTCTTTTATAATGTAAAGGTGGTAATAGAAGCTAATAAACACCTTAGCCTTATTATATAAGATATTATATAGCTTTCCTATATAGTTTCTCTTTTTTTTTATCCTTTCTAGAAAACAGAGATTATATAAGGGTCGTATGGTCTATTTTAGATAATATATATTAGTAGAAGGTTATAAATATCCTTCTATATAATAGCTGGGGTCATTTCCTCTGTATATAGGAAGCTCTCTACCTTCTAGGTAACTTATGCCCTAGGTGGTGTTATTTATATAAGTGGTCCTCCAGGCTCTTTAGCCACTTAAGTATCTTAGACCTTAATTAATTATGTAGGGACCTTAGGTATATCCCTTAAAACGTTAGGTTGTGTGTTCCTGTTAGGCGTTTAGAGGGTGTCTATAGTTATATAAGTAGATATTCCCTCTATTATATTATTTTCTTTTTCCCTAAGTAATTAGAAGAAAGCTGTAAGCTATAATTGTTAAGAATATCCTTTTAGAAGATAAAGTCCTTAGATAGCTAGTAACTATATAAACTTATCTCTAAATATATAATTAATATCCTTTTATTATATTAGTAACCAGCCCTTAAAACCCTTATATAAGTTAATAATAAGGTTGTTAACTGGTAGTTCTATAACAAGTATATTTATTATAATATAGCTAATATATATAGTTAACTCTTTTAATAACAGTATCTCTTTAGTGATATCTAGGGTACTTATCTAGAAGTATAGATCAGTTATTTTCCTCTATATATAGATGGAAACTGAGCTTTTGATTGCTATTTCTTTATATATAACTTAGTTAAGGTCTTGGTCCTATTAGCTGACCTTAATTTAGTCTTCTTAGCCCTAAATTAAAGCTATTATTATAGTGGTAGCTGTGTTGTGTTATATAGCGTTAAGTTATTATAGATATATATACTGTAGCGTATACTACTTTCTTAAAGTATTATATAATAGAATCTTTCTATCTAGTTTATAATTATATAGTAGATATAGAAAAAGTTTTGTATACTATACTAATAGGTAGTCTTTCTTCCTTTTACCGTCTGGTTCTACCTTTATAGGCGATAATAGTAAGGATCTAGGCTTTTAGTATAAGGTGAACTCTTTAGAGTTTCTATCCTTGTCTCTTTACTCTTGTTAATCTGTGATTATATAAAGTAATCACTTTATAATTACCTAAGCAACCACTAATTAGTGTTAAATAGACTCTCTCCTATCTATAAGAGTCCCTTACATGTAAGGGGGTAAACAAAATATAGGGTGAACCAAAGATGTATTATCTGAGACTGTCTCTTCTAACTATAAGATGGCTGTCGTGCGACACTTATGTACTCAGCCATGGGGCTTGAGTCAGTTCGGCCCGAGTCATACACTGATTCATACCTGAGGTCCAAGTATCTAATCTAATGACCTTTGTCCTTTATGCTTGACTCAAGGGTTTGCCGTACGGTCATGTGAGATTGCTATTCCAACACTAATAATAATACTATCCTAAGATATAAACTAATTATAATTAGTATAAGTAGTAATATTAATATAAATAATTAAAGAATAGATATCTAGATATATAAGATATATAGCGTTATAATATATAGATATTAAGAGTTATAAAGAAATTTGATATATTTAATAATACTATAAAAAGTAAGTTATATAATAATAAATAGTTTTAGTAATTAAAGGACTATAAACCTTAGAAAACAAATTAAAATAGCCTTTATACGCTATATAGGTATATTTAACTATTATTAATACCACCTAAAGTATACTACTTTATCTTTTTAGACCTTAGTATTAAGCTACTAAAGTTGAAAAAATACTTATAAAGATATAGTATAATAGTACTCTTCTTATTATTAACTACCTTATAAAAAATATATATTGTATCCTATATCTAGAAGCTCAAATAACTAAAGATCTTATATATAGATTTCTAAGATATACTATTAATAACTATAGATTACGTAAAGAAATAGTTCTAGATAGAAATAAACTATTTACTTTAAAGTTTTAGAAGTTTCTAATATTATAAACTATAAACTATTATCTATTTTCTATCTTTAAAGTAACAGATAATAGAAAGAATTAACTAGATACTTAAATAATATTTATAATATTATAATAACTATAATTAAGATAATTAAGTATTATTACTACCTAAAGCCTAATTTACCTATAAGAGTATAATAAGAGTATAACAAGAGAAAAAACTTTAGACTTTTTATTTAATCTAAATTATAGATTTAATAGTATATACCTTTCGTATAGAAATATTTAAATAAAACAACTAAACAATAGACTTAACTATAGAACACTTAGACCTTTTAAAATCCTTAGAAAAGTCTTAAATATTAATTATATACTTAACTCACTAGATATAACAAAAGTTTATTCAGAGTTCTATATTATGCTACTTAAACTAGTATTATAAGGATTAAATATCAATAACTATATTATGATTAAAAATAATAAACTAAAATAGTAAGTTAAATAGATTATTAACTAATACTATAAGAATCAAGAAAAGAATACCAAGTTAAATAGAAAGACTATAGATATAAAGACAACTTATAGAAACTAGTTAAGAACCTCTAGTTCTCTTCAAAACTACTTTAGGACTACTATAAGTGTTCAATAATTCTATTAAGGGGACTAACCTAGCTAAATCCTCTCTAACACTAAGGATAGGCTAATCTATATTATTAGGCAACCCTATAGATTAAAGATCACTGATAATCTCTACTTTAAAAGTATTTAACGCTAAAATAATTCTATCCTCCTTATCCAAGTGTTATATACCCTATATAAAGGCCTATTATTACCTTTTATACACTGTCTTCTAAGTTATATAAATATATAGTAACCGATAAGTAGCTAACGCTATCTCTTTTCATAAGGATAATAGCTATATGTAAAGTTATATTATCTATTTATAATGATTCCAGAACTTTTATTGGACTCTTTTCTTTTTCTTTTTTTCTTTTTTATATTATAAATTAAGCTTTTATACTATAAATGGAAATCAATAATAGATATAAACTCATAAAAAACAAACTTCTATATAGAAGCTACTACTAGACTATCTTAAAGTCTCTTAACACTAATATAGAGTTAATAACGCTTTAGTAATAATTTAATCTATATATATATAACCTTTTATTAAAAATAATGAGAATACAGTATATCTGTAGGTATACTAAATTAATAAAGAAGCTTTTTAAGAGTAAATAAAGTCTATTAATAATAGATAAAAAGACCCTTTTTTAATACATCTTTTTAATTTAAACTTCTCTATATAACCTAACATAGTTTTAGTAGTCTAAGAAGATTGAAACCTATAAGTAATAACCTTTTTACCTAAGAGATATAACCTACTTGTATAGGCCCTAGGGACAAGACCTTTAGAGGAGAGGCCTAATATTATAAACTAATAAGTTATAGGCAGCTAAAGCCCTACTGACCAATGCAAAGTATAGACAGTATAAGTATTTATATTAAAATTACTTAATAGGTCGATAGCGGCTCCCTAGAATATAAAAAAGCTATAGAGTAGGTTATATAGTAGTAATATATAAAATAATCGAAATATAACTAGTGTTATGTATATAATAATTAGAATGTTCTTAATAATAATTATAAAGTTATATATAATATCTAGAATATTACCTTTTAGAAATCACTATAAATATAGACTTATATATATAATAGACTTAGATATACTTAAGGATAAACCTTTATATCTTTTTAGTAATTAACTAATAATATATTCTTTAAATACCTTATAGTATCTAATCTTAGTGATTTAATTAATAAGAAGCTACATAAGCTGTACCTACAATCTTTAACTGTATAACTAATTACTAAGTGATTAACAGACTAATAAACCAAGATTACTATTCCTAAGTATTAACCTCTACTTACTTATAGTGGAAACCCTACTGTTAGAAGTCTAACGGCAATATAGAGTGTCTATAATAAGTAAATAGAGATTAATACTTAATAATTAAAATAGTAAACTATTTAGCTATCTATATATAAGAAATATAAACGATCTAAATAGCTTAATAAAAGGCTTAATAAAATAAGATCTATCTTTCCTGATAGGTCTTCTTAAATACAGCTAACCTACAACAATATCTCTTAAGTTATTTATTACTATAATTAGTATTTTAATATATAGAATTAACTAGACTTAAAGTATTATTTTTTTAAATATAAAGAACTTTGAATATTTAATCTTATAAAGTTTAATAAAACCTACTAAAGGTGTTAGTAATAATACCTTAAGAAAAAAGCTAAAGCAAAATAGATAATACAGCTTTTAAACCTAATTAAGCTATATTTATATATACTTTTATTTAGATATAAAACACTATTTAAACTATAGCTAGTAGATCTTATACCTAAAGAGAAATAGACTATTAACATTATCCTAATTAGTTCTTAGGTTATCTAGAGAGTTACTATAGAAGCCTTAATATCAAGTCTTAAGTTTTAGTTAGACTATAGGTAATTAGATAGAAGATTATGAAAGCTTTATAATCTTGTATGAGAATTCAAAAAGAAAACTATAGAAAGTAAAGATGAACTATACAAAATAAACATATATAGCTATAGTTAAGAAAGTAAAGATTAATTATCTAGATAGTCTACTAAATTATCTATTTTACTATACTTTAATTAGTATATTCAATATTCTAAAGACTTATATAAGTTGTATCTAGTTTTCCCTTAAGGTTAAAACTAGATAGCTATCACTATTGGAATTGATAAAGTAAAGAGTAATATAAATATTTTAGCCTTGATTAGGTTTAAGTAAAACTAAAGTAATACTTAAACTGTTTGATTTAATACTTTAAGAAAAAGATAGACTAAAAGCCTACTAAAGTTAATAAGGTCTACCTCTTTAATATATAAGAAAATGTCTCATATTTTAGGCTATAAGGACTCTAACATTATAGTTATAAAACAAGGTACTTTTAAAGAGGTTACTTTAGAAACGTAAAAGCGATCTAAAAATAAAAAGCTAATATTCAAGCAATATGTCTTCATTAGAATATAGAAGATTTTACTAAAGAATAATATATATTCAAGCTTTAAAGAATAAAGTAAAGCTCATTCTGATTTAACCTTTAATAACTTTTGAAAAGATACTTTTAGGTATAAATATAGTTAACAAAAATAAAAAAAGGGATAACAGTATATTAAAAAATCTTTTCTTTCTTAATTTAAGACTTAATTAGACCTATTATACTTATATCTAGATTAGTTCTAATTATCTTATCTATAATATTATAAGTTAAGTCTATATTAAAAGAACTTATTTATTATATATTAAAATATGCTTAAGATATTTAAAATAACTATTGAAATTATTCTTGATATAATTCCTGTAGTTATTTATATAAGAGTTAACATAGATGGTTAAAAGAAAAGTTAATTAGTTTTTTTATAGTATTTCTAAGTAGACTAGAAATGTTATTCTAAAAAAACACTTAAATAAAAAAGTAATGTTACATTTTAGCTTACTAAAAACATATTAAAGTTACCAACCAAATATTCAAGAAGAGAAACCGTAATATAGAAAAAACTAATTGCTCAATATCCTTAATATTATAGCTTTCCTCAGATATAAAAAGAAACGAAAAAGTCTTTAGACACTGAAAGCTTATAGATTTTCTCTATTAGATTAATAGATATTAAGAAAAAAGAAACCTAAAATTAAAACCTGACTCTTAAAGGAGGATTATTAATTCTTAGATATATTTAACCTTAATTAGGCTATAAACTTACATTCTCATCAAAAAGGAATTAACTATAAGATCTCTATTAAGAAGAATACTACTAGTAAAGATGTTAACATATCTTTAACACTATTATATAGGATATCTAAAAAAAAACCTATAGTGTTTTAAAAAACGTTTATTAAATATCTAGATAAAAGCTTTATTAAAACTAAAAGGTGAATAGTATTAAGTTTTATACTTTTTATAAGAAAACTAAAAGTTAGACTAAATTATATATGGATTATTAATATCTTAACATTATTATAAAGAAAAACAGATATCTTTTACCTTTAATTAGTTAAACCTTAAAAGCTATAGCCTTAAGAAAATAGTTAATAAAGCTAAACATTAGTATTGTTTTTATAAGGTTAAAATAAAAACAAAAGAGAAATAAAACCAGCTTCTTATATAAAATATAGGCTACTTAAATAGCTAATTATATCTTTTAGATTAAATAAAACACCAGCTATATTCTAGTAATATGTTAACTATTTTTTATATAACTATCTAGATAAGTTTAATTCTATCTATATTAATAACATTCTAGCTTATACTAACTGATTCTTAATGAACTGCTAATATAAAATAAGAAAACGTAACAGTCTAAAATATATATATTTATAATAGGCTATAACAACTACTACAAGTATCTTAAGATAAAAAGAAGTCTATTAATATAGACTAACTAGCGTTCTAATTAGCTCTATACTATACAAGTTATGAGATAACCGGTATTATAGGTTCTATAATAAGTTCTAACTAAGGTAATAGTAGTTAAACTGAAAAGTTTAGTAAGGCCTTATACAGGTCTAACCTATTATAATATTCTTCTTTCTTCTTCTTTAAGGGGGCTTTACTTCTTTTTAACTTTATCTGGAGCTATTATATCCTTTAGGTATTATAAAGGCTTTTAGGTTAACTTTATTTAATTTATATATTTTATTAAGGCTAACGCTTGTACGACTTCGTCAGCTGATTCCCCTCCAATACGGCTCCAGAGGGCAAGCATAACTGCCCGTAAAGAAGGGTCAACGCACGCCATAAGGGTAAAAAAGTTATGATAGTTGTAGAGACAAAAAAGTGGTGTTGTTGTTGTTGTTGTTATTATTGTTAAGGGCTAGCTAGTGCGCTTGCCTTGGCCCTTGTGAAGAAGAAAGTATGGTGGATTAATCCAGCCTTTCTGATTGATTAGAAATATACTATGTGGGCTCTCTAAGTTGGGATACTCCTGGCAAATTGGGCATGGACTGTGAACCGCACCTCCGTACAACATTTCTTAAGGATGCGCGATTTTTGAGGTGGGGTGGTGGAGTAAGTGTCTAAGCGAGCAAGATTTTCTTGACAAGGGAATCTGCCGCGATGCCTTCACGGCATCGCGCAGCCTCGTGAGATTTCACCGGAGCCGGAACATCTGATAATCGGGCCCCACCAGCCCAATCCACCCGAAAATACGTATATCTACGGCTCGGGCCAGGCAGTGTTACACGTCGGTAGTCCAAGCCGTTTTCCTATGACTTTCCTACCCGTAAAAGTGCCGCGCGACAGAATCATAGGAGATTCATCAGCCATCCTTGGGCAGAAGAATCTCTGAGATTCGGCTTCTACCAAATACAATATCTAAAGAGCTATATTATTCTAATCCTGACTACCGCTCTCTCAATATACGTAATTTTCTAGCCCTATCCACTTCACCTCACCTACACAGTATGTGGTCTTTCCGATTAAACGACAGAGTGAATGAGGGTCTCTATTTGCGGTGGGCAGACAGAACCCGACTCAAAAGCCCTAGAGATTTCACCACGAGCACTGTCTTTGTGTTCGTGGTGGCTGTTTCTTTCTCTTTAGGAATCGGGTACTGGGTTGGAAATGGATTGCACCACATTGAACGGAATATATCTCAAACCATTAAATGTAAGCGTCCTTGCTTCCTAGAGAGTTTTCGGGTCACTGATATACACCAGTGAGTGAAGTTATTCAACGTTTTCAAGAGAACAGTTCATTCATGGGGCGCCCGGACCGAGAAAGAAACCGTGCATGGGATAGTTTGTTTGTAGAGGGCGGAGGATTTTTCATCCATCCCTCTATAGCCCCAGAGAGGTCTGTCTTCTCGACATTCCATCAAATGCATTGTCTGGTAAGAGATGCCCATTCTGTTCCAATTATTGGCTGTTAATTGTGAGCATAGGAGCAAATATGGAGGAGCTGGTGGTTCCTTTATGACGAAAACTACGGAACAAACACTGAAACAGACCACAACCAAAAAAGGACAAGCTATCTGCACGCCCACGATGACAGTGGACAACATCATCATCAGGGGGCAAACCTTGCCCATTTTGATCACTGCGTTGAGCTGATTCGTAATGTCCTTATGTGTCAGCCTGATTTAACTGTTGAGGTTGCGGATCCTCAGACAGGTGGTGTAACGGGCTTTGATACCGAACACCAGTGCCAGAACTGGAATGATTTGCTGAGGTGGACAAAGGAATGGCAAGCAAGATTATGATTTGAGAGGAAATTATTCTATGATTCTGTAACAGCACCTGCGTGGAACGGCCATTCATAATGTAGGTCCTGTATTGAACAGAAGCTGATTCTCGACCTAGCTATAGCCGGCTATTAGCTGGGGAAAAGGTGCGTTTATGGTGGCCCTTGGCGCAGGCCCCGCCTGGTGAAACGATTCCATAAACCTTTTTCCCGGAACAATGTTCCCCTATTCCGCTAGGTCCACTGGGGTCTGCGGGGCCTGGTTCTTGTCCTCTGACAGATTCCATCCATCACACGTCGCTACCAACGATTCTAGAAAGCCAAACCACAGCCCCTGTCAGCGGAACGAGGGTTCTCATCAGATGCAGCAAGCTCTACTTCCTTGACAGGCCCTTTATCTCGTTGTTTTCCGTGATCCCGTCTGCCGACTGGCTCCTGTCGTGAGGCTCGGACAGCATGTTGTTCGTCCTGATCATGAAGACCTACGTAAATGGGATTATAACTAAGTCAAGTCACCCACTGCTAGGCCGGGGTTTTACCCTAAAACTACTAGTTTAAAACTCCTACTTTTCACTCTACCCCTCTAGTTATAAGGATTCTAGTAATATACTTGGAAGAGTTATAATATATAATATATCTACTTATGTTCTATAAATAAAGTATTCTTTTTATACTAAGATATTAATAATATTCTTAAATTATAGTACAGATTAAACTGATAAAACGTAATATAGCGTTAACAACGGCTTCTTAAAGAAGCCATTAAAAAAGCTATAAAAACTAATATAGGGCGATCGATCTAGGGATAGAAGCCGTTAAGGTTTTTAAGGTTAAAATACACTAAAGTAGTGAAAGTGTGTAGGGCAGAAAAGGGCCTATACGGTGCGGTGATCCAAAAGAAACACTATTAACCCTATAGACAACACAAGATGCTTCCCCTAATCAGAGATCAACTTATTCTAATCAGAACAACGTATATTTTTTAGTTAGTATAAAAAGATGCTCTGTTTTAAGGAGTAACTCTCTTAATCGTCTTATATTATTACGTTAAATTATAAATTATAAGAAAGGCTTTAGGTCTAATCAGACTATAAGGGTAGATCTAAAAAAAAAAAAGTTTATTAATTTCTATACTGTCTAGAAAGCTTTTAATCTAGCCTTTTTATACTAGAATTCTTTTAATCTAAATAACATACCTCTATATCCTTTACACTATAAATCTTTAATCTAAGTAATAAAATAAGGTAGATTACCTTACCTTATTCTAATTATCCCTTGGTTTTTTTACCTCAAACCCTTCAGTAAAAAATATATATATAAAAAAGTTCCTTTAATCTAACCCTTATTATTATTTCTTAAACCTTTTTTTACCCTTTTTTACCGGTTTAGCTAGAACGATTACCGCTTAAGCCTTATCCTATTTATATCTAGCGTTCTCTCTTATTTATCCCTTCTCATTAATCTCTATAGTTAGTAATACCTATAGTATACTAATATTAGTAGACTATACAGCCTTATTAATTAGGTTGTTATATTAGTCTATCTATTACTATCTAGTGTATATATAAATATCTAGATTTTTTCTGTTTAAATTAAACTTTTAATACTATTTAAGAAGGTTATTATACCTTTTTATAGCTTCCTTATATAGCTAATCGGTCTTTTTCTATATCTTATATATAGCTCTCTCTATCTTAGTTAGCTTATCTTTTATTAATAGATTAGCTTTCTTATTATTTAGCTTATTATAAATAGCTATATATATCTCTTTAGTTAGCAATTAGCCCTTTAGAGTAGAAAAGTTAATTTCTATCGCTAAGTTAGATAGGCACTATAAAAGCTTCTAAGTCTATAGGGTATTAAGAGGTAAAATTATCCTTATATATATATTTTTATTATATTCTTCTACTATCTGTTTAGGTATAGGAGGTATTATATCCTTTAACTTTATTAATAATCGGTTAATAGATAACCTAATTAATAGAGGCCTCTAAAGAAATTTAGTAAACCTAGGGAGTTTTTAAATACTAGAAAGCGGTATATAAGACGCTAGAGTCACTAGTATTAGTTATATTTCTAATTAGAAAAGAAAAGTAAGTATAAAGATAGCAGTATAGTGAAAGTTCCTAGCTTAGAAATAGGTAATTAGGACTCTACCATTAGTTAAGGCGATAATTAAGGCTTTTATAGAGTTAGCTTATATAATCTAAATATCTTAATATTAGAATTACTTCTAGACAGTAAAAGTTGTAGCTTATTTAACTAGAACGTTATTAACTACTTTAAAGATAGCTAGAGAATATCTTGTATAGTATTATATAGTCTTCCTTTACTATACTGAAATTTATAACTTATCTAGTTAATCTAGGCCGCTTATATATAATCACTAAAGCTGTTAGAAAATTTAGGGTTTTATTAGAACGTATTAGAAGATAGATATATCTCTTTAAAGTAAATAGCCGTTTTAAACCACTTTAAGATATATAAACTATCCTTCTATCTATCTAACTATTAAATTAAGTTAATAATATATATACTTATTTAATTAAGTCCTAAATAGAAAGCGGCATGTTAATATCTTAATAAAATCGCTTTAAAGCCTAGATATTATTAATAAAGAGGAACTTTAATCGACCGCTTAACTATAAAGGATTATACTAATAGATTATTTTGTTTTTTTAGTTAATAATAAGCCCTATAAAGTGCCTAGGGCTATTAGTAAATAATAGAAAGATAACTAGATATATCTAAGTCTTAATTATATAAATAATCTCTAGCGTTATAGAAGAATTAGCGATATTTAGTTTAGATTAGGTGTATTTTATTAACTAATTAGGATAACCGTAATATTATAAATAAGGGGAAGGTTATATATTATTACCTTTAGTATAGCTTTAACTTTATCTTATATAATTTAATCTCTATATAGAAGGCATCCTTATAGGTTATAGTAGTTAAAAAGAACTATTTATACCTTTCTATCGTTTTATCTTGTCTAAGTCTTTATACCGTTAGGGCTATTAAACGCTATAGGGCGCTAATTAAAGAACCGGTTAATATCCTCTTAATATAGCTAGTTAGGAAAATAGACCGTTATAAAAGTTCAAACGGTCTATAGAAAGCTTTTTTACTTAGGAATAATATAACAATATAGTTAGATATACTAGCTAGAATAGATATTTATATCTTGGTTAATAGATTAAGAGTATTTTATAGTATTAACTATATAGAGAGCTATAGCTTTATAACTAATTATTTAGTAAATACTCTATTAGCCAGTTTAATAAGTAAGGTCTATTTTGAAGTATTTTTTAATATAAAGTTTCTAGATTTAGGCTTTATTATTAGGCTACTTTTGGTAAGATAGAGAGACCGATATAAAAAAGGTAGAGGCAGATATCGTAATTACTGCTTCTAAAGGAATAATTTTTGGAGGTAGAGTAAAAAAGGTAAATTAAGACTTAATAGTATATATATAAGGAAGAAATATAAAGTAGAAGTATAAAGACGTTAGAATAGATAATCTAAATCGGTTAATAAAGTTAAATTTATAGTTATTAATAGAGAAGAGAAGAAGTTAAAAACCTTAATAGAAAGGGTAGGTTTTTATATTAGCTATTAGTAATACCTAACCAGGAAAAAAAGAAGCTGTTTAATAAATAGAGAAGAAATAAGAGAGTTATTTACTATCTATTTAGTAGCTTTAATAATAATTAACAGCTTTACTATATAATTCACCTTTATTAGTAGGACCCTACCTCTAATTTTTTGCTATTTAGACCTTTTAAATAGGGTATAAGAAGGGCCTTTTTCTCCTATAACTTTTTATTTTTTCTTTTTATGATAATAATAACCTTTTTTATAACCGTCTTATTCTATTGTTAAGTCTTTTCTCTTCTATTTCTAGCTTACTTTCTAATTATATCTATCTCTAGTAAAACTAACGATTATTATCTAAATCGGTCTATCTATACTAATATTAAGCTATAGTGGTATATCTATATATCTTCCGTTAAGGATATTACTATTAAACGCTAGAGATATAGGCTCTAAAGTATTACAAAGCAGTATCTTATAGTAATTATTGTCCCTAATTAACTCTTTTGAGTCTAATTTAACTTTCTTTTTTCTAGGTTCCAAAGACTATAGTATAGGCTACTCTTTCTAATCTAGCTAATAATTTATATATTAAGCTTCTAATTATTAATCCTAAAGAGGTATCTAAGTAGAGTTTTAACACTATAACGGTTAATTTCTAGCGTAATATCGATAATTAAAAGGTTATATCAGCTTATGTTAATAATCCCTATATCACTAAAGGTAGCCTTTACTAAAGACGTTAAGTCGTTATTAATAACGATATTACTAGCTACTTTAGTGTTTTATTCTAAAAGCTTTTTAGCTATACTCTAGCTATTAATTCTCTTCTAATTTAGGTATATAGAGTTTATAATAAACTTCTATATAAATACTATATCTATAGTTTCTAGAAGTATATTGGAATTTAGGCTGACGATTAGGCTTATAGTATAAATCCCTACCTTCAGTATATCTCGCTTCCTAAGTACTTTAAGAATCGTTATATTAACTATATATTCCTTAAGAATACTAAGTATAATTATATAGTTAACACTAATTGGGCTAAAGAGGGTCTTTTAGGAGTCTTAAAGAAATCTAGATAGTGTTATAAATAAGAATTAAATAGTAGTAGTTAGGCTTTTTTTCTTTATAAAGACCTATTAATTATTAAAACTAAGTATTACTAGCTTTCTAATTATTATAATAAGGCTTCGCATTAATTCTATTATAAGTATAAAAAGTTTAGTGATACTAGATTAAAGTGTATTTTAGAGGATTATTTTTAGGTTTTATAGGAAAAGACTTAAAAAAAGTAGCTTAAGGAAGATAAAAAGCAGAAAGAGAGACTAAAAAAGAGTAGTTTTTACCCTAACTTTAATAATAAGTAGTTAAGTTTTTGAAAGGTTTTTAAGGTTTTTGAATTAATTAATAGTTTAAATATCTGATTTTTATATAATATAATATAAAAAAAATCTTTTCTCTATCTCTTTATCCCCTATATGTTTATAGTAATCTATCTAAAGAAATATTAACTTTAGAAGAAAAAGATACTAATCTAGATAAAGATTAGGTATTAAAGGTTATAGTCGTTAGCTTTATAGTTATAAATATGTTTCCCTTAAGGTAATCAAGAGAAATTTATCTCTAAAGTCTAAAGGGTTTTATTTTGATTCTAGATTATCTTCTGGAAGTAGGTCTTTAAGATCCTCTATAAAATTGGCCCTTAAATCCTCTTTATCTAGCAATAAATGGAGGCTATCTAGTAACTTAAAGAATTTTCTTTAGCCTATTACCTATATAAGTTGCCTTAATAATTAGTATTCTAGAGAAATTTAAAAGCTAATAAGATAATCTATTTAAAGTAACTAAGTAAATCTAGTAAAGGCCTTTCTAATAGTAATCTAATTTCCTTAAGGTTAATACATTAATCTTTTATTATATATTAAAGACTAAAACTAAATCGCCTTTCTTTGAAATCTTTTTATAGTATATATTAATAGACTATATTAAACTAATTATAAGTCTAAGCTTTATAGTGTATAATAATCTCTATAGCCTTAACCTAATCCTTATCTAGCTATATAAAAGCGTAAAGATAAAGCTAGGTTTCTTTTTCTAAAGTCTAAACCTTATCCTAATTAAGGGTCCTCTATATTACCGTTTATCCTTTAATTAGGGTTATAGTATACTAACTACAGATAAGGTAAAATAGAGTATAGCTAGAGGAGATATAAATAGTGATCTAAGCTATAAGAAAAGCTATAAAAATATCAGCTGAGTATCTTTTTTCTCTTAATTAGACTAAATTTAAAAAGTATATATAATCGGTTAATAAACTTTTTTAATAGTCTATTTATATATAGATTACAGGCTGATATAACTTTATATTTTATACTATAGTGCCGATTTAGGTAAATAACTATACCTATATTTCTATATCCCCTATATATAATTAGGTTTATATATATACTATATTAATAGATTATATCTTTCTAAAGGAACCTTATAATACTTTCTAATATAGTATACATTAGAATCTAAGCTTTAGGGTAACCTATAAATTTACAGTATATCTCTACTACTTTCTATTTACTAATATATCAAATATCTAGCAAAACCCTTATTAATAGCTAATAGATTAATACTAATAAAATATATAGATCGTCGATTTACTTTAATTAAGCCTTTTAATATACTTTATAGGTTATAATTAGTCTTTTTATCTAGATATATATCTCTAGCTAATAGTATTACTTAGCTAGATAATAGTAGATAGCCTCTTATCCTTAATATTCTAATTTATTATATATTTTAGCGATCAGCTTAAGATAGAGCTACTTTAAGTCGATTATATAGTAAGGGTAAGGCTGAGATCTTATTTCTTACTTAAATAAGAGTCTATTTTAAATAATAAAGCTGATTGCTTTCTATTTAAATCGATAGAACTTCTAGATTAAGATACCTAAAGGGCGTTTTAAGGTAAAAAGAAAATAAACAATCGATTTAAATATCGTTAATTATTATTCCTTAGCGATAAGAAGGTTAATAGAGATCTTCATATTATTATTTTAATCTAGATCTTTATCGCTATAACTATATATTATAAAAAAGAAGTTCTTTATTATATAAGTATAAAGAACCTTTATATTAATAAATTCCTTAATATCTTCTTTATTCTTAGCTTTATATAGGTCTAAAGCGTTAGGAGGTTTCCTTAAAAGGATGTCTATTATAGTGTTCTTTTTTTTATTGATATACTTAATTTTAAAGTTGAAAAGTTAAATCTAAGTAAGCTAGTAAGTTATTATAATAGATAATAGATTATTTAATGTTTTATTAATCTAGATAACTAAAACCTATATATCTATTTTTAGTAGAAAATAAATATTAAAAAGATAGTTATATAGTCGCTTAAGACTTATTAAAACCCTATATATCTCTAGCTTTCCTAAATTATACTTTAGCTCTAGACCTCGCTAGATTCCACTCTTAAAATATATAACCGCTTGTTTCCTATTAATAATCTAGCTAAACGTTAGGCCTTAACTTTTAATACTTATATCGGTTGTCAGAATAATTAGGCCTATATTAGAACTATAATTAATACTAATAAGCGTTAAAGCTGTTATAATATACTTCTTAAGAGTCTCTATTACTTTAATCTATATTTACTTTTATTTAAATAACTTATCTTTCCTTAAGAGTAAGTATAATGGCATTATTATACTTCTAAACTACTTGACCTAATACTAATAAAAGATAGTAATATTAAGAAATAATTAAATATCCCTAATATTATTATACTTCTCCTACTTAAGGATCTTAATAATCTTTATTTGATCTAGGCGATACCTATTAATACTATAGATATATCTAATAATAACTACTAAAGGTTAACACTACTAAGACTTTATATCTAAAACAGTATAGCCTACTAATTTAATATTATCTAGGACCTAATTAATATTATATAAATACTTATAAATAAATCTCTAGATTCCAGGGTAGTTAGATAGCTTCTTATTATTATACTAAAAGTAGAGACCTTTAACTATAATATTATTAACAAAGATGTTATAGTATTTAGGGATTAAATTATAAAGGATTCTTATTATAATCCGGTAAAACTAGGTAATAGAGTTTATAATATCTATTAATAGTATATAGTATTAGAATAGACTATGTAGAGTTAAAAAGGTTATTAGATTATAACTTTTTTCTATAAGTAGGATTTAGTTATATCTTAAGAAAAAGTCTAATAGAGAGATAAGTATTTATCTAATAAAGTCTTAAGAAAATCTATCTATAGATAAAGGTTACTAGGTATCTTAAAGGGTAACTCTATTTACCTTTATTATTAAGTTAATTAGTTAAAGTCTACTATTCTTCTTTATAATTAAGAACTATAGAATATAGTAAACAGTTAACCTTCCTTAACAATTCCTTATATAACTTGTTGTTTAATCACTTTGAAAGCTTTTAAAAGAAACACCTTAGGAATTAGAATCCCTTTTGTTTACTATACCTTATTTAGAATCGTCTAGATCATTTAATAAGAGGCTACTATTAGGTTAATATACCTATACTTAGGGAACTTTATACTAAAGCTTTCTCTCTATTAAGTAGAATCTATCTAAAAAGTTTTTTCTTTTTTAGTAAAAAGTGGCTATAATCCTTAATAATTATATTCTATCGGTATATCATAAGCCTTAATTTAGCTTTAATATTAGAAAACTTTAGGGTGATTAGGTCTCTATAAGGTCTTAATTAATCCTAAAGTCTCTTTTTAACTTCCTTAACCTTCTTAAGTTTCTAATATAGGTCTCCTTCAGGCACCGATCTATCTGAAGGGGTGTTATCCATTAGTTAAACCTTTTAATCCTTCTATTCATATATAGTATTAACTTTTATAGCCTATAGAGTCCTATGAATTATTTCTTTTATTATACTAAATCAACGTATCACTCTCTTCTAGTGTCTATCTAGCGTTTATTTAACTAGTTATTCTTTCTATCTAGAGATAGGTTTCTCTAGAAATTCTTAACAGATATCTTTATAATTACTTAGAAGACTAGGCTTCTATATTTTACCTCTTATAATTACTATTATTCTTTAAATCTATATGACTTATAGCTAAATCGCTTTATATATAATCCCTAATATTAGTTCTTTAGCTTAATTCTAATTTAGGACTATGATAATCCGCTTATTTCTATCTAGCTTAGGTTTTAGGTAGAGGTTATCTATTCTAATAATACTTCTGGTTATACTATTAGTCTTTAGTTTTTTAAACTAAAGACCTCCTTAATATATCGATCTAGCTATAGTAAAATATCCGCTACTTTAGAGGGCCTATTTATCCTAATTATATCTACTAAAATCTATAGAAGGGCGTCTTTAGTATAAATATAAGCTGTAATTAGGTGTTTACTATAACTAAATAAGAGCCTTATATCCTATATAAATAGAAAACTAAATAGTAATAGATTAGTTGTTTTATATTTATCTTTAATAAAGAAGTATAAATTAACTTTATATTTATTAATCTAGATATCTATATAATAGAATCTATTAAATATAGTTAGGCTGTCTAAATCTAACTTAAAAGTCCTTATCTATAGTTTAATATAAGTATATAGAATTCCTATAGCTTTAATATACTCCTTTAATAAGATATTAACTTAGGTGCCGGTGTCTAGAATTATAATAATTATAAGGCCTTTATTTATTTAATCTAGGCTAGATATCTAGACCTCTAGCTATAGATATATATTTAAAATAATTATTATTAGGGGTATTACCATAGGCTTAACACCTCTTATATATCTAACCTTTACGATCTAACCTAATCCTACTATAATCGATCTATTATAATTATCTGAAAGCTCTCTTATCTTGACTTACTATTATTCTAACTCTACTAGCTCTAATAAAGACTTTAGGACCTTAATTAAGACCTTATCTACTCCTATATATCTATATTCTTATAAGGTAAAGCCTATTATAATATTAAACTCTAGCTAGATCTATCAAAAAAGACTAATAGGAAGGGATATTAAGATGTTAAGTTTCTTTTCTATTAGCTTTTTAGCTTCTAGATAGAGATCTAACTCTTATAGCTGCTTAACAGTTATTAATCTAGAGATCTCTAGCTATAGTTTATCTTAATTGCTTCTTTTTCTATTTTACTTAATATAAACTAGGACCTTATTACCCTTAGATCTTTAAAAGATTATAACTTTTAAGCCTATATTTCTTTTTACTAATTAAGACGGCTTAACGCCTTAAGGGACTTTTAACTTATTATAATTATCTAGAACTATATCGCTTTTTTTATTATTAATAAATAAGACGGTCTTTAGTTTAGTTAGCAGTATAAGGTCTAGCTTTTTTACCCTATAAGCTTCCTAAGATTTCCCTTGGCTTCTTTAGTCTATTAGGGATACTTAGTTTCTAGGCGGCCTCCTATATTATATAGTATATATATGTATATGGTCCTAATTAGGAGACTTAGGGCGTACTATATAGATATATCTTACTAAGTTACCTAATTTAAGGGAAATAAAGCCTTATTCCATTAAGGGAAGCCGATTTACTTGTTTAGAATCTATTATATAATAGCTTTATAGTCTTTATCTATTGATATATTAGCTATATAAAAACGTAAGGTTACCTAATTAGTAATAATATACTTATATCTATTTTTAATTACTAGAAATAGAATATCAATTATAGGGTTTCAACTATTATGTTTACTATAGTACTAGGCTCCTTAGATTAGGATAATCAGCTAGATACCCTTATCTAAGGTATATTAATCGTATTCCTAAATAAAGCGATAATCCCTAGACTAATAGTATTAGTATTAATCTCTTAGTCTAAAAATATTAAGACGATTAGTCCTTATTATATTTACTTTAAAGACCTAAGCTAGACTATATATTTATATTATATTTCAATAAATCTTTAGCTTACTTATACCGTTAGCTAGATCCTAATTAACCTTATTTAGAACTAGCCTATTAATCTAGACGTATATAGTCAGCTGTTAAGTCTATTAGTAATTCTAGTATATATATAGCTAGTTTCCATAAGACTGCTAAAAAGTGTTTTAGGAACCAAAGTCACTTAATTCCTGGCTTTATATAAAAAGGGGTCTATATTCTTTCTTATAAGCGATCTTACTAAGCAGATTTCCCTTAAATATTAAGTACTATATCGATCTAACAAAGTTTTCTAGGCTTATTTCTACCAATTTAGCTGTTTTTTCTAGAATATTGATATAGAAACGCTTATAAATAGCTTTAATTAGGCTCTTATTAGAAATAGTATATAGGTCTTATCGCTTAATATACGTAATAATATTATTAATCCTAATAAATAAGGACTAAGTAGAGCTTAAGTTAATACTAGTAATTAGGGCTCCCTTAATAGCTTTCTTAATCTACTTTTTCTTATTTAGAAATTAGTTAATATTCTGATATCTATACTTCCTTAATAGATAAACCTTTATATAGTCCTAAGGTATACCTCTAATTATATCCTTTATAGGAGTCTAATAGTCTTTCTCTATAGTATATTTAGTAAGTTCTCTCTTAAATCGACCTAAAACCCTAGTAATCTTATATTAATCCTTCAATTTCTCTAGAAACTTTATAATATCATCTCCTATAAAGACGGCTATACCTTTCTTTCTAGAGAAAAGAATCTTACAAAAGGTTAAGTTATCTATCTAATTAATAGGTATCTAACTCTATAGAATATTAGTCTCAATCTAAACAGTAATTACTTCTAGAAAAACGTTAATTAAGTTATTACTCTTAAGAGGCTTTAGAGCCGGTTTTTTCTCCTTGTTAGCTATTAACACTAGCTAATCTAAAGAATTACCGCCATTATTATTATCTAAGGATATAATCTCTTTAGGCTCCCTATATATTAGAACGTTTAGGCTAATAGTTAATATATCTCTCTAGGATAATATTGAGATAGAAGCTTAAGGCTGATTTAGGATAACACCCTAAAGAAAAATAAAGTATTTATTACCTATAATAGTAAGTTATTATTAATAATAAAATAATCTGTTAAGTTCTTTAAGTGTTTATATAATCTTGTTTTACCTAAGTATAATTAGACTAAGCTTTACAAGTATAGCTATAGCTTAACCTAATACCTAAGTCGATATAGCTATACTAATCAAGGCTGCTTATAAAGCTATTATAAGTCTTTAGTATAGCAGTCGCTATAATCTTAGTAAAGACCTCTTTTTAATCTATTATAGTCCCTTAATAAAGGAGAAATAGGGTAGTTAAGTATCTTAATCTATAAATACCCTTAATCTAAGAGACCTATATATCCTAATTAGGTATTTTTTAATATTTTAAGTTATACCGACTAGCGGTAAACAGTTTAATTATATAACTAGTTATTACTTTTAGAAGCTTTTAAAGCTAAAGCCCTTAATTCTATCTCGAGTCGGTTATATTATTATTATTTTCTATAGTAATTCAAGCTTCTTTATTTCTAAGTATATCTTTTTATCTTAGTTATTTATTAATTTATCTTAATTTTCTTAATCTATTATCTATATCGTCTTTTAATTACTCTCTTATTAACCGATCTATCTTATTTAGTATTTATCTTATTATCTATTATCTATTATCTATCATATTAATTTGGCTTATAGCCGCTTGCTTCAGCTTAAATTATATTGTTTTCTTACTATTATTATCCGTTTTCTCTTAGTTTCTAGAAAAAAAGATTATTAAAAGTATATAGGGTAAAAAAGGTCTATATAGTATAATAATCTAAGAGAAATACTAATAACCCTATAGATAACATAAGATATTTCCCTTAGTTAAAGGTTAACTTATTCTAATTAGAATGATATATATTCTTTAATTAATATAAAAAGGTACTCTATTTCATGGAGTAACTTTTTTAATCGTCTTATATTATCATATTAGATTATAAATTATAAGAAAGGCTTTAGGTCTAATCAGACTATAAGGGTAGATCTAGAAAGGAAGGAGGAAAAGTTTATTAATTTCTATACTGTCTAGAAAGCTTCCGATCTGGCCTTCTTATACCGGAATTCTTCTGATCTAAACAACTGGCCTCTATATTCTCTATGCTATGAATCCCTAATCTAAGTAATAAAACAGGGCAGATTACCCTGCCCTATTCCAGTAGTATACTGTAAAAGTTATAATCAGAGAGGCTTAAAATTAGTAGATTTTATTATATAAAAACGTTTATAAAATAAAACAAATAGTAAAATATGAAAGTATTTTATTAAAGTTATATAATAAGTAGTAGGCTACCTAATAATATAATATAGAAAAGCCTATTATTAGACTAGTTAAGCTTATAATATGACTAAATATTTAGAAATAATAAAGAAAGAAAAATATAGAAAGATTAATAGTAAAAGATATAGGAAAAGAAATATAAAATATGAATGAAAATAGAGAATAAATAGATAGAGCGTAAATAAATAGATAAACCTATAATATATATATAGAAAGATTATAATGTTATAAAAAGCGAACTATAAGGTTATTTACTTATAATATATAGAATTCTCTTATAATATTTATATTATACTAATATACTATAATAGACGATAAACCTATAGCATATTTATTAAGCTATTATCCTATTATTGCTCTTAACGTATAGGCCTATATCGCTAAAGGTATTAGTATTATCTCAAGTATTATCTACAACTAGGTAGAGTTATCGTTATTCTTATACGTAAAAACAATAAAGAAGCCTATTATCTATTTTATACTACTATAAGCTAATAGGACTTATTACTAGATATATCGTTACATACAACGTTCTATATAAAATATATAGAAGTATGATTAGGCTAACTATAGATAGGTCAATAAATAGTAAAAAGAAATAATACATATTGAAAGACTAAGATAGTAAAATAACTACTATAGATAATAGATTTAATATACTAATAATTCTTTCTATTATAGGCTAAAAGCAAGTACTTTAAGGTAAAAGTAAAAGAGATAATATCTATTGATAGAAGTAAACTATTAAAACTAACTATTAGTACTAATATAATGTTTATCTAGATATATAAGAAATAAGAATAAATATTTAAGGCTAATATATAATAAGATATTATATATCACAGGATTTCTATAACTCCTGTAGGTCTTCTAGACCCACTAGGGTATATATATATAACCCCTGACACATATATATCCTATAGTGCCTAAGACTGTCTGTCTAGATAACCTTCTAGCCAGGTGGCACCTTTTAGTGTAGTGGGCTGGGCACTGCCTTTCTAGACTGTATCATTAAAGTTAAATAAAAAGTTAAACCTAAGTAGATATTATACTATATTAGGTAGACTAAATATTTAAAAAGGTTAAATAAAAGCTAATTATAGTAAGAAAATATAGATAATTTAAAACAAGAGGGTAATATTGTAGACTATTACTATAGTTTTCTAAAAGATAGCTACCTAGGCCTACGCTTTATCTATTACTAGTAAGGTTAGATATATTATAGGACAATAGTCGGCCGGCAACGCCTGGAGACGTGGTAGAGAGGGACGGCTAAGTATCTAGTGGCCTAGCGGTGTAGATAAATATTGACCTACGCTGAGTTTAATATAGTGTTTTAGTAGACAGGGCCATCTTATATAACCACTTATCAGGTGGCTATTCCCCAGCTAAAGGCTGGCGATAGCTAGGTTAAGGATTAGCTTTTATTTAATATAAGACCTATATTTGAAGTTTTTACTATTAGTTATATAATACTATTATATTTTTAATTTTCTTAATTTATTTAGTTTTATTATAATAAAGTGTTAAAATTCTCAATAATAATCTTTTAAAATATAAATTATATTCTACTTAACAGTTAAAGCTTTACTTAAAACCTTAACTATAAGGCTATTTTTATTTATCTTCAATAGCTAAAGCTTAAAATAATATCAATAAAATAATCTATAACTAAAAATATATAACTAAAAATATATAAGAGGACGCTGATAGCGATGTCTGCTAATAGATCTCCGACCGGCCAGCTCTAACTAACTGAGCTATCTGAGCAGACAAAAGGTCCACCAATGCTCAAGTCATCCTCACGAGCACTGCTGTCAACACCACCTATATAGCTTCTGGCCATAAGGGGAATTGCCTATACCAAAATATTAAGAATATACTTATTAACCTCATAGAAAAGATAAAAAACTATTAATCTTATAGCGACTTATACTTTGAAGTAATAAAGATTTTACCTTCAAGGAGATTATTAAACTTAAGCTTAAGACTAGTCTCTGTTAATAAAAAGCCTAAATAAATAATCTATAGGCTATAGTTTTAGCCGTACTAAAGAAGTCTAGAAAAAAAAGATTCTTTTTAGCCTAAAATTATATAGATAACGATTACTAAGTAAGATAGGACCGATATATAGCCTTTATTCTTAAAAAGAAAAGAAAACTAAAGATTTTATATACTTTTTAAAATAGACAAAAGGCCTCTTAAAAGACGGTATATATTATAAACCTAATATTATATATTTTAAAGTCGAAATATAGTAATTATAAGGCTAAGACTTCAAATAGTCTTATATATATTCTAACTTACTAGAAAGGAAATTTATATTAAAACCTAACAAGGAAATGATATTGAAGTTTTATTCTTAATTAACTAATAACTTGTAAGATATAATTTAAAAGACTATTCTTAAGCTTTTTAGGACTAAAATAAAGATAGTTAAGTTAGCTTAAAAGGTTTAGAGAACCCTTTATAAAGATAATAAGGAAAACATATCTATTAAAAAGATAATAATAGATGGTTCAAAAACAAATATAAATATAAAGATAACTATATAGATAATAATAACTATAATAATAGTAAATAGTAGAATTAAGGTAAAGAATATTATTATTATTGTAGACAAAGGTATATTATTTAAGACTATTATTAAGAGAAAAAATATTTAAGGCTAGCTATAGCTATAGTATAATTAGCTATTTTTAAGTTAATAAAAAGAGAGGAAATAAAAGAAATCCTAAAGCTTTACTTTATTTAAAAGTTAGAGTAATATTTAAATTTTATACCCTACTTAAGGTAAATGGCATTTAAAAAGTTTTGAAAACATATTATAATTTGGATCTAGATATAAAACATAATATTATTTCGTATAACTTTATAACATAATATAACTTAAAGAAAATAAAATAATACGTTTTAGTATTATTAGCAGTAGAAAATATAAAAGTCTCTATCTATAGTATTTATAAAGTCTCTTTAAGTATTATTAATAGTTAAAAATAATTAGGTATTTTATTAGGGATTATATAATAGTAAACTAAGATCTAACGATAGATAATAGTCTAATTTTATTATTTATAACGATTATTAAAAACCTAAAAATCTATTTAAAAGGTTAAAACTAAAATTAAGAGTTTAAGGTGGCTAGATAGTAGGGAATAGAAGTACTTAAGCGCTATAAATTTATTAAGAAAGTATAGATAGAAGCCTATATTTATGTAGTGGTAACTTTACCCTAAATGATCTTTTTTCTATTTAACCCTAATAAAAGACAGAGTTATACTAATAAAATTCGTTTAAAACTAGAGTTAATTTATAAAGTCCTTAATCTTTAAAATATATTAATTATACCACTGTATTGATTAATAGCCTATAGAATTAATCTTATAGATAAAACCAAGATATTTTAAAGGCTAATCTATACCTTTTTAGTAAGGGAACTTTAAACCTTATAGAAATATATGAATAAGAATATTGAAACAGGCTGTATATAAAGGTCTTAAAATATAATAAAGATATTAGTAATCTTTATTCTTAAAAAGGACAGTTCTTTCCATTTATATATAAAGTATTAAGGACTAAATCACATTATAGTAAAAGATTATTATTTTTTACCTTCAATTTCAGAGATCCTGAACTAGATTATAGGCCTTAGATACTTCTTAAATATTAACTTAAGAAATGTCTACTATAAGGTATAAATTAAAAAAAGGCATAGATACAAAACAGCTTTTACAATATATTATAGGCTTTATAAGTATATAGTTATATCTTTTAGGCTTATAAATATACCATATATTATTTATTTAAATAATATACTAATCTTCTCTGAAGATAAAGAGTTATATTTAAAGTATTTACTATAGGTTTTATACTATCTAAAGAAGTATATATTATATATAAAGGTAAAAAGGTATAAGTTTTATAAATACTAAATAGGGCTTTAGGGTCTATTATATCTATTAATAAGGTATCTATAGACCTAAATAGGATAAAAACAGTATACTTTTAGCTAGAGCCTACTACCTATAGAGAGATTTAGGTCTTCCTTAGGCTTTATAACTTTTATTAAAGGTTTATATATCGGTTTGTTAAGCTTTTAATACCCTTATTAGACCTCTTAAAAGGATATCAGAATAGTAAAAAGCTAAAAAAGGTTAGGTTAAGGTTAAAGGAATAAGTAGTATTTAAAAGCCTAAAACCTACCTATATATTAGTACTACTTCTCTATTATTATAGCCCTAAATTACTAATATATATAAGAATAGATATGTTATATTATAAAGCTATAGAATTATTATTATAAGAGTAAAATAAACTATAGTATTTAGTATTTGAATTTTATAAGCTAAAAAAAGTAAAACTAAGTTATAGTATATCTAAATAAAAGATACTTATAATTATAAAGTTATTTAAAACCTAATAATATTATATTTATAGAATAACATAACTCATAGAGATTTAAACTAATTATTGAAACCTGTAATACTTTATAAACTAGAAATATCTTAATAATAGATAAGTAAGATAATATATGGAGCTTGTATCTTATAATTCTATGATTTAATACTAAAAAGGTAAAAAACTATATTAATAGGCTATTTAAAGGCTAGACTGTTATACTAAATATATAGTAAACACTAAAGTATTAAGACACTTAAAGTCTAAAACACACTTTTACAGAGATATAGTAAGTTGGATAAAAATATCAAGTATTATATATATATATAAGCTTTAACTAAGAATTAGGCTAAAAGGTTAACTATAAGTAAGGATATCTATTAAGAGAAGGCCTTAGAGCTATTAATATGAACTATCTACTGCTTATAGTTGAATAATTAAGAGGCTAAATAGTGGTAAGATATAGCTAAAAAGTAAACCGGTGGACTATAGATGTACAGAGATAGCCTAATATATTATTATAACTAGTTATTTATCCTATAATAAGTTATCTTAAGAAAGCAAATAGTCTTTTTATACTATAACGACCTTTTAATGGGCTATTTTAATAAAAATAAAACCTTACACGTATTATATTATAATTTTAATAGCTTAAAATAATATTAAATATTAAGGAATATACTAAAAGTTATAAGGTCTATCTTTATATTAAGGTAAGAATCTATAGACCCTATAGAACTCTATAATCCTTATTATTAGACTTTCAGCTATATAGATAGATAACTAAAAGATTAATATAATCCTAATAGTTAAAGATTAATATATTAAGTATTATACATATACTATAATAAATATATTTACAATAGCTAGTTTACTTATAGAAATACTGTGTAATAAAGTAAAGATTTAGTTTAAAATACCTAAGAATATAATCTCTAACTAAAGATTAATCTTTATAAGTAAACATTAGTTAAATTTATATTTTTACTTCAAGATTAAGAGAAGGCTCTCTATAGCTTTTTATTTTTGAATAGATAGCTATATAAAAACAATAAATAAGGTTATAAAATACTCTTCTTATTATTTTATAATAGGTTATAAGTAAATTTAGTCTAGTTCATTATTAATAGTTAACTTTTTAATAAATAATATAAAAAGTATAATAATAGGCTATAGCCTATTTCAAGTCTTAATAGGCTACTTTTTAGAGTTTTATTTAGCGTTTGTAGATAAAAACTAATAAAGACAGGCTTAAGGTATATAAGACCGCTTAAGAAAACTATAATAGCTATAGTAAGCCTTAAAGTAAACCTCATAAAAGGCTTTCTAGATATAGGTAAAAACCTATAATAAAGATTATTAAATAACATTATTTAAAAAAGATAACTTAGTCTTATTATTAATAAAGAACTTATATTTCTAGATAGCCTAATAAAAATTAGTATTAAGGTTTATTAGTCTATTTTCGATTATTTAGATAATAGGTAAATCGGTATATTAATTAATACTTTTAAAGAAATATAAAAAGATGTATAATATATTTTATATTAGCCTTTTAGAACTATAGAAGGGAATATTAAGAAGTATATAAGACCTATTATTATTAGATCTAGTAATTAGAGATATAAAACACTAATCTAAAACTAATATACTACTATTGATATATAACGCTAAAGAATACTACTCCCTATATTATAGAATTTATTGTAAGCTTAATTATTAGCTAATAGCTAGAGGAAAGTGTCACGAGCGGGTCAGGGCAACCAACTCTGGCACAAAGCAAAAGCTTCGGTAATGATGCACCTGCATCATTATCCCCTGTTCTGCACTATATAGTTACGCCGGCCAGCACCCCAACTGGTTAGGCCGTAACAGAAAGGTAGAAAAATACTATATATATAGAATCCTTTTAAAGGCCGGATTAAACTACTCCTTATAATACTATATATTAACTATATAGAAATACTATAGAAAGACAGTTAATACGTTAGATATCGGCTTATAACTATCTTTAACTTTATTGTATTAGACTTAGTATATAACTAAAATAAGAATATATAATACATCTTAACAGTTATTTAAAACTAATAGGAAATATTAATAAATAAGAGGTTAATAAATAATAACCTAAAAGGTAATTTGAGTTAGATATTAAAGTATAAATATTAGCTTATATATTATACTAAGCGTAATATATACTACTATCTAACCTAGAAATATAAAAAAGAATAAACAGGTAATTAATAGGGCTATATCCTTTCTATTAGTCATTATAGGCTATTTTAATATAGTATAGATATAGCTAAAATAAAATATAATTACCTTTATTATCAGGCTTTATAATTTCTAGAGGAAAAAGTAGAAAATAGCTACCCTCTCTATTAGGACTAAGGCCTTTAGGGTTAGGTATACTGTATTACGACTTACTATATTTAGATTTCTTACTATTATCTCACTTAAGGGGAAGAAAAGATAGGGGAGAAAAAGATAAAAAGCTTTTAAATTACTTACATAGTTTATTTACATCGTTATATTTTAACTTATATTTAGACTTATTTTAGACTCTTAAGATAAAGAAGAGCTAAAATTATAATAAAAAAGATAACTATTTAAGTATGAATATATAGAAATATTAGACTTATTACTATATAGATATCTTTTAGTATATTAACGGTTTCTTATAGAAGTCTTAATAGTGGTTTAATTATAAAAGCTTTAGTAAAGACGGCTTGATAGGTAAAATAAGACTTTATTTCTTTATACCTTTAGCTTCTTAATATCTATAACCTATTATATTATTAGGCTTTTATTAATAGAATAATAAAAAGAAATTAATATTTGAAGAGAGAATATACTGATAAAAAAACGTATTATTAAAAAAATATTATATATAAAAGGTTAACATAACGCTATAAATAATAAAGAGAAAAAGTAAACTAAAGGAAAAAGTTAATTATCTTTATATTAAGAGAGGGCTTAAAGGGGTAAATCTAGTAAAGCTAACTATTAATAGGGTTAACCGACCTTTTATAATAGGCCTACTTATAAGTAAGACCCTCTAGAAGCCTAACCTAATTAAGGCTAACGTTATATAACTAGAATATTTACCCTAAAAAGGAGTATAATTATAATAAGATAATAGGCAACCGGTAATACCTAGAGATATAGCAGAAAGGGACACCTAAGCTTCTAGTGGCCTAACGGTATAGATAATCATTAACCTATATTAAGTTTAGTATAATAATCTAGCAGGTAGAGCCATCTTATATAACCACCTATAAGGTGGCTATTCCCTAGCTAAAGGCTGACGATAGCTAGGTTAATAATCAGCTTTAATTTAATATAGGACCTATGTTTGAAGTTTTTACTACGAGTTATTTAATACTATTACTAGATATAATATATAATTTAAGGGTAAAAGTAAAGATATTAGGAAAAGATTAAGATAGCTACTTAATAAAAATGTAAAGGCTAATATATAGAAGTAGTCTAACAAGGTATAGTACAAGATAATATATGTATATTATTATATAAATAAGTAGCCTAATAAAGATCAGGCGTTATATCGGTCTATATTAATATAATAGGTAGAGTTATCTCTCTTAAAGAGTAAATCTAGCCCTAATAAAGATAACAGAGTATATCTCTTATAAAAAAATATATCCTATAAAAGTAAGAATATAGGATAATAAGGGTAGATATAATAAACATAAGGATATAGTGGTTAAAGAGAGTATTATAGTTAGATTATTATTAGTTTACTTACTTAAAGAGAGAAATAGAAGACCTGAGAACAGGAAGAATCCTAGCCCTTATATAAACATACTCAGCTTACTAGAATAATCTATATTTATGTAAGCTGTTTATAAATTAACCACTAGATTGCGTAACTTAACAACCCTAACTTAGTAACCTAACTTAAAGTAATAACCTAGATAGAAGGATAAAGTTAGGAGGAGAAGAAAGGATATTCTAGATCCTTCTCCTGGATTTAATATAATTATTGAACTATTATGCTTGCGTAATCAATATATATATTGGTCTAATGATATAGTAGATTACAAATATATGTATCTTATATATATAATTCCTTATTAAAATAGATATATAAGATTAAGAAGTAGTTAAAGTACTTATTAAAGCTCCTACTTCTAATAGTTTGCTATCTAATAAAGAATATCAGAGGATATACTTATTAATATAGTTAGAAATAAGGCTAGATATAGAACATATGAAAAGGATAGATTTAGATACTATTATAGATGAATAATATATAGAGAGAAAGCTGATAGGAAAACACCGTCATTAATATATTTGTAATATTAGGTATCTAGAAAGATAATAAATAATCCTATATGGCAAAACACATAATTTATTATTTACCTATCAATAAGAAAGGTAGAATATAAGTTATGTAGTAAATATAGCTAAAATAAAAGAATAGAATAGTAAGGATAAGTACAAGAATAAAGCTATACAAGGTATATAACTAGGCTTAAACTATATTTTAATAGATATATAAGAAGATACAACGGCTTATAATCTAGATATCTAAAAAGCTTAACGATAAGCTAAAAGTAATAGGTTAGATAAATAGGTCGTAAGCGTATAGAATATATATCTAGTTTATACAGTAGTAATAGGATAAATATATTAAAAGGGTAACTAGATATTACACTAATAGATATAGGTCTAGATATATAAGTTAGTTAAGATATTCTATATATTAATAATAAAGGTATATATGTTATTAGTCTAAGTAATAATCATAATAATAGATAGTAAAGATGAATAAAGTATAAAGAAATAAATATTACTAATAGTATTATATATAATCATATAGATAGGTATATATAATATTTATACTAAAGACTAGCCTAGTTAGTTATCTTTATAAAATAACTATCATAAAAGATAAATAGATAAAGGCTAGTATTAAAATTTATAATAGATGAATAGGGAAAAGGCTGAATAATAGGTATAGTAGATTAAGGTGAAAGTAATATCAGTAGCCTAATAGTAGTAGTAGTACTAAGAAGGGATAATATATAGGTTGTAATAGACAGGTAAGGTGTTCTAAAGACAGTTATATATATTAATATATATAGCGGCCGACTGACTAAAGTAGACACTAAAGATTATAGAGATCTAGTATATAAATACGGCTAATAGTAGAGTATAAGACATATTTATATATACCAGTATGATATATCATATTATATTATACTATAAGAACTACTAATAGATAGAAGATATTAAGGTAATTTATTAATATATACTATATAAAATAGACAGGTTGTAGGAATAATATTTATAATTAGTATTGCTATTTTACTGATAGATGGAAAATATAATCTATAAGATAAACTAAAAAGGTATATTTCTATAGATAGATAGAATTATTATAATAAAAGAGGCTAAATATTATAGGATAGATAGATAGTAACACTGGGTATCACCTATAGGTATATACATATTTATATATACTATAGATATATATCTAGTTTTACCACTATTAACTACCTAAGGGACAGACTAACCTAAACAATAAAGACCTATTATATGCCTATTATTTAACCTTTACTTAGTTTCCTTTTTATTACTTATTTTATTTACTGTTTTATTATTATATCGTATCTATATACTATATTATTCTATATTATACTAGTATAACCCTTTTTACTAATAGCCTTATAAATAGTGTCCCTTTTTATAGTTATAATATTAGACCTCCTTTATATCTTAAAGCTTTCTATTTTACTTTTAGGCTAAATTTATACCTATAAGGTCTATCTATTACCTATATAATATACTTATCTAGTCTAGATATAATTATTATTAATTATTCTATTTTTTATTTTACTAAAATAGTTACTTTAGGCCTTAGGTATACTTTTATATTATTCTAATACTAGGTTATTATGTTTCTTTGTTATTATCATAAAAGGATTTATATATTAATCTTAAAAACTAGTTCTATAGACTATAGAAATTCTTTTAATAGATTAAGGATCTTAACAATCTTATTTTTTATATCTTCCTTAAGTCTTTAATAGAATATAAAGATTAGGGATTTATTAGTATTTAAAGTCTAACCGTTAGTTATTAGAATTCAGCTATATATTTTAAGATGAATCTAGTTTATTATAGTTTATTAAGATTCTTTTTAGCTTATTTAACCTTATCTATATGTTAAAATAAGGATAATAAGGTTTTCTTAAATCCTAAGTATTTAAAAAAGATTTCTTTGGTTTCAGGCTTTAAGTTTATTTATTTATTTATTATATAATCTATTAGGTAGCGTTTAAGTTAGACTAATACCTTCTCTTTAAAAATAATATAGTATAAATACATGTCTTTAGTTTATCTTAAAGGCTAATATTATAGAATTAATGGTAAACTTAAACTCAAGTTAGAAATCCCTTAAGGTAACTAAAGGTCTTATTAAATAGTTATAGATCATCAAGTTTAAGTTTATCTAAATTCTTAATAGGTATTTATATAATATTAGCTATTATATAAAGGTTATTAACCTTTTTTTTAACGTTCTTATAATCTAGCTAGGTTTAAATCTCTTATAATATTGTATTTAGTCTCTATAGTCTTATGATCTTTCTATTAATAATATTTATAAGTATTTAGTTATAGGCCCTATTTCTTTAAACCTTAGCTTAAAGTTATTTATAGATAGCCTTAATAATAACTAGGTCTCTATCTAAGTTATAGGTAATATTAGGTACATTTTTATTTTTAGCTTTAGCTATCTTTTATACTAATTCTTTCTAGATATATCTTTAAATAGAAAGGTTAATCCTATTTAAAGTTCCCTTAGACCTAATAATAAATACGATAGAAACAGCTTTAAAAATAGATATCCTATTATTTATACTATTAGGTAAATCTTAAGCTTAACTTACTTGATAAAATTAATTAAAGTATTATAGTTAGATATTTAAAAATAGGATTTCTATTAAAAATAAATAAAAGTTTATATTTAGTAATAATAGTTTTAGATAGTTAGTCTATTAACTATCTAATAATTATTTATATAATTAAGATTATTAATATAGCTTATATAGCTTTGTATTAATTAAATAACTAAGGTTAAATAGTAAAAAATATTTAGAGAATATATTATAAGTTTATTACTAAAAAGCTATAGGAAGTATTTTAACTATATTAAAATAAGTATCCTTATATCTTATTATTTTATTGTTAGATTATTATTTACTAATATTAATCTTTAGTATTAGGTTAGTCTCCCTTATATTAATCTATACTAGAGGATTATATTAGATTACTATTAATTCTCATTAATCTATCTTATAACCTTCCTTAGTTCTTCTGTTCTATTTATGACTGTGCTGTACTCCTATAGCTATAGGTGTCTTATCGTTCTGTTGACCTGACTGGGGAGGTTAGGCTACACTAGTCACCAACAGATTTCCTGGATCGTAACAATATTTTATCTCTACTAGGGCTATCTTTATATTATCCATCTTTTCTATACTGTCTAGTTGAACTTGAGGCCTCTCTCTAAAACTGTTTTATACTTAAGCCTCATGTACTTTTTTACCTTATCCCTCTTACTAGTTAGGTAGACTAGACACCCTAACGCTAATATTTCCTTAGGAATCGCCTTAAGCCTTTATATATCTTTTAGGCTATTTATTAGCCTATAGTATATCCACTTTTATAGCATTACTAATTATTTTCCTACTTTTTAAACCTTTAACCAAAAGGCCTTTATAGTTAACCTTTAGGCGATATCTACTTTTATTTACTCTCTATCTCTTTTTTTTCTTTTTTTCCTTTTCTATTTAATAAACGTTATATACCTCCTTATTTCTCTTATAAGTACTTTAGTCCTTTTATTTATCTATAACTAAGTTGTATATAACCTATTAATACTATATTTTATTAATTTAGTTCTTTACTATTAATCTTATATTTAGCTTTACCATTACTATTACTAGTTTACCTCTTAATATTCTCTCTATTATAATAGCCCTACCATTTAAACTATTCTTTTTTATCTTTCTATTTTATTATATGTATCCTATTATTTTATATAGTATACCTATACATAATACTATCCAACTATCTACTATATTACTCTTTAGCCTTACTATATTTATCGCTATAATTATGTATCTCTCTCTATACCTATCTTATTTTATCTTTCTAGCCTATATATAGAGTTATTTCATCCTTTTATTCCTTATATTAGTTTTATAGTAGTATATATTATACCTTAACTACTCTATTAGTAATCTTGTTCTTTTCACTATCTAATAGTACATAATTATTCTTATTACCTATAGGTACTTCTTACGCTTTATATCTAAAATATTTCATACTACCTTTATTATTTTAACCCTATTATATTTTAACTATAGTCTTATTATTAATATTCTACAATAGACATTTAGCTATATTCTCTGGATCTATATGATTATTATCTTTATCCTTTATAGGAATTGTAACATAAGAAAGTCTAATAAATATATAGATAGTAGTGTAACTACTAGATATACGTTTTATACCTTTATAAGCTTTAGCTATCTTAATATATATAGCTATAGCTAGAACCTTTTGCTATATTTTAGTCCTTTATAATATTGCCCTATAATAATCTAGTTAAGCTATACTATGATTTAAAGCCTTTTGAGATAGCCCGAGAACTATTTACCTATCGTTAACTTTAGTATTATAAATATAATTAATACTTACCTTAATATCTAGTTATTATATTACTTTATATAATGGATCTCTAGTAGACTCTAATACCTTAATATATCTCTAAGTAGTAATAATAATAGCACTATAATTATTATTATCTTATTCAAATATCTGGCTGCTTAAAGTATAAAGTATAAGCTTCTATCTCTTTCTATATCTATTAATATTATTGTTAGACTCTTATTTATTATAATAGTCCTAATTATCTACTCTTCAAGGCTTAAAACTAAGCCTTATCTCTATAAAGTCTTTATAGTATCTATCTAATATTAGTCTAAAAAAGTCTTTTTTACTGTTATATTTATATTTTTTCTATCACCTTATAATATAGTAATAGTGTTTTGTTTCTATTTAGTGTAATAGTATTATACCTAGGGGGTAAAGCCTGGGAAAAGACAACGGATTCAGAGGTCTGGATAGTAGGTATAGGTACTGATATAGCATTCAACTTGACCTCTTCAGCTGGCTGGCCCAGCTAAGGGGTATTCTATATAGCTAGCTGGGCCAACTTATCGCCGATGGCTTGCCGATTTAACCTATCCATGGGTATCCCGCCCCTTAACCTAGGGATTCTATTATAATTGCCCCCCTTTTTAGAGGTCTGGTCTCTAGGCCGTACGCCTATTGTTGCTATTTAATAGGATTTAAACCCTTTGATGGGATTTGAACCCTTGGGTGGGATTTGAACCCTTCTTTATCGGGTGTTTAGCGGGCTATTGCCGATTATTTAAGCGTCTAGAGACTATTGCCAGCAGTAATAGGATTTAAACCTGATGGTGGGATTTAAACCCTTTTTTACTAGGTGCTTAGCAGGCTGTTACCGATTATTTAGGCGTCTTAAGGCTATTACTAATAGTGATAAGATTTAAACGCAATAGTGGGATTTAAACCTTTTTACTTATTTATTACTAACTATTTAAGGATTAATACTTATCTAAAGACTAATAGTCTTTATTATATAAGTCTATATATGGAGAGCCGTTATATATAATATTTATAGAGGCTATTGTTAGCCTAAAAAAAGTCTAATAAACTTTTTTAGTATAGCCTTTCTTAAGGTAGTAATATTATATTTTCTTACTATAACAGTTATTAGTAATATACCTTTTTTATTATATTACTATAGTTAGTTAAAACAGCTAGCTTTACCTACTTAATATCTTATAAGGCTTTTTCTATTCATAGCTTACTAGTTAAAAGGTCTTATTATACTATATATTACTTATCCAGTAGCTATTTAAAGGTTTAGTCTATCTAAAGCTTTTATAGTTATTTAATAATAAAAGTAATATCTTTTATCCTTTAAGTAGAATATTTTTATTAAATTAATACCTTTGATAACCCTAGTTATAGGTAATAGAAAAATGAAAACACTAATAGTTAATTCTTCTTTGGACTATCTATACCTAAAGCCTAATATATTACTAATTATTTAATAAAAGACTATAACAATAATTAACCGGTCTATTAATAGGCTTTATAAAGCTAGCTATAGACATAATACTTTTAAAGCTTTAGATTAATATATGATTAGTAAATAAATATTTTAAAAACAGCTTATTAGCTAGCCTTCTTACCTATTAATCTAATAATAACTGAATAGTTTTTCTATTATATCTAGAGTAATAAGGTAACCTTTATAAGGGTCTATTTAATATAGTGGCTTTTTAAGGCGGTTAGATAAAGCTAATTCCCTATCTAGATAGCTACTAGCCAATCTAATACTTACTTTAGTATAGTATTTTCTAGTAAGACACTATAAGCGTATACTAAAGGTCGCTTATACTACTTTTTAGCTGATAGACGGTCGGTAACTAGTCATAAGAGGGCTATATTTTACTCCTATATAATCCTTATTAGCTTTATAACTAATAGGTAAAATTAAGACTTCTTTAGTTAGCTAACGGTTACTAAAGATCTTATTAAATATATTAGTTATAATAGCTTATCCTTTATTACTTTAGTTAGGCTTTTTTTAGAAGGTAAAATTAAATAATTATAATAGTATTATACCTAAGGGGTAAAGCCTAAGAAAAGATAACAGATTTAGAGGTCTAGATAGTAGGTATAGGTGGTAATATAGAATTTAACTTAACCTCTTTAGCTGGCTGGTCTAGCTAAAGGGTATTATATATAGCTGGCCAGGTTAACTTATTGATAATAGCTTGCCGATTTAATCTATCTATAGGTATTCTGCCCCTTAACCTAGGGATTTTATTATATTTGGCTAGTAGAATATATTAATACTATTGTTAATCAACTTAAACCTCATAAAGAAATGTTATATTTATTAATATTTTAAAGTCTATCTACTACATATTTATCTTATATATACCTTTTATTAATAGTTATATATAGATAAGCCTTATTATTAGTAGCCTTTATTTTATATATATATCTTATAGGCTGCTGTCTGTTTATTTTACTATTTCTTTCTTCTTTATCCTTATAGAACAACTTATTTAATACTATTTCTCTCTTTATATTTATCTAGAAATACTGCTATTTTAATACTAGGGTGATATACTATTAAGTAAAAATAGTGATCTTTTATCTATAGTTTATTATATTAAATCACTATAGTATATATATTATCTAGTTTAATATATAAAATAGCCCGGCCTCTCGCGACTATTACTATCTTTAGCTTATATCCTCTCTAATAGCCTTTATAGACCTAGCTTGGCCTATATTAGCCCTTATACTACTTGTGTTTCTATTAATCTTTTAGCCTTATTATAGCCTATATTATTATTAAATAGGTTGATAGACTCCTATAATCCTTATAGTAATACTAGAAATATATCTAGTGTTATTCTTTTATTAGCCTATATGTTACTCTAAAATAATAGTACTAGCTATAGATAATATATAAGTAGTAATTTTAGCTTATATAGTAAAAACTAATAAATAACCTTTTTTTTCACTATAAGTAGACTTTATAGATATTTATTATTATTATAATTAAGTTTTAATCTATTATAATACTTATACCGGCTAACTATCCATAAGATAGACTAAGAATAGTAAGATAATTAAAAGCCTCTTTATATTTTATCTATGTTAGTGTACTTGTTATATATTAGGCTTTTTTAAGCCTATATCAGCCTTAGAGAAAACCTAGCCTAAAACGATCTATTCTTTTAGACCTTATATACCAGCTGATACTAACTTCGATCTTTATTAGTTTATAGAATTATATCTATAATTAATAGACTAATCAATAGACTAATTAGAACATCTAGTATATTATTACTAGTTATACTCTATAGGATCTTAGGTATATTAAGCTTGATATAAGACTACTTAAGAAAGTCTTAACAGAATAACAGCTTTTAAAATAAAACTTTTTTTACTTATATTATTATGGCCTAAATTATCCTTTAATATTAATAATATTAAACTAGCGCTCTATTCATATATTTTAATTCTTATTTCAACTAATAGGACCTTATATCGTTATTCTACTATATATTTTCATACTAAAGGCATATAAGCACAAGATAGACTATATTAATGTTATGTATAACCTTTTATCTAATATTACTATAAATCTTTATACTATATTAGTTATAAAATTAAAATAGCTTAATTGTTTAATTCTTATTCTTTTCAGCTTTAGTCTACTTATATTCGTTATATAACTATAGTAGTCTATTAGACTATTATACGTTTTATATTAAGGAGTTAAGCCATAGTTTTAATAGTTAACAGCTTAGGTATAAAGCTATTAAAGTCTTTTTTACTGATAGTATATCTTAATATTAAATATTATGAGAAAGTTAATAAAAGTACTTTAATCATTAGTCTTTTCAGTATAATAATTAAGTATTAATATAAGTATACTTATAACCTTCTCTATGAACTTATCTATAGCAGGCTTAGCTATTACTTTTTTTATGTCTCTAAAACCTTAATAAGTCTCTTTTAGCCCTATAGTTATCTATATTATAAAGTTATATACCTTTTATTGTTTTACTCATAAATATAGATAGTGGTTTCTATTTCTTTATCTTAATCATTATAACTTGAATAATATAATGAAATAGTTAAAAGATAACCTAGATATACCTTTTCTTTAGTATAAGAATGGAATAGTTAAAACTATCTTTCTGGATATCTCTGTTTAGTTAGCCTTAAAAAGAGTATTTTATAATACTCTCTTAGGTTTTATATACTGTTCTATTTTATTTCTATACTATCTTAGTACCATATAGACAATTTATAGTATATTCGTATTATATTATATAGTATCATTGCTTTCATTACTAAAGTTATATAAGATGAATAACTATAACAGCTTTTTTAACCACTTAAAGATATCTAGCTATCTTGAGCCGGTTAACCTATATATTTAGTACCAGAAACTTATCTAGATTATTAATTCTGTTATAGATCTTAACTACCTTAGCTATAAAACAGCCTACTGTCTTACATATATTATCCTTTTATACTAGCTGAAGTTAATACTCTTTTTATAGATAACTGTCACAGGATAAAGACCCCACCTCGCTGGAAGACATATAGGTGCTGTTGACAGCAGTGCTTGTGGGCAATTCAAGCACTGGTGGACCTTTTGGCTCAATTGATTGGAGCGACCGGTTGGAAGCCTATCGGCAGACGCGTCACTGTCAGCGTTCTGTTACAATAACGGCTAGCTGCTACCTTAAAGTACTTATTTGAAAGGCTATATATAAAGAAATATTAGTAATAAATATCAGCTTTTCATAGCCTATCCTATACCTTTTCAAAAGCAGCCTAACGTCCTAATCAAAGACCTTCATCTTAACTATACATAGCCTTAAGAAACGTTTGAATCCTATATAGATCTAACATTATAAATAGATCTTCTCAATTTTACCACTAAAAGTATATTAATATATATTCCCCTTGGGGTGCTTAAGCTTTTCAATATATGAATAGTTCTTACTTACTATTTTAATATTATTTAGGGTTTTAATTATGTCTATAGTAATAGCCTGTTTTTGTTTCATTAGTTTTGATTTACTTTAACCTACATAGAACAGCCCCTAGATAAATATAGACATATCTTTTTATTATATTACTAATATGTATATAATAGATATAAAACCTGTAGGTATTAAGACAATAAATATATTTTATAAAGTAATCTAGATAAAGTATATATAAAGAAGACTTAATAAATACTAAAAAATAAAAGAAGTCTAAAATAAAATAGAATTATATTAATTTTATTATAAACCTTAATATCAATACTATCTTATATGGTTTAACCTTATAATATATAGAAACTATTACTAACAATAACAAAGATATAAAACGCTATAGATCATCTATCTTTATATTTGTAACATAATTGCTTAGTTAATAACTACTAGACGAAAAGGTCTAGTCTAACTTCCTCTAATGTTAGAGGAACAAGACGTATGCTTGCTTAAATATGAATTCTATTACAATATTTACTATATAGTCATTAAATCTAGAGTAATTAAAATAATAAAATTATATTAACATATTTTTATATTATTTTGGCATACCTAATACCTTATTAAAAGTAAATATATATATTTTTATAGCGGCCTATATAATAAAGGAATAGTTCTAAAGAATAAAAAGAAAATAGTTAGTTTTGTAATTATAAGTTCTATCTCTTAATGAGTTCTTAGCCTCTCTCAACGTCAGTATTATAGTTTTAAGAAATATTAGCTGCCTTGATTTTTAAACGCCGGCTACTTATGTTATACTAGCGTTTAGATCTTCTACTATATAGAATTAAACGTCGGCTAGATAGCTAGTATTAATAATAATAGTTAGGGCTGTCTGTAGCTAATTATATAGAAAAGGTATTTAAAGAAGAGGCTAAAAAGATTTGAATACATTTAAGACTAGATAGCCTTAATTAGCTTTTAGTTAATTTCAGGGGTGGATTATTTTAGTTAATATTGTTAACCTGAGTACTTAAGTTATAGAAATAGTTATCTTAGTAATATTTTAGAACTAGGCTAAATAGGTGGACTATAGGACTGGGCTAAGCAGGCAGATTATTTTTAAACCCTAACCCTTCAGACCTATAAGAAAACGCCTAAAGATACAAGTTTGCTTACGCTGGTGTCGCTCGTCTACAGACAACAGTATACATATTAAAAGGGACACAGAAAAGACATGCTTATTGAGCAATTAAGATACATGTGACGGGCCTGGCCTATCTTGTCGCCGTCCACACGTCTAATCAACTTCTAAATTATAGTATCTTTATACATAGTCTTAAATCATCTTCCACACTACAATAATACATATAGTTCAATCTTGTAGCACAAAATAAGTGACATTGCTGCTTTACTGTGTGCTGTATATGCTAAAGAACCCGAGGCTGTTGTACGACTAAACAGGATGTAGTACAGCAGATGCTAGGCTTTATACGACAGCCTATAATCAATACACATTATTCTGCATCTGCTTTAAGGAATCCTAAGTTCTTAAGCGTCCACCTTGATCCTGTGTTAGCAGAAACCCTACTGTTGGATATCCAATTGAGCCCTTACAATAGTGAATCTTAGGAATAAAAGGGTATTGTACGTATCGTCTCTTGCTGCGGGGTGACGACGATATCCCCATACTGTGACGTCTTTGATTTTCTTGAGGCCAAGAGTCGCTTTGTGTTGGATTAGAAATAAGGCGGTTGCAGAGCCCCAGGTGCTTCCGAGGATAGCAAGTCCCTGTCGAGAGTCCATTGAGAAGGTTAATTTTTGATTCCATTCTGGAACTTTTGCTTTTCCTGCGTCCCATAAAGCTTGCTGGACGACGCTGAAAGTAGCTGTATTAGTGACACGGGACACAAATATGGTCCTGATGCTGCTGGGATGGATATTCTTTTCTTTACAGACTTCTAGCCACTGGAAGTAAACGACATCGGATACATGGCTTATGTCTGGCACGTCTCCTTTTCGATACCTGGCTTTAGTGTACTCCGGACTGTCGTCTGAATCAAAAACAATTGCTCCAGAAGAGGGGTTATGTACGTTTTTATATATAGCGTGCGTAGGCTAGATAGTAAACATTTATAAGCATACTTTATTCAAGTATAGATAAATTCTTAAAAGTAGAACTTACCTGTCCCTCATGGCCATTTGCTAACAAGAACGGTTGGTCGTGACGTGACACACACAAGGCGTTCTTAGATGGATCTACGGAATGGGCTGAATCTGCGAATGGAATGTCTAAAAGGCGTCCGTATGCAGGCGCATTGTAATTGATTTTGTCCCTCTCAGCAGGTGGAAATGGGGCCCACGTGGTTTTAGTGATCCACCCCCAACGTAGCATAACATCAGGATTCTGCCATGGACTAGCAACTGCATGTCCACCGTTCTTTTGCTCTGCGGCTCTGTCGTCTAATGGGAAAAGCGAATTCAGGTAGGTACCCTTCTGGACACGCCCACTATACTTTGAGGAAAATTTTGGGAACTGTGCTTGGGCTCGTTTGGAAAGAGCTCCCCCGGAGAAGTAGGGAATGTCACTCTGATGTCCAGGAGCTGGCGTGGGAGAAGCACTGACAAGTCCTACTCGGAGGAGCATCCATAGCAGGATCAAGCAAAGGCCTCTAGACATTGTATTAGCTCCAGGCATGATGGGTGAGAAAATTGACTGCTAACTCTTGAATGACGAGTAACAAGATGGATGCGGCCTATGAATATAAAATATATAGGTACACCTCAAGACTGGAAGCATAACATGTAATCTCGGCGCGACCGCGACTGCGACATTCAGGCACTTTGTGGGACACTGCCACAGCCGTGCAGTGGGCCTGCCTGCATGTGCTCCATACCTACTGACTCAGGTTTCAGGGAACCTTGCCAGCGGTAGTATGTACTCACAAGCCAATCATTAGTTGGGAAAATAAAGCTTAAGAGGATCTAGCTAGCTTTTAAGAACCTGTTACTCCGTACTCCATACATGGAGAATGAATGTTACGGTCTTTGAGTCACGTGCCCTCTGAACCATCCACTGGTTGGCTAACCTCTAACTACCTTACCTAACATAGCGTTATACCGGTCGTGTCAGCAACCTTTACTACCAAGGTACCTACTAATAGTAATGATTAAGACTATAGGAGGCTTTAGCCTGCCTTGTTATTATTACTTGTCTTTAGCCTATACAAACTAAGTCCTATAATTATTGCGGTCTTACTAAATATTGGGCTGTTCATTACTGTCTATAGGAACGTTAGTATATCTTAATAGTTAATATATATATCCAAAGACTAACCGTAAATATTAAAATAGTTAATGGGTTCATGAACAGAGTAGCGTTAAACTAAAAAAGGATTTAATATGTTTCTAATCTTATTTGAGGTCTTTTATAACATAATACCAAAAAAATAAAACAAAGATTCTTTAAAGACTACTAAAGAAAAATTTAATCTTGGAAAAAAAGCTATTAAAGAGTATTAAAAAGTTATACATAGATATAAACCTTATATAAGTATAACTATTTCTCGTTCTATATGAGTTAAAAAGATAATATTAGTATAAGTAAGTTCTATTAAACTCTTATACGATATCTTATTCTTTTAGATATAAGATACTCTCTTAATTTCAGTCTATGTTAAGCCTTAAATAGTATAAGTTAATATAATTACCTAAATTCAGTCTTTACATACTCAAGAGTTGTATTGTGATAAATGAGAACTATAATACTTAATAGACAACATAAAAGAATATAAATACAAGTAATAAAAGGATAAGGAAAGTAATTTTTAAATAAGTAATAACTTAATATAGTTACTTAGTAATACATTAGTAAAGATAAGTATGTATTTATTATTAAAATCCAACTACATATACTTGAAGCTATTAATAAAATAAGTTTATTTACAGTTGAAGTTAAGCTTTAAGAGCACTTAGTATTTTAATCTATAATACTTTTCTAAAATATCTTCTAAATATAACCTTATATATATCTTTAAGATAACCTATAAGTAATTATAACTGTTACTTACATTATATAGTTACTTATTAGGTAATTTAAAAGTAATAAGGTTCCAACTCTTATAATTAAGTATTATCTTTAGCTTATTCTTTAATAAAGTCTAACTATTAGACCTTTAATTATAATATTTCTATTATTTTATTAAGTAAGTTATCTTATATCTATATCTAACAGTACTTTATAAGACTTATTATTAATACTTTAAATAGTACTACTTTAGCTTTAGTTAGACTAACTAACTAATTATCACAGAATATATCGATAGTAATACTAGGTATTACTTATAGGGATATAGATATTTATATACCCTATAGCTATCTATCTAGTAATACCACTGCTAACCACTTAAGGAAGGTTTAACCTGAAAATATAGACCTATTATATATCTATCTTTCAACTTTTATTTAGTTTCCTGATTATTATTTATCTTACTTACTATTTTACTATTACGCGTTACTTTTATACTATATTACTTTATATTACACCAATATAGCTCCCTTTTCTTAATTATAGTTTAATAAGTCCTATTCGATCTAGAATAACTATTAGAAGGGCTGTATTAAATAGTAGTGTAATCTTTTTAAATTATACTATTTTTTATTATAAACTAGAAAAAGAGATATCCCTACCTTATAAAATACTATAAATAATAAGGCTATTATAACTTGGCTAGATTTATACTATACGGTAGCTATATATATAGGTTTACAGGTATCTAGACTATAAAGCTACTTGATATAACAGTATTATGTAACTAGTATTGAATGTATCGAACGTGGGTCCTGTATTAAATAGAAGCTGATCCTCAACCTAGCTATTGCCAGTTATTAGCTGAGGAATGGCCACCTTATAGGTGGTGACATGAGATGGCCCCGCCTGTTGAATACTTAATATTATCTATTAGTATCCTTTAGATTTAGGTCTTTAGGTTTCTAAGCGTCTTATTGCTTTAATATCTCTTAATAATCTCTTTAGTATAATCTTTATTAATCTATATAATCGTTAAGGTGGCTTTCTTAAGCGTTAGAGGTTTATTACCTATATACTATATTATAGCTATCATATTTATATTATTATTCTTACTAATATTTATAAACTTATTCTTACATAGGAAATACTTAAAGAGATTAGGATAAATTATTAAAGTTAGCATAGTATATTAAGGATAACGTTGAGTTTACCTAATATATAAAGATCTTGAGTTAATATTAAGAGAGATAGTTAAATACGTTAGCTAATTTAAGGTTTGTCTTATTTAAATGAAATATCTTTAGTAATATATAAGTAATAATATCTTTAGCTATTATATAGTTAATAAGCATATTAACCTTATCACGGTTAGATTATACTATTTTATAGAGTTTTTTTATAGCCCATATTATTATAGTAATCTCTATTTTAATAGTATTATAAAATTTCTTTTAGTATTATAATAGTCTATAATAAGAATGAATCAGGTTTAAATAATTAATAATATATTATCTATAGATATTTGTTTATTTTAGTTATAATTTTATAAAACCACTATAAGCCTAAACCTATCAACATAAGTATTAATTTTAATAAATAATGGTTTCTTAAGATTATATTATAGTAATACTATATTATTCAGCTATAAAGCTTTTTCTAAAGTAATTTCTATATATTAGGTTTCTTTAGTATAAGATTAATATCTCTTTACTTATAATTTTTACTTTTACTTATTAACTTATATCTAGTTTAAAACCTTATTGTATTATAGTTAGACTGTTAGTTTCCTCTTTTATTTATTATGCGGTATAATAATGACATTAAACTAAGGTAATTCTATATAGAGCTAGCTGTCTATCTCAAGGTATATCTTAAGATTATAAAGGCTATTTAGAAGTCTTAACTTTCAAAAGAAATAATATATTATCTATCTTATAAATGCTTTTTCTTATCTATAATATAGTTAAAAGGTTTCGTCTTAAGAAAACTAATAAATAGCTTTTTTATACTATTATTATTAAAATAATAATTTTATATAACTATATAATAACCTAACACCTTAGTAAGACTTAAGATAAAGGTTATAGATTAAATACTTAAACCTTGGTTACTAAAGGATAGACTTAACGTATAGACTAACTTGATAAGACTGGAAAGATATATCTATCTATATAAAAGTTAAGTCTTCTATCTTAAGAGTTATTTATAAATAATAAATCTTTACTTTACCCTATATTTTATTTAGCTTTTTATATATAAGCGACTCTTATAGAGAGAAGAGAGGCTATTTAATACTAATAATTACATCTCTTAAAATAATAACCATAGTGTAAAAGGTTATAAACTTTTTTAACCTTATACTTTACGTAAAAATAACGATTTATATACTAAAGAAACTTTTAATAAATTTATCCTATTAAGTAAAATAAGATAATATACAATAGAAAAGTTGATAGAATTAAGGAACACTATCTCTTAATAATAGATAAAACTAAGATTTACTTCTCATCTATTTAATTATAGATAGATAATATATCTTTATATTTAGTCTAAAGGAATGGTTTCATAATACTAATAAGCTATTAATTGTATAGATATCTATTAGACGTCTGTTAATTAACTAGAAAAAATCAAAAATACCAGTCTAAAGATATCTGAAAAAGTTATTGATGAATAAGAATACAGCTTCTGTAGGACTGAAGACCTAGACTAGGATTATATATTAATTCTTAAAATTCAAGAAACACTAAGGTTTCAAGATAAGAAGTAATTAAACCTAACCTTTCATACATATATAAAAATATATTCTAGATAGACGATATATATAATGATTACAAGAAGTATGAAGAAGAAAAAGAACGTTTTTCTATTTATCTATAGTAATAAAATAGATATCTAGTGTTATAAATACATATGAATAAGAACTATAAATACAGAGAATTAAGAAATACTATAATAATTAGTTTAACCATTAGTTAAGCTTAAAGAAACCGATATTATATAAATATAACGCCATTAAGCTTTAGTCTAACTATATATAAAAGCTATATTATCTATTATAGAAAGAAATATATATATAATAAACCTAATTATAAAAGGATAGTTCTATTAATACTAATAACACTACTAATAAATAATAGTTATGAAATAGTTGATATTAATTCTAATAGAACTATAAAGATAATATAACATAGAAAGTCCCTATATATAATAATAATAGATAGTAATAATATATACTTAATACTTAGAGTCTTGATTGATAAACAGTCAGTTTAAGTTATAGTGAGTCCTAAAATAGAAAAACTTAATATTACTATATTTAATAAATTAAGGAAATATTAAATAGAAACATAAGAATAACCTATAAACCCTATAAAAGGTTAAAAAAGAAATAATCATATATAATAAAGAACTATTGCCTTAAAGACGGTATCTCTATCTAGAGTTATCTAAAATTATTATAAATAATTAGTTTTAATATTATAACTATAGGATAGCTAAATGTTATTCTTAATATCCTATTGTTAAAAAAGAATAATCTTAATATAAACTAAACGTCTAGTTAACTTTAATAAAGAGATTTAGCTATAAAGTAGCGTTTTATACTCCAACATATACATAAACTTAAATAATATATAGAACATATTACTTATATTAAAAATATTAAACCTATAAAAGAATAATAATTTATATCTATACTAATAGTTTATAATATAATATAATAATAGCTAAGTAAATATACTAAGCATTTAAAAAAAGGTGATTTAACTTAATACTTTTTAGATACTATAAATATGTAGAATTATTTATCAAAAAACTTGAAATAGGATTACCTAAATATAGACTATATAATTATAAGATCTAGGTTATAAAAGAGAGATATCTGAATCTTAAACATATCTATAATCTAAACCTAATAGAAGTAGAAATACTAACTAAATAGGTTAATAAAAACCTTAAGAAGAGTTATATTTAACTACTGGAGTTAATAATAAAATACCTAATACTACTTATATTTAAAGGGAATAAAAACCTATAATTATATCTTAACTACTAAAAAGTTAATAATATTATTAAAACAAGATTATTACTTTTTACTACTTATCTTAAAACTATAGGATCTTTGCATAAAGTATAATAAGTACAGTATTAAATCTTAAAAAAGCCTTTAACGTAATTAGAATTAAAAAGAGAATAAATAGAAAATAGTATTCTAAATATATTAAGGCTTGTTTAAAACACTTATTATGCTTTCTAGACTTATTAACACACCTATTCTATATTAAGAAATAAATAATTAAGTTTTAAAAAGAAACTTAATATCTTTATTAATTATTATCTTAAAAATATCTTAATTCTTTTAAGAAACCTTAAAATATATAAAGAATATATATTACATACTTAAAAAACCTGAAGAAGCTAAAGTACTAGTTAATCTTAAACAAACGAGATTTTATACTTGAAAAGCTAACTATTCTAGATTTACTATTATACTAAAAGAAATCTAGATATAAAACAGTAAGGTTAAAGTAGTGAAAGACTAGCCTATACTAATAAAGATGAAAACTATTTAGTTATTTTTAGGACATATAAATTTCTATTAATAATTACTTAAAAGCTATATAGGGATAGTTAAATTATTCTAAGGGCTTATATTTAAAGATAATAACTCTATATAGATAAAGAATAAAGAGGTACTTACTGAGATTAAAAACCTTATTATAACTAAACTAGTTACTAAGAATTTAGACCTAGATAAAGAATTTAAAGTGAAAACTAATACTTTAGACTTTACTATAAAAAGATAGCTAAAATAATAAGATAAATAAGGAAGTTCTAAGCGACCTAGAAAGCGGGCCCGCCACTTGGTCGTGACGGAATTGGCCTTAAGTATGAATGTCGCCCAGTTGACATTCCAACAGCCCCCTTTAAGGGCAAATCCGGTACTGACCTTACCCGGTTGGTCTGTGCGCCTGCCTGTTTTGGACTCACGGTCGCACGCGCCTGCCATTTTGGACTTACGGTCGCAAAGCGCGAATTGAACGCGCAGCACTTTAACTCATAAGCGTGCGGGGAAAACACGCATGTGGTCGGCCTAACCACTGAGGCATCTGGGCTCATAACCTGTTAGCACAACAGGTAGGCTAGTCTCTTATAGAGAAATATAGCCTAAAAGTATATAAGAGAATAGATCTCTTATATATAAAGATATATCCTATAGAAGCAAGAATATAGGATAACAGGGGTAGATATAATAGGTATAAGGATATAAGGATATATAGTTAAAGAGAGTATAATAGTTGGATTTTTGACTACTGACTTGCTTGCTTGCTTGACAATAAGAGACTTAGAAAACAGGAAGAATTCCAACTCTTATATAGACATGTCCAGCTTACTAGAAGATTCCATACTTGCGTAAGCTGCTTATAAATCAACCTAAGGATTGCGTAATTCCATAACCCTAAGTTAATAACCCTAACTTAAAGCAATAACCTTATAGGAAAGATAGAGTTAGGAGGAGCAGAGAGGACATTCTAGGTGCTTCTCCTAGATTCGACCAGATTACGTAATCATCCTGCTTACGTAATCAATATATATATTAACCTACTAAGTTAGTAGATTATATATATATATATATCTTATATAGATAATTCCTTATAATAAAGGAAATATAAGATAAAGAAGTAGTAGAGCGCTTAAGAGAGCTTATACTTCTAACACTCCCTCTTTTCCTTTATTATAAGAGATAAAAAGGTAAAGAGAGTAAAGGAGGTACCGTGTAATAGAGAAGAAAGGTACCCTAGAGTATTCTTTAGAGTATTCTTAATAAGTAAGGTAGCTTATTAAGAACAAATTCCTAAAAATATTAGGAAAGATATATAGGCTTATTAGGTTGTTTTTAAGCCTATAAGCTTAACAAATTCTTCGAATTTAACCCTAGGAAGGGGTTTTGTTAAGCCGTCTGCTGGCATAAGTGAAGTAGGGATATATTCTACTTCTATATTGCCGTTTTCAACCTCTTGACGAGTGTAATAGTAATGTATAGCAGTATGCTTAGTCCTTTGATGGTATTCCGGGTTATAGGCTAAGCTTAAAGCTCCGTTATTATCTGTTTTAATAGTAATAGGGCTTATATTAAACCCTAACTCAGATAATAAGCCTTTTAACCATACTGCTTCCTTTATAGCCTCCTGTAGGCCGTTGAATTCAGCCTCAGTAGTTGATAGAGATATAGTTGCTTGTTTTTCGATTTCCAACTAATAGGCCCTCCTAATAGGGTAAAGAGATATCCAGAAGTTGATTTTCTAGTCTCTTTACAACTAGCCCAATCAGAATCAGTATATCCTACTAAATTAAGGGATTTGTTATCATCTATAGTACCCTTATAAGTAATACTATAGTTAATAGTCCCTTTTAAGTATTTAAGGATATTCTTTCCTTGTTTAAGTAGGAGTTCTGATGGCTTATGAAGGTAACGAGAAGTAAAAGATACGCTATAGGCTATATCTGGCCTAGTTAAAAACATAGCGTATATAAGGGAGCCTATTAAGCGCTGATATTCTTTTAATAGGTCCTTAGAAGGCGTATATCCTTCTTTTTCGTTACCTAGAGGGCTGTTTAATATACCTGTTGATATAGGTATATTATTAACTGTTGATTCTACTAGATTAAACCTTTCTAGTAGTTGTTGGATATAATGGGCTTGTGAGATAGTTATAGATCTTGTAGATCTATCTCTTGTTATATAAAGCCCTAGAAACTTAGAAACTTCTCCTAGGTCTTGTATCTCTATATATTTAGAGATTTTACCCTTTATATCTTCTATATACTTAATATCTTTATTAAGTATAAGAAAATCGTCAACATGGGTAATAATATAACAAGGATTATTTTTATCCTGGTTATAATAAGTGGCTTCGTCAGATTTTAAAGATATAAAGCCTATTTCTTTTAGTATAGACTTTATCTTTAACTGCCACTGCCTAGGGGCTTGTTTAAGGCCGTATAACGCCTTTTGAAGTAATAATATCTGATTCTTATTATTTTCCCAGTTAATAGTGTTTAAATCTGGGTATTTTTAAAGAAATCAGATAAAGGGATATTAGAGGGGTCTATATAAACCTCCTCTTCTAAATCCCCATATAAAAAGGCTCCAACTACATCAATTTGTTGGATTTCCCAATCTAGGGCGGCTGCAAGAGCTAATAATACTCTATAGGTAGTTGGATTACTACCTGCAGCAAAGGTTTGAAAATAATCAAGCCCGTATTTTTGCTGAAAGCCTCTAACAACGAGGCGGGCCTTATATTTCTCGATTTTGCCATTGATAGCATATTTTTTCTTTAAGACCCATCTAGCAGTTAAAGGTACCCTAGAAGCTCTTATAGCTTCTTTAGGATCTACTGCTTTTAAAGTGCCTCTTTTAATGATAGTAGCTATTTCTTTATAAATAGCTTCTAACCAGAGGTCTTTGTCAGAGCTTTCTAGAGCCTGTTTTAGAGTAGTAGGCTCTATAGGATTCGGTATAATACTATAGTTATATTCTATAGTATTATTATAGGCCTTGTATTTATCCTTTTCTCCTTTAGATAAAGTAGGTATTATAACCTCTATTTTAGAAGAAGGATTAGGAGGAATAGTCTCCTTATTTATAGAAGTACTAGAAGGAATAATAGTTTTTCTCCCTCTCTTATAGTACTTTCTATAAATCTAATATGTGAAGTCCTTACTATAGAGGACTTATAAGGCCTAGAAGGAATATATATAATATATATGTTATTTCCTTCTTTAGATAGATAAATACCCTCTTCTGTATAGGTATTTAACTTGTCTGATTGTATACGCTTTTCTTTAGGCTTATAGACGTAGACTTTAGAGCCTATTTTGCGTATATTAGATAAATCTGGTTTATTATCCTTATTAGGATAAAAATAGTCTAGAAAGGCCTCTATAGGGGTCTTTTTTTAGGCGTTTTATAGCAGTATAATTTAGCAGCTTAGTAGTTTCTTTAAGGATTATATCCCATAGAAACTTAGGTAAATTATTTGCTGCTATAATAGTCCTAGCTTTATCTAGGACTGCCCTATTAGTTCTTTCTGCTATACCGTTTTGTTCCGGTGTATAGGGCGTAGAAGGCTCTAAAATAATGCCTTTTTCTTTAATATAGGTAGTTAATTCTCCTATATTAAATTCAGTACCGTTATCTAAGCGTAGACGCTTAGGATAACCATACCCCTGATTTTTATAGTATTCTAGCTTATTTTTAAGGATATTAATTATATCCTCTTTATTCTTAGAGAATTCTATATCTCTAAGGCTAGAATAATCGTCTGTAAACGGAATAGCGTAGTTAAATCCGTTTATAGAGGTAGGGGTTATTTTGAGAGTATCTATACATACTCTTTCTAGAGGAAAAGTAGCCCTATTATAGTTAATTCTAGGCTGTTGCCTAGTTAACTTAGAAGAGATACAGTTAGGGCAATATAGATCCTCTTCCTTTAGTTTATCTAAAGGAATCCCCTTAGTTAACTTTGCTGTTTTAACTAAGTAGGGGTAAGAAGGATGGCCTAGTTTTTGATGCCATTCTTCTGTTATAGTAGTAAATACCTCTTCTTGGTTTATAGAGGTATCTTCTTCTAGATTAATAGAAGAAATAGTATCTTCTTTACTAGAAGATAGACCAGGCTTTTCTCCCTCTTCTATATTATATAGAAGAGAGTTATTTTTATAGATAGGAGGGTGTTTTCTAGCAATATTTAAATAGAATCCCCTTCTTGCTATATCTATATTAGCAAAGGGTTCTTTTTTACTATCACAGAGATTCCAGTTGATAAGGAATCCCCCTCCTTTATAGTGTAGAAGGCCAGAAAATATGGAGATAGGAAATTCAGGTATATATAAGGTATTATTTAACCTTATATGGTTAATTTCCCTTTATAGTAAATAGGGAGTAAGATAGTCCCTATCCCTTTAGGTTTAACAGGTCCTGCGCCTGTATTAACTATAGGGATATCATCTTTAGTTAACAGGTCTAAATAATAGTCCTTATTATTTGATATATGGACTGTAGAGCCTGTATCGTAAAGCCAGTTGTTTCTTTTGTTTGGTTGGTTGAAGTAGGCTTTATAAGTATAGTTTTTGCCTTCTTGGGTATCCTCTTGATTAGAGGTGTTGTTGGCCTGGTGGTTTATTGCAGAAATTGCCTTTTCTTTGCCTTTAAAAGTCTGTGGGTTCGAATTTGGGTTATTGACCTTTTGTTGAGGTCTTTTATACCCTTTATTTGCCCACTTATAAGGCTGTTTCTTATCCTTATTAAAAGGACTTTTATACTCTCTAGAAGAGCTTTTAGTAGAGTTGTCTCTACTATAGTTATTAGACATAGGCGTATCGTTTTCACGCCTATTTTCGTCCAATATATCGTTAATAAGGGCTTCTAGAGAAGGGGGCTCTTTTGTTCTTAGAGCACTTCTCTGCCTTTCTGCCCATACTGGAAAATAACTGCTTAAAGCAGCTATAAAGACCGTTTTTTGGTCTATATCTTCTATCTTTGCCCCTACGTTCTTTAACTTAGAGAGATAACCCTTAAAAGAGCTAATAAACTCGTTTAAAGTGTTATAGTTCTCTAATTTTATAGCGTGAAATTCTAAGTATAACTGTTGCCTTAGAACGGGGCCTGTGCCTTCATAGGACGATTTTAAGATAGATAGAGTATCCTTAGGATCCTGAAGATCAAATACTAAGGAAAGGGGGTCTTTTAGAAGATTTTGCCTTATAATTAATAAGGCTTGTGTTTTTTGCTCTTCAGAGATATCCTTATATCTATCCTCTACTTCAAAGTAGGGATTTAGCTTAAGTAGCTTAAAGAATAGATAAATAGAAGTAATCCAGGAGTTCCAGTTTTGAGTACCCTGGAGGCGTTGTTCTGGGGGCAATAAACAGCCCGTAGTAGCCTTAATGAGTTCCGCCATTTTCTTCTAGTATTTTTACTAGAATTTTATAGGTATTTTTAACCTATAGAATAGAGGTCTTACTCTTTCTGCCTCCTTTATATAAATATATATCTTTATAAGATATATAAGGCGGATAGAGGGTTTTATAACTGCCTATAGTGGACTTATGTAACCTCTTATATAGTAGATATTAAATACTTCTTTTAGTTATAGGAAATACTAAGGGCTTACTCTTTCTGCCTTAATATTCTTATAAAGAAAAGATAGTATAAGGGATCTACTTGAATAGATAGATAAATAGGCTACTAAAGAGTATATATAACTCTTTATAGTAATGAATATATACCAGGTATATAACCTGGGCTCATAACCTGTTAGCACAACAGGTAGGCTAGTCTCTTATAGAGAAATATAGCCTAAAAGTATATAAGAGAATAGATCTCTTATATATAAAGATATATCTTATAGAAGCAAGAATATAAGATATAACAGAGGTATTTAAGCAGATACCTAGGATAAGTAAATAGAAGATATAAGGATATGTAGTTAAAGAGAGTATAATAGTTGGATTTTTGACTACTGACTTGCTTGCTTGCTTGACAATAAGAGACTTAGAAAACAGGAAGAATTCCAACTCTTATATAGACATGTCCAGCTTACTAGAAGATTCCATACTTGCGTAAGCTGCTTATAAATCAACCTAAGGATTGCGTAATTCCATAACCCTAAGTTAATAACCCTAACTTAAAGCAATAACCTTATAGGAAAGATAGAGTTAGGAGGAGCAGAGAGGACATTCTAGGTGCTTCTCCTAGATTCGACCAGATTACGTAATCATCCTGCTTACGTAATCAATATATATATTAACCTACTAAGTTAGTAGATTATATATATATATATCTTATATAGATAATTCCTTATAATAAAGGAAATATAAGATAAAGAAGTAGTAGAGCGCTTAAGAGAGCTTATACTTCTAACAGAAGTCTATACTGATATATTCTATTTGAAGTTACTCTATAAACCTGAACTACATTACTAGATCTATAGTAGAGAACTTATAACTATTATCTAAATATTTAAAAATAGAGACCTTATTTATTAGAAATAGCATCCTAGTTCTTTATATATATAGATTATAAAACTTTTATATACTTTATAATATATAAACAACTAAATTAATAACAAATTTATTTATTAAACCTCATACGAAAATACAACCTTAAGACTATTTACTATAAAGAAAGTAAAATAGAAAAAGAGATATCGTTGGTTAAATGTTAAACTATATAGTCTTAATACTAAGAAGAATATAGGTTATCCTTAAATATAATATTAATAATAATATCGTTCTAATATTAAAACGTATTATAATTAGTATATATATTAGTATGAATATTACTTATAGAATAATAGATAACTAGATATGAAAAATATATAACGTTAATGTATATAGATATTAAAGAGCTATAAATATATTTAAATGGATTTAATAATACTATAATAAGTAAGTTATATAAGAAGTAAGTTATATAATAAGTAACTTATATAAAACTAAGGAGCTTTAGTAACTAAAGACTGAAAACTATATAGAAAAGGTAAATATTATCTCTATAAACTAAATAGGTATATTTCACTATTACTAATTCTATAGAATATATAATATTTAATATTTTTATATGTTATTACTAAACTATTAACATTAAACAAGTACTTATAAAGATATAGTATAATAATAATATTATTATTATTAGCTAACTGGTTAAATATATATTTTTATTTATACCTAAAGGCTAATATGGATAAAGACCTTGTATATATACTTTTTAAATATATTACATACTGCTAGAGATTACCTAAAGACAGTATTTCTATTAGAGAGAAGCTATTTACCTTAAAGGTTTTTATATCCCTAGTATTATGACCTAATATAAATAATAAACTATTAACTATTCTCTACCTATAAGTTAATGAATAATAGAAAAACCGAAATCTATATTTAAATAGTATTTATAATATTAAATTAATCATAAGTAAAATAATCAGATATCAATATTACCTAAAGCTTGATTTACCTATAGTGATGTTAGTAAAAAATACTTTAAACTTACATTTTTATCTAAATTATAGATTTAGGTTAAAACTTTATAGCGAACTATAATAGAAACTATAAGGATTGAAAGCTGTGGCTAACTATCATAATCTATAGGAACATAAATATAAGATAGCTCTAGATTTAGAATTTCTTATATAATAAATAAAGTAAGATATTAATACTTATAGATTGAGGGACCAAACTTTAAGAAAAAAAGTAATATATACCCTTGATATTAAAATATTAAAACTAAATATCTAAACAATAAACTTAATTATAAAAACCTTAGACTTTTGAAATCCTTAAAAGAATCTTTAATATTAACGAAAAACTGAACTTACTAAGAATAATAAAGATATATTTAGTCTTGTATATTATAATACTAAAGCTAACACTATGATAATTAAGTATTACTAATTACATCATTATTAAAAATAATACACTGAAGTATAAGATAAATAAATTATTAACTAATACTATAAAATTAAGAAAGGTAGTACCAATATTCGAATCTAACCTCCCAAGTATAGGCCAAATAGTGGTTTTCTCCGTCATGGGATGACTAATAGGGGCCCACCGGGACCCCCCTGTCAGGCCTGTGACATTATTACAGTTAATTTATTCTTTATATATTGTTACGACCTAACAAGCAACGGCTGACGTAGTTCCACTGAGTAAGACAATATACGGGCGACACAGCACTTAAGAAGACCAAAGGGACATAGGATGACTACCCCGGAATAGAAGAACTAAGGAAGAATACGGTTACATAATAATAAGGAAGGACCCATATATAGTAAACGGTCCTTAACAAGGCCCGATAACTATCAAGCGGTCCCTTATTAGAGACTAATATCTAGATCTTAGTCTTAATAAACTAGTAATAAGATATAATAATATTTATTTTTATATAAATAGATTTCTTTTTATAGCCTTTTAAAAAATCAACGTAAACAGAGATATAGTTATTATTAAGACTATCTATAAGTAACTTTAAGCTAAGGTTCAAAGGAATAAGGCCTATAACTAGAAACCTATAGATATCATTAATATAAATACTATAGAACTATAGAAAATAAGAAATAGTATTATAGAAGATCTAAATCTAGCTAGACTATAAAAACTTTAAAAAGAAGTTAATAATCTTTATATAATAGCTAATAATATCTAAATATATATTGAGGCTTAAGATAAACTTAAACTTAATAACCTATAACTATTTAATAAAACTTTTAGTTATCTTAAAGGATTTCTAACTTAGGTTTAAGCCTATTATTAATTTTGTAATATTAGCTTTAAGAATAAACCAAAGAAAGTTATTTATACTATATTATTCCTTAGAAAAGAAATATTAGCCTAATTTAAATCATATTGGATAACTATATAATAAATAAATAGATAAGCTTAAAACCTGAAACTAAAGAAAGATTTTATAAATATTAAGAACTTAGGAAGACCTTATTATCTTTATTTAAGATATAGACAAGGTTATATAAGCTAAATAAGATCTTATGTCATAGGCAATTCCCCTCATGGCCAGAGGCCATATAGGTGGTGTTGACAGCAGTGCTCGTGAGGATCACTCGAGCATCGGTGGACCTTTTGGGTCGCTGGGTCAATTGGTTAGATCGACACGACCAGGTCTATTGTGACAGGCGTCACTGTCAGCGCCTGTTACATCTTATTAGACTATAATGAATTAAGTTAGTTTTAATATATATAACCAAACTTTAATGAATAATAGGTAGACTTTATATAACTAATAAGTCCTTAATCTTCATGTTCTATAAAAGACTAAAGAAAAATATAAAAAGAATAAAATTAGTAAGATTCTAAAACCCTTAAAAGAATTTTTATACTATATAGAACTAGCTATTAAACTAATATGTAAATCTTTATATAGGAAAATAAAAAATGGAAATATAATAACCTTATACTAATATAGAATATAAATATATCTAGGGCCTAAAATAACTAGTTTAATAAAATAAAGAATATAACAATTAATAGTAACTATAAGACAGCTAATTAAGTATATTATATAGGCAATATATAGGCCCTATAGATATAAGTATAGCCTAAAATTAAGATAGAAAGATATATAACATAAAGAATATCTAATATTATAACTATAAGAGAAAAGAATACTATTTATAAAACTATAAGTAACCTAGACAACTTTAGAATAGGCTTTTGCCTAAGAATATTAAGAAAGCTAATACAGCCTTAAAAGAAATACCTTATAAATAACTTATACAGACTGCCTTTTACAATAATAAGTACTTTATATATCAGGATAGTAAGGAGTAAATAGGATCTTAGCCTAAGGCACTAGTAATAAAGATAATAGTTATTACTGAATATAATACATAGAAAACTATAGAGAAACAGAATAAAAGTATTATTACTATACTTATAAAAATATAAGATATACTACTCTATAGACCTAAGCTCAACTATCAAATTTATAATAAGGAACTTATAGCTGTTATTAAAACATTTTAAGTATAGCGACCTTATTTATTAATAATAAAGTATTAAGTCCCTATATATATAGACTATAAGCACCTTACTTACTTTATAATATCCAAATAAGTTAATAAGTAATAAATTTAATAGCTAGAGTTCTTATTAAAATATAACTTTAAAATTATCTATTATAAAAAAAAGAAAATATAACGATAGATACTCTTAGTAAAAACTAGATTATAAAGTCATAATACTAAAGGAACTATAGGTTATTATTAAGTATAATACTAATAGAGATATTATCCTATTATAAAACTGATTATGATTAGTATATATATTAATATTAGTATAACTAATAAAATAATAGACAGCTAGATATATAAGATATATAACGTTAAGGAATAGAGTTATTAAGGAGTTATAAACTTTATAGAAAAAAGTAAAAATAGCCCTTATAAGCTATATAGGTATATTTAGCTATTACTAATACTACTTAAAACATAATACTTAGCCTCTTTAGATTTTATTATTAAACTATTAAGACTTAAAAAGCTACTAATAAATATATAATATAATAATATTCTTATTTTTATTAACTAATATATAGAATATATATATTTTACTTTATACCTAGAAGCTAGTATAGCTAAAAGTCTCATATATATATTTCTAAAATATATCGTTAGTAACTATAGAGTACCTAAAGAAATCGTTTTAGATAGAGATGAATTATTGTTGGAATGTCACCTGGGCGACATTCATACTTAAGGCCAATTCCGTCACGACCGAGTGGCGGGCCCGCTTTTTAAGGTCTCTTAGAGGTTATGAGCCCAGATGCCTCAGTGGTTAGGCCGACCACATGCGTGTTTTCCCCGCACGCTTATGAGTTAAAGTGCTGCGCGTTCAATTCGCGCTTTGCGACCGTAAGTCCAAAATGGCAGGCGCGTGCGACCGTGAGTCCAAAACAGGCAGGCGCACAGACCAACCGGGTAAGGTCAGTACCGGATTTGCCCTTAAAGGGGGCTGTTGGAATGTCACCTGGGCGACATTCATACTTAAGGCCAATTCCGTCATGACCAAGTGGCGGGCCCGCTTTTTAGGTCGCTTAGAATTATTTACCTTAAAGTTTTAGTAATTCCTAATTTTCTAACTTAATATAAACTATAAATTATTAATTATATACTATCTATAAACTAAAAGATAGATAGAATAAATTCACTAGATATTTTAGTAATATTTATAATATTATGTTAACTATAATTAAGATAATTAAATATAACTATTACTTATAGTTTGTTTTACCTATAATAATATAATTAAAAAAGATATTTTAAGGTTACTATCTTATCTAAATTATAGAATTAAATTAACTATCTCTAGAGAACTATAGTAAAAGCTATAAGTATTGAAAGATATAGCTAATTATAATAATCTATAAGAACTTTAAAATAAAATAGCTGTAGATCTAGAGTTTTTTAAATAATAAATTAAAGAATTTACTAATAAGTTAAGGATTAAAGAATTAACCTTTAAAAAGAGATATAATATATATTTTCTTTATATAGAAATATCAAGATAAAACAACTAAGCGATAAGCTTAACTATAAGAAGCTTAGACCTTTGAAGATCCTTAAGAATGTCTTAAAGATTGCTTATAAACTTAGCTTACTAAATATAATAAGTATTTATTCAATCTTCTATATTATACTACTAGAACTTAGACTATATAGATTAGATCTTAATTATTATATTATTATAGAATTAAATGAACTAAAGTATAAAGTTAAAAAGATTATTAATAAATATTATAAGAACAGTAAATAACAATTTATAGCTAAATGAAAAACTATAGATATAAAGATAATTTATAAAAACTAGTTAAAGATCTTTAATACTCTTAATAAATACTTTAGAAGTATTATAACTTATAGATAGACCTCCTTATAGTAAGCCTAGGTCTATAAAATCCTTATTAAAACTATATAAACCCTAGTTAAAGCTGTTAGAGATACCTAATAACTATAGGTTATATACTATTTAGGACTTTAGAAATCTAAAATAAGAGAAATATTATCCTTTTTATTAAGCTTCTATATACTATAATAAAAGGTCTTTAATAAATATTTCTATATTTTCTATCGATCTTATAAATCTATAATAAATAACTAACAGCCTTGACTTTTTTTAATTATAACTTAATAAACTCTATGTAAAAAGCTATAAGCTTATTATCAGCTTTCTCCTTTCTTATATTTTGTTCTTTTATTAGGTATTTAGGCTTAATATTGTAGAAAAGTCAACTAAGGGAATTAATAGAAAAAGAGAAAACTTATAGATAGAAGCTATTAAAACACTATTATAATGGTTTTTTACCTTAATCTAGGTCTAGTAATAAGAGAACTTTCTATTAAAACGATAAGCTATCTTTATATAGAAATATAAAATATGAGGTATATTAATAATAAGAAAATAAGCCTTAATAAACTCTAAATGTATAAAATACTTATAATCCCTAATAAGGCTTTTTAATAATTGAAATTTTTAATTTAACTTAACATATTATTAGTCTTATAAATAAAATATTGAAATAAGTTTAATAACTTTTTAACCTTAGGGAAAAGACCTATTTATATAATTCTTAAAGGCAAGACTTTTAGAGAGGAAACCTAATATTACAACCTAATAAGTAACAACTGATATAGCCCTATTAAGTGAAATAATATATAGATAATATAGTACCTAAGAAGACTAAATAGATATAGGATAACTACTTTAGAATAAAAAAACTAAAAAAGGATATAATTATATAATAATAAAAAAACCCGATATATAATAAGTAATCATTAATAAAGACTAATAAATATAAAATAGTTTCTTAATAAGGATTAATATCTAGATATCAATCCTAATAAACTAATAATAAGATATAAAGATACGTATTTTAATATAGATAGATTCTTTTTATATCTTTTTAATAATTAACGTATAATATACTCTCTAAATACCTTTTAGTATCTAACGTTAGTGATTTAATTAATAAGGAGCTTTATAAGCTATACCTATAACCTTAAACTATTTAACTAACCATTAGGTGATTAATAGACTAATAAGATAAAGATTACTATTACTAGGTATTAACGCCTGCTTATTTATAGCGGAAACCCTACTGTTAGATATCTAACCGTAACATATATATAAATCCTTATGATATTTAGGCTCTTGTTAAGGTAGAATAGGTTACTATTCTTATTATAATTAGGGCTGTCTAGATCTATAAACTTCTAGATATACTTTCAGCTTGTCTTAAGTTAAAAGGTTATATATTAAATAGCCTGGTTATTATATAACCTGAGGTTTTATATAATATTGATAATAGCTAAAATGATAAAAGAATATAATTAAAATCAAAATTTTGTGGAAATAAAATTAGTATATTTAAGGGAGGCGTTTCAGCCTAGAGAGAATCTTGGATATAGTAGTTTAAAGATATAATATAAGCTAGGCTTATAACTACTATAAATATACTTTTCGCTTAATAGCTATAGAAACACGGCTTGGTTAGCTATATACACAAATAGCTAGTCTGATAAATAGAAATATGTTCCTATTTACAGGGCCTGCCGTGCCTGCCGGGTGTGACCGAGAAGGCTGGAATAATGGTTTATTTAGGTCGCAATAGCTATTATTCCGGTCCGTCGAAATCTTATATGCCTGGCTTCTGGTCGTCATAGGGCAAGGCTCCGGGATACCGGTGAAGGCATCGCGACAAATGATATATAGAGACGCACGCGCACACATCCGCTTACTCGTCGGTGTAAAGGCAGCCGACGGGCTTAGGGATACTGACGGTGTGGGCGGCGATGTTTATGCAGTTAGTGTTGCCGGCGGGGTTGGCAATGCCGGTGTTCATCCAGATGCTCCAGGCGCCCTCGATGCTATTGGGGCAGGCGACGAAGCCGGCGCCCTCGAACGTCAGGTAGCCGTCCTTGTTGACGACCCAGCCGGTGCGCTTGCCGTTGCGTGGGGTCGGCTGCGCGCCTGTGGTGTAGCCGATCTTGCCCTGATCTATGGGGGAGGGGTCGGCGTAGAGCTGCTGGGGTGTCGCTGAGGCGGCATATAGGTACAGACCGCCGTTTGCCTCGTCGATGTAAAAGGTCGCTTCCTCCTCGGTCGGCTGGTCCAGCCCGTTGTCACAGGCGGCGTTCTGCTTGGGGAGCCCGACAAATAGGCTGTTATGCGCCGCCTGGAAGTGCTGTAGATGGATGGGAGTGTTCATGGCTTGGACTTGGACCTTGAAGTAGCGGTTGTTCGTCGCGTTGCGTGCATAGATGTGTGACGGGACGGTGGCGGCGGAAACGCTGGAGGCAAAGGTGGTCGCAATGGCGAGGGCGTTTGTGAACTGCATTTTGGACGATGGACTTCGAGTGTTGGATGTAAAGACTGATGCGGTCGGTTAGTTATTAGGTAAATAGGTATTATTGTTGAGTGTGAATGTAGAGTGAGCGAGTCCCCGATATTAAGGCGGCTGTCTAACCCATTATATACTATGGTGCTAGGCCTAACTTATGAATAAACCTTGTGAGATATCTAATACTACCCCCTCCCTGTTGTTTTAGGTATAATATATCTATATAGGTATTCTAATTATATCAACTATATTGTAGGTGTATGTAACTTACCCCTGCCAGCAATATATTAGAGTTAATAGGAACAATACCGGTTGCTATGGCATGCTGTTGGCCGTCTAGTAACTATGACCCTACAGACTGTTTATGTAGTTTAAGGGTAAGGCTGTACGGGTGTTCCGCCAGGCAAAAATCTTCTTATGATACCGGCTAGAGATATAGTAGGGCCGATTAATAACATAGAGCCTACCTGTAACTAGTTATACAGTAAAGTTTGAATATAATAACATTTCGGTGTAGATCGCCCGTGCGTTTTTTTTTTTTCCCAAGCTAGGGTAGAATATTATAAGAACTGCTGCGGTTTAATAGAATAACGTTAGGGTATGTACATGGTGGCAGAGGTAAGTTAATTACCCCTATGATGTCACTGTTACGGCCCAACCAGTTGGGGTGTTGGCTGGCCGGCGTAATTATATAGTGCAGAACAGGGGAGAATGATGCAGGTGCATCATTACCGAAGCTTTTGCTTTGTGGCAGAGTTGGTTGCCCTGACCTGCTCGTGACATAAGGTTTCTTTAGGTATTAACCTGCTTATTCCTTACTGTCCTGATATATCAGACAGTTATCGTTATAGCAAGCGGTCTATATAAGTTGTTTATAAGAGATTTCCTTTAAAGCTGCATTGGCCTCCCTTACATCTTCTAGAATGGGTCTATTCTAAAGTCGTCTAAGTTACTTATCGTCCCAAGAATAGTGTCGTTTCTTTTTATAGTAAAAATAACTATAAAGGTATACTTTATCTTAATTCTCTTATATTAAATAAAAATAGTTTATCTCTTATAAAAACAGGACGATAGCTGGCTAGAGTTATATAAACTCTATAGGCCTTACTCTATAATTTTATTATAAAACAGTCTTCCTATAGTCTCTTACTTAAGATTATATAATAGTAGTTTGCGTTTTAAATAAGTAACCTTTCTATTTTGTTTTAAATAACCTTTAAAAGCTTATAAGTCGTTCAAGATAAAGCAATCGAATAAGAAACTATTTTAAGAAGGTTTTAAAAATAAATATACTCTAGACTTGAAATATTTAAATAATTATTGTATAAAGGTAGATTTTTTATTAGTCTATTAGCTGACAGTTGAATAAATACTAAAGCTTATTTAGTTTAAAATAATTATATACTTCGTTTAGGTTAAGGTCTAACTAAATAAACCGTTAATTATATATTATTACTTAAAAATATAAGTATTTAATAAAGTAATGTTTATTATTAATTAAAAACCTTTATTTTACCTAGTACGAAAAGTGTTTTAAAGACTTTAACCTTAATCTAGATGTTGATTATATTAAATAATCTCCTTTTTACGTGTTTAAAAGCTTTTAAATATAACGTTTATAAGATATTTCTAGTCGACGATTTTATATTTAAGCCCTACGGTTATGAATTAGTTCTTAGGTTATTACTATATTATTTATACTTATTACTTTATTTAATGCTTTTATAAATAACAAAGCTATTAATTATAAATATCCTATATATATCTAATATTTTATTAACATAATATCTATATTATAGTTAGATATCTAATAGTAGGGTTTCTATTAAGAGTAAATAGAGGTTAATACTTCAAAATAGTAATCTCAGTTTATAGGTCTATTAATTATAAAGTAATTAGCTATATAGTTAAAGGTGGTTAATACAGCTAATATAGCTTTTTATTAATGAAATTATTATGGTTAAATACTAAAAGGTATTTAGAGAAATATTATAAGTTAATTATTAAAAAGCTATGAAAGGAAATCAATTTATATTAAAATAAGTATTCTTATATCTTATTATTAGTCTATTAGGATGAATATCTAGACGTTAGTTTTTCCTAAAGGATTATATTATACTTATCGGTCTTTCTTAAGGACTATTTATTATATATTAATATTTTCTTATGATTATATAACTATATTTCTTTTTCTTTTTCTAAAATAGTTATCTAATATTTATTTAGCCTTCTTAAGCAGTATACTACCTATATATTATCTTATCTAGTAACGCTATATTAGCTATCCCTTATTAGGTTATAATATTAGGTCTTCTCTCTAAAGGTTCTATCCTTAAGGCTTATATAAATAGGTTGTTTCTTTTAGGCCATAGACTTATTAAAGTTCCTTTTAATTATATTTATAATACTAATATTATGTCAGGTGATATATATAAATTAAGATTATAAAACACCCTTGTTTTAGATTATAAGTGTTTTATATTCTTAAAGTATATTAAGGCTTATCTTATTATTAATAATATACCTTATACTAAAAGTTTTGTATAAACATAGCTTCTTATTTTAATAAAAAGTCCTTTTATTATTAGACTTATATTAAGATAAAAAAGCCTTAGAATAGTATTTTAATAGCTATAATCTATAAGTTTTTCTTTCTTTTATTATTACCTTTAACTGACTTTTTTTATAGTATAAAGATTAAATAGCTAATAGAAAGAGTAAAATAAAAAGAAAAAAAGCTAATAAAAAGCTTATAGCTTTTTATATAAAGTTTATTAAGATATAATTAAAAGCAGCTAAAGCTACTAGTTATACATTATAGATTTATTGGATCTATAAGAAAATATAAAAGTATTAGTAAAAGACTTTCCGTTATAGTATATAAAATATTAATAAGAAGGATAGTATTCTTTTTACTTTAGATTCTTATAAGTCCTAAGTTATATAACCTATAGTTCGTAGGTATTTCTAATAATTTTAACCAAGGTTTCTATAGTTTTAGTAAGTATTTTATAGACCTTAATTTATATTTGGGAGGTCTATCTATAAGTTATAATACTTTTAAAAGTTTATTAAGAACACTAAAGGTTCTTAACTACTTTCCATAACTATCTTTACACCTATAGTTTTTCTATTTAACTAGATACTACTTTTAATTATTCTTATAATATTTAATAATAATTCTTTTAATTATATCTTTTAGTTTATTTAATTCTATAATACTATAGTTATTAATGTTTAACCCATATAGTATTAGTACTAATAATATAATATAGAAGACTAGTTAGATTTTTATTATATCTAGTAAGTTAAGTTTATAATTAATATTCAAGAGTTTCTTAAGGGTTTTAAAAGTTCTAAGTTCTTTATAGCTAAACATATTACTTAGTTACTTTATTTTAATATTTCTATATAAAAGAAATATACTATCTATTTCTTTAAAGATTAGTCCCTTAGTCCTTATATTATTAGTAGATTTATTTAGTTATTATCTGAGAAATTCTAAATCTAAGGCCATTTTACTTTAAAGTTATTATAGATTATTATAGCTAGCTGTAGCTTTTAAAACCTATAATCCTTATTACAGTATTATAGTTAGTAATCCGACAGTAGAGTTTCTACTAATAGTATAGCTAAGGTTAATACTTAATAATAGTAGTTTTAGCTTATTAGTCTGTTAATTACCTAATAATCAGTCGTATAGTTAAAGTTATAAGGGTAGCTTATATGGCTTTCCTTAATAAATTACTAAAGGGATACTGAAAGGTATTTAGAGAATATATTATAAGTTAATTTCTAAAAAGCTATAAAAAAATCTATCTAAATAGAATAAGTATCCTTATATCTTATTACTTTATTATTAAGACTAATATCTAGGCGTTAGTCCTATAAGGGTAAACCGTTCTTTATATATCGGTCCTTTATTATAGACCACTTATTATCTATTAGTCCTTTCTTATTATCGTATAACCTTTCTTTAGCTTTTTTATTCTTAAGGAGTTATCTTATAATAATATCCTTTTTAAGTGTTATACCTTCTATACTCTACCTATTAAGTAGAGCTATATTACCTATAACTTATTAGGTTATAATATTAGGTCTCTCTACTAAAAGCTTTTATCCTTAAGACTTATATAAGTAGGTTGTATCTCTTAGGTTAAAGAGTTATTAAACTTACTTTTTAATTTATTTATAATACTAATACTATATTAGGTTATATAGAAAAGTTAAAACACAAAAACAATTATTAAAGATTATAAATATCTTATATTACTTAAGTTTATTAAAGTTTATATTATTATTACTGATATACCTTATACCTATTACTTTTATATAGAGGTGGCTTATCGCTTTAATAAAAGGATATCTTAATATTAAATATATATCAAGATAAAAATAGCTTTTACTTAGAAGTGTTTTATTTTTAGTAATATCTTTATTTTATTAATAGTGTTTATAGTTTAGAAGTTAAATACTTTATAAAAAAGGTAAAAAACAAAGCTAATAAAAAACTTATAGCTTTTTATATATAGCTAGTAGAGATATAGTTAAAAATAGCTAAAGCTATAAGTCGTTTATTATAGATTTATAAGATCTATAAAAAGGTATAGAAATATTAATAAGAGACTTTCTAGTGAGATATATAGGAATTAGATAAGGAGGTGTTATACGTGGGTCAGGGCAACCAACTCTACCACAAAGCAAAAGCTTCGGTAATAATACACCTATATTATTATCCCCTGTTCTGCACTATATAGTTACGCCGGCCAGCACCCTAACTGGTTAGGCCGTAACACTATGTCTCCCCTCTAAGAGGTATATCCCTATGCCGGTGACCAACCGGGTAGATTACGGGTATAAGTAGGGAAACTCTAGTGAGGGTATAGGTGACTAATCCTACACATGCTGCTTACGGTTAGGACGCTAAGGACTCTAGAGAGGATCCTAGCTGGCTGGTAGCGTTGAGATTTAATTAGGTCTATTACTAGAGGTCTTTTTTAAGAGTTATAGTACTCTTAAAAAAGCTTTTAGAAATATTATAAGTTCTTAACTAGTTTTTATAAGTTATCTCTATATCTATAGTTTTTCTATTTAATTAGGTACTATTTCCTATTATTTTTATAATATTTACTAATGGTTCTTTTAACTTTATATTCTAGTTTATTATTTTTTATAATAATATAGTTAGTTATATTTAATCCTTATAGCGTTAGCTTAAGTAGCACGATATAGAAAACTAGATAAACTTTTACTATATCTAGTAAGTTAAGTTTGGAGTCAATATTTAAGATTTCTTAAAGGATTTTAAAAGATCTAAGTTTCTTATAGTTAAGTTTATTACTTAGTCGCTTTATCTTAATATTTTCGTATATAAGGTATACGCTATCTCTCACCTTAAAGGCTAATTCCTTAATCCTTATCTAGTTAATATATTTCTTTATTTATTATTTAATCCATGTAAGATTTTTTTATAGTTATTCTTTTAGATCTTTTAGATCTTATTAAAGTTAGCTATAGCTTTTAGTACTTATAGTCCTTAATAAGGTTCCCTATATACTATTAGTTAAAGTCTATAGTTTAAATAGAATAATAAGTTCTATATATTTTCTTTTATAGTACTTTATAGATCAATTAGGCTATAGACAGAAGTAATACCTAATTACCTTAATTATAGTTAATATAATGTTATAGATACTACTTAAATATCCAGTTAATTCGTTCTATTTATCTATCGGTTTATAGGTAGAAAACAGTTAACAGTGTATAGTCTATATCTAGTTATAAAATTAAGGATTTCTAAAACTTAGAAGTAAATAATTTATCTTCATTTCAGATGATTTCTTTTGGTAGCCTATAGTTACTAATAATATATTTTTAGAAATATATATATTAGGTCTTTTATTATACTTATCTCTAGGTATTAAATAAAATAGATATATTCTATAAGTCTATCTATAATAACTAATATACTATTATAGTATATTCTTATAAAGTGTTCTCTTAACTTTAGTAGTTTAATAATAAAGTTTAAAAAGATTAAGTATTATAATTCTAGAGATATTAATACTGGTTAGATTTATCTAGATAGCTTATAAGGACTGTTTCTATTTTTCTTATATATATCGTAGTCCTTAATTATTAAAGCTACTCTTTTTTATATAACTTTCTAATTATAGTGTTACTTAATTTATTTAAAAGTCTTTATATTTTCTTAGTCTTTATACACCTTTATACTATATATCTTATAGATCTAGTCGATTATTATTATATACCTTTTACTAATATTAATATATTTACTAATTATAATAAGCTTATATATAGATATAATATTACTATTATTATTATATCTGAGAATCACTTGTATTTCTTTAGCTATTAGGATCTTATCATCAGGTCTTTTCTTAAGAGTATCTACTCTTTTATTTTTTATACCTTTATAATAGATAACCTTAAAGTTATTTTCTAAAAAGAATTCTAACTAGTAGATCTATTTTTTACCAAGAACCTTTAAGGTTATAAAGTAAAAGAGTTTTTTATAGTTTATATATATTAAGACTTAATTTATAGTTCTTGATAGATATAGTCTTTATTTTTAACATACTTTAATAATAGCTATAAGTTCTTTATTATAGATTTAATAGTTTAGCTTAGGTCTATAGCCAGCTTTAGAGCAGAATATATATAGATAAAGTCTTTTTCTTTTATCTTCTTATCCTAGTTATCTATCTATCGTAAAATCTAAAGCGTTAGTCTTAACTTTAAAAGTTTTATTTAGGTGAAGTATTTATATAACTAGCTTTAAAGCAATAAGTTTTTCAACTTTATTTAAGGATTTTTCATATTTCTTTATCTAAATAAGATCACCGTTTCTATATATAAGTTTCTAAAGCCCTTTAATATAGCTTATATAGTTTTTAAGGAATCTTTAGGTAAAGTTAGTAAATCCTAAAAAAGATTAGATATCTTTAATATTTTATAGTATAGGCTAATTCTTAACTATCTAGATTTCTTTTATAATTAGACTTTATCTAATATAATAATAAATCTAGAATAGTTAACCTTATAAGTATAAAATCTCTTTCTTTTTAGGTTTAACTAGCAGTTTAACTTTTTAAGCTTCTTAAGTATCTAGTTTATATATTCTTTATATCCTTTAAGCTTTTTAAAATATTATAATATTATTAAAATAATACATAATAAAGGTATTAATGTTTTTTCTAGAAAGTATACTTAACTATTCTCTAAAATATAATAGGTATATTAATATATCTAAAAAGTATAGCAAGTATTTTAAATAAGTCTTATTGTATTTAGAGTACTGTTTTCTATTTATCTTTTTCTTAAATTTAGATAAGATTATAAGCCTTTTTTAGATTAAATATTATAAATTATTTTACTTTTTATAAAAGGTCTAAAAGCTTTAATATAAACGGTAATAGAGAGCTGTTTTCCTATATAATATTATTAAGCTTCTAACAAATAATATATAGTTATACTTTTCTCATTTCTTTTGAAATAAATAAGGTTAGGTGTCCTATTAGTAATTCTAATAGTTAGATATAATCTTTCTTAATATTCTTTTTAAGCTATTTATTAAGTGTTGCTCTTTTTAATAAGTTTAAATTATAAATAGCTTCAAGTTTTAGATATTTACCTTTTATTAGTTAGATATTATAATTATATAGTTTATACTTTAGTAGTCTTATTCTTGGTTTCTCAATAAATAGTTCTGTATATTTATAGTAGTTAAAAAGTATTAAATTCAATTAATCTTTATTTTATTTATTATTATGTCTATCTAAATATTATAAATACTAATGTTTTATTCATTTCTATAGATATAAATTATTAGTCTTTTATAAGTTTAATCCTGTTAATATAAATAATATATTTTACTTACTTATTAAGTTTAATTAAGGGTTATAGTATATAACGCTATCTTATAGCTAAATCTCTCTACTAAAGTTAGCTAGACTTTTAGTCGATATTAAAGTTATTCTTTTATAACTATAGGATATTAAGAATAATATCTCGTTATTCTATAGCTATAATATTAAAGACTAGTTATTTATAATAATCTTGAATAATTATGGAGAGATATATAGTCTTTAAGTTAATAGTTTTTCTACTATATATAACTATATCTTTTCTAAGAGTCTAAAAAGTATGTAAATTATGCTTATATTACTATTTAAGCTTTTATTAACTTATTAAGTATAGTAATATTAAGTTTACTTATATTTTATTATTTATTATAACTTAAATAGACTATCTATTAATTTAGACTTTAGGTATTAAGTATACATCGTTATTATTTAACATTACTACATAGAGAGACTTTTTATTTTATACTACTTTTCATAGTGCTATTATAGGTTATATTTATTATTCTTTAATTATTACTTTTTCTTCTATTCTTAATAGTAATAAAAATATCATTCTATAACTAGGTTTATTATATATATATTTCTTCTTTATAATAGATAAAATATTTATTCCATATACAGTTAGACTAATACTTGGTCAGCTTATATACATAAGCTACTAGTTTCTTTAGGCTTAACTAAAAACTAAGAAAATCGTTATAAAACTCTTTAACTTCCTATATTTATATCTCTTCATCTATATAAATCCTAAGAATTAGCTATTTATTTTACTACTATAGATAAAATAGAAAAAGCTTTTTGTCTTCTTTATACTTCTTAGAATTACTATAAATATATTCTATCTAAGGTGTATTATTCTATATAAGATAATTGATGTCTAATTATCTATTATCTTTAAACCTTAGTGTTTTCTAGGTCTCTAGGATTAATAATTAATCCTAGTCCAAGTCTTGAGTTCTACAGAAATTAATTTTCTGCTTATTAATATTTTTTTCATATCCTGAAACTATTATTTTTAATTCTTCCTAGTTAATAAATCTCTAATAGAGATTTATATATTTAGTAACATATTAATATTATATAGATTACTATTTTAGGCTAATAATAAAGAAATATTATCTGTTGATATTTAAATATATCAGAAATAAGTCTAAGTTGTCTCCAATATAGAAAGTATAATAGTTTACAGTTCTACTAATTATTCTACTATTTATTACTTTATTTCACTTAATATGATAAATTATTAAAATAGTCTTTAATATATAAATTATTAGTTCTACTAAAACTAAAATACCTTTACTAAGAAATGAAACTGCACAAAAGATGTGGCGCGCCATTGATGTTATCAATTGACACAAGATCATTACCTATATGTGGAATCTAAGTCCTTTTTATATAAAGTCTTAATTTAGAAAACTTTATAATCTCTTTATTTATAGCTACTACCTTACTAGGTATATCCTTTAAGAATACTATCAGTTTTTACATTTTAGCCTTTATTCATTAGGTAAATATTAAGAGTTCTAGTGTATCGGTTTACTTTTTCTAGTTCTTGATATTTTCTCAAGTTTCTTATAGAGTTATAAATAGAGTTATATTTACTACTTACGGTTACCTTATACTTTCTTTTTATTTTTTATTTTGTTTCTATAGATATTGTACCTATTGATACATATTTTAAAGTATCTTTTGTTAGCACAACAGGTAGACTTAACTCCTTTAAGGAGTAAATATAGCCTACCTATTATACTAACAGGTTATGAGCCTAGGTTATGAACCTAGGTTATATTTATTACGATAAAGAGTGTATTTAACTCTTTATAAGGAGTCTATTTATTTATCTATTAAACTAGATCTTTTATACTATCTTGTCTTTATAAGAATATTAAGATAGAAAGAGTAAGCCTGTAGTATTACTTATACCTAAAACAGGTATTTAATATCTACTTAAGAGGTTACATAAGTCCTTATACATAGTGATAAAACACCCTCTATCCGCCTTATATATCTTATAAAGATATATATATGTATATATAAGGAGGTAAAACAGTATAACCTCTATTTTATAGGTTTTAAAGTACCTATTCAATTCTAGTAAAATACTAGAATATAGCGGACCTTATTAAGGCTACTATAGGCTGTATATTACCTTAAGAATAACGTATCTAGGGTATAAATAACTAGAATTCCTGGATTACTTCTATTTATCTATTTTTTAAGCTACCTAAGCTTAATATCTACTTTAAAGTAGAAGAAAGATATAAGGATATATTTAAAGAATAAAAAACATAAGCCTTATTTATTATAAAATAAAACCTTCAAAAAGAACCTTTATTTTTAGTATTTAATCTTAAAGATCTTAAGGATATATAATCTATATTAAAAATTCATCATAAAGGAACAAGTCTTATTCTGAAGTAATACTTATATTTCGAATTTCACGTTATTAAACTAGAGAATTATAACACTTTAAATAAGCTTATTAGCTTTTCCAAGGGTTATCTCTCTAAGTTAAATAATATAGGGGCTAAAATATAAGATATAGACTAAAAAACGGTCTTTATAGCTACTTTAAGCTATTATCTTCTAGTATAGATAGAAAGATAAAGAAGTACTCTAAGAACTAAAGAGCCACCTTCTCTAGAAGCCCTTATTAACGACATATTAGATAAAAATAGGTATAAAAACGATATATCTATATCTAATAACTATAGTAGAGATAACTCTTATTATAATAGGAGAAATAACTCTACAAATAAAGAATATAAAAGTCTTTTTAATAAGGATAAAAAGCCTTATAAGTAGGGAAATAAGGGATATAAAAGACCTCAAGAAAACGTTAACAACCTAGACTTAAACCTCTAGCATTTTAAAGGAAAAGAAAAGACAACTTTTTTTATAAACCACCAAGCTATCTAACCTCTAATAGAGGGTAATAAAGAAGGTAAATACTATACTTATAAGGTTTAGTATAATCAGTTAAATCTAAGAGATAACTGGTTATATAATATAGGTTGTATAGTCTATGTTTCTAATAATAAGGACTATTATTTAGACCTGTTATTTAAATAGATCATCCCTATTGTTAAAATAGGGGTAGGTTCTATTAAACCTAAAGAAATAGGGACTCTTTTACTCTCTATTTACTATAAAGGGGATATTAATTATATAAGGTCAAATAATACCTTATATATACCTAAATTTCCTATATCTATATTTTTAGGTTTTTTATACTATAAAGGAGGAGGATTCCTTATAAACTGGAATCTTTATAATAATAAAAAGGAACCTATTAGTAATGTCAATATTATGAAAAGGGGTTTCTATCTATATATTACTAGAAATTATCCTTCTATCTATAAGGCTAATAATCTTCTACCTAATAAAGAAGAAAAACAACCTTATATATCTTTTAATATTATAGAAGATAATATATCTCTTAATATTGTAGAAGATAATATATCTTTTAAAATAGAAAATAATATATCCTTTAATATAGCGGAAAATACCTCTATCAGTTTAGAAGGGGTATATATAACTATAATAGAAGAATAGCACTAAAAGCTAGGCCATTCTTTATATCCCTATTTAGTTAAAACAGCTATATTAACTAAGGGGATACCTTTAGGTAAACTAAAGGAAAAAGATTTATATTATCCTAACTATATTTCGTTAAAGTTAACTAGGCACCAGCCTAAAATTAACTATAATAAGGCTACTTTTTCTTTGGAAAAAGTATATATAGATACTTTTAAAACAACCTCTACTTCTTTTAATAGATATAATTATACTATTCTATTAATAGATAATTATTCTAGCTATAGAGATATTAAATTCTCTAAAAATAAAAAAGATGTAATTAATATCCTAATAAATAAGCTAGAATATTATAAAAATTAGAGGTATAGTTATCCTAATTGTTTATATTTAGATATCAGTAGTAAATATATTATAGGGGAATTAACTACCTATATTAAATAAAAAAATATTGTATTAAAACCTTTTATACCCTATACACTAGAATAAGACGCCATAATAGAAAGAATAAATAGGGCTATTCTAGATAAATCTAGGACTATTATAGTAGTAAATAGCTTACTTAAGTTTCTATAGGATATAATCCTTAAAGAAACTATTAAGTTATTAAATTATACTGCTATAAGACGTCTAGAAAAGACCCCTATATAGACTTTTCTAGATTATTTTTATCCTAATAAGAATAATAAACCAGATTTACTAAATATGTATAAAATAGGCTCTAAGGTCTTTATATATAGACCTAGATAGCAATATATATAATTAGATAAATTAAATACCTATATAGAAGGAGGTATTTATTTATCTTAAAAAGGAAATAATATATATACTATATATATTCCTTTAAGACCTTATAAGTCCTCTATATTAAGGACTTTATATATTAGATTTATAGAAAACACCATAAGAACGAGAGAAAAATCTACTATTCTTTCTAATACTTCTATAAAAAAGAATACTATCCCTTGTATCCATCCTTCTTCTAAAATAGAGGTTATTATACGTTCTATATATAAGAAAGAAAAATATAAATATAAGGCCTATAATAATACTATAGAATATAACTATAGTATTATACCTATAGAGCCTACTACTTTAAAACAGGCTCCAAAAGGCCTTAATAAAAACATCTAGCTGGAAGCTATATATAAAGAACTAGCTACTATTATTAAAAGAGGCACTTTAAGGGCAGTAGACCGAAAAGAAGCTATAAAAGCCTTTAGGGTACCTTTAACTATAAAAAAGGTCTTAAAGAGAAAATACACTATTAACGGTAAAATCGAAAAATATAAGGCCCGTCTTATTATTAAAGGCTTCTAGTAAAAATATAGGCTTAACTATTTCTAGACCTTTACTATTAGTAAAAGTCTAACTACCTATGGAGTATTATTCGCTTTTTAGCAGCCTTAGACTAAGAAATCTAATAAATAGATATAGTTAAAGGCTTTTTATATAGGGATTTAGAAGAAAAGGTCTATATAGACCCCTCTAATATCCCTTTATCTAAATTCTTTAAATTATACCTAGAATTAAATACTATTAACTAGAATAATAATAAGGATTAGATATTACTTTTATTAAAGGCTTTATATAGTCTTAAATAAGCTTCTAGATAGTAGTAGTTCAAGATAAAATCTATATTAAAAGATATAGGTTTTATATCTTTAAAGTTAGATAAAGCTACCTATTATAACTAAGATAAATATAATCCTTATTGTATTATTACCTATATTAATAATTCTTTTATACTTAATAAATATATTGATTTATAGAAAATATAAAGGGTAAAATCTCTAAATATGTAGAGATATAAGACCTAAGAGAAGTATTTAAGTTTCTAGAGCTATATATAACTAGGGATAGGTCTAATAGATATATAACTATATCTTAAGCCTATTATATCTAACAGCTTCTAGAAAGGTTTAACCTATTAAAAGTAAAAATTAATAATATACCTATATCGCTAGGTATATTAAACAGCCGTCTAGATAACAAATTAAAAGGATATATATTTTCTAAAGACCTATTAAAGGAATACTAACGCCTTATAGGGTCTCCTATATATGCTCTATTCATAACAAGGCTAGATATAGTCTATAGCGTATCCTTTACTTCTTGTTATCTATATAACCTATTAGAATTCCTACTTAAATAGGGTAAAGGTATACTAAAATACCTTAAAAGAACTATTAATTATTCTATTACCTATAAAGGTAATATAGATAGTAATAGTATTATTAATACCCTTAATTTAATAGGATATACCGATCCTGACTAGACAAGTTATAAAGAACTAGAAAATCTATTTCTAGTTATCTCTTTACCTTATTAAGAGGGCCTATAAGTTGGAAATCTAAAAAACAGTTAACTATATCCCTATTAACCACTGAGGCTGAATTTAACGCCCTATAAGAAGCCATAAGAGAAGCAGTATAGTTAAAAGGCTTATTATCTAAAATAGGGTTTACTATAAGCCCTATAACTATTAAAACAGATACTAATGGAGCCTTAAGCTTAGCCTATAACCTAGAATACCACTGAAGGACTAAGTATACTGCTATATATTACTACTATACTTAACAAGAAGTTGAAAAAGGTAATATAGAAGTAGAATATATACCTATTTCTTCTATACCTATAGACGGCTTAATAAAACCCCTTCCTAGGGTTAAATGTAACAAGTTTATTAATCTTATAGGCTTAAATACCAGTTATAAGCCTATATAATATACCAATATATTGGTATATTTTTTCCTAACACTTTTAGGAAAGTTTCTTAATAAGATATTTCACCTATTAAGAATACTATAGAGAATATTGTATTCCTTCTAGGGTACTTTTTCCTCTACCTTCCAGGGTACTTTTTCTCTACCTTGTAGGGGAATCTTTTTCCCTTAGAATAAAAGAAAAGAGGGAGTATTAGAAGTAGAAGCTTTAATAAGTACTCTACTTCTATATTATCTTATATTTTCTTTATTATAAGGAATTATATATAGGATATATATATAACTATAATCTACTATACTAGTAGACTAATACATATATTAATTATATAGGCAAGATAATTATACGTAATTATATAGAATCCAGGAGAAGTATTTAGAATGACCCTTCTTCTCCTCTTAACTCTATCTTTTTACCAAGGTTATCTATTAAGTTAGGGTTATTAATTTAAGGTTATTAAGTTATATAATAGTTAACTTGATTTATAAGTAGCTTATATAAGTATGGAATAGTCTAGTAAGCTAAATAGGTCTATACAAGGGCTAGATCTCTTCCTGTTTCTAGGTCTTGTATTTCTTCTTTAAGCAAGCAGACTAGTATAAAAATCTAACTATTATACTATATTTAACACTATATTCTTATATCTACTATATCTACCTCTATTATCCTATATTCTTACTTCTATAGGATATATTTTTTCATAAGAGATATACTCTTTTATATTCTTTAAGGCTATATTTACTCCTTTAGAGCGTTAAGCCTACCTGTTGTGTTAACATCTTTTTAAGGGTTTTTAAGATATATTAATTGTATGTCACTATTATTCAGGTTATCATCCTATTAATATAAAATATAGTATTATTATTACTTTTTTTTAAAGGATAATAATAGTTCTTATAAGTATTATAACCAAGATACCTATTAGTAGGCCTCTTTTATTTAATATTTTTTACTTATAGGAGTTATAATAAACCTCATTCTATTATTTTAAATATTTCTCAATTAGATTAAGCTCTCTTTAGTTCTAGACGTTAAGTAACTATTTAAGTATCCTATAATATACTTCTATACGTGTTATAATAATATTTTTATTTTACTTATTTAACTTAGTTATTTAACTCTTTTCTATCTTTTTTACTATTGTAAAGGTCTTACTACAAGGTTCCTTAATGTACCTTTCTGCTTATTTCTTACTCTCTCAGTATATTAGACAGTTATTATTATAATAGACAGTCTAGGTAAGTTATTTTCGGGGACTTCCTTTAAGGCTGCATTAGCTTAACTAATGTTTTCTAGTAAAGGTTTATTTTAAGGTTACTTTAGCTGCTTATAATCTCTTAAATAGTGTTTTTTTATAGTTATAATATTAAATATCCTTTATATTATATAGCTTTTTATTGTATTTCCTAGCTATATATATCTATAAGGCCTATATATTACCTATATAATATACTTAGTTAGCTGTTTTATAGTTACTATTAACTATTTTATTTTTTATTGTACTAAAATAGTCACCTTAGGCCTTAGGTATGTTTTTAATTCGTCTTAATAGTAGCTTATTATATTTCTTCTCTTATTATTATCTAAAGATTTATATATTAATCTTGGTAGCTAATTCGATATACTATAGAAATACTTTTAAGGGTTTTAGAGTCTTACTAATTTTATCTTTTATATCTTCCTTAATTCTTTAGTAAAATATAAAGATTAAAGATTTATTAGTTATATAAAGTCTAGTCCTTAGGTATTAGAATTTAGCGATATATATTAAGGCTAACTTAGTTAATTGTAGTCTAATAAGATCTTCTTTAGCTTATCAAACTTTATATATATCCTAAAATAAAGATAATAAGGCTTTATTAAATTCTAAGTATTTATAAAAGATTTCTCTAGTTTTAGGTTTTTAGTTTATCTATGTATTTATTATTTAGTCTATTAGATAAAGTTCAAATTAGGCCAATATCTTTCTTTTTAAAAAAATATATTATAGATAACCTTTTTTAGTCTATCTTAAAAGCTAAAATTATAGACTTAATAATAAGCTTAAACTTAAATTAAAAACCTTTAAAATAACTAGAGGCTTTATTAAAGAGTTATAGATTATTAAGTTTAAGCGTTTTATAAGTCTTAATAGATATTAAGATAGTATTAGCTATTATATAAAGGTTATTAACTTTTTCCTAAAGTTCTTATAGTCTAATTAGGCTTAAATATTTTATAATACTATTTTTAAGTTCTTATAGTTCTATAGTATTTATATTAATAATGTCTATAAGCTTCTAGTTATAGGCTTTATTCTTTTAAACCTTAGCTTAAAGTTACTTATAGATAGTCTGAATAATAACTAGATCTTTATTTAAGTTATACTTAATATTAGATATATCTTTGTTTTTAATTCTAGTTAGTTTTTATATTAGATTTATTTAGATATCTTATTAAGCAGAGAGATTAATCCTATTCAAAGCTTTTTTACACCGAATAATAAATAAAATAAAAGTAATCTTAAAATCAAATATCTTATTATTTATATTATTAGGTAAATATTAAGTTTCTATTAAAAGTAAATAAAGATGAATAGTTAATAACAGTAATCTTGATTTTTAGATCTATTAACTACTTAATGATTACTTATATAGTAAAAAGGTGTTAATATAACTTATATAGTTTTTTATTTATTAAATTATAAAAGTTAAATATTTAAAAGTAGTTAGAAAATATATTATAAGTTAATTATTGAAAGGGCTATAGAAAAAAATCTATCTCTATTATAATAAGTATCCTTATATCTTATTATTAGTCTATTAAGACTAATATCTTACTATTAGTTTTTACTAAGGGACCGCCTTATATTCATCGGTTTTTACTAAGGACTACGTATTATATATCGCTTCTTCCTTATTATTATATAACTGTGTCTTTCCTTAGTTCTCCTGTTCCAGAGTAGTTGTCCTGTGTCCCCTTGGCCTTCTTAAGTGCTGTGCCGCCCGTGCATTATCTTATCGGGTGGGGCTACGTCAGCCGTCGCTTGTTGGGTCGTAACATTCTATTATTACTTAATCTACCTAGCCTATCTAGTTCTACAAATCATAAGATATATTTAATTTAGTTTTAAGTTATTAGGCTAGACACTATAAAGGCCAGTCGCTCTATAATTTCGGCTTTCTTATAATGATAATTACTATACATAACTTTATACATGTTTTAGAAAATGATTTCAAATGGTTTATATAAAAAAGACCTTTCTAACTAAATTATGTTTTAATAGTAGTAAATAGCGATATAGTATAAGCTCGACTTATAACTATTATATAACACTTTTATAGATAGAAAAGGTTTTAGGAAAACGGCTTAACTATCTGTATATAAGACTGGCTAGCCTAAGCTGTAAATATATATATCTCTAGATAGATTAGACCGATAGGGCTAGACTATTAGATATTCCGGCTCTGGTAAAATCTTATAAGGCTGTATAGTACTATAAAGGTATCACGATATATAATAAAGACCAGCCTATATAATCCTTAAAGGCTTCTTTAACCGGCTGACTGTTATACCCTTAAAGTGTTATATTTAGATTATATAAAAACCAGTCTTTATACCAGAAGCTTATGCTTGAGGCCGTGAATAAAGAGATAAGCTTTTCTAAGCTTCCTTTTGCTATCAAGAGAAATATAGTAACCTTTGGCCTAAAGCTCCTAACTAAAGAACACGGTAGAGTAATAGCCAAGTAGATCTAGGCCTATAGCTTAAGGCCTAAGTTTATAGTCAGTCTAGATATAAGAACTATAACGACCTTTACTATTTTACAGACGTTAAAGATATTATGGCAGAGGCTATTAAGGCTAAAGAGGAGTAGAGGAGACACGAGGATACCTCACTACACTACATTGGTAGTTAGCGATAGGTTAGTTATGCTGTAATGCTGTGTGACATGCTTAGGCGATTTTGCTGACGACGGCAGCAGGGCTGAACGTCGGCTCAGATACCAGTCGCCGTAGAGGTCGGCGGCATGAATGTGTCGGCGGCTGACAGCGAATAGGTTGATAAAACCCGGAGTGTTTTTGGCGGCCGGGCGGTATACCCAAGGGCGATTTCATCTTGTGTGCTGGGAGTTAGGCGTAGAGGGGAGGTTTACCGTCTATAGTGCAATAATTAGACCTGTCTAATAACCTATTGAAAATCACATGGCGGAATTTCGCCCTTGACTGCTGACAATGTGACGAAAGCGTCAATTTAACGTGTCCAAAACGCTGCTTAAGCAATATTGAAATCGTGTTGTTGAAGTTGTCGAGCCGAGGTAAAAGTCGGAAGCGACAAAAGCTCTAAAAAGCACGATACGAGGCCATAGGCCCTATAGTAATATAACTACCCCACCCTACTTCCGCAAATGCCGAAAATGCCGCATCCATCCCCTACCATCAACACCACCTAACCTTTTTCAAGCTATCACGACAATTACCATATATCGCCTAACAACGCTATTTTTTCAGAATACCTTTTTTAACCTATTATAAAGCAATGTACCGAGTAAAAGCTCTAACAGACCCTTTTGGATGTGGGAGATAGGCGCCCTATCAGTGAGGTTGCTTGTTAATAGGGCATCCTATACTAATTATACTCTTTATTATCGGCTGAAGAAGGGCAGGCAAAGCAAAACTACTGCCTGTATCTATATACAGTGATTATCCCAGTCATAGGAGGATAATCTGGCTGCCCATATATGACTCCAAGACTCCTTTGGTAAAGCCTTTACCTATAAACAAGTGAAGCGACTGGTGGAGCGTATACTGGGTGATAGGTAGCAACCCATAGGGAAGAAATAGATTGCTCGATTTATACGGCGAAACTTATCTATTAAAACCAGGCAATCTAGAGGAATAGATACCTAGTGATAGACAGCTTATTCTTCTAAGGTTATCCTACACTGGCTAATATCTCTACTATTTAGGGAATCTATCTATTTAACTAATAGAATATAGATAAGATTGGTATTATAGAAGGTAACAAAGCAAATAGGCTAATATTAGGCTATATAGTATTAAGAGGAATACAGAAAAAGCAGTTAGGATCCTAGTAATAGATATCTGTTGATGAGTATGTATCTATTATTAGAAGATTTTTCTTTCTTAATTATATATAAAGATAAAATGTTTTAGGACTAAGAGTTTCTATTTCATCTATATATATATATAATAGATAGCATTTTCTATACATTAATAATAGCTAGATAATTAAGAGGACTATTCTTAAATAGCTAAAAAATATCTTTATCTTAAGTATTATATTTAGTAAGCTAGAGTTAGCTGGACTATTAGTTCTGGATAGATATTATAGATATATATCTATACACTTTAAATGGGAAGATTTTAAAAATAAGATATATCTATTATATCTATTATAATAGTTCTTTATTATCTTTTAGCTACTAGATATATTACTGTTTAGGCTATTAAAGTAGGTCTATTAAAAAAGATTAAATATCTAGATAAATAGATTAATAATTTAACTGTTTTTAGTAAAAGGTTATTTTAGCCTATTATTAAAAAGCTTAAAATCTAGTAATAATTATCCATAATATTAAGAATAGCTAAGAAATAGCTAGGTTATAGCTAAAATCTATTAGATAGCCTTTATTTAACTTTTTGATATTTAAGGCCTGATAGAATACCTAAACTAGTTAATAGTTTAACTAGCCTAATAGCTAATAATAAGATAAATATATATCTATTATTTTATAGGTAACCTTTTATTAGTCTATTAATCTATTATACTAACTATACCAGTTAGTTTAGCTAGATAGAAATAGGTTAGATACTTATACTATTTATTATTGATCTAGAAAAGAATAAAGAAAATATGAAAGGAGGCACCTAGAAAGATATTTCTAGAGTAAAAGGTCTACTGGCTCAAAGGCTAGCTAGAGGACCTATAGCAACACAAGAGGAAAAAGGTCCCTTTATCGCCTAACAGCACCTTTACCACTATATAGGACATCCAGCGGGCGTAAAGTCTAGATATCGACGATATAGATAGTCCAGATAAATCCAGTGTATCCGAATTGTATTGTAAGGCCGGAAGTTATATATAGGTGGGCGGTAGACCTAGTGAAATAAGTGGTGATGGTCGTAGTGATAATGGTCCAGATGTAGGGGGTGTCCGTAAGTAGGGTAGTTAAGTTATACATTATAAGTTATAATATTAGAAGTGGCTAAAGGGCAGCTGGATTATAGCCAGTTGCTATAAGGCATCCTTTATATAACCCCTTAGTGACTAGGGCCCAACAGACCACTAGCCAAACCAGCCAGACCAGCCAGCCTAGCAGCCAACAGTGGGATAAAACGGTATCTATCGTCCTATAGTTAACCGTTTATCGGTCTACTGATCTACAACATTAATTACACTAGCTAACCTAGCTAGACAAGGATAGGCTGGATACTTAACCTATTTATCACCTATCTAGAAAGATATAAAAGGGGTATAATGAGTAGGCCTCTCGACTGGCCTTTCTGAAAAGCAAGTCAACATATTATAGGCCTAACTAGAGGACCAGTAGTCATGTAAGAGGAAAAAGGTCCCTCAATCGCCGAACAGCACCTTTGCCACTATAGAATATGTCCAGCAGGCAAGAAATACGGATACCGGCGATAGAGATAGTCCGGATGAGTCCAGCGCACCCAAAGTATCCAGCGAGGCCGAAAGTTGCATATAGGTGGGCGGCAAGCCTGAGGAAATAAGTGATGATAGTGGTGGTGGTAGTGGTGATAATGGTTTGCGTAAGTAGAGGTTTTGCGGAAGTAGGGGGGGGAGTTAATTATAATAAGGTTAAAAAGCAGTTGTTAATATAAATTCAATTATAAACTACCTTTTTATTTAAATATGCGGTTTTTTGAAACCTTAATCTAGGTAGATTTATTAGTATATATTAGGTGTTTTAGGTAATAAAGGCCCTCAATAGTGATAGGTAAACTAGATTACGATATAAAAAAGGAATGAAACTTTTTGCTTAAACCTTATTTTTTTAACTAATTATAACCAAATCTCAAGCTAGTTCTGTTTCGAACGATAGAGGTCCTGGCAGTTTGGCAATTAATAGACTAATAAGCCAAGACTACTGTTACTAAGTATGAACCTCTGCTTACTCCTAGCGTAAAACCCTACTGGCGGATTACTGACCGTAACAGTACTTACGCGTCGCCGCTGTGTAAGACGACGACGGCAACCACAGCCTACTTCACCTGTCAGATCTGGAACGGCTGCCAAGGAGGCTGCGCCAGGTATATACAGTAGTGATGTGTCGCTAGATAGATATGGGTAGAAAATGTAGCATGTTTCTCTTAATTATACGGTGCATAGGTATATAATATAATAGGTGGTATTTGATTTACCTCTACCACCCTATACTTTAATAAGTATACTTTTTTCTATAAGTAAGTATAATCTAATTTTAGTTTAACTTCTTAGCTCTAGCCTTCTTATTAGTTAGGAAAGCTACATCGTTTTATAAGTAATATTAACAGTTGCTAATTCAACTATAGCTGTGGTAGTATTTTAATAAGTTTAAGTTATTAAATATTTTATACTTAATATATTAGTGTAGTTCTTTGTTTTCCTACGTTATTTCACGTCTTTCTTAGATGTGGCCCTATGTGGCCCATATTCCACCGTTACCTCAGGTACTAATTCGCGGGCGGTCAGCTTGGTGCTACCTATCGCCGCACCACCGACGTAATATAGTCCCTAGCAGTTTACCTGCAACCACGCAGGGTAGGTTCCTGCCCTCGTATTTACCTTGTTGATACTATATACCTAATCACCCGCCTTATGTCCTATAAGGATACACACGAACAGACCCTAGAATGAGGGGCACGCGGATGCTCCGCTGGGCAGATCATTCGCGACAATCAAGTTCGCTAACTCAAATAACCACTCTGCTTCCTTTGGACCCCCTTTCCCTAACTTTGGCCGTGCATCGGCTCAATCGCCGCGATCGGTGGCGCCGACTGCACTAGCCGGCATACGAATCCATGAGGAATCTCGTCGTAGGGAAGGCATATAAATATGATGCTATCCCGGGTGAGGAGGGCGAGAGAGACGGAGTCAAAAAGCATTAGGAAGCCAGCATATCAATCCACAAACGCCAACTCTCCATATTCATAGTCATCGCGATGGCTTTTGCTATCCTACTCTTGTTGGCCTTAGCCTTCACGTAAGTCCTGTCTTCATCGCTCTAATCCTTCAGGGGTATGACATTGGAAACTCACATCACAATTAGTTCCGTCAGCGGCCAGCCATCACACAGCCATGCCAAGAATCTCCAGCACTTTTGGGGCCAGTATTCACCTTTCTTCTCGGTGCCATCTGAGATCAGCGCTGCCACGCCTCCCGGTTGCGAGATCACTTTCGCCCAGGTCCTGTCGCGGCATGGCGCTCGGGATCCTATTAAATCCATGGCGGCAAAATTCGAGACACTTATCAACCGTATACACACTAGTGTTACTAGCTACGGCAAAGGTTATGAGTTTATTAAGACCTATAAGTACACTTTAGGCACTGAACAGCTTACACCTTTTGGCGAGAGGGAGCTTATCGACTCGGGCAAAGCATTCTATAAACGCTACCAGGCGCTTGCCGCTAGAGACGAACCCTTCATTCGAGCTTCCGGGCAGCAGCGCGTAATTGAATCTGCCGTGCACTGGAAGCAAGGTTTCCACAGCTCTAAGATTGCCGATGGCCATAGACTAGGCGGCGGTAGCACCACAAGGCCTATGCTTATTATCCCTGAGGCCAAGGGCGTTAATAACACGCTAAATCATGGCGTCTGTACTGCGTTTAAGACTTATATACGCTCGAGCTCAAGCAAAACAGCACAGTTCCAATGGCGTGATATCTTTACACGTCCAATTATAGCCCGGCTTAACAAGGACCTACCTGGCCTAGACCTAACGGCTGACGATATCCTTACCTTTATGGATTTATGCCCGTTTAACACGGTAGTTAACGGACATATGTCGGAATTTTGCAACCTTTTTACGCTTGAGGAGTTTAAGGACCTTGAATACTATGAGACGCTGGATAAATATTACCGTTTCCACGCAGGAAACCCGCTTGGGCCGACGCAGGGTGTGGGTTGGACTAATGAGCTTATTGCGCGTCTGATGCGGCAGCCTGTGGTGGACCATACATCAACTAACTCGACGCTTACCGGAGACCCAGCGACGTTTCCACTCAACAGGAAGCTATACGCCGACTTTACCCATGATGTTGATATGATAAGTATCTATGGCGCGTTAGGCCTATACAGCAAGACGCCAAAGTTATCTACAACAGAGCGGATGTCTGTGTCAGAGACTAAGGGGTTCACGTCGAGCTGGTTGGTCCCGTTTGCGGCGCGCATGTACGTGGAGAAGATGAGGTGCGACTCTTCGGAGGAGGAGATGGTACGTGTGCTTGTTAACGACCGGGTGGTGCCGCTGTCCGGGTGTGGCGCCGACAAGCTCGGACGGTGCCGGCTGGAGCCGTTTGTGGAGAGCCTGGAGTTCGCGAGGAGCGGAGGACTTTGGGACAAGTGTTTCGAGTGATTGACAGCCATATTTGGGCTTTCTCTCATTCCGGCCAGACCAGCTAGGACTAGAGGCGGATCAACTCAACTACCCCGCTTCCTACGCACCACCGCATCCTACGCATAGTCTAAAACACTAATATCATTATCACCACCCATACATAAAGTATTAGATTATTACCCATTATTTATCAGATAACTTTACTTTCTTAGGATACTAGCTTTAAAATTTACTAAAGTAACATACTAGGTAGAATATCTATTATATCACTTATAAATAAGGCATTATAACATCTATCTTCTTATTATAATTATGAGATATCTAGTCTCGCGATATTACTTAGCATAATTATTAGTAATTAACTAAGGTCTAAAAATATTAGTTAGCCTAATAGATTACTTTAGTTAGATATCAAACAGTAGGGTTTTTATTATAAGTAAGTAGAGGTTAATAGTTAGTAATAGTAGTCTAGGCTTGTTAGTCTACTAATCATATAGTAATTAGTTATATAATAAAGATTTATTAGGATAGCTTATATAGCTTCTTATTAATTTACTAAGGTTAAATACTAAAAGATATCAAGAGAGTATATTATAAGTTAATTATTAAAGAGCTATAAAAGCTAACCTCTCTATGTAAAATAAGTATGTATATATCTTGTTATTTCATAGTTAAGACTAATATCTAGATATTAATCTTTACTAATAGACTGCCTTAATATTATTAGTCTATTACTTTAGATTAAATATTATATATTAGTTTTCTTTATTATAATATAATAACTTTTAGTCTTTTACTCTAAAGTAGTTATCTTATGTAATCCTAAGTATTAAAATATAGTACTTATACCTTATTATATTTAGTAAAGCTATATTATTTATTACCGATTAGATTATAAAACTAGGTTCTTATTAAGTTAAATATCTAACAGTAGGGTTTCCACTATAAGTAAATAGAGGTTACTTAGTAATAGTAATTCTAGCTTATTAGTCTATTAATTCTAGTAATTAGTTCAATAGTTAAAGGCTGTTAGTATAGCTTATATAGGTTTTTATTGATAAAATCACTAAGGTAAGATATTAAAACGTATTTGTAGAATATATTATAAGTTAAGTTTTAGAAAGCTATAGAAGGTAGCCTATCTATATAGAGTAAATATCCTTATATCTTATTTTTTTATTATTAAGACTAATATCTTAATATCGGTCCTTTTTAATAGACCGTTTTAATCTTAATTCTTATCTTAAGCTATTTAGTATATATTTATTTTTTCTACTATTATATAATTAATATTCTTTTCTAGTTTCTTTATTTTAAAGTAGTTATTCTATATTACTTTAACCCTTAAGTGTTATATTAAATATATCTTACTTATATAATAGAGCTATATTAGTAATTATTTACTACGTTATAACATTAAGTGTCTCTTTTAAACGTCTTATCCTTAAGACCTATTTAAGTATATTATTCTTCTTAGATTAGAAGGATATTAATTTTACTTCTTGGTTTACTTATAATGCTAATAATGAACTAAGCTATAGAAAACAGTCAAAATTATAAAAGATTATTTTTAAAGATTATAAGTATTCTATATTTTTAAAGCTTATTAAGGCTTTACTTATTATTAGCTATATACCTTATACTTAATAATGTTATTTAAAGATAGCTTACTATTTTAGTAAAAGGTCTTTTTTCTACTAAACCTATATGAAGGTAAGAAAGCTATATAATAGGGTCTTAATATTTTCTATCTTTAGGTCTTTCTATTGTTATCTTTTATATTTTATTTATTATATTTAAAATATAGCAGCTAAGTACCTAAGGAAATATAAACTAAAAGGAAAAGGTAATCTAGAGAGAAGCTTAAAGCCTTTTATATTAAGTTTATTAGAATAAAGTTATTAATAGCTAAAGCTGTTAGTTATTCTTATAGACTTTTAAGATTTAGAGAAAGATATAAAAATATCAATAAAAGACTTTTTATTATAGTATATAAAGGCTAGATAAAAGGGATAAGATTATTTTTACTTTAGACTTCTATTAGTCTTTAATAATATATAATTTATAGTTATTTAGTGCTCTTAACAATATTTAGTATACTTCTTATGGTTTTAGTATAGATTTAATAGATCTATGTCTATATTAGAGGGCTAGGTTGTACTAAGTAGAGGAGTTAGCGGTTGGTAACCTGGGGGGTAATAGTGACTTATTATTTAACTCTATTTTCTCCTAAGTGTGCTATTGCTAGTTTGGTCTTCCTTTTAGATGCCTGAGTGGGTCTTTAGGGTATGTGTTACTTAGTAGGTGGCCGTAGTGTAGGGCCGGTTAGGCGTCGGTGGGCCTTTTCCCCTCTGTGGTCCTGACATAATCCTTTTACCCTAAGGTTTTATCCTTAGGACCTAGCCGTTCTAGGCGGCCAGCTGTCTCTAATGTTATGCTAGGGCTCCCCCCTATCGCTATACCTTATCTATTTAATATTAAAGCGGCTTTCTTTTAATACTATAAGCCTTTTTCATATAAGCCTTTATATAAAGCTTTTTACTGTTGTCTAGGCAACCCAGCTGTCCCCTTAATACCCTATTAGTAACCCCTATAGCCTTATAAGGCTTTTCTATATAAAACCTTCTATATAAAGCGTTTTATATAAAGCGTTATGTAAAGTAGTTTTATATAAAGCGTTATATAAAGTGTTATATAAAACATTAGTAAAGGATTTTTCACTTATATTATTATTTAACCTAATATCTTTTTAGGTCTATCGTAGGCTTTCTTAGTTTTATAGATTTTAAGAATCTTTTATATAAAGCTTTTTTATATAAAGCGGTTTTATATAAAGTGTAATATAAAGCGTTAATAAGGGGCCTTTCCTTTATAGTATTGTCTAACCTAGTGCCCTTTGATGTCTATAGTGGTCCTCTTTTATCTTATAGGATCTAATAATCCGTTAGCTATTGTCTGGCCTTAAGGGGAATCTCTTGTAAGCCTTAAGTTGTATTGTTCTTTTTAGTATTAGGATACCTTCTTTATAATTCTATAAGGGGTCCTTATAGTATACCGATAGGCCTCTTCTTAAGGCCACTTTATTAGATTCTCTTGGTCTTGTAGTTAGGAGTTATTATTATAACTTGCTTTTTCTAGTTGTATTGCCTATTATTAATAAAAAAAAATCTTTTATCTATCTAACTTTCTCTTTTTTTTCTTTTTTCCTTAACTATTATAGTGCCTTTATATTACTATTACTTTTTATTTTCTTATTACTATTGTTATTACTATTACTACTACCGCCTAATAATAATAGTACTAATAATAGTACTAGTATTAATAGCTCTTCTACTACCGCTATATCCCTTATTAATATACTGTCTCTCTTTTCTTTTAGCCTATCTAACGGCTAGGATAGCTTTATTACCCTCCCTATACCCCCCTATTACTTTTATACTAACGCCGCTAAGGATAAGTCTATTTATAATGTTTTATATAACCGTTATTTTTAGTAGATATCTAACTAAAAGTTAACTATAATAGCTGTCTTTTTAGTTAATCTCCTTTACTATATTAAGACTATCTATATATTTCTCGTCTACCTATACCCCTTTAGTGCCCCTCTAGTGTCCTCTTTTAATAGTCTTAGCTATTAGTAATAAGTATATATATTATACCGCTATATATAGCAAGATCTATATTCCGGTATATTTCCTTTATATCTTAGCTACCTTTATAGCTATTAATAGCTATTAACCCCTTATAGGCTACCTATACCACTACTACAGCTATTATTAAGTTATATTATCTTTTTAAGGGTCTATAGTATACCTTTAACACCACTTTTATCTATCTTGGTATAGCTATATATATCCTTTCCCTTATTACCTTTCTAATACTCTTTATACTAATGTTAACCTAAGAGGAGATTATTAAGACCTAGGTTATAGGTAAAAAGGCGTTTTAGCGTTAGGTTAACTAGATTAAGATCTCTAACGTTAAGCGTAAAGCTAAGGTAGAAGAAAAGGAGTAGCTCTTCTACCAGCGTTATGTTATGGCCCTTAAGATTAATGCTGACGCCGCTAGACGTTAGGCTAAAGCGGCTAAGTCTCTAACTAAGGCTATTAAGGTTACCGCTATAGCCTTTAAGGCCTAGATTGCTGTTTTCTAGAAGTAGGCCGTCGCTATTATAGCCTAGACCGTCCTCCTTTTAAAGTGGTCTTAAAACTTCTCTTAGGTTATATATACTTTATTATCTTTTTAATATTTCTCTACTAGTTTTTAACTTTCTATAGTATACCGGTAAACTAGATTCTAAGGTAGGTAATAATACCTAGGGTGATAAGGTTAAAGGTGGAGCCTTCTATAAGGGTGAGGAGGAGGAGGGTAAGGGTAAAGGTAAAGAGAAATCTAACCTTAATACCTAATTTTACCTTCTCTAGTGGCCCTTTATTACCCCCTTATTACTTCTTTATATTGGTAGTTACTAGATTTCTTATATCTAAGTAGCCAACTTGCTTTTTAGCCTTTATACTAAATAAAATTTATTTTCTTATATTGGCCGATAAGCCGTATAGATCTTTCTATTTTTATCTATCCTGTTATTACCTTATACTTCCTTAGTGATCTCTACCTTATATTTTTATTATAATTCTATTGTTAAGTGTTTTCATAGTTTCTATAAGTTTTCTTTTTTACTATACCTTTTCTATTTAACAAGATATTATCGGTTATATAGTGGTCCCTTATATATAACGATATACTTAACCTTATATATCCTTCTTTTCCTCTTTAATAGGAATCTTCTAGGGCTTCTCTATTAGGCTGTTAAACTTCTCTAGCTATAATAGTATAAAGATATTATAAATCTAATATCTAGCCTCTATGTCTAGCTTATAGGCTTTATCTCTATTAACTATCTATATAACTATAAAGAGGTCTAAATACTTATTAGATAACTTTTTTGATAATTACTTCTACTTAATAAACCTGGTGGATAGTAGGACTTTTTTATCTATCTAGAAGCTAACGTTTGTCCTCTAAGTATTATATTATCTCTTATATATCCTATTAGACGCTTAAAGTGTTTTAGTAATAATATTTCTTTAGCTAGTTAATAGTTTTACCTTTTCTCCTATAGTTAGGACTTTTATTAGTCCTTATATTAAGAGGGTAATATTATATAGACCTTTTAATAAATACCCTATTAGTGTTTTTATTAGTGTTACCCTAGTTATATTATATTAGGTCCTATTATATACAGACTTTGCTATAGATAGCTATTATATCTAGTTGTCTTGATCTATATTATAGAAGGCTTATAAGAAGTGCTCTATATTCTAGTTCTACCGTTTGGTCTATCAATCTGTTTAAGGGTAATATACTGTATTAAGTTTCCTTTTAATAGCTAATAGGTGGTGTATTATTACCTAGAAGCGACTAGTAAATAGGGAGCCTCTATTTAAGATTATTACTGTTAGTATCCTAAAGTAAAAGAAGACTTAGTTAACTAAAAGGGCTATGAGCTGGTCTATTATTAGGATATCTCTTATTAGAAGGTAAATTATATACTTAGTTAGTTAGTTAATAATAATAAGGATACTGTTATATAACTTCCTTAAGAAGCTTTTTAATATAGATAACTTTATAATAAAGTTAAACGTAATATATTCCTATAGCCTATTAGGCACTAATAGAAGAGAAAGTCTTTAATATAGTAGGTAATATTTTACCTTAGTATATTAATATATTATATGTATATATATATACTCTTGAGTGTTTCTTTTTATCGTTTTTTAGAAAAACGTCTTTTTTATTTTTTTGAAGTGTCTAGGTTACCTCTAGATGGCCCTTTACTAGTTTATTATAAAATATTATTAGAAGCTATATATATATCCTATACCTTTTTAAGATAACTAGTTATCCCTTATACTAGATTAAGCCGTCTTTATCTTCTATCTAGTTATCTCTTTATACCTATTACTTTTTAGACTTGAGCTTTTTATCCTCTTGTTAGGCCTGTTTTACTTTATCTATAATGTTCTCTACTAGGGTTTCCGGTATAACTATTAGTGATCCTCTATACTAGAATATTACTATTTATCCTTAGAAATAGCTAAAGAAATCCTTTAGAAATATACTATATACCTTTTTACTTTTTTCTCTTATTATATAATAGTCTAGATAGCGTAATAACCTATCTGTTATATTCTTTTTACTTAATTAATAGTTAATTTTAAAGTTAAAAAAAGAGAGGTCGTAAAGTAGCCTAGCCTACCTACTGTTTAGCTAGGGCTTACTAATAAGGTATTAATACCTTAAGTGGTTAGTTAAAAATATAATCTTATGTTAGGTATATAAAAGGTAGTGCTTTTAATATATTACTATCTTTCTAATAGCTAGTAGTTTAGCCTTTAGCGTTTTATACTAAAGCTTTATACGTTTAAGCTTTTAGGATAAAAAGGTAGTTAGATATTAAGTATCTCTATAGAGTTAATATAGGACTACCTTTATTATAAAGTTTAATATATCTATTTCTACCTTAATAGGTAGTAATAAGTTAAAGTGCTTTAGGATAGAAGCCTTAGTGAATATAATATATAGGCTATAGAAGGCCTTAATCATCTCTTTAGTTATTATTAGCTCTCTTTTTACTTATAGTGTTAGTCTATCTATAATTAGGGTATATACCTTGAAGTAGTTCTTAATAAAGCGTTAATAGAACCCTATAAACCTTAGGAAGGCCTAAATATCTTTTATAGTAATAGGTATCAGTTAGTCCTAAATAGCTAATACTTAGTCTATTTTTATCGAAATACCCTTAGGTAAGACTATAAACCTTAGGAAGTTAATTATCTAGATACTAAATATATATTTCTATAGGTTGGTATATAGCCTTACGGCTTTTAATTAACGTAACACTTCTTATATTATCTCTATATAGCTCTCTTTATCCTTTATAAAGATAAGGATATTATCTAGACATATAATATAGCTAACGTCTATAAGACCTACTAAGGCCTTATTTATATAGGTCTAAAAGGTTATAGGCATGTTTATTAACCTAAAAGATATAATATAGTACTTAAAGTATCTATATCTTATTTAGAACGCCGTTTCCTAATTATCCCTCTTATAGATATACACCTAGTGGTATATATTATTAAGTTCTAGCTTTATATACTATCTAACTCTTAATAGACGGTTAAAGATCTCTATAATTAGCGGTAGCAGCGTCTGGTTCTTTTATATAACTTTATTGAAGCCTTAATAGTTAATATAAAGTTATAACTTATCTTTTTTTTTAGATATAAATAGGATTAGTATCTCTAAAGGGCTTATTAAGGGTCTAATCTAGCTATTCCTTAATATATCTACTAAGTATTTCTTTAGTTTCTCTAGCTTTTTCTCTATTAAGGGGTAGATAGGCCTAAACGGCGGCTTTATACCTAGTTCTAGGTTAATTAGGTATCATTAGCCCTTTATACCGGCTGGCTTTACCGTTAGCCTTATATTAAATATATATACCTAGTCTTAGTACTTTTTAAAAAGCATAAATTCTATTATACTACCTTTAGTAGGGGGTTTATAGGGCAACACCGGTGCTTCCCTATAGTGTTTATATTTTAATCTCCTAACTATCGACTTAAGGGCTAGTACTGCCTTTATATCCTTATATATCCTCTATATAGCCTTTCTCTCTTAGATTAGGCTAATATAATCTTTTATTAAGGGGTAGGTCTATCTAATAACCCTTTAGTCTAGCGTTAGGTATACCTGTTTGTTTTGAAAGATACCTAAAATTGTATTATAACTATACCTATTACTAACCTAGAATTCGCTTAACTACCTTTTAGTTACCCTTATATTATTAGTAACTTTTGTTAAGAGTTATTATAGGCTATAATTAGAAGCTTTACCTCTCTATATTTCTTTTAGTAGTACTGTTTTTCCCTCAATATCCTTTAGCTTAGACTTATATAATATTCTTTAATCTATAATATTTTTATCTACCTTAAAGTTAATAAACGTTATACTTTTCCTTTATCTACTATTAACATTAACCCTAATAGTGGCCTTAAAGTAGCGGTATGGCCCTTTATCTTAGACAATTTAGATACTATTAACCTCTAATACCTAAGGTTATATATAGCGTCTCCTTATATACTTTAGCTACTTATATTAATAATAATCTGTTTTATTATATGTAGCCGATATATATCCTATCTTACTATAGTTAAAGTACTTAGGGGCCTCTTTATATCTATATAGTAAGGTAGTAGTTCTTTATTATCTCTCTTTTTAGTTTAGCCTTTAGGTTGTCTGTTATTAGTAAAGGTGTTATTATAGGTATAGATATTAATAAGGTATGGTTTAACCCTGTCTCTATGGTGCTTTATTATATAGGGGTGGCTCTTAATAGGGCTGTATTCTACCGGTTCCTTTTTTTATAATAGCCTAAGGGTTAGTTATTCTATATATCCTTTTATTAGGTCTTTATAATTATCTTTACCCTTTTTACTATATTATCTAGCCCTTATTAGCTAGCTGGTATCCTTTATATAAGGATATAGTTCTTAGGTTTTAATAGTAGTTAGTTAAATATATAGACTACCTATTGTCTCTCTATTTATAGGTTAAAATATTTAATCTCTATTATCTTATATTAGTTAATAAACTATTAATATATCTATCCTAACTTTTATTTTAGCTTATTAAGTTTAGCTACTATACTAAAGGCCTCTATATTATTATTAGCTATACTATTATATAGCTAAGGCTCTATCTAGGTCTATAATACTTTTAAGGTATTACCTCTATAGTTAAGGGTTATATAGCTTATCTACTTATAGGATATATTACCCTCTAGGTAAGTATTAGTATATTATATCTTATCCTTGTTATCCTCATAATCTCCCCTACTTATCTTAAACTGTCCCTTAAGCTTAAAAAGGAAGTCGTTAAGGTTGGCCTAGTTATTCTTTTTATATTAGATAGATATAAGTTACTTAGCTAAGTTATAGCTTTACTAGCGTTTTAGCTTTATCTTTTAAGGCCGATTAGTTATACCTCTAGTAGTCTCTATAGGTCCTATATTACCTTAGGCCTCCTTTTTATCTATCTTTAAGAGTTACTTAATTATTTTTTTTCCTTACTTAGGCTGCTTTCTCCTTAATAATACACTTTAGCTACTCCTCTATTATCTTGTTATAGTTAGTCTTATATTTCTCTTTTTTAATAGCTTATTTAGTAATTATAGTCTTAGGTGTTAGTTTACCTTATTGTTACTCTATAGGTATATTGGTATATAAGCGTTAGGTGCTTCTTAATTACGCTCTAGTTTCTATTATTACTTTAATAATCGGTATACATATAGATAGATAGAGAGTTAAATATATTAAAAGGCTAGGTTATACTAAGTAGAGAAGTTAATAGTTAGTGACTTAGGGGGTAGTAGTGACTTGTTATTTAACTCTATCTTCTCCTAAGTGTGCTATTATTAGTCTGGCCTCCCTTTTAGATGCCTAAGTAGGTCTTTAGGGTATGTGTTACTTAGCAGGTGGCCGTAGTGTGGGGCCGGTCGGGCGCCGGTGGGCCTTCTCCCCTCTGTGGTTCTAACAGTCTATTACTAGAAGGTTTATATATTAATCTTAGGAATATTAAAATATCTATTAAGAGTATTAAAGTTTTTTGACTAGTTCTTATACGTTATTTTTATATCTATAGTTTTTTCTTTAAATAGATACTATTTTGTATTACTCTTATAGGATTTATTAATAATTACTTTTCCTTTATATTTTAGTTTATTTAACTTTATGTAACGGGCTGGGCCCGAAGAAGCCTTGCTGGATATCGCGGCCAGGAAACACATCACCTTTGATCGGAGGCACGGAACCGCAACAACGTCAACCCGACGGCCTGTGCGCTCCTTCGCCCTGACCAGACCTGAGAAGCGGTGAACCTTTAGGGAGCTTTTCTCCTTTCTTCCCTAGCTTTAGATACTCGTACGTAGTCGCCATAGCTGGTTGCAATATACCTCGCCTTGGACCGTTACATTATCTAAAGCTCAAAAGAAGCACTAGAATTCTCTAGACTAGACGTGTGGTCCGCTAGTGAGAATTAATTAGGTACACTGTAGCTTAGGCCTTAGTGTAAGCCTTTACGCTACAATAGACCTAGAGAGGGAGGCTAGAGCGATACGCCTACACAGCTTAGTTATAAAAGGATTCCATCAATAAGAATAGCTGCCAGAAACGCTGTATCCTAGGTCTAATCAGATTGAGCTGATTAGCCCTGGAGGAGCTGAGAACGGTAGGCTGTACATCAGCCTACGTGCTCTGAAAGAGCTCAGGTTTCCCTGTCTGGCCAGATACAGGAAGGATTTTCCCTGATCGAAGTGAGGCCCATAAGCAAGGACAGGAAGAGCCCCAATACAACTAGAGCAGTTAAGGGAGCTACAGACAAGATGGACGGCAACACAGAAGCCCAGCCATCTGTGGGATCGCAGCAGTTACTTAAAGTAGTGAGCCAGCTAGCCACTCAACTGCACGAGATGCAAACCTCACAAGCCAACAAATTACAAGAGATACGAACTGCCCAGGCCAACGAGCGAGAGGCTCAACGGGAGCAGATACGCCTGCTGCAAGAAGCCCTCACGAGCATGAGGCAACCCACGACGACACCTACCTCAGTCACCACAACAAGCACACCAACGCCTGTCCCTGATCAGACCCCAAATACTGCAACCAGATGAAGAAAACACCAGATACCTAACCCCCCCAAGTTTGATGGGACACATAAGAACTTCCAACGATGGTTCCTAGAGATGAAAGGGAAGATCTGCCTAGATAGGATGGCTTTCGACTGTAATGCCGACATCTTTGGATATATATACGCTTGACTTGAAGGGGCGGCCCAGACGATGGCCTTAGCCTACTACGCCCACAGGGGAACCAACGGAATAGAATCCCCTGACCAGTTTATAAGCTACCTAGAAAGCTGTTATGGAGACCCCAACGCCCAAGCCCAAGCTTTGACTTGACTACGCATAATTAAGCAGAAAACCCATGAGAGCTTTGCCTCCTTTCTACCTAGGTTTAAGAAGGAACTAGCTAAGAGTGGGGGTAGCGACTGGGCAGATAAAGTAAGGATCAACTACTTAGACAGAGCTATCAATAAGAGCCTTTACGACGCCCTGATCAGTATAGTAGACATCCCAGACATATACTTAGAGTACACCAGGCTCCTTATAAAGATAGGCTCCCGGTTAGACAGTCGTAATTACCAGGAGAAGCAGGAGAAGTACAAACGGCGCCCTCCCACACCTGATCAGGCCAGGCCTAAGTCACCTGCAAGCTCTAAGGAGGACAAGATAGACTAGGAACCCACCAAGGTTACTAAGGTCCAGCACCCTAGGGGGCGGAAGGGCCCAGAGCATCGCCGTAAGTTGAAAGAGGTCGACTGCTATAGCTGTGGCAAGACAGGCCACTTTACAAGGGACTGCCTAAAGAGACAAGAACCTTCAGAAGCCAAGAGATCAAAAGCAACAGAACCAAAGGCTAAGAAGTCTTCAGCTAAGAAATCAAAGTCCTCCCCAGAGACCGACACCGACTCCAGCTCTGGGGAATGGAGCGAAGCTAGGTCTGGCCAGACCTCAGACGACTCGGGAAAAGAGTAACTCCTGGCCAAAAGCGCGGCCAGGAGGACGCAAAGAAGGAATGGAGGCTAGTCAGAAAGACCATGGACAGTGACCCCTTTTTCATCAACATAGGAATTAACCAACTTGCCTATACCTACGCCCTTATTGATTTGGGATGCCTTACCACTGCCACCATGAGTGAGGACTACGCCAAGAAGCTTCGTTTGCCGTGTATCAAAATCAAGCCTAGAGCGCTTGAGACCGTTAACGGAATTATCCCTGACGCCATCACTGCAGTTACGTATGGGGAAATCGATCTTGATGGTTATAAGAGAAGCCGCTTATTCTTCTACGTTATCCCCAATCAGACTGAGGACGTTATCCTCGGCAAGACTTGGATGGTAGAGGACGACATCACAATCCGTCCAGCCAGGAACCTGTTACATATTGGCATGGCCAACCATACAGTCCACAGACAAGACCCAAGCCAGAAGGAAAATCGTTCGTCTATCCGCCAGCAGATAGCCTCGGTTTTCATGGCCCTGATCAGGAGGGGAAGGAAGTTAAAGACTCAACAACCCCAACAGAGGACACAGATTTTCACCACAAGTCTAGCAGATATAACGAAAGCCTTAGCGCCAAAGAAAAGGCCTAACGTTAAAGCCCTACTGCTAAAGGAATACCACTAGTTCTTGGACGTCTTTGACCCTGATCAGGCTGCTAAGTTACCACCGCACCGTGATGGTATTGACCACGAGATACCCTTGGAAAAAACGAAGAACGGCGCTGATCCTGAAGTCCCATGGGGACCACTGTACGGGATGTCACGAGAAGAACTGATAGTCCTCCGGAAGACCCTTACTGAATACCTGGATAAAGGGTTCATAAGAGCTAGCAGCTCGCCAGCATCTGCTCCTGTATTGTTCGTAAGGAAACCAGGAGGAGGATTAAGGTTTTATGTGGATTACAGGGGCCTAAACAGCATCACTAGGAAGAACAGATATCTATTACCGCTGATCAACAAAACCCTAAGATCACTAGCATAAGTAAAGTGGTTAACAAAACTGGACGTTATCGCCACTTTTCATAAGATCCAAATCAAGGCTGGAGAAGAATGGAAGACAGCCTTCTGCATAAGGTACAGACTATTCAAGTGGCTGGTCACCCCCTTCGGCTTGACTGGTGCACCAGCTACGTTCCAGCGTTATATCAACCATGCCCTGTGAGGATACCTGGACAAGTTTTGCTCAGCATACATCGATGACATCCTGATCTACTCTAATGGATCATTAGCAGACCACCAGGACAAAGTCAAGAAGGTCCTGATTAGGTTAAGAGAAGCCGGCCTACAGATCGACATTAATAAATGCGACTTTGAAGCAAAGAGCGTCAAGTACCTAGGATTTATTATTGAAGTCGGCCAAGGGATAAAAGTTAACCCTGAGAAGATCAAAGCAATACAACTATAGGAAACCCCTAAGTTAGTAAGAGGAGTACAATCCTTTATGGGATTCGCCAACTATTACCGACAGTTTATTCCTCAGTTCTCAGCACTTGCGAGGCCACTTACAGAACTGACTAAGAAAGACACCGCCTTCATATGGAGCAAGGAATGCCAGAAGGCCTTCAAAGAGCTCAAAACCCGCCTGATCAGTGCCCCAGTACTGGCACACTGGGACCCAGAACAGGAAATAATCCTAGAAATAGACTCCTTAGGATACATAGTAGGAGGCACTCTATCGCAAGTTGACGACGATGGACTCCTACGCCCTATAGCCTTCTTCTCAAAGAAGAACCTCCCTACAGAATACAACTACCCAATCCACAATAAGGAGCTACTAGCTATAGTATGATGCCTAGAGCAGTGGGACGCTGAGTTGAGGAGTATAAAAGAGTTCACTGTGGTAACCGATCACCTTAACCTTAAGTATTTTACAAAGAAGCAGAAGCTGAGCGAACGACAAGTCAGATAGGCCAAACTACTCTTAAAGTATAACTTCAAGATAGAGTACCGCCTAGGCAAGCTAGCTATAACGCTAGATACCCTCTTAAGGAGAGAACAAGACATGCCTTTTAATATAGAGGACACTAGGTTAAAGGGATGAGAACTCCAACTCCTCCAAGGATCAAAGAAAGCCTTATAAGTCAATGAAGCTGCCTTGACTAGACATGATCAGACTGCTACATCTGTAAAAGCAGGATTTATAAGTGGCGTAGACGCCGACGAAGAGGGGGACAACTCCCCAGAGGATAGGACGCCCCCAGAGAACCCATTTGGAGAAGAACCTCTAAAAGCCCTATGGGATACCGGCCTTCAGAACAACGCCTGATACTACCTAATCAGAGAGGTAGTGAAGAAAGGGACATGACAACTACCCTCAGCTTAGGGACTACCTATTATGTTGTCAGAATACACTATAGACGACAAGAGAAGGCTGAAGTGGAGAGACCGAATTTGGATCCTGCACTATGAGCCTCTGTGGACCAAAATCATCCAAGTAATGCACGACTTTACCCTATCTGGGCATCCAGGAAAGGATACGCTTAAGGCCTTGATCAGTCGGAGCTTCTACTGGCCAGGCTTATCGCAAGACGTTCAGAGGTTTGTGAAGAACTGTGACGTCTGTGGAAGGATAAACTTCTGGAGAGAGAAGAAACAAGGCTTACTAAAGCCACTCCCTATACCAGAGCGTATATGGGCTGAAATATCGCTCGACTTTATGACCGACCTACCACCAACCAGGACATATAAACGAACCAACCTCCTGGTTATTACAGATAGGCTATCTAAGAACGTTGTCCTTAAGCCTATGAAGGAAATCTCGTCAGAAACCACTGCATCCACCCTACTTATAGGCCTAATCAGACACCATGGATTACCAAAGGTAATAGTCTTAGACCGAGGGACTCAGTTTGTTAGTCAAATGTGGAAGCGTCTCTGCCAACTGTGTGGCGTAAAACAACGGCTGTCTACAGCCTATCACCCCAAGACAGATGGAGCAACTGAGAGGGCTAATCAAGTGGTTGAGACCTACCTAAGAGCATTCTGTGCTTACGCCTAGGACGATTGGGATGAGCTGTCACCAGTAGCTATGATGGCAATTAACAACAGACCAGCTACTTCCACAGGAATCAGTCCATTCTTTTTCAGTCATGGATACGACATAGACCTGATCAGAGTTAAGGAGACACTTAGGACAGAGGGCATTACCCCTATCGTAAAAGCTGAGAATCTGGTATAGAAGATAAAAGATGCTACGGCATGGGCCCAGGCTGCCATGGCCACAGCGCAAGAAAAACAAGAGCACTATGCGAACGCCTGTCGTCAACCCTCTGATCAGTTCAAACCAGGGGATAAGGTATGGCTACGGCTATCAAACGTTAGGACAGACCGGCCATCTAAGAAGCTTAACTGGGTTTACGCCAAGTATATAGTCCTAGAGGCCGTTGGATCCCACGTATGCCGCCTAGATATACCACCTAGGATATATAACGTCTTCTACGTCTTACTCCTAAAACACGTAGGGGATGACCCTTTTCCATCTCAACAACAAGATGACAGACAACCTGCCGCCCTAACATCCGGGCCTGATCTGGAGTACGAGGTCAAGGAGATATTACAGATAAAGCGTAGAGGAAAAGGTTAAAGAGTTCTAGTAAAATAGACAGACTACGCTAAACCGACCTGGGAACCGCTAAGCAACCTCAAAGACACAGCAGCGTGGGCTGCCTTTCAGCAGAAGGAGACCCCTATCCCTAGGAGAGGGAGAAGGGGGGTATTGTAACGGGCTGGGCCCGAAGAAGCCTTGCTGGATATCGCGGCCAGGAAACACATCACCTTTGATCGGAGGCACGGAACCGCAACAACGTCAACCCGACGGCCTGTGCGCTCCTTCGCCCTGACCAGACCTGAGAAGCGGTGAACCTTTAGGGAGCTTTTCTCCTTTCTTCCCTAGCTTTAGATACTCGTACGTAGTCGCCATAGCTGGTTGCAATATACCTCGCCTTGGACCGTTACACTTTATAATGAAATAGTTATTACTAAATACTCTATATAGTATTAAGTAAAATAATATAATATTAAACACTAAACAGATTTCTATTATGTTTTGTAACTTATGTTTATAGTTAATATAAATACTTTCTTGAAGATTTTAAAACATGTCAGGTTTTTATAATTAAGCTTGTTATCTAGTTATATAGTTTTAATGTTTAAGTATTTTAGTATAAAAGGTAGTAATTATCTCGCTTTTAAAAGATTAATTATTTTATCCTAAGGTTAACAGTATTTCTTTTACTTTTTATTTAGAGGTTTTTAAAATTAAGGCTGTTTTATTATAAGGTTAGTATAGCTTATTATAGTTACCTATAGACTTTGATATTTATAGTTTTTACTTAAGTTCTCTATATATCGTAAGTTTGAATGTAAAGTTTAAGTAAAATACCAAGTTTTATATAGTTTCTTCCACAGTATTATTATAGGTAAGTTAAGCTATAGATAGTCTAAGACCTAACTAATTTACGTATACTAAATATAATATAATAAATATTATCTTAATATCTAATTACTTATTAACTTGACTATCGGGTTATTAATAAAGGATAGTTCATAGCCTTTAGTGTATAGTAAATTATAAAGGTAGGGATTTCTAAAATCTTTAGGTAAAAAGTTTACTTGTACTAAAAGGAATAATAGAGAATTACTATCAACATACTTTAAAAGTATACATATAAGGGCCTTAGCTATGTTAGCTTTTAGGTATAGAATAAACTATACTGACTTTATAGGTTAATTAATAATAATAAAGCTACTATTTTCTATATCTTTATAAGTAGGTCTTTTAGCCTAGATAGCTTAATAAAAAGGCCTAAAGATATTAAGTACTATAGCCGGTATTAAGAAAGGTTAAATATCTCTATATAGTTTATAATAGGTATTTATATTTTCTTATAAAGCTTATAGTCCCTAATTATTAAACCTATTTAGTTAAATATAGTGTTATTAGATCTATTTAAATATCTTTATTACATTGTTATATTTATATAGTTTAACGCTATATATGTTTTATATCTAGTTATTTATTATTATTATAAAGTAAATAGACTATAATACTAGATATTGCCTATAGATATATAGATATTTATATATCCTATAGGTATATATTTAGTGTTACCAATATGAATCTTTTAAGAAAAGTTTACCCTTATAAAAACAACCTATTATATACCCTTCTTGAGACTTTTATTTAGTTTTCTTATAAACATCTATCTTACTTGTTACTTTATCGTTATAATTTACCTTTATACTATATTACGTTATATTATATTAATATAATTCATTATACCTATTATAGTTTAATAAGTCCTATTATAGTTTAATAAGTCCTATTATAGTTTAATAAGTCCTATTATAGTTTAATAAGTCCTATTAGATCTCTAATAGCTAATGTAAAGACTATAAAAAGTAATGATTTAAATATTCTTATATATATTATTTTTTCTTTTTTTTATAAACTAGTAAAAAGATATTTCTATCTTGATAAATAATCTTAACTATAAGGCTATTAGAATTAGGCTAGATTTCTTATATGTAATAGTTATATACACAGATTAATGGATACTTAAGCTATAGAGTTACCTAATAAATATCTCAAAGCCTTTAAGACGATATATACCATCTTTTTTTTAAATCTAATAGTAATAGGCTTTTCTATAGTACTATAAACTATCTATTAAGTAAATACTGTGATTGTAGATAAGTAAATAATATATATTAAATCTAAAGTTTCATCTAACTAGTATAAAAGATTATGAAGAATATAAATAAAACCCAGTAATTATTATATAACCTTACTAAAGTACTTTATCCATTAAATCCTTTACATAAACTTTAATTCTTTTTTCTAGATAACCTAACTATATCAAAAATAAAGATACGTAAATAGGTATTAGATACCTCTCAAAAAACTCTTTTTCCAACAGTCTACCTTTAAATATTAATATTATTATAAGAGATATTTAAAATTAAAATAATATTAGTGTTTCTAAACCTTTTAATTTAGATTCTTAAAAGATGTTAAGATATAACGCTTAGTAAAAAATAGATACCTAGATATTATAGCTTTATTAGTAATATATATTAGTTTATTAATAATATAACTCTTTTAACCCAAATGTTTAATCTTAATATAAGTCTATTGATATTTCTTATAATATTCAAACTGAATATTATTGTTTAAAGTAATATAATTATATACCATATTGAGGTAACCTTTAGCTAATAGAGGTCTCTCTCTTTATAGACTTAGGATTCTAGGTTTATAGCCTATATAGGCTGTATATTAATCGCTGTTACCTTTGAGATAAATAATGTATATACCGCTATTTACCTAAGGTCTAATATACTTAATACTATCGGGATAATATATAGATATATTATTAAAATCTATACATTAAAAGCTTATTTTATATTATTCAACTTAACAGTAAAATAAACTATTAAAGATATATATAATAGGAATATTACTTATCCTATCTAGAAATACTACTTCTTATATATATATTATTAGTATAATAAAAGGTATCAAGATTAAGGTTTATATTATAGTTATAATAAAGATTACTAAAAAATCTTTCAAATAGTTATTATAAAGTATTTTATCCTATAGCAATTATAGTATAATCGTAGATTTAAGTAAAAAATAGAGAAAAGTCTATTTTACCTTTAATATAATTATCTCTATAATAATTAAGTATTACTATCTATTTATAAAGAGAATTACCTTTATATGACGTATATATGTATGGAGTAGCGAGCCGTGTAGTATAGCGAGCCGTGCATCTTAAGAAAAATAGTTGTTCTAAGTGGGTGTTACGGCCCAACCAGTTAGGGTGTTGGCTGGCTGACGTAACTATATAGTGCAGAACAGGAGATAATGATGCAGGTGCATCATTACCGAAGCTTTTGCTTTGTGCCAGAGTTGGTTGCCCTGACCTGCTCGTGACAGTGGGCTGCATGCAAAAATGCTGTTAGGGAATTGCTAAGGCTCTCTACCAATTTCCTAACAGCATTTTTGCATACAGCCCACCTAAAACAACCCCACTTTTCCTAAGGTGCACAGCTCACTATAATACACGGCTCACTATATATATACGTTATATAGTAATAATCTTATCTAGATCTATATATTATGCCTATATTTTACTTATTGATTATTAAAATAGATATATAATAAATAGTGGAAAGATAATAGTTTATACTTTATTAAAATAGATATATATTTTTGATACTATTATAAACATTATAAGTCTAAAAGTAATACTGGCTTATAATAACTTATAAAACCTAATTATGATTAAAAAAGACTGAAAGGTGGTATAGATCTCTTTAATATTAAAAAGATACGTTATCTAACAGTCTTAAAAGATATATTAGATAATATCGCTAATAGAAACCCTATAAATATTCTTAATACTACTTAGAAGTTCCTTAATAGTAAGAAAATGCCTTAAAGTATTAATAAAGAATGTATTATAAAAGTAGCAAATACTAATAAGCTATTTAATTAGCTATTACTAATATGGAAACCCTTAGACTAAAGTAAAAGTAAACCTAAGTTATACCTTATAGTTATTAATAGTTATAAATAAAATACATACTAATAATAAGAAGTTTATAGAAAGAGTTAAGATGTTTCTAAATATATACTATAACTCCTATTATAAAAGAATAATATTTATCCTAAATAAGGACTATATAAATTAACGTATTAGATAGTTAATAAAACTAAAAGTAAAATATCTACATATTCCTTTTTGGTCTTAAGGATATAGAGCACCTTGATAATTAAAATAAAAGATAAGATAAAAAATTAAAGATTAGTTAATAATAAGGCCTAATAGTAATTATATATCTTCTCTTAATAGTAGAGAAATAGTAAAACAATAATATAAAAAGAAAGACTTATATTATTATAAGTATATAACCCCTTAATATATAGATAATCCTTAATATCTATTTTCCCTTTAATTAAGACAATATTATAGCAAACCTTAAAAGTGAAAGGTATATAACGATATTTAAAATCTTTAGGTTCTTTCACTAGCTTAATATATATTTAGAATCTTACGATTAAATAATAATAGTAAGGCCCTATAGTCTTAACTATTTAAATTCTATCCTTGTATACTTTAAAAAGAAATTAATATATACCTAATACTTAATAGATTAACCTTACTTTAAATATTAATATTCTATTTATATATTAAAATCTTTAGTAACTTGAATAAAGAAGGCCCTTGATATATAGAAATTATCTTTAATATCTTTAGTAAGTATTAAATCTATATTAATATAAAAATCTATTTATTAACTTTTTAATATTAAAATTCCTAGCTATATTATAAATAGAGAAAATATTTATAAGATATGTAACTATATTTCTATCTTTAAGGAGTTAATATTCTTATATAGCTTTTATGATTTTAATATTGATCTTAAGATAGATTACTAGCTTTATATAGGATTGCTTTAGTTTAGCCTAATTATTATACTACTTAATAAACAAAAGATAAGACTAATAGTCTAAATATAAATAGATAAAATTCCTAAATTCGGTATAAGTTAGTGAATAGAAATAGAAATTACTATTAGAGAGATATTTGACTCTATATTAAAGAAACTCAATTAATAGAAATTACTTTAGGAAAAACTATATAGTAAAATAGTATAATGCTACTATAACCTTAAGAAACCTTTACTTTTTAAGATCAATAGTTCTATTACTAGGTTTAGGCCTATAGTGTTTCAACTAGTTTTTAACTAAGATAAGAAATAATTATCTAGAATTGGTATATCATTTAAATATATTAAGGCTATCTTGTTCCTGTTATAAATTACTCTAATAGCAAAAAGGTACTATAATATTATTAAGACCGAAACTATCATAATAGTATAGTCTATTAAGAGACTTTACAAAATAATATAATTTAACCGTTATATGGTTAATACTTTTCTTAACTATTTAATAGCTAAAGGTATTATTACTTATATATTACTAAAGTTACTTAATTTAAATAAGGTTAACATTAAAGTAGCTTATATATCTAATTGGTGTTTTTAATATTGACTTATGATCTTTTATATATTAAATAAACTTTGAGATTATTCTTGATTAATTGTTTTAGATTTTCGTAACTTACCTATTATAACCTAAGAAGTATAATAAAACTAAGGCTACCCCTATAGATATCTATATACTATTAGATAGAATATATATATACTATACAGGACATATTAGACTCCTTAGAAATAGAAAACTACACTATAAGCTATATAGAGATAAAAAAGCAAATATATAATAAGGTAATTACTAGTAATTATAGAAATAAGCGCTTACTAATACCTACTAAGTATTTACCTAAGGTAAATATTAACAATTACTTATATCTATTAGTTAATAATTAAGATCAAGATTTTTTGTTACTAGGTTGCTTGCTTAGAGAGAGAAAATGGAAGACCTATAAACAAGAGGGATTCCAGCCCTTATATACACCTATCCAGCTTACTAGAATATTCTGTACTTACCTAAGCTGGTCATAAATCAACTTATAGAGTGCGTAACTCAATAACCGCAATAGAATAACCCCAGCTTAAACTAATAACCTTAATAGAAGGATAGAGTTAGGAGGAGAAGAAAAGACATTCTACATACTTCTCCTAGATTCTACATAATTACGTAATTGTCCTGCTACCGTAATTAATATATATTAGTCTACTGGTTTAGTAGAATATATTTATATATATATATATATCACATATATATAAATGCTCATAATAAAGGAAATATAAGATAAAGAAGTAGTAAGAGTAAGTAAGAGAGCTTCTACTTCTAGAAATAACTTAATTAATAAAAGGCTATATAAGCTATACCTATAACCTTTACTATATGACTAATTATTAAGTAATAAATAGACTAATAAGCTAAGACTATTATTACTAAATATTAATCTCTATTTACTTATAATAAAAACTCTATTATTAGATATCCAGCTATAATACTTTAATTATTTTATTAAGTAAGTTAATCTTAATACTTATCCAATAGTATAAATAATAAGATATCTAGTATTAAGGTTGTTCTTAATTTATCTATTATTAGGTCTAAAGAAACTTTTACTGGAAGTCATCTTTCTATTTAATAATTTATCTAAAATAAATTTAAGCTAACAATGAAAGGAATAAAGCCTATAACTAAAGACTAATAAATATTATTAATATAAATACTATAAAACTATAAAAATTAAAAAAAGTATAAGGTAACCTAAAATTAATATTGTACTCCTGACTGCCGTTCTAGATCTAATAGGACTTACTAGACTATAATGAGCTAGGGGAGTTATACAAGTGTAACGTAAAGTAACATAGTGTAAAGGTCAAACGTAATAGTAAAACAGTAAACAAGACAAGCTGTAATAAGGAAGCTAAGTAGAGGTTAAAAGATAGGTATACTAAAGGTTATTCTTTTTATCTAGATTAATAAGCGTTTTAATTATTTTATTAGTCTAAAAGGTAAAGTTCACCGCCTTATTAGGTTAATCCTTTTTAATCTGGGTGTCTATAAAGAATGTTATTATAAAGGAGTTATTAGTAGACGATAGGGCTAACGGTAGGATTATATCCTTAACGTTTTATATAGCTTTTTTAGAATACTTTGCAACTTTGTCTTCATAAGGTTAGTTATTCTTATAGATATTAAGAATTTATAAGTCTCTTAGAGTACTGGTGTCTCTAAAGCTAGAGTTTTAGCTATAAAGTTAATGGTATTAATTGGCTCAAAGGAAAACTCCTTAATATATTCAAGAATATACCTTTTATATAGAAGCTGATCGATATCGGTATTAGTATTCTTTTAATGTCTTATATAAATTAAACTTCTTTATAGCTATTAGAGTTTTATATATATCTTACATATTATTATTATCTTTTTAAGCCTTATAGTATAGCTTTTTTATCTTTTATCTTAAAGAGTCTATATTATTAAAGTTAAAAAATATTTCTATATTAAGTACTAAAGAGTCATTACATTACCTTATAATAGTATGTTATAATTAGTTTAGTTTATAGTGTTATATATATAGATAGAGTTATATTATAACCCTAGAGATTTATTCTAGAATATATTATGTTTCCTCTCTATAAAAGTAATATATATATCTAAAAGGTTATATTTCTTAGGTTAATAAAAAGATTATCATAATTAAATTATAAACTATTATAAAATTATACTAATTATTGGTATTATATAAGATTACCTTATTTCTTTATATACTTAAAGTAGTTAAAGATAGAAATATAAACACTATATCGGTTATTAACTTTTTAATAGTAAATCATTTTTATATAACTATTTCCCTATATTAATTAAGGTTCAATAAAAATATTTATTAAGCTTTTGTATTATAGCTAGCTAGCCTTTATACCCTAAACTATATTATTCTCTAGCTATAAATTAAAGACTTTACTAGTGATATATTTAACAACAAAAAGCTTATTAAAGTATTTAGCTAAATTTCTATAGGCTTTAGGTATATCAATAAGCTACTATAACTATTTAGATCTAAAGCTTAACCTTATAATGATATATTATATAGTAACTATAAAAGATAAGGTTTAACAATTGTTACTAAAGGTTTATCTTTGATCAAAGAATATTAATTATGATAATGAAATATAGTTTAAAACAACTACTCTTATTAATAATATTATTATAGCTTATATATTTATTATTATAAACTTGAAAAAGACTATCATAAATTAGTTTATAATAATCTTTAGTAATAGAGGTATAGCCTATAGTGATAAGTGAACAGATTATCTATATTAATTAAATATAATTATAAGTATAAATATAAGAGTCCGTTAGTAATTAGACAGCCTAATATAGGGTTATCTCTAGGTCTACCTTATTCTTAAGGTAAATAGTATTAAATAGGCTTTTAATATATAAGGGTTTTATGGTAGAACTATATACTATTCTTATAGTGTTAGGTATATGAGGCCTTAGATATATAGGGATATATAAGTTATTTATCTAAAAGGTAATAGGTATTAATATATAGTCTATACAGGCTAGAACTTAAGAATCTTTAGTCTATAAAGAGAAAGACTTATACTAGTTAAAGCTTAGGTTTATATAGTATAAGATTATATTACTTATAAGCTTAATAATAAGCTTTAGTTTTATAAAGGATATAAATAGACTTACATTAGGATTAATCATATAAGTTAATAGAATTATATTATTAGTAAATTAATATAATTTACTAATAACCATATAATATCTAGTTATTTATTTTTTCATAAGTATTATATTTTAATAACTTTTACTTATTTAAATAAAAAGGCCTTAAAGAGATCTACCTTATTTCAATATCAAGAATCACTTACAATTATATTAATATTTAAGTTAGGTTATTAAGAAAGAGACTTTAAAGGGGTATCTAGTACTTATTTACTAATATTTCTTTTTAGTATAGTAATATTATCTAAATAAAAGGATTAAAGGTTTATATTTAAGATTTAGAGAAATAAAACATTTTAATAAAGTTATATAATAGGTCTTCGGTTTTCTTTATATCTTTAATAATTCTTTTTATTATCTAGATAAAACCTTACATTTAGCCTATAGTATTTACTTATCTAAAGCTTAAGTATTTATATAATAATAAATCTATAATACTATAGAATGGCTAATTATTATTCAGTTTAACAAAAAGAATATATATTATTCTATAGCCTTTAGATATTTATTAGGTATCTTTATAGTCAAGATACCTATAAAGGTATATATATAGCCGTTTTATATTTAAAGTCTAGCCTAGTTATAGTAATCTTGTTTTTTATATTATTTTCCAAAGTAAAAAATACTTCTTAACTAGTTTATTATAAAAGAAATAGTATAAGTTATAAAGATTACATTAATACTTAATATAGTCCTCTTAATAGCTATTCAAGACCTAATATAACTTACTAGACTATAGTAAATAAAAGGAGTTATAAGTATACAATATAAAGTAATATAGTATAAAAGTAATATATAACGGTATAATACTAAATAAGATAAATAGTAACAAGGAAACTAAATAAAGATTCAAAGATATATATACTATAGATTATTCTTTAAGGTTAACCCTTTTTAAGAAGGTTAATAGTAGTGACACTAGTTATATACCTTGAGGGTATATAAATATCTATAGACTTATAGATAATTTCTAGTGTCAAAGTCTCTTTATCCTATAACTAAAATAATAAGTATAGATCTATTTATAACTTTATTAAAAGCTTCTAAAATATATTAATAATGAAAAGACTAAGAAATGAAACTGCACAAAAGATGTGGCGCGCCATTGATGTTATCAATTGACACAAGATCATTACCTATATGTGGAATCTAAGTCACCTCCTCAAGGGCTATAGAGACTATTGGCCTTGCACAGTTATGTTATGATAGGCAAGAACCCTAGGTAAGCAACTCCTAGGTAAGAATCCTATTTTTTATGCGTGCGTGCGACCGGACTCGAACTCGCACACTCTCGTGCACAGAGCTAAGCTGGGCTCATAACCACTAAGAAATGAAACTGCACAAAAGATGTGGCGCGCCATTGATGTTATCAATTGACACAAGATCATTACCTATATGTGGAATCTAAGTAAAAGAAATGAACTTTCCTAGAGCTAGACTATATATAAAAAGATACTTCAACCGAAATAGAGAGAACGACTTATATCTTGAAGAATCTCTTAATAAGTATATCCTATTAAGTAATATAAAATAGATGAATAATAAAATAATCAATAGGTCTAAAGACTATTATATCTTTTATATTATATAAAGTAAAGACTTATTTTTAGTATATCTAAGTATAGGTCAAACATATTTCCTTGTTATTAACCTATAGGGTTACTTTATATAGTTCTTAAGACCTATTTACTATAAAGATCTCTTTTAGAGATCCATTAGCTAAAAAGAATAAAGAATATTAGTTTAAAGCTATACGAAAAGATTTTGGTAACTAAAATCCTAGTTTTTATAACACTAAAGACCTAATAAGTAACTTGATATCTATTCTTGAAACCTAAAGAGTATTAGAATTCAAAGATAATAAATAAGTAGATCTTTATAAACTTGTTTATTATGATATATTTTAGGTAGAACATGTTTATAACAAGTACAAGAATAATCAAAAATATAGAATGACTTTGAATGTTTATCTTTAATAAAGAAATAGATAACTAATTTTCATAATCTATACTAAATAAGAACTTTAAATTTAGAAACTTAAAGAATGCTATAATAATTAGCTTAGTTTTTAAGTAAGCCTTCAGAAACTAATAGCCTATATATATAGAAGTATTAAATCTTAGTCTAGCTATATAAATAAGAAATAAATTATATATTATAAAGGTAAAGAATGTATATAGTAAACTTAGTTAAGAAAAGATATTTCTCCTAATAGTACTATAATAGTAAAGTAATAGTTGAAATGATAAACGTTAATTATAAATAAACTATAGAAAAACAAAATAAATAAAAAGTTTTTATACTTAGTAATAGTAAATCATAATAATCATACTTGATAATTAAAGTTCTAATTAATAGATAGCCTATTTCTTAGAATTGATAGTTCAGTATTAGTAAGTATAATATTATTATACTTTGTAATATAAAGAAATATTAAACAGTAATAGAAAAATAATCTATATACCTTATAGACCATTAAAAGAAGAAATATTTATTTATAATAAAAGTATTATTAACTGAAAAACTATTTATCTCTCTAAAATTATCTAAAATTATAATAATAATCAGCTTTTGATAGTATAGCTATAGAATAACTAGATATTATTCTTAATATCCTATAACGTAGAAAGTAATCCGAATAGAAACTAAGGATCAAGCTAACCTTACTAAGGATATATAGCTATAATATAGTACTATATACTATACCTTAAGTAAACTTAAAATATAAGTAAGGTATATTACTTATATTAAAATATCAATTATATAGAATATTAATAATTTTTATCTGTTATAGTAATTAAAACTATAACGGAATAATAGTTAGATAGATATAATAGTAAGTTAGGGAAAACCGACTTAACTTGATACTTTTATAATATTATAGATTTATAAAGCTGTTTATCAAAAGGCTATAAATAGAATTCCCAAGCTATAGATTAAATAATTTGAAGACTTAACTTATAGAGAATATATATATAAAGCCTAAACATATTTATAACTTAAACCTAATAAAAAGAAATACTTAATGAATAGCTTAAGAAAGATTACAGAAAAGGCTGTATTCAACTATCTAAGTTATAAATAGAATATTCTCTTTTACTTATAATGAAGAAAAATAAAGATCCATAATAATATATCAATTAATAAAAGCTTAATACTATCATCAAAGAGAATAGTTATCTATTACTATTTATTTTATAACCTTAAGAGCTTTTATATAAAAGAAAATGTTTATAATACTTAATTAAAAAAACACGTATGGCATTAATCTACATTGGAAATAATATTAATAGAGAATAGTACTCTAAATATAATAAGGCTTTCTTAAAATACGTATAAGACCTTTTAGATTTACTAATATACCTATTATATTTCACATAATAATAAATTAAGTATTTTAGGAGAGATTCAAGATCTCTAGTATTTATTATCTTAATAATATTCTTATATTTTTGAGAATCCTTAAAGAATATAAAACAATGTGTATTAGGTATTTAAGAAGTTTTTAAAAGCTAGACTACTAGCAAGACGTAAGAAAAATAGATTTTATACTTAAAAGATTAACAACTTTACATTAATTATTATCTTATAAAATATCTAAAAAAGATAATAATATTAGAATAGTTAGAGATTAACTCATATCAATAAATATTCAGGATCCTTAGTCTTTTTTAAAACTAATAAGTCTTTATTGATAGCTATTTGAGAACTATATAGAGATTGATAGACAATTTTTTTTGGTTTATTTATTAGTATAATAAGTTTTAATAGATAAGAAAATATAATAAAATGTTTAATAGAGTTAAAAGTCTTAGTATATCTAAACTAGTTATTATAATCTTAAACCTAGATATATAGTTTAAAGTCAAAACTAACACCTTAAACTTTAGTATAAAAAGATTATTAAGATAATCAGATAGATAAAGAAGATTATACTGTTATATATTCTATTCAAATTATTCTATATACCTAAGTTGAACTATCAGCTTTAAAACAAATAGTATATCGCTATTATATAAATATTTAAGAAATAAAAACCTTATCTATTATAAATAAAATATTAACCCTTTGTCTATGTAGGCTATAAGAATCTTATATACTTGATCACCTTCAAGTAAGTAAATATATAGTAGTTTTAGTCATTAGAGCTTTTACTAAAATATAACATTAGGATTATTTATTATAAAAGAAATAAAAATAAAAGAAATAGGTTTTCTTAATTGAAGATTGAACTGTAAGGTCTTACTACTAAAGAGAACTTGGGTTTTTAAAAGTATAATGCTAATAATAGTATTATTTTAATATAACAACCTAATATAATTAACACTTATACTAATATTATTATAATGAATATATTAATAGATAACTAGTTATATAAGAATTAAAACGTTAAAGTATATAGCTATTAAAGAGTTATAAGGATCTTTAAATAGGTTTAATAATACTATAATAAGTAAGTTATATAAAAATAATTAGCTTTAGTATTTAAGGACTATAAACTTTATAGAAAAAACAAAAATCACCTTTATAAGCTATAAAGATATATTTGACTATTATTAGTAGTATTAAAAGTATAATACTTAATCTTTTTAGACATTATTAGTAAACTACTAAAGCTAAAAGAACTATTTATAAAGATATAGTATAATAGTGTCTTTATTATTGTTAAGCGACCTATAAAATATATATATGTATTATCTTAGACCTAAAGGCTAATATAGCTAAAGACCTTATATATATATGTTTAAATAATAGTATTAAGAACTATAGATTACTAAAGGTAATTAGTTCTAACAAAGATAAATTGCTTACTTTAGACTTTTAAGAATATATAACTTTATAATTTATTCTATATTATAAATAAGTTTTACTCCTTTATTTACAAACTAATAGTGTACTAAAAAGGCTAATTCGATACTTAAATAATTTCTATAATATTATACTAGCTATAACTAAAGAAATTCAATATTATTACTATCTATATCTTAATCTATATATATTATTACTATTAAAGAAGTATATTAAACTTATTATATTATATAAAGTATAGGCTTAAACTAACTATCTACAGAGAACTATAATAAGAACTATATGTATTAAAGGCTATAGCTAACTATATTAAGTTATAAAACCTTCAAGTTAAAATACCTTTAAATTTAGAAGTTATTAGCTTATAAATAAAGAAATATACCAGTAACTTAATGTCAGCACAACAGGTAGGCTAGTCTCTTATAGAGAAATATAGCCTAAAAGTATATAGGAGAATAGATCTCTTATATATAAAGATATATCTTATAGAAGCAAGAATATAAGATATAACAGAGGTAGTTAAGCTTATACCTAGGATAGGTAAATAGAAGATATAAGAATATATAGTTAAAGAGAGTATAATAGTTGGATTTGTTTGTTACTAACTTGCTTGCTTGACAATAAGAGACTTAGAAAACAGGAAGAATTCCAACTCTTATATAGACATATCCCGCTTACTAGAAGATTCCATACTTGCGTAAGCTGCTTATAAATCAACCCGTAGATTGCGTAACTACATAACCTTGATTGCATAACCTTAACTTAAATAGTTAACCTTAGTAGAAGGATAGAGTTAAGGGGAGGAGATGGTCCATTCTAGTTTCTTCTCCTAGATTCCATATGATTACGTAATCATATTGCTTAGGTAATCAATATATATATTAATCTACCAATATAGTAGATTATAAATATATATATATATATCTTATATAATTACTTATAATAAAGGAAATATAAGATAAAGAAGTAATAGGCTCTTAAGAAAGAGCTTACTTCTAACATAATCCTTTATAATAAAGGAAATATAAGATAAAGAAGTAGTAGAGCGCTTAAGAGAGCTTATACTTCTAACGCTTAAGGATCAAAAGACTAACCTTTAAAGAGGGAGATACTATATATCTTTAGCATTTAAGTATTAAGATTAAGTAATTAAGTAGTAAACTTAACTATAATAAACTTAGACCTTTTCAAATCCTTAAGAATGTCTTAAATATAAACTATAAACTTAATTTACTAAGTATCATAAAGACTTATCAAGCTTTTTATAATATATTATTAAGCCTAGTGTTATATAAATTATATGTTAAGAGTTATATTATTATAAAGATAAATACACCAAGATTTGAAGCTAGAAAGGCTATTAATAAATACCATTATAGTACTAAAAATAATATCTAGTTAAATAAAACAACTATAGATATAAAAATAACTTATAAGAACTAGTTAAAATCTTTAGTATTCTTAATAGAGACTTTAAAATTACTATAATATCTAAATAAAATCTCTAATTATAGGTTTAACTCTATAAACCCCTTACTAAGGCTATAGGAGCCCTAATTAAAGTTATTAGGAATACTAGTTAACTATAAGTTATATATTATTCAAGACTTATAGGAACCTAAGTAGAAAGAATACTATCCTTGTTATTAAGTTTATATATACTATACTAAAACGTCTCTTACTAATATTTCTATATTTTTCTTAAAATCTTTTAAATTTATTTTAAGTAACTACTAGCTATGGCTATCTATAACTATATTCTCATAGATTTAATTTGAAAAGCTATTAGCTTTTGTTTTATTTCTTTGATTAGGTCTTCAACTTTTAAACTATAAATATAACAAGAGAATATAGAGAAATAATTATTAAAAAGAAATCTATAACTACAAGCTATTTAGACACTGTTATATAACCTTTTTACTTTAATATTAGTTCAATAATAAAAAGACTTCTAAATAAAATAACAAGCGGTTTTAATCTAGAAATAATATATATAAGGTATATTAATAATAATAGACCAAACCTTGAGAAATCATAGGTATATAAGACACTTTCAATTCCTAATAATAGGTTTTTATAGTTTTAATTCTTTTATATAAGCAAATATAATACTATTAGTATAAATAAATGAGAAAACAAACTTAATAACCATTTCAATGTAAAAGGAATAACCTACTTATATAGGCACTAAGGGTAAAACTTTTAGAAACGAGACCCTATATTATAACCTAATAAGTAATAACTGATATAGCTCTACCCAATAGGTAAAACATAGAAAGTATAATACTTAAGAGCCAAGGTAATATGGGGTAACCACTTTAGAATAAAAAAGCTAAGGAAGGATATACAGGTTATATAACAAGAAGAAAGACCGATATAGGATAACTAGTCCAGGTATTATAGAAAGCTGGTTGGATAAAAAGTCAATATTAAGATATTAAGAAATAGTAGAATAATTTTATAATTAGGTCTTGATATATCTAATTAGGCATAAAAGAAAATAAAAAAGATGAAAATATAACGTTTTTCGATCTGTTATAGGTATATATTCTTTAATTCTATCTATATATATATCTATATATTCTTCTATTAACTTATATCTAACGATTTTTAGATATCTGTTTATGTACTTCTCTATCCGTTACATATATCCCCTTAACCCTGTTGTCTAGTGTTATAATGAGTAAAGAAAAAGATATCTAAAAGAGAGTTAGAGGTAGCCTTTAACCCTACCTCATTCCATTATATAGTTAAAAGTTATTGATATAACTTATATGGCTCTTAATTAAATTACTAAAACTATATATGGAAAGGTCTTTAAAGAATATATTCTAAGTTAATTGTTAAAAAGCTATAGAAGTCTCTTCTTTAGTATATCTAGGCTTATTCTATATATAATTCTCATTATCTTTATTATAGGCTGTTAGTAATTATTTTGGTTTAGTATAGTTACCGTATCCCTTAAGTAGTCCTCTTATCGTTATATAACTTATACTATAGCTCTTTTATAAGTCGACATACAAGCTGATAATGTCCCTCCCTAGTTAACCAGAGAGTACCATGCACGGCTGGTCTGTATAGAATCCAGTAGACAGTGGATTCAGAGGATAAGGCTTTACCTTATAGATACACAGATATATATAAAAAGAAATTTAGGGCCTATACGCTTTAAAAATTTCCTAATTGATTAAAGAGCTAGGCAGGAAATATATAGGTAGACTTTTAATAGGGGAGAATATATAGAGATATTTCTAAACTAATTGAGGACCGAAATATAAAAATATATAGATAGGTCTTAAGGGTAGGTTAAGTTAATTAAGAAAATATATACTAAAGGTCTATAATTAGCTGTTAGCCCCTTAAGGTCTTTTTATTCTCTTAATTAATATAGATTTCTTTTCTTTATATAGTAATTTATCTTATAACTATATCCCTATTATTACAATTATAATAACTGCCTGAAATATTTCTAAATTGTTTCTTTATAATACTTTTAATTTTATAATATATAGATGTACAAATTATATAATAACCCTCTTAAATATTTAGACGGTCTTTTATTATATAAGACTAATAGTATAAGTAATATAGAAGTATTTTAGAAATATTTCTTAAGCTGACTATTTTTATAGTAGGGTTATATTTTTATTACTATATATAAGGTTTAGTATTATACTATCATTTCTATCTATAAGGTTAATAGCTCTAATAGTAGAAAGGTTATTAAGGGAACCTTTTACTATAATATAAGTTTATTTTAAAAATATTTCTTCTGTAGTTTTAATTTTTTCTTGAAATATAAATTGTTATCTGTTAGTATTATCAAGAAGTATCTTAAACATATTTACCTTTTTAAGGCGGCTCTATCTATAGCTAATAGCCTAAAGGCCTACTATAATTAATATACTATCGATAAACTGCTAGAGAAATAGTTATAGAATATTTTTAAACTAATTAATTATTATTTCTTATAAAATACTATAATAATATATATAAGTTGGCCTATAGCGTTAATACTAAGCTTACTACTCTCTATAAGGTAAAGGCTATTATGAAGAATCTTTTGTATTATAATATTTTAACCGATATATAGGGTAATGTAAGTTAATTTAGAGATATTCTAAAATTGTTTTCTTAAATAATAATTTTTGATTAAATATAATAAGATAGAGAATAATAATCCTCTTAAGAATATTAAGGCCTATAGCGGTTATACTTTCTAGAATAAGGTTAAATACTATATATTTACTTTTAGGAATATTTCTAGAATATTATTAACTTTTTCTGAAAAGCGTTCTTCTATAGAGAGACATAATTCTTTTTATATTCTTTAGTATATATATTACTATCTAGACTATAGTATAAATAATAATATTTTTAGTATATATTAGAAATATTTCTTTATTACTCTCTAGAGTAATAATAATTAGAGATACTCTAAGCGACCTAAAAAGCGGGCCCGCCACTTGGTCGTGACGGAATTGGCCTTAAGTATGAATGTCGCCCAGGTGACATTCCAACAGATACTTATAACCCTATCTAAGCCTCTATATATCTATAAGATTATATATAGCTATACCTTAATCCTTAATATATAATAGATAAAAAATCTAGAAATATTCTAATAACGCTTTTTATCTAGTTAAGTATCTAGTGTTCTAAAGTCTTTAGAGATTGAAATAGAAATAGGAGATATAAGAAATATTCTAAAAACGATTTCTAAATAGCTATAGAAAAATAAGCTAAAGAAGATATAATATTTAGAAAACATCACTTTATTAAATAAAGAATATTTATAAAGAATTTCATATCTTAATATAATATAACTTCTATTGTAAAAATACCTTTTCCTCTATAATACTTTTTATATTTCTTATTATATATTTAGCTAATAGAATATTATATAACTATTAATAGAATATTAGTTTAGCTTCATGTTTAAGTAGTTTAATATATTATATATAGAAAACATCTAAAAATATAAATGTCGTCTGTTAACTTAAAAAAAATAGTTTTTATAACCTTATCTTTTGGATATCTTCCTTATACTATGAAATGTAATATAATTGCTTAGTTAATAACTACTAGATGAAAAGGTCTAGTCTTGCTTTCTCTAATGTTAAAGGAACAAGACGTATACATGCTTAAATATGAATTCTATTATATTAAAGTATTATAAGATAGCGTCTTTTTATTAGTATATTAATAGAGATACTATTAGCTTACGTTAGCTTTATCTACCACTATGTAAGTATAATTATATATAATTTTCTTTTTTAAAAATGGATACTTTAATAGAAATGGTAAAAGTATATTATATTAATAATAAGTAAGCTTTTCTACTTAATTTGAAATAATAATATTTAGGTATTATATTTTACAATAAACTGTATATATATAGAAAAAGAATAAAACTAATACCCTAAAGAGATATAAGTAGTCTTTATTTAGTGTTTCTAAGACGTATATTAAAATAACTTACAGATATAATACTATTTTCCTTTTATTAATAGTTTAAAAAGTTGTAATAATAAGTAGACTTTTAGTAAGCTTTCTATTAATAGGTTAAAGGTAAAGTCTTATATTTACAGTGTTCTATATAAATATATATAAGCTAATAATAGGAAATAATATTATATTATAAACCTTTTAAAAGAAAAAAGTTATTAAGTGTTACGATCAGTTAATTAGTTATTAGACGATATAGCTATATAGTATAAAGTATAGGATAATAATATAGGTATACTATTACTAAAACTTTTACTTTAGACTAGAGTTAGTTGCTTTAACCTACTTATAACATAATAATATATCTACCTTATATAGAGGCTATAGGTTTAAACCCTAACGCTACTGGATGGTTTCTCCCTAGGGTCCTTAGCGTTCTAACTGTAGGCAGTATATATAGGGCTTAATCTTACCCTATACCCCTACTAGAGTTTCCCTGCTTATACGTATAATATACCTAGACTTATCACCTAAGGCACAGGGACATACCTCTTGGAGGGGAGATATAATGTTACGATCTGTTAATTAGTTATTAGCCGACGTAGCTATATAGTATAGAACAAGGGATAATAATATAGGTGTATTTTTACTGAAGCTGTTGCTTTATGCTAGAGTTGGTTGCCTTGACCTGCTCGTGATGGTAAGGCTAATATTATTCTTTTAGAAACATTATACCTTATAGATAGAAATATAAATAGAAACATTTCTTAAATATCTCTAAAATAGGTCTCTAATATATTTTAGCTAGATTTATAATAGATAAAGATTACTAATAGCCTACTATTAAATAGGCGTTATAATACCTATAGTTTATAAAGTAAAATTAGCTATAATAAAGAGGATATATACTATTATTAGTTAATAGCTAACGCTAAAAGATTAAACTGTTTTGTTTTACTAGATATAATTTAATATATACTATTTAATAGGCTTATTATTATCTTAATCTTAGAAATAATAATAGAATTAAAGGTTTATTCTTTCTATATATATATTTAAATTTCTAATTATATTATCATTAATATATAATCTCCTTTAAACCTAAAAAGTCTACCTTATAGATATTAAGTAAATGCAGCTTATTAGGCTATACTATGAAACGAAATATCCCTTTTTACCTTTCTTTTAACTTTGATAGCTTTATTATTTCCCTCTTGAGCTATAGCTCATCTCTCTATAGCTATATTTCCTTTCTTTTTAGTATAGTTTCTTTTTTAACATTCCTTGAACATTCCTCATTCTAAAGCTATTACTCTTTATTCTTGAGCTGTTACTTCTTAAATTATAATATATTATAGTTAATTTACATTGATTCTTATTACCTATTATTAGAGACTTATCTAGGGATGAAAAAAGCTTTATATAATACTTCATTATAGATTTTAAGAGCTTTATCTCTTTTCTTTTTCTAGATTATCCTTATAAAATACCTAAAGATAATATGTAATTATCTTTACCATATCTCTTATTATCTTTAGTATCATAAAAACTAAAGTTTCTAAAGTTATCTAAAGGGCTACTAGGTAGACTACTAACAAAAGATTTATAGGTCTAGGTTTAGCTAGAAGAGTCTTCTGTTTAAGTACTTTAATATCTCTCCTTTTAAATCTTTTATTTTAGCTTTATTATCTATATTAATAGAGAACAAAACGATATTAAATAAAGCTTATTTTACTATTATATTATTATATTAATATACATAATTGTTTTAGTATTTCTATATATAGTTAGAATACTAAGCTTATCTATTATAATACTTGATAACAATAAATTTTAATCTATATAATAATATCTATAAAAGGTAAAACTATTAAATTAAAGCGTTAAAATAATTATATTTTAATATTTACTTCTTTATTACTTAAACCATTAAAAAAGAACATCTACTCTAAAGATATAAAATTATATAAAGAATTTTAATAATAATGATACACTTCGATATATACTATTAGTTCTTAATAGAAATTTAAGATTACTTAATAAAAGCCTATTATAATAATAAAGCTTTTTTATATTGTATTAAATCGCTATACTTTAGGTATTTCTCTGAAGGTAGTAATAAGTATCAAGAAATAATCTATAAAGATTTTTAAAATATCTTATACATAATTATAATATGAAGCTTATTATAATCTCTAACTAACTGATCGTATAATAGTAATATTAAAAGACTCTAGATAAAACCTTCTCTATGAAAATAAATTTTACCTAAAAGGGTTTTAATACTATATTAAAAATGAATATTATAAAGTTAGACAGTATTTTAGGCTTATATCTCTTAAGTTTCCTCTAGATAAAATTGACCCTATAGGTATTATATAAAGCCCTAGATGACACTAAGGCCTTAGTCTAGTGTTACCTTAAGAAGTCTTTTACTATAGATATACTTCTATTTAACCTTAACTATATACTTTTAGTTATGTGTATTAAAAATTATATAAAATATATAATAATATATATCCATTATTTCTAAATTAGTAAAATACCAAGTAAGTAGAAATACTAGAAAACATTACATATATTTCTTATCTAAATCATCTTTATATCTCTATCTTTCTCTAATTACTAGCTATACTAAATCTAGATAATCTTATAATAATATATACTAATTATATACTTGTAGTTTATATTACCTATAAATATTTTTATATTAATATAGATCTATTATTCTACTTCTTCTCTAAAAGAATAAATAACTATATACTTAGTATATTATTAATACAACTACTAGATATATTTTTAAGAATCTGATATTAATATATAATTAATATATAGATTTTAAGTTATTCTTATATAAGTCTATTAGTTTTATTTTTAAGTTTACTATAGTATAAAGGTAATTATATATAGCTCTTGAGGAAATAGAAGGATTTATTACTTTTAGATAATATAATAAAGGTAGTTAATATTATAAGGCTTTAGTATATATCTATAATTAATCTTCCCTTATATTTGGAAATAAACTTTCTTAGTTTACTCAAGTAGAGAGATATATCTAGAAGTATATTAATAAGATTATTTTAAAGTATTTTTATATATTTACTTAGGCTTATTTTTTGTTATTTAATATATCTAGTTACCCTTATGAGCCTATCTATAATAGACTTTAGTATCCTAATAAATAGTAATAAAGGGTATAAGTGTTAGCTATAAGAGGTAAACAGGATATATAGTATTATTTAAAGATTTTTTAAAATAAAAAACTTTATTTAAACCTTATATTTTATCTTTTAGAGCTATAGTGGTCCTCTATAGTATACCTTATCTCTTTAAAAACATTATTAATTCCCTTTTAATATATGCAAAAAGTATCATACTACATATTAATCTTCTTCATCTATTATATATAAAAACACACTTTTATATTTCCTTTTTTACTAGTTTATTATTACTTCCTTTATGTCTACTATAGATATAGTCTAGAAGACTTCTTTATTTAAGAGGAATGATAAATAAGAAATAATTAGTATAGTCTATTATTAGAAGTAGAAGCTCTAATAAGTACCCTACTTCTATATTATCTTATATTTCCTTTATTATAAGGAATTATATATAAGATTTATGTATATAACTATAATCTACTATATTAGTAGACTAATATATATATTGATTACGTAGGCAGGATGATTACGTAATTATATAGAATCCAGGAGAAGTATCTAGAATGACCCCTCTTCTCCTCTTAACTCTATCTTTTTACCAAGGTTATCTATTAAGTTAGGGTTATTAATTTAGGGTTATTAAATTATATAATAGTTAACTTGATTTATAAGCAGCTTATATAAGTATGGAATAGTCTAGTAAGCTAAATAGGTCTATATAAGGGCTAGATCTCTTCCTGTTTCTAGGTCTTGTATTTCTTCTTTAAGCAAGCAGACTAGTATAAAAATCCAACTATTATACTGTCTTTAACACTATATCCTTATATCTATTATATCTACCTCTATTATCCTATATTCTTACTTTTATAGGATATATTCTTTTATAAGAGATATACTCTTTTATATTCTTTAAGGCTATATTTACTCCTTTAGAGAGGTAAGCCTACCTGTTGTGCTAACATCTTTTAAGGTATATAGGTTTATAGAATAAATAATCTATCATTAAATACTAATAAGATATTAAACTATATTAACTTATTTTTAAACTAAGGACTAATTTTTATACTATAGGTTAAGTCCTTTAGCTTAGGCTTATAGCTTTTAATTTAAGTTTTATATATAAGACTTTTCTAAAATCTAGTATATGTTGTATATATTATACTCTTTAGCCTTTAGCCTTTACTTAAAACTAACAAAAATATTTAAAAACCTCCCTATTTGTATTATAACTTTCTTCTTAATAGTAAAATCTTTTATCTTTATTTATAAAGTATATAACGTATATATATAGCGAGCGACGTAATATAGCAAGCGACGTACATCTACTGTTTTAATACCTCTTTAACCTTTATACCTATTTTTCTTTATACATAAATATAAGTTTTTCTTCTAAAGAAAGCCGAATCATTTTTACCCTTGAAGCTATTAAAAAAGACCTAAACATATCTGTATAAAAAGCAGGTGTTATCTTTAAGGTCCTTAAAGCAACACTCTGCTACCGATACGTTAGACATGTTATATAAGATGAAAGACGACCGAATTTAATAAGGATGACTATATCTAAAAAAAAGGTGATTCTTAAAAAGGTTGTTAACCTAATTAATTAAGGGTTTCCTTTATAATAAGACGATATATAACATATAGCTAACCGACTTCTAAATAAACGTAATATTATATATATTAGACCTTAATAGGTAGAGAACTTTATATAACGATAACAATAATTAAAAATATAATTTTAATATTAAATTAATTATTAAAACGCTTAAGCCAAAGATCTTATAATTATATAAGGCTGGCTTATATTCATATAAAATAAAGTTATAAAGTATAGGATATAGGATCATAATATCTATAATTTTAATTAGACTATATTCCTAATAGTAATATTATTATATATAAAGATCATTATAACCTTTAAATATAAAGTAAGGCCTTATATAAAGCAGCCTAGTAATTAAGAATAGGTTTCTAATATTTAGGGTATATATATAGATAGCTAGGTAATACCTTTATATATTATTATAAAAAGTAAAATTACCTTCTCTCTTAATATACTCATAGCTAATTCCTAGCTTAATAGCATATCTACTTAAAGAAAAATAGATAGATAATAAATAAGATTAGCCTAGATTAGTTAAATTATTTTAATTAGTATATAGAGTCTTATATAAAGGGTGCTTATTAACTTTTAACTCTTAATAGCTATAATAACTATACATTAATTAAATTTAACGATTTCTATAAAGAATAAAACATTATTACTTTATATATATCTCCCTATTTATTATATAAGCCTTAGCCTCTTAATATAGGTTATTTTAGTTTATCAAAATATTTATATAGTAAAAAGATTAAAAAAATAATATAGATATAGATTTTATATATTATAAAGGATAACTTTTTTCCTCTCTTTAAAGTAGTTTTTTTACTTTAATAAGGAAAAGAAATATATAAGCTGGCTTTAGATAGACTAGTCTTATACCTTTTAACCCTAAAATTATTATTCTTTATCTAGATTTTAAGCTAAAGATATTAATACCCTCTAGTTTACCTCTAGACAGTAGTAGCACTTAAGACCTAAAGACTTTAACTATATTAATTAAGGGTATATAAAGCTTTATCTTTCTAAAAAAAAGATTACTAGTTTCTAAGAAAGCTTATCAATACTAATATATAAGCTTATTAACTTTTAGTTAAAAAGAATTAGTAAGTTATTTTATAAGCTTGCTTTTTCTAAAGTTAAGGTATATAGGCTTTATATAGTAAATAAGGTAATAGGTAAACACCGGAGGGCTAAAAAGACCTAACTATGTCTTAGAGGGTTACATAATATAGCTAAAATAGAGGTATTATAAAGAGAAAAAAAAGATATTAAAGGTAGAGGTAAAAAAACGTCCTAAAAAGAGGCTTATATAGAGGGTAGTAAACTATATATAACGATATAGTAATTATAGAAAGACTAGATATAACGTATAAACCTATAACGTAGTTTAGGATAGTAATAAAGAAGATAGCGATAAGTAGTTTTAATTAATTTTATATATTGTGGCTTAATTAACTTATAGGAAAAGATAGAAAGGTAGGAGGAAGTGTATCGCTTGCTATATTACGTTGCTTGCTATATATATATGTTATTTATATAGTTAGTATTAATATAAAGCTAAATAATAGAGTCTTTAATAGGAGTATATAGGTATATTTTACTATTAGTATAGATATAAGAGTGATATATAATAGGTATATCTCTAAAAGGTATATATATAGTAAGAAATATAATTAACCTTTATTTTATATTATACTAGATCTATAATTATATTAGTAGATTATTTATCTTAAGAAAAGTAAATTATATAATATCCTATAGTGTATTAATTACCTTTAGTAATAACGACTTTATTAGAGCAATATATATAATATTAGTCTTTAATATATCTAGTATCTCAAGGATTTCTATAAAAAAGTAAATCTAACTATAAGAATATTCCTATTAGGATAAAATTGTTTATTTATAAGGCTTATACTTAAGATAAAAATAAGCTTAATATTTTATAGTTTTATTATCTATTAATTCTTTCCAGTTTTCTTTATGTATTTCTAATTAAAAAAGATATTCTACCTAATAAATAACTTTTTACTACATAGAATCTATTTTTTATTATAAACTTAGATATATAGAGAACGTAATATTACTATTAAAATATTTGAACTTTTTATTAAATTATAGTATTTATCTTTTAAGATATATAGTATTAAAAATAGTCTAATATCTTCAGTATCTAGTAGGTCTACTATATTTAATACTAATAAACTTATTATTATTTATATAATATTTTTTCAATATTTTTCAATATTCTTAAATTATTCCTTTTACTATAAATCTAGCAGTAATATTTATTAAGTCGTTCTAATTATATCTAAAAACATTTCTAGAATATTTCTAGTGTTTTTATACTAAAAGTCTTATTTTAATAATATTACTACTATTAACTAGCGGTATAATTACTCTACTAATATATATATAATTATTTACCTAATTAGTGATTAGTTAAGAAATATTCTAGTATATATCTACCAAATTTCTTTTTAATATACCTATATATCTATTAGGTAAAGCCGCATCACCTGAATCCACTGTCTGCTAGACTCTACATAGACCAGCGGTGCACGGTACTTTCTGGTTATCTAGGGGGGGACACTATCAGCATGTCTGATCACTCTTCTTTTATGCTGTCTTGTAAGCGCCGTCTTAGATATAGATAAGTCCCTGGCCCCTCACGCCTGTGGCTGGTGGTTCGTTCCAAGTGGTTACGCTAACCAACGCTTCTTAGGTCCTAATAATAGGGTTCTAAGCCTAGACCACGACGAAATGGCTAGTACTCAGTAATTATCTGTAACTACGAAAAAAACCCTTAAGGTAACCCCACACACCTATCCCTGTTATTAAAGAGACGTTTTAGATGTATTAGGTGGCGTGTACCTGTATAATACGTGGTGAAGGGACTGGACTCTGCTTAAGTAACACCTCGTCCAAAAGTTAACATTCTACTACTATAGGTAAGCAATCCTGGATAACAGGCCGGGTATAGGAAGAGATACCGTAAGCACTGGTTTGATTCGAAATCCGTATAGAGCACGAGCTGCTGAAAAGGGGCTGGCGTGCCGGTAGAAACAGGGATCTGGAAGCGGGAACAGCAGGGGTTAGTCATGTACGTCAGTAGGAAGTATTGGTGTAAGGACCAGCAAATGAACCTTGTTGTTCGCATTGATGGATATACTTAGAGATCCTATAGCCGGCCAGGCCTTACGAAGTCTATTGATACCAATAGTTTATTTCTAATAGGCTGTTAGATTTCTTTAGCTATTAAAATATACTCTAAGTTGTCGTTATTAGTATAAATAGTAGATATCTCTAATATATTAGAGCGTATTTCCTTTTTATATACTTATCGTAGTTAAAAGTATCCTAATTATTCTATAAAATCTTCTTGATAGGGATATCCTTAATCTAGATCTTGTTAATATTGCTGCTATCTAGATTTCTATTAATGCTATACTAAAGAAAGTATTATTAGACTACATTATCTTTTTAGGCTAGGTAACAGGCTGGTATTACTATAGTATAGGTAACTATAATACGCTTTATTAATATAGACTATTAGATAGGTTGGCCGGGCTGACTAGTAGCTGTTTATTTGGTTTGCTATATATAGTTATCTACTACCTTAGATAACTACTGCTTAAAACGCTTATTAATAGTAGTATTAAGAGGTTAAAGGAGGAAGATTATACCAGGCGGTATAAGGCTGGGTGTAATATAGTAGGAGTCAAGTTATAATAATATTCTTAAGGTGTTATAAAAGGTAGTAATATCTATAACTAAAAGGTATTTTTACCTTATTGTAGGAGGAAAAAGGTTATTAGTTAGCCACTAATTAAGGAGGTATTTATTATGATAGGCAGTATTATTATACTTAACGGTTACCTTATTACTATAGTAGTTACTCTTATATACCTTAAGTTAACAATAGGTCTACCATAAAAAATCAACTTAGATAGCAGCCGTTAAACTCTATTAGTAAAGATATAGAGGATTAAAGTGGCTTATCGCTTGCTTTAGCCACTATAGTCAGTCTTACCAGCTATAGTATAAGCCCCTTAGGCTGCCTAAGTTAACCTATTAAGGTACTTAAAAGGCATAGAGGTCTTATTAAAGTTAATAATACGGTTAGATAAAAAGCGGAGCCTACTAATAGGCTGATAGGCTAATAAGGGCTAACTAATCTATCGGTTAAAGTAGAGGAAGTTAGTAATAATAGTAAGGTATGTAATAGACAGCTTCAAGGCTTACTTTATAAGCCGGTGGCATAAAATATTTTATTATATAAGGAAGCCATTAAACCAGCCTATAGAGAATTAGAAGAGGTAGATTGAAGGGTTGCAAGCTATAAGGGTGTTAGGATATCTAGCAGTAAAAAGGGACAAGGCCTCCTATCTAAACTATCTGATAGTAATAACCTTATTATAGGCCTATCTATTATTGTTAGAAATAACTATATAGGTCAGCTTTTATTAATAGCTATTTTAGTTAATAGTTATATATAGTTAGGCTGATAATAGTACCTTGTTATCAATACTAGCTAACCATTGTTAAAGAAGGGACTTTAAAGTAGACAGTAGCCTTATAAAAGTTCGGGCGGCGGAGGCCGTTAGTAGGGTCTAGAGGGGTATCACCAGCCTATTGCCGCTGCCGTTAGCAGGATAGATCCAGTGGGTAGCGGCGGTGCTTGAGATACATCAAGACCTCAACTTGCCGTCAGTGCCTATACAACCTTTTAACCCGTTATACTAACCTAGTTGCTATATATTGTCACTTAGTGATAGGCATAGGTCTTTTGCCCATTTTCTTATGTAACGGCAGTGTATTTAGGCTGATATCGCCCAACGGCTGGTAGATAGGCATCGTGAATATCGTGGTGGGTTGGTCGATAGGCTGGTAGATAGGCTTGCTAAGTTAACGGCAACAGGTTAGCAAGGCAAGTGGGTGGATAGGTGGGTCGATCGCTTGCTCTAATGGGACTAGCGTGTGGTCTGTGCGGATTTCGAATTAAACCAGTGCTTACGGTAAGTTAGGGGAGTATTAAATTATTCAAAAAGTAATCAACACGCATGAAGTTTAATTAAACAATCAGGAACCGCTTATTTCTTTGTCTTAGAAAAAGGCGTCTACGGCTTATCTCTCTCAGTTAGGACCCTCCTTTTAGAGTTTTCATACACTTTACTAAGGCAGGCTTCACTTTCTTTCTTTTTTTTTTTTTTAACAAGCCAATGTGTAGAGTTTCTATATATAGCAGAAAAGGAATGCTAAGTCCTATATGATAATAAGTCGTTTTTACCCTCCTCTGGTTATAACAACCTACTTGCGTCTAACTAGCATTATAAGCATCCGTGTTTTATCCTCTACTACTTTCACCCGTTTTAATAATGTTAAATAATATTCCTCTTTTGGGGGCTCGGAGCCGTTATTGGCTGTTATTATGGGCTTTAACCCAAGTAATCCTAGTCGGCGCCTTCCCTAAACCAGCACCTGAGGCTATTGACGATACTCTTATAAGGCGAGCCGATCACCGAAAGCTATATCCCGAATTCGCAAAAGACTATTCCGGGCGTATTAAAAAGGGTCTTTACTTCCTGGAGCTTCTTCCCCTGGGGAATAAAGAAGCACAAAAGAAAAATAGAGGCGTTTCTATCATCAGCCCGTTCCAGGATGAGAAGGCCTTAGAAAGATGGGGTTGGATACCTTCTATCTCTAGGTATCCTTATAACTCTAACTTGATTGGTAACACTCCTATTATACCACTTTTTACTGGGGGAATGGATGATGTATTTAAGGACCCAACGCTCCCGGTAGTTGAGACCGCAAATATTGCGTGCTCCTATGATAATCAGATGCCATTTAAAAAGAAGTGGTGGTTGCCGGCTGTGGACGTAAGTTAACTAACCGGTCTGGCTGTCTTAGATGTTATCAACTATACTAACGCTATCTTATTAATTTAGCCGTCAGATGGATCATATGAAAACGTCATAAACCCAATGTATGGCGCTATAATATTTGATGTTAATTATAGCCCACGTTACGAAGTAGCCGAAAACGGCAGAGGAAACGTGCCAGACTTGAACGCTCTATCAGACGTTATCTTCTTTCAGTGGTTGCATGCTTGCAAAATCGATAACGTAGACCCTAAAAAGCTTAAGGTCGCTTACCGTACGAATATTGTTACTGAAAGCACAATTGAAATTATTGAGGAAGCGTTAAAGGAGGCAGAGCATAATCTGGTTAAAGGTTGGAAGAATCGAAAGGTATTTAGCATGGAGCAGAACGGGGGCATTGCAATACTTGGTTCCGCGCATGGGGCTGGAATAGCGTGGTTATTAATCCAGCATAAGGACATTCTAGGGATTAAGACAGTTACTGAAGTCGCAGTGTGGAAGAATTCTGACGGCAACTTTAACTTAAGGTTTACAATTAAAGACGTTTAGATATACTATTAAAAGAATTATCTAAAATAGAGGGCTTTAATTAGCCGGTTAACTAGACGGTTTAATACCCATCTTTTTTAGTATTATTATAATAATTTATGTATAGTAATCTACTTAACGTAATACTAATATCTAAAAAGATAGCTTTTTATTAAAATAAAGTTGGATATATCTATACCGCTATAGTATATTATACTATATAAAAGAAGTATATTAAGACGTATGGAGATATTAAAAGGCTTAAGAGTCTCTCTAACAGCCTTCTTGATAACTAGTTTAGTCCTTCTCTTTTTAATATATATTCTTTTTAGCTACCTTTATCTTATATAATACTAACGTATAGTGATAGCCTTCTATAACTAGAGATATTAATAGTAATACGGTTAATAGTAATAGAGATAGCTTATAGCCTCCTCCTCTTAATAACCTTATTATAGGCGTTACAGACAAAAATGAAGAGGTATCTAACAGAATATCTTTCTTTAGTACCTTAGCTTTTATCTATAAGTAAAAATATTAAGTCTTTTAAGAATTCCTTTAGTACATGCCGGCTACTAGACTGCCGTATCTCCAACGTGGCCCTGGCATGGTCGCCCCTTGGTGAAACTGTGTCCGCTTGGCTCCCTAACCGCTTGCGTTTAACCGCTAAGCTACTAAGCACGGCATACGATACCCCTTCGTTCCTCCGCGCCTACCGAGAAGCTCTCCTTAACAGCAAACCCCCTGGGATCGATGGTGCCTGTCATATCTGCTCGTCTCAAAACGGAACAATAACCTTTACGACGTGGCACTTTGCCTGCGACCCGTCGTTTGCTGCGCTCTCGGACGTCGTTTTACACCGGCCGCTTACCGTTTCCTCGCCGCTCGTCGGCTTCCTTGAGTCATGGGCCCACCGGCAATCGGCACGCCGCTACGCTACCCTCCGTCAAGCCCTTGCCAAACGTCAAGACGGGCCTGATGAGAAGGGCTACGGCGTCGAGGGCGACACGGCGCGGTTGATCCTCCAGGCCGGTGACGTGGCGGAGCCGTCAATGCCGGCAGAGGGCGAACCCATGTCACTGCTGCGCCAAGTCGTCGAACTCTCAACCGGCATTTCGGACTTGAATAGGCTCGTGTCTAGCCATGTGTCCCGGATCGCCGCTGTCGCCGCTTTAGACGCCGCGGATGCTGCAGACGGGGCTCCATTAGGCAGCAACAAGGATCACACAGCGCCGGCGCCGCCGTGGTTCCAGGACGCATTCCTGTGGCTGCAGCCTGGTCAGGCGTCATCGCGCTTCGCAGCCGTACCAAGGGATGTCTGGGATACCTACGTCAGCATACACAACATCTATGAGGACGTAAAGGAGCTCGCCCACTTACAAGATTTGACCATCAAGCCCATCCTACACGCGCTTGCACCTTCTGCGACCGATGCGATACGAATCTGCACTGCGGCATCAGACTTCGAAAACCTGCTTGATGCGCTTGATGATGACGGCCTTGGATGGATTGTAGCAACCTCGCACATCGTTACTGGCTCGCAGGCGGCGGCCATCAATGTAACGCATACTACGTACGTGTTGGATATCGACAGAGAGATCGCTGCGCTCGAGGCCGAGGCGGAAAGGCTCAAGCCTGTTAGCCGGCAAGGATGGCCGCCTGACACGGACGTCGACGTGTGAGGCCCGATCAGCGTAAACAACAACGACAACAACGACGACGACGACGAGCCAGGCGCACCTGTTCAAGAGGTTCCAGAACCGCAGGATTACAAGGAGAGGCAGTTCCTCGAACGGGTGCGGCAGGGTTCCCAGGCAATGCGTCAGGCAGCCGTGCAGAGGCTGATGGGCGTGTTTGGTCAAGAGGCACCGGGTCCTTCGGTCAGGACCGTGTCGACAATAGTGCGCATCGGGTGACGGGGCCTCTGAGGTACCATGTATCGGGCTTTAACGACGGTTTCTCCGTTCGTTCATTGGAGAGGAGAGCTGTGACGAATGAAGCGGGACGACGACAGAGCTGATAGTAGAAAGCTGAGAATAGAAAGTTTCTAATTCGGTTTGCTGAATATAGGGTAGACAGGACTCGTTATTCCCGTTGTGTTGATTGTTGTGTCGGATGGCTGAGGTGGAGATTGGGGATAGCCCGGTCTTGTGGCAAGAACTGTTTTGTGCAAGAAGACGCACCACAAGCCAGAAGCCTAAACAACGAATGGTCAAAGACGTATGGCCGAATCGTCTCCGTCAAGATCGTGCAGATGAACTCTTGGACATTTTCCACAGTGCCACGTTCACGATTACATAGATGCTTGCCTCCTAGTAGTTGCCACCTGTGCTCTTGGTTCCCGCCATCGCTGTGCGCCTCTAGCGATTACTATATCCTACATGCGGTGACGTTATTAGAATCATAGCGAGGAAGTATCTACCTATTCTAAGGCGGCCTTTTTCTCCTTAGTATAGGTAATTAGTTGATTCTTGGGAGTAACATACGAGATGATTCTCGCAATGGAAATACTACCCTAACCTGGTGCGTGCATAATATAAGCCACATTCTTGTGGGACATGCACTTGGTATAAGCCACACGAAGCTGTGCAAGCTTCACGACAGCTGAACACACCGCTCCCTAGGGCATTTTTTAGAGGATATAACTATCACCGGGCTGACTAAAATATTATAAAATAATATTGAGAAAATAGAGGGACAAGGTAACTATAGATGAGTGCTTTTTATTTTATTGCGTAATCTGATCTACGTGGCTTCTTACTAGGTGCTTCCCGTATGACAGCCAACATGCCCCACCCCCTTCCCGTTTAAGAACGGTGTCTAAGGGCCGATGGATTGTGGTTGTCTCTCGTTGTTGGTCTGGACCAGCTGTCATGGACGGCGGCGGAAGATTGTCATCGGGTGGCCCTAGGGATGAGGGTAACATGGGGGGCTGTCTTTTTATTGTCTCTCGGCGACGCTCTGCATGGACGGAGCGTGTGGTGCATCATAGAGGCTGAGGTAGGCCAAAAAAGGCTTGGCAATGCCCACGAGACAGACACAAGTACTGCGCTTCGTTATGGTAATTGGATGGTTCGCCATCAGCAGTCCTTTCATATAGGAAGAACTAACCTCGTATCTTTAGGGACACCCCGTCCGCCCTTCCCAGAATCACGTATGCTAGTTCGGTCAATCTGGTGCTGCCTTCTTCAACCAAGCCTGTGTCAAGAGTGAGCAATCGTAAGAAACGCCAGGGTCTGGATCATATACACATCAACTGGGCCCTCGGACATGAAGCATATGGATATCATGGCTGAGAGATAGCTCCTTTTGTTGAATCCATACGCATGCCCACCAAGGGCCGTTGCACAAGCCTCTTGACGGCTGTCAAGGCACCCTCGCTCAAGACCTTGTCAAAATCATCGACGACAAGGAATCCAGTGCTGCTGCTCCACGCGCTCAACTCCAAATGCCTGTCCTTCGAAACAGCCCGTCGCTAGGTTGTTTCCATGGCTTGGTTGCTCTCCTCCGATTCCATTCCGAGCCAGAAAAAGACTTCGGAGGGATGCACTGCCGAGTCCTCGACAAAGCACGCGGTTGCGGTGGCCTGGGGGTTCTATTATGCCGAAAGTGCCGAGAAACGCCTGCACATTGTCACGGGCTTTGGTTCGAGCTGGCGGATGTTAATTACTGCATCTCCCGGCAGGCCACTGCTGCGGCGGGCTTTCGCGCGATGTCGCGTCCGAACTCAGTCGCCCTAGTTAGTTCGTGGCCTACTAATAACTACCCCGTTCCCTGCCAAGAACACCAGACGGTGGTAAGCCCTGCCACGTACCTTTGCGTACAATGCTGCCTAAGGCTTGGGTCTCTGAATCTGGTCGACTGGGATTCTCTTGCCATCTAGGCGCAATCGCCCGCCGGAAGGAGCGCCGCTCCTACAGTGGCCCTGACCCACATGCAGTATGCTGGCAGCAGGATCGTGGTGCCGAGTACCTGCCTGCCAGAGTATTACTAGGCCAATCCGAAACTGCCTCGCTCTTGTGGTCTGTACATGGGAGGGGTGCTTGTCCGAAGTCGACGACATCTGGTGGCTTCGGCGGCAGCTCGTGTTTGTACTATGTACGCGATCTAATAGGGGCTCTTCGGACGTTGGACCGACTCGGTTTTCTTCTGCCCAGCCCAGAGAAGCTGCCCCATCTAAAAAAAAAAAAAAAAAAAAAAAAAAAGCTGCCCGCCCTAAAAAGCTGCCCGCCCTAAAAAAACCTGCCCCCAGCTGTAAAACCGCCCAGCCCACCACCAAAGCTGCCCAGCGTAGAAAAACTGCCCGCCCAAAAAATCTGCGACTCTTGGAGAACCTGGTGGTATGCTTTAGGTGTCTACGGCGCCATCTTGTTTGGTGAATGGGAGAAAGGCCTAAGGGACGGATGTCTAACCGTCTGGGTGAATGATAGGTGAGCTTTTTCCACCAATAGAAACAAAATACCCTTCAACCCTGGTTGATTCCGTATTATGAGGACATACCAGCGCAGCTTGCAAATAATCCATCACCTGCCTGACCGTTATTATCGGCTGTATACTCTATAGCCATGAAAGTGGAAGTAGTGCCGGTGAGCGGCGTACCTGGCATCAAAGGCCACTACTAAAACCAAACTTGACCTTAATCACATGCCGAGTCTTGCTCGGAAAGGCATGAACGGCCTCCTTGAAGAAGAAAATAATGACGACGACGATGATGATGATGATGACGTGGGAGAAGGCGAGGTGAGAACAAAACGACTCGGGACAGAATGGAAGAGAACTCGGTGATTCTTGGAGCTGGACAGAGGGCGGTGATGAGGACGTGAAGCAACGGATTCGCGCTCGAGACACGGTAATGGCTGCAGCGTCTTTTGTCTTGGATTAGGAGGTAGAGAAAGACGAACGATGGACGGCCTGTAGCCGATATGGCGAATGGGACGGATGGATGAATGCATTGCAGCGCGTGGAGTGCATCGAGCCCCGAGGCCGCGGTGAAACCTTTGAATTGCGGAAACTCAATCGCAACACATAACACACGATACCTCACACAGCACCATCGCAAAAACAATGGTCCGATATATCAATCTCAGACGCCAACCGGTAACTGAGCGGATTATCAGAATCAACAAAACCCTAACCTCGACTCTTGATATCCTTTCGCAGCCAGCCGACACGCCAAAACCGGAACGAACCAGCGCTTCACACGCCGACATCTGAAACAAAGACCGGCCTTTCTGTCCCGAGCAGCGCAATTCCAAAGGTCCTGATACTCCATCCACCCTACCCACACTTCTTTATGGCTTGGTGTGTCACCTCTCCCCTCTTGCCAGGACTCACAGCTAACCCGTCCCTTTCAGTCCTACTGCTGATATCATACAAAGATAGACATAAGCGCATTCGCCGCCCCTCCCTAGACGTCAGCTTCTGTTCTGGGGTTGAGCCCAGCCAGCAGAGGGCCGAGGTCATCAGCGTAACCCCAGCACAACGCCCAGGTGTTCAGCAGAACCCCATCAACCATATAGATTATAACCCTTACGTTGCCAGACATTGACCTGAACCTCAAAAGCAATACCAAGAGGCACGCACTTCCCCGGTCTCAGCTCCCAATCTGACCTGAGGTCCAGTGACGTCCGCTACGCCCCTCGGCAAGCCGTGTTTTCCTGCGACGGTGTCTTTCTCAGTCACAAAAATTGGAAGCAGCTTGTTGGTAACAGAGCAGAATTGGATGGGCGCGTCGTCATCCAGGCTACTGGTCTCGTCCGCAAACAAGCACCAGAGTACAACTGGTATGTCAAGGGTCAAGGCCCCTTTACCCAAGGCATCATCAGTCCTGAAAGTCTCGCCTTGACTTAATTACTGCAAAATAACTGGGCTGCCGAGTTCTGCCCAGCAACCCAGATACTTCACCTTCTTTATAACCCTGGGGACGTAGGTACTATGTGTGTGTTTACTTATTCCTGGTCGACCCCGACACGTCCACGGCTGCTCGTACAGCCCTCCAATATCCACCTTCACCTTGGTCGCTGTTCAGGGCCACCGCCCGGCCGCCAGCCGCTACCCAGTAGTCCCGGACAATGGTGGAATTGCGGTACCTTGCGGATGCCTCGGCGAGCTGGGAAAACTCCATCCACCCTTTCTACTTGACGGTGAAAAACACGTTGCCTTTACTGCCTAGGAGATGGTGGCTGATGATACGAAGCAAATGCTATTTGTCTCGGTTTCCACCGAGGACCGGGCGGCAGTTGTGGGACATGACGTACGCAGACCAGACTGCCGGGGCGTCTTTGAAGTCTCGTAGGGTCGCTGGGGTCAATACGGTGGTCTGTTATGCGGTCGATTGCCTATCTTCTCTCTTGGGAATCGCTTCTTGTCGCTGTCGGCCGCCGGGAGCCGGGTACTTGGTGATGGTGAAACAGCAGCCTGGGGGTGCGAGAATATCGGTACCATAGGAGCCTGCGCGAGAGAATGAAAGCCTTCACGTTAGCTTCATTCAGCGGGGACGAATCGCGCAAGGTGGAGGAAAGAAAGGAAGTCGGCCTCTACTACCTACCTGGTCGGCCGGGGCGGCGGCAGTGGAGGAGGCGTGCTGGGACAGTCTGGCCATGTTCGCGTCGGCGAATTCTTGTGCTTCCCGTGCTTTGAGTGCTTGCTTCTCTTTGTCCGCTTCAAAGTGATGGAACCGGATGCCGTTGTCGAATGCTTGTGTTTTGCGTGGGATGAGGTTGGCTGTCTCTGAGGAGAAGACAAGACAAACTAACTGTAGGTATGAGCAGGAAGTAAGGAAGGGTCGAGGTACCTAGGTACGGTACCTAGGTAGAAGGTAGTACTTTATATATAAACGTTAAGTAGTCTATATAGCTATATAGAAATAAGGGAGCTCTATTGATCTACATACTTAATATTTAGGCCTATGGTCTTGTATCGTGATTCTTAGACCTTCTGTTATTTATAACTTTTACCTCAGCTTGCCAACCTTAACAACAGGACTTCAACAGTCAAGGGGGCACTTTCGGCACGTGGTTTTTGATAGGTTATTAGACAGAGTTAATTATTATACTATAGACGCTCTTCCTTCTACGTCTAACTCCTAACATACCAAATAAATTTACCTTTAGATATACTATCCGGCGGTCTAGAAAGAAGTTTGGTCTAACTACTATTAATATAATAACAGCTTTACTACTAATATTAATATAATTACTAAAATTAGGCCGTACATAGAAGCTAAAGCCACATTATAGGTACATATATGCCGATATAACTAAATAATAATAATAAATATACACCTAGTACACTTTAAGTCGAGAATAAAAAGTAACTAAAATAAAGTGTTAACTATGGTTGTAGCCGCTAGAACTTTACTTACATTAACCTGATCAGAGCTACAGGAATCGTTCTAACAGGTCTATATAGCAAGATTGCTAGCTAACTATTCGGATTGCCGTTACTAATCTTATATACTGGAAAAGGTATGATAGAAAGCCAGTAAAATAAAAATATTAATACTTAATACTTAATACTAGAAAAATAATAAAATAACTTTATAACTAGGTCCTGGTATATCTGATTAGGTCTAAAAGGATATTAAAAGGGTTAAAAGCTTACGGTATTTTCGTCTATAAGAGTTATATATTCTCTTTTCCTATCTAGCATATCTTATATATAATGTTAACTAAGAAGGTGATATAGAGTTGGTTATGGCTGGTCTTATTATATGTAAAGCTTCTTTAGTACATTTAGAAGTTATTAAAGCTGCTAGTAACAGAACGGAGCGGACCATTATATACGCGGGTTCGAGCCAGCAAATTTCACTATGTGGGTCTCATTCTGTAATCCCTGGCTAGCAGCATGCACCATGTTGTTGGACAACTGGCTGGCTCGCTGACTATTGGCGTGCTCAATGTTTGCTTCCATTTTGGTGTGTTTGTTTGCTTGCGCGTGCATGACCCTCCCTATGGCACCCTTTTCTTGATTTTCTTTCAAAGCAAAAAGGAGAAGGGGGGAAGTCCTGCATCCCCATCATTGCTCTCTCTTTCTTTTTTTCTTTTTTCTCTGTTATACCCGTGACAGCATTTTGCGAAACGTCATGTCGCGCTCGAGAGAAATCCCCAATGGGTCTGTCGGCCGCGAACCCCGGAGCCGGACCCAAGGCCATAGTGTCACAAGCGACGCATCAATCGGTGCCGCTTCACGTCCCGGCGACGCCCGAGCCACCCATTAGTCCGGGCCCACCTCCGATGTGCCCGAAGTTCCTTCGGCCCAGTAGCTCGAATTCACAACCGACTACCCCAAACGAGATCCAATTACGGCCCGACTACGCTTCGAAACCGAGTCAGCAGGGTCGGCCGGAGCATGACACCCTTAGCCCGATGAATCCGCATTACTGAGATACAACGCACGCTCCGTACCAAAAGACATTGGCCCCACGCCGCCTTAATCCGAATTACAAGGCACCCTCAATGGTCAGCGTTGAGAAGGATATCGGAAATAGTTGACTGTGGCCTTCAGGTAATCCTGTCATGCAGTTACAAACCCATCAGGCGGCAGTTACGAGCATATATGCTGTATTGGTGTAACACGGGCAAATTTGTGTGCCTGGCATGATGTGATTATTTTTCCGTACCCACTGCGAGCGGGTTCACCGGCACAATAAATCACCAGTTATGCTCCGTCCTTCTGATGGGATGCTGATACGGTATAGAAAACTAATCACTACTTGAGTATGAGAGCAATAGGATAGGAAAAATGGTCTTGTCAATCTTTTCAAGTCCGACATGGCTGCCAACTGGAACGGAGGTAGCGCCAGCATGCAGCGGTACAGAGGGCCAGTAGGGTGGATGCTTAAAGTTGTGTTGCGGCGACGGTCTGCTACGCCAAAGCTACTCCACGGTGGATTTCGGAGGTTATGAGGTTGCGACGGTATGACGCGAAGGGGCTGGGAGGGTCGGCGGCGGGATAATGGATTAGGGTACCACCACCCAAGAGGTAGGACGGACGGCAATGGTGTCCGCGACGGCGCTGGCGGAGGCAAGTGTGACGGTGGGGGTCGTGCCTTTCCAAAGGTTAGGAGTCCCACCCAGTTAGGCGATGCCTTTCCATACAGTACGGTAGGCACCTTACAGAGGTAGCTACGTATATATCAGTCGGTACCCGCACACGTTCAAGTCGTGCTGCACCACGTCGCGTCGTGTCGCGTCACGCCCCAAGGTGGGGGGGGTCACGCGCGCGCGTCGAGACAACCTTGGCGTGGCGTACAGACAGGCAGGTGGTGCGGTGTGGCTGTGGAGCGGTGCCCACAGCCTAGAACTGTTGAAGTACCTATGCCTATGATAGGTCAGAAGTTTGATGACTCAGCCAATCAAAGTAAGGCCAACAGCGCAGGAATGACAGGGTGGCTGGCGGTCGGGCTTGTTGGATGCGTGCGATATGGTCGTGGTCGTGGCCACGGCAGTAAGTGCACACAGCACCACCTACCACCGCTGACGCGCTAGGAAATAGAAATCGGTGGCGTGTACGGATACTCTCAGAATCAGCGCAAAGGCCAGGTACAATTGAGGAACTACGTCGAAACATATCCATTCGTCAACGCACTACCTATTGAATAGGCAGGTACAGATAAGTACCCATACTTGTGTTGCCACCTATGTCATCTTTCTTTAAGTCGCTCACTCAGGTATATAGGCCGCTCTATGAGCGCTATATAACAGAGAAGCAGAAAAAAAAAAAAAGGCAAACTAAAAAGAGTAGAGTGCTAAGTCAAAGCACCCACTTTCCGATCACCCCCACATTGCGATCACCCAAAAACATCGCCATCATGATCAACACCACCTTTTTAATTAACTACCAACATTATCTAGATGCTACGATAATGCAGCTTTCGGCCTCACTAGGTAAATCAGATGCGGCGGATTCATCTAGCCCACTTTCAGCATCGCCAGCCTCAATCTGGGCTTGTCGCACCTCGTTGATCGTCGCGAACTTCGTGTTTGGATCCAGTTGAACAGCCCTCCTCTTCCTAGCAGCAGCATTATTAACTCTAGCCTGGAGGAGCTGTATTTGGTGCTCAGCGGCAGCCAACTTGAAGGCTTGCTCTTGGAAGCCTTTTTTCACCTTTCTAAAGAGCTGGCGTTGTGTGGCGATAGTTTGATCCAGCTGGGCAAATAACCGTAGTTGATCATCCAACTCCTTCCTTTTCCTAGGCGTTGACCACTGCCTACTGCATATAGCAGATGCCCTTCCCTCTATATCCTGGGCATCCTGGCCACTATGGCCACCTTTTATAGCCTTGTTAAGTGGTGTTGATGGTGCTGTTTCATCTGGCAGCAGATGGGAGCTCATTAGAGGCTTCGCAAGAGCAACAGGCCATAACCCAGTAGATTTCCAGCCACTTCTTATATTGCTTATAGTTAATCCAGCAGTACGAGCCTTCTGATAACATGATATGAAGTTCCTCTTGCCGATGATAGTTGAATCGTTCCACTGGGTAAGGTATCCAAGCTCCTTGCGATAGGCTGCCTTTACAGGACTAAAGACTGCTTGATCAAGTGGCTGAAGGACATGGGAGGTATGTGGCGGTAAGAATAATAGATGGACGTTGTTGGTATAGCATAACCACATAAAATCCGTCGTTGTATGGCTCCCATGCCCATCAAGGATAAGCAGTCTGGCCTGATTAGGTTGAGAGGGCTTAGTCTGAGGTAGGAAGACTCTCTGCAGCCATTCAACAGCAGTGATATCCGTAGTCCATCCATTCTCTGTTGCTGTAAACTCCCATCCATTATATGGGCCTAGATCTAGAGGAAACCACTGCTGCTGGACTGTCTTACCCTTATATATAACTAAGGGATGGATGGGAATGCCTTCAGCAGATATACACTCAATGATGGATACCCAGGCTCGTGATCCAGGCTGCTTCTTCCTCACTGACTTTGTTGCAGCCCTGCCCAGCACCAGCCCATTATCTCCCTTGCCTTCAAGGATGCCAGTCTCATCCATATTATATCTGTTGGCTGGTTTGATGCCCTGGATGCGAGGTATGGCGAGATATTTGAACCAGTCCCTGATAACCTCAGTAGATGCTCCATTAACACGCCTTGAATCGATAGATCGACTTCTCTGGACCTTGATAGATGGGTTTCTTCTAATGAAGCCATCTACCCACCTCTTGCCTAGAGGCTGGGTATCCCCCATGGCTTGGAGGATGCGATGGGCAAAGTCCTTTAGTTGTTGATGGGTTGGTGGCAGCCCGAGATCTGCCTGGCAGGTAACCCAAGCAGCCAGGCTGGCCTCCTGGGCAGCTGATAGTCGCTGGAGATCCTCAAAGGCAGCATCTCTCCTTTGGGTGCCAGATAGACGGTTCTGGAGTGTGGTGAAGGGGATGCCATAGATCCTAGCTGCCTGGCGTATACTGCTGCCAGCAGCAACAGCATCTATTGCCTGAGCAATCTCAGATTCGGTATATTCAACCATAGGGTAATAAAGAATAGATAGTGAAAAAATGAAGTTATTTGGATAAAGACTGTAAAAGTGGTGATAGTATATATGAAGGGGTTGGTAGGTGGCTGGGGGTGGAGATGCATGATCGCAATGTGGGGGTGATCGGAAAGTGGGTGCTTTGACTTATTACTTATAGCCGTGAACGTACACTCTCTTCAATGCCTCCAAGTAAAATGTAAATCTAATGTCTTGTTGGTCTAGTTTCTAAAATCTGCTGAAACCCTAGCAGACTAAAAATCATGTTGCAGAAACTAGGTCCAACATGTGTACTGGGGCCCTGCACCCGCCGTCCATAGCCCAAGCGCTGCTTCGTGACTCTCCATAGGACCTTAGCCTTAATAGTATGCAAAATAAAGGTTGCCTCTACTACTCAACGGCACGGCCTAAAGCACCAAAGTAGTACACGTCATTCATAGTGAGGAACAAAGCAAGCACGTTAAAGCTCAGGTTACTTAGTCTTGTTGGGGCCGGCCCTGTCGCAGTCTTCCAATGGAAAGTTTCTCCCAGGGCTAAATGATTCCACACCAAGCGTTATCGGTATGGGCCAACTCATCCCAATAGTAGGTAGTTTGAGCCCTTACTGCTACAAGCCCGTATCAAAGAGGCGAGCTCTTGTTTGGGGTTTACGGTCGCTACAGACGGGTCGCTCGTCACCATCACAACCTGGTCAACGGAGTAGACAGAATAAGTCATACGCCGGGAGGCGGGCCGCGTTCCCAGAACAGAATGGGCTAACCACAGCGTTAAGGTCCTCGCCGATCAACCTGGCGTGAGGGGAAAATCGATCTCTTAGTTGTGTATGCCCTTGCCGTCATTATTAGCGTCCTAGGAGTTGTTATCGGGATGTAAGTCTGGCAACCTAAATGGCTTTAGGCTTATAAGTATCCTTAGCTTGGTAATTACTATCATAGCGGGCCTATGGCCTCGTATCCTGATTTTGAGGGCTTCTATTATTTACAACTTTAATACTTGTAGCATGTTGATTTCAGTAAGTTTATTAGTAGGGAAATAGCTAGAGAAATACAAGTAACATGCTAATAATTAACTAGGGATTATCGCTATTATATAGCTATACACCTATATTTCGGTATTACCTACTACCTATCTTAGCTATAACTAAACCTATCTAGCAAGCTACTATGTCTACTGGTTAAACTAAGAGCACGCTTGTAGGTGAGGCTAAACGGGAAGCGGGATTACGGCCGCCTAAGAAGGTCTAACATGCTAGTAGAAAACAAGAGCTCGTTACGTACGTTAGCAGTAGTAAAGGTATACCTTTAGCTAGTAGGTATACCGTCTTCTTTAGTAGTCTTAGCGAAATCTGTAGAGGCAATACCTATTATCGTCAGCCCGACTGCTAGCGGATTGTTAGTTTAACCAGTAGATACAGTATCCCGATTAGATACATAAACTAAGTTCCTACTCAAGATTGGGAAGCTGATCCTTCGTACCGTCCCGCTCCGTGCCGTGACTTGTAGAGGAAGTTAGGTACAGAACTTAATCGTTCAGCCCGCTACGTAAAGTTTACTCTTACGATCATCACCCTAGTGCCGCAGCATGCATGCATGGATGCGTGCATGCGGGGCACATGAAACACGGACTATAAGCGGTTGTGCTCGGTATACTAAGGAGAAGCAAGACATGTGCATTTCGGTAACTTTTAGCTTGCTAGGCGACTCAGACGGTAGCATTTGTCGTCTGCGGCCGTGTCTCAGCCGGGTTAAGCCTTACGCGGGGGGGGCCGCATCAAGCATTCAGGGCTATGCTGAAAGCATCAATGCTTGTCTAAACCCGGAGGAATATGTGGGTTGAAGCATTAGTTGGCCAGTAAACGATGGTCTTGGATGACAATCTGCACAATTCCACAGAACAAGCATTCGACGCAAATATATGTCCCCTTGTTTGATAGTTCGAAATCAAGGCGTGTCCAAGAAGGTTTGAATTTTTATCTTGCTTTATTACATTGCATTCGTGGAAGCGGTTCATAAGTTTTGCAGGTGTTTAAAATTTACTATTAGTAGGACCTTGGGTTATGCTAGACAAAACCTGAGCAGCGGCGGATTATCCAGCCACATTCGATTGACTAATGCTAGATGCCACTCAATCGTTCATTACAGATACCCATTGTTATCGATCTTGGCCCTACTCGCCGCCTCTAGATTGTGACATTGACCTTTTTTACAAGGGTTCTCACCGACCGGAAGAACTCGATCAAGCCCATGGGCCACCATGTTCGCTTAGTCCAGCCCTCCTTGATGGGCAGCCTCTCGTCCTCAAAGATGGCGCGAACATACTTGACAGGGATAGTCTTGCCGTCACCAAAGCAACCCATCATGAGCGCGATCTGGCCGCAGTTGACCTGGTGCTGACCAGGGCCGTACACAAGCTCCGGATTATCAATGAGCTGCTGCTTGATCCTCGCCCTGATGAACCGGGCTAGGTCCTCGATGGTGAGGGTCTCGCCGTCGCGGGAGGACTTGAGCATGTCCTGGATCAGGTCCTTCTGCGGCATGTTGTTGCCTTGATCCTGAGCGAAGTCGCGGCGTGAGAGAGAAATGTCGTGCTCAATCGCCCCATGGGAGGCGAGATTCTCAAGGTTGAGATATTTCTTGCCTCTCTCGTCGTACTGCTGCGGGTTCCAGCAGCCAAAGTAAGAGAAATAGGAGTAAGGGTTCTTTAGAAGACCCCAGAACTTCTTCAACGCGCTGACAGGAGGTTGGAGGTGGGCCTTGGCCGGGTTGTGGTACTCAAAGTAGGTTGGGACGGCGAAAACGGAGCCGAGCAAGGGACTCATTCCCACTTGTCGCATCGACGCCGTCAGATCGGACATGTAGATGTTCCTGCCGTCGCGCTCTATGTAGCCGTGGTTCGAGAGCGCGTTGACTACTGGGCAGGGGCTGCGGCTGGCGCTGTCCGGGCTGCGAACATATTTGCCAACCGGGAGAGATGGAGGCATTGCCATTGTGGGAAGGGGAAAGTCAGGTGTGATTTGAAAAGACCAGGTAAAGAAAACCAGATGATGACAGCACCTATTGAGGCTGGCAGAAACTGCGCTGGAGAAATGTTGGTAAAGGACCTTCCTCAAGACGAGGGGGGGAACTGCAAGACGCTTTTCCTGTGAGCACTTCAACTGCTTAATATTAGCTGGGCGTATAATATCTCGGCAATGTCAAGCCGCCAATGTTGACAAAAGGCTTGGATGGCATTCGCTGCGAGATCGTCCCTGGGGGTTGCCGGAATGGGTGTTTTGGGCGAGTAGCGTTGAACATGTATGTTTCCGTGTTGGAGCTATCACGTACATGGCAGCGTTGGCGGGAAGCCCGCTTCCGGCTATGCACTCCGGATTGTTTCGGGAACGGTCCCAAGACTAGCCTGCCAGGAGTCCGTCGATAGTCTCAGTTTGAGACAACTTTTGGAGAAGGTCTCAGGATTCAAGACAGGCTCGGTCCTTAAGCATCCATTGCAGTAGCCCCTGATAAGGGTATAGAAGCACCAAAACGCCATCTACGGCAGCTGATAGTCTGCATCAGGAAGAGACTGGTTTTGGAATATGCATGACGTAGGGCAATACACGAACATAATTTCAACCAGCCGCCAAGCTCTACATATGCGCCCAGCTTTGAACTTTAGCACCCACAATGTCTTGTTCGAGATGAGTGCATCGGCCTTTTCACTTTAGCTGGGTTCAGCTACCGCCGGGGATTATTGTATCTCAACTCGAATTACTCATCCCCATGGTGCCCCTTTCCACGATCTGGAGGTACAGAGACCGAAGGCGACTACTGATCCAGGACGAAAGCGTCGGCCGGGGTTCTCTGAGCCCGGCACAAGCTCAAACCTTGTAACGTAAGTAGTATGTGTCAGAATGTAACCTGTGCTGGTCAGATTGTGATTTCACTCGCAAGCGGGCTGGCGGGGAGTCGATCAGAGGCCCGCGCCAAGGATGTGCTCTAGGCAATGGAATATCTATCAATTTGCTCGACGTGACGACGGTTTTAATGTCGCTCGCCCGCCCCCCCCTCCCCGGTTTCCCATGATCGAGTCCAAGTCACTTCGCAGACCACGCAAATCATACCCCGGGATCAGCCAGACAGACAGAGAGACCTCTGGCTTTTTCAGGATAAGCCATACTTTATTCCTTCACTTTAACAGAGTTCGCGTGAAGATCCCGCCCAGCATGGCGACACGACGAACTGCAGTGCCCAAGTCAAGGGAGGACCAGCTCATGGACCTTACCCTGCAGCTGAGGAACAAGGAGAATGAAAAGAAGTACGCCCAGTTCCACGGCGATAGTCTGATCTCCGTAAGTCCTGCATCGTGCGTGTGTGTCTGGATGTGTCATTGCTGACAAGCCCGTGCAGAACAAAATCACGGAGAAGGTCGGGCTTCTTGGAGATCTCACGGCAGTGCTTGCTCCCGGCAATTGGCCCGCTTTGGGTGGCATTGCTAAAAGTTTCCTTTTAGGCAAGGGTCTTGATGTAAAGTCCTCTCTCCTGGCTCTGGCAATGTATCATCTCACCAACAATGTGCCTAGGAGCGTGGATTTGCCCGGATTACTGGTAGCCTATCGAACGACAGCGCCTTTCGGGAAAGGCTTATTAACGATCAAGTGGGCAAAAAGTATAACAAAATGCTGCATCGTGAGTACATGGACACTGACCTGACCTGACCTGACCTAACGTTTGGCCTTCTGCTCGTGTCTTCCTCCGCTGACGCTGTTGTGATCAGCTCCTCTCACGTACTTGGGTGACGCCTTTCAGTACAGAACTGCCGATGGGTCTTTCAACTCAGCCCTGAACCCGCACCTCGGGCAGGCTGGTGCTCCCTACGCCAAGACGGTACCATCCAAGACGGCTCCGCTCGGCGCGCTGCCTGACCCCGAAGTTCTGTTTGATCGGCTGATGGCTCGCGAGAACGGGGGCCGCCAGAGTCAGTCGGGACTATCATCAATGCTCTTGTACCACGCCACCATCATCATCCACGACATCTTCCGCACCAACGACGATGACAAGAACCTCTCGGACTCCTCTTCGTATCTGGACCTCTCGCCCCTCTACGGCTACACCGAAGAGATGGTCCGAAAGGTCCGCGACGACAAGTACAAGCTGGGCCTGCTCAAGCCCGACACCTTCGCAGAGGACCGTCTGCTGAGGCAGCCTCCTGGAGTGTGTATCATGCTGGTCATGTACAACCGGTACCACAACTATGCTGCCAGACAGCTTCTCCAAATCAACGAGAACGGTCGCTTCAGCGTACCAGAAATGTACAGCGGCACACAGCTGGTCGCGCTAGTCAAAGAACACCTCCCCGATCGGGACGAAAATGGCGAAAAAGAACAGCTCGACTCAAGGGTGATCCGTCTTTGCAACGATTACGAGCGCTTGTGGAAAGAAGTGCAAGCCGCGAGGCCTCCGGATGCCCCCGATGCTGCTGCTCCGCCGCAACAGGGCCCCGAAACACCGGAGCAGACAGCTGCGCGTGAGGCAGCCGAAGAGAAGAGGAAGGAAGCTCTTGATCTGATCACGTCGTTTGAGTCTCAACCGTTGCACATGGAGTTTGTGGACGTGAAACGCAAGCTGAAGCAGAAGCTGAAGGAGAAGGGCCAAAAGCTGGAACGCGAGTCACCGGCTCTTCTGAAGTCCTTCGAGAAGAAGTGCAAAGACTTCAAGATGGCTTGGCAGGCTGCGCAGGACAAGCAGGACGACGATCTCTTCAACACTGCCCGCCTCATCACGCAGGGCATGTATGTCAACATCAGCATTCACGACTATCTCCGCGCCTTGATGGGTTTCCACCAGTTCGACACCAACTTCACCCTCGATCCGAGGAAGGACTTTGACCAGAAGAAGACCACTCGAGGCATTGGTAACCAGGTCACTGTCGAGTTCAACCTGATCTACCGCTTCCACTGCGCCATATCGCTTCGTGACGAGAAGTACGTCGAGGATTTTATGAAGTCCGCTCTCGGCATCCAGGAGCCCGACCGCCTCTCCCTGCCCGAATTCCTCAAAGTGATGGCATATGGGAAGCAGAAGCAGCAGGAGCCCTGGCAAGTCACCTTCGGCATCCCCGACGTTCCCGCCAAGAAAACAGGTCCCGGTTCGGAGGACGGGCGCAGCACCGAGCGGAGCAGGAACGGCTCGGACAGCGGCATCTCCATGGACGGCATCGGCGGAGACTTCGACATGACCAGGGTCACCAAGGCCCCGGCGGCGGCCGTCGCCCCGGCGGTCGCCACCGCCTCTGTCGCCAACTCCAAGCTCTTCAGACGCAACGAGATCACAAACCTTTTTGACGACGAGCAGATGCTCAATGAGCTGACTGCGGCCATGGACGAGCCCCTATCCAACTTTGGCCCGCGAAACGTGCCCAAGTGTCTCAAGCCCGTCGAGATGATGGGCATCATGCAGGCTCGCAAGTGGGAGATCGGAACACTGAACGATTTCCGTAGCTTTTTCGAGCTCCCGGTCCACACCACGTTCGAGAGCGTCTCTGCAAACGCGGACATCCAGAACGCCCTACGCGATCTCTACGAGTCGCCCGATAAGATTGAACTGTACCCGGGCATCTTTTGCGAGAGCGATGGCATGATGGGTCTGGACCCGGGGCCGGGAAATTCGAGCACCGCGCTGTGGGCAGCCATCTTCTCCGACGCCATCACGCTGGTGAGGTCTGACCGGTTCTACACCGTCGACTGGAACACGCAAAGCTTGACTGCCTGGGGGATGAAAGAAGTCACGCCCGACAACGAGGTGTGTAAGAGCTCCGTCTTCCACCGGCTCATCCAGCGTGCCTTTCCAGGGTGGCTGCCTCCCGACAGTCTGAGGTGGTTTTCCCCTTTTTATACGGCCAAGCAGAACGCCATCTACGCCGAGCGGCAAGGTTACGCCGTTCAGTTTGGGGAGACTGCCAACATCGAGCTCAAGCCTTGCTTCGACCGCGCAAAGGCTGCAGCGAGCATTGTCGCATACCCACCAAAGAAACCCCAGAAGCCATGCTACCTGGACAACTTCGATGACATAGCCACCGTCCTCAGAGGATATCAGAGCGATCACTTTACCAATCCGGTCTTCACCTACAAGTCGAACTTGCCTAAGTCGCTCAGATACGTGCTTGATCGGGAGACAGTGAGGCCGATCAACTTTGACTCGAAGATCCTGGAGAGCTATGTCAAGAAGTCCGAGAAAGATCTCAAGGCATACCTCTCGGGCCTGATGGCATTCATCGTCAAGCGCGAAGCGGTCTCCATCACAAACTCCGAGTTTCAAATCGACGCAACCAGGGAGTAAGTACTGAATTTACTTGATATTGGAAAATGCCCCCCCCCCCTTTTACAGCTGAAGGATTATTGACTCACTCATCCTACTCTCACAGCTTCGCCATCCCCGTTGTGACCCGCTACATGGCGTCGTTCCTCGGCTTCAGCCACAAACTGCGCGAGGTCCCAACCACTTCTACCGCATTGGAAAAGCACCACAAGGCCGTACACCACAAAACATACACCGAAAACGAGATCTACCAGCACATCACCAACTGCCAGGTCTTCCTGGCCTACAACACCGACGAGACGAAGTGGATGGCGCGCCGCCAGGCGTTCCAGAAGTCGGTGGAATTCTTGATTGACCTTACCACGCAGGGCACCATCTGGGAGGCCAAACAGCTTCTCGGCTTGTCCAACCTGCTTTTCGGCAAGGAGGAGAATAACGCGATGCATCGTATGGGTGTGTTTGTGGCACGACACGTGCTCAGGCATGAGCGGAACCCGGTCAGAGCTGCGGCGATCTTGCTGTTGGTCTCTTTGGACTTTGCATACAACGCTGTCGTCTCAGTGAGTTCCGACCCTTTGCACCCCCCCCCTCCCCCCCCCCTCTGAAAGTCTGAAAGTCTGCTTTATGGACCGATACTTCCGGACATTTCAGTTACAGTAACAAGGATCGAATCTGACCAATCTCTTTTCCTGTATAGTTCACTGCTACGCTTGACGGCTTCATGGAAGACCTCTACCAAGTTGCCAACAGCGACATGGCCGACGAACCGAAATGGCTTGCCCTCCAGAGTGCTGCACTGGCCGATGACGACGCCACCGTTGAAAAGATGGTGCAAGCCATGGCACGCAACAGGGTCAACTTGCCCATCGTGCGCAAGGTGCTCAAGGAGGGGATATTCGACTTCTTCGGCGACGGCTCGTGCAAGGGCAGTCCCACAACGCTCAAGAAGGGGCAGTATGTTGTATTGGACCTGGTAAGTTTGCTTCATCACACGGGGGGCGCGCGGGGATAGTAAGAGACGTCTTATTACTTGAATGAATGGCTGATACCTCTGCTCCCAGGCTCCTGCCACCGCCATCGCCGAGGAGGCGAAGGACAAGGCCAAACTCGAATTCCTGACCCTTCAGCTCTCGATTGCAGACAAGTACGCCGTCTTCAGCCCGCGCCGCTTCACCCCGCTCAGCCAAGCACAAATGATCAAGTTCATCGCCCTGACGCGCAACACGCGCCGCGGTCCCGCGGCCCAGGGCCAGCTTAAACGCGTACACCTCGAGCCTACTTTGGAGGGTTACGCGAATTACATGGCGCCCGAACGCGTGGAGCGCATCAGGAAACAGGTTGGCGAGCTGGAGGATCAGAAGAAGGCGTCCAGGATCTTCAATGACAGGGTCTTCCGGCCCGGATTCGACACGTACTTGACCCCTTCGTGGGACGAGTATGTCCCTTTCCCGATGACGTGGAAGATCCGCTTCGACGGGTTCGGGAAGAGCGACTACATCGACAAGGAGGGTCGCAAGTATGGCCAGGTCCGCACCGTCGGCAAGGAGTTGCCGGACTTCTGTCCGCCTTGGTATCAGCCCAAGGGCCAGAGCTCGGAGGGTGGCGCTTTTGCCGTGGTCAAGTGTGTATGCGCTGATGGTGGCCCAAGTGGTTGCAGTTGTGGTGGCGGTAAGGCTGGGCGTAAAGATAGGGCTCCGAAGCCGATGGCCATGTCAACAGGGTGCCGTGGTCCCCAATAACTGAACTAGGTCTTTAACAGTACGCAATTGAACGGAATAGCCTGGCTAGCGTTTTTTTTTTTTTTAATCGTGATGCTGTCACCTCACCTAATGTTGACAAACGTGAGTTGGCGTGGAGAGGCGAGGGACAGATTCGAATTTCATGATTGCCCGCTAGCCAGCCGGGTTAAATCAATAGGCGCGCCTGGGAACCACATTGATTTAAGTATTATTACCACTAGAAGCTAGGATGATTTCCGTATCCTTGCTTTCCGCCTAGAAGAGCTATTCATGGCTATTATAAGAATAACATCTATTACTTTCATTACTGCTAGTAAATGATATATCTTAATCATAGCCCTATATCAATGTCCTCAAAAGTATTACACCTTGCCCATCGTTTGTGCTGTATAGGGTGGCTTCGTAACCTGTCTGTCGTTGCTTACGGCTCGGGAATTCGGCCGTTATTGTCCACTTTAGGTGAAGGGTGCTTGGCTTGACTGGCGCTGGCTCGGGAGGCGGCACCGGCACCGGCACCGGCACCGGCACCGGCGACTGTGGAGGCGGTAGGATGGATTGGCCGGCGACTTCGAAGAACTTTTGGCCGGTTGGTCAAAGATGAGGTGGTCTGTTAGTGAGTCCATGGTCGCGGGCTGGAGTTACCAATGTTCTTACAGGGTTGCGATGGGAGTGAGTAAGTATACGTACATTCGGCGCGTAACTGAAGTCGAGGGAAATGAGGTCCCCCTGACGATTGAAGACGGGCCTCCTGGAACTGTAGCCTCTTCTGCTCCGGTGAGGGCAACCACGACCTCGATGGCAAAGATGCCGCAATTGTATCCGTCGGTCTGCTTGGCGCACTAATAAGGCATACGCATGTTAGTCAAAGCCACGGAGGCTTCCAAGAGGCTAACTCACCGGTTCTTGAGAGAACTCCAATGGTGGATTGGCCGTATCAACAAGCGTGTTGTCAGCAATCCAAGACGCTATCTTGGTTTGGACGATTGTGGAAAACCTCTGGATTGAGGATCGAGCCAAAGTATCGAAAGACTTTAGCCCGGCGACTCAAGTGGCCGACTGACCAATGCAGATACCGTTGGAGTTGGGTGATGAAGACTAGATTATCCGGCAGCCTGGCAGACTCGACTGTCGATTCGCGCTGGTCGCCTGGTTCATGATCGATTGGGAAGCCCGGATCGAAAACGCGCCAGCTGGGGGGAGTGATGACGCCCGAGGCCTGGAGACAGAGACTTATGTGGGAGCTCGAGAGCCATCTGTCGGATTGCAGAGCATCAACACAGTCTGCAAGAGCTTTTTCCCTGTACTGGGCTGGAGTTTGCGATGGCGTTGGCATTGGTCTGCTGGCTGGCGGGAGGTGGTGTTTCGTTCTGGTGGCGGGTGCAGCTTTGGCGAAGCTGAAAGATGCGTCGTGTTCCGTGAACATGTCCTTGTAGTGCAATGGCACACAGGCTGGTCGGCGCTTTTGATGCCTAGTTGTGTTGTGTCGTTGAATGGCGACGGGGAGAGAGAAAGTCTCGCGCTAGGGGAGCCCCCGAGGGCCCTCAACACTTGCGGAAGACGCTTGGCCGAAGAGAGGAGGAAACATGTCCTGGTCGTGATCTGAAGCAAACAACGGATCGCTCATTTCCCGGACCACCTGCCCCTGTCGTTGGGGTTGAGTCTGGCTTCGGCGATGTTGGTGATTGCCTTCAGCTTGGATCGTTTGAACGACCACTCCCTTGAGAATGGTGGACTGTATATCGGGCAACAATGGGTCCACTGTCGTGTCGATAATGGCAATCAGGCCTTGCTTTTGTTTCACAGGGCTGAGGTGTGCATCCTGCGTAACGACGGACGAGAAGATGGACTTGACCTGAAACGATTGGTACTCACGTCAGCAAGTGCCGTAACCGAAGTGGGATAATGACGAAGGTGAGAAGGGAGAATAGGAAGGAGGTGGCGCTGCGAACATTAGTCCCAGGTTCGTTCGCATGTTGCTGTCGCAGGTGAAGTGGATGGATGTCGAGGTAAACGGACCATTGGTGCAAAACTGATGCGGTGAGACCACTAGACTGATCGATTGGCAGTTGTGAATAGCTTCAATTGACCAACAGCGGCAGTGACAGCAAGAGACTGCGTTGCGGGAGGAAAATTCGCTGTGGATAGGCCCTCCGGCGATTGGCGAGCCAAAGCTTGGGGATCGGAGTCAAGCTCTACAATGACAAATTATATATATTCAGAGGGCGGCGGCGATTCGATCAAGGTGGTGACGATGTCCATCGACGCAGACGACCACTGAGGGTGTTTTGCGTGCCGCGCCGCAGCTGTTCGTGCGCTCAGGTCTTGAAGCGAGACGGTTTTCAAGGAATGAATGGTTCTTGGATGCGTTTATGCCGGGGCGCGGGAAACACTGTTAATGTCCTGAGATCATCTTATGCAAATTCTATGCCTAGGTAAAGTAAGTAACCGGCGTAAGTAGGTATTCGACAGCAAGAGGCAGGAGGAGACAATAGTGCAAAGTGCTGTGAGCAGCCGTTGGATGATAACGTGACGTACCTAACGTAACTTGTGTCGCTGTGGCCGTTGCGCCCGACCCTGCTTATCATGTTGTCAGCAAAAAGCTCAGTGGCCACGTGACCTGCTTCGGCCAGCCTCATTCATTCATTTGTGGTCACTCCTTCCGTCCACCAGCGCCGCAGTGAAGTGAAGTGAACTGCCTACGAGGTTCTCTCCTCTTCCACGCATCTTCAGCAACAGCAGCAGCAGCAGCAGTAGCCCTCTCGTTCGGGATGTTTCGCGCGCAAAGGCGGAGTGAGCAGGTAGCAGAGGCGCCAGTGCCGGCGATATAGTACGACAATAAGGCGTGTTGGTCGTTGTAGCTTCAAGGCTGCAGCGTCTGCCTCAGCATGAGTGGAACTATCTGGTGTATTAATATGTCATTTCACTGACGGGAATCTTGGCGCTCAAGGTACAACATGTCTGTCTAAACATGTGCCTAGAACCATGCAAGCCGTTGTTGTTATATGGTCGGGATGCGATTGTCACCCTCCACGACCACCACCTTTACCACCGCCACAGCTACCTTGACCACGACATCAACCCGCTCACTTGAAGCGATCCCCACCCCCCCCCCCTTTCACTGTCACCGCCCAGCTTCGAGCATCATTGGCTTCACAAACAGCCGTCGATGACGGCCCGTCCCTGAGTCAACATCTATCATCTACTTACCCGTCCGAGCCAACTCGGGTCAGGCTATCTCGACGACACTGCTCTTCTGCCCCCTTTCCTACAGTTTTAACATTGGGTTCAAATCAATGAGGGCAACAGTCGACGTCGTCGTCAACTCCAAGTACGCCCTCCATTATCTAACCCTCCCCCCGATTAAATCCTTTGCCCTTTTGTCACATCACCATCTCACGGCTCCGCGCTGCTTGTCTCTTCGCTTCTCTTTCAGACGTATGTCGACTGTCGGAACAAAGATATCTATTCCTGGCTCCATGAAATTCTGCTGCTAAACACAACTTGGGAGGTTGGGTACGATGACGAGTGGGCATGTATTAGTTTAGGTATATCTAGGTACCTACAGATACTTACCGTACTTGGGTTAGTGGAGTCGCTTATAAAAAAAGACAAAAAACAGCTGGGAGTGGGGCCGAAGCAACAGGGTGCAGCTGCTTCCGATCTGATAAACCATTGCGACTAGCGAGACGAACTGCTTGTAGCTTTGGCTTGGGCGGATTCCCAAGCACTTGTGACGACGTTCTGGGCAGCGTTTTCCAGTGGCGAGCTTAATGACATAAGCACACACTGCTTGTATACAATACAATACAATACAATGCAATGCAATACAGTACAGGGCAGCTTCTGTCTTGAGAAGGAGCCTCTTCTTCCTGGTCCGTGCCAGAGAAGAAAAGTGCAGCTCGCCAAAGCCACTTGGGCTCAATGACTCTTGGCTCTCCGACCGCATCGTGTTGGACACTTTGATTGGGCTCTTCATGCCTCCCTCCCTGTACGAAGTACTGCCCAGGACAGCCTCTAGTGCGTTTTAAGGGAGGTGGCGGTGGTGGCTCACCAACACTCTATTGGCTTCATCCGAACCAAAGCAGGAGGAAGACAGTGCACACTCGCCCACTGATCGGCATCATTTGTGGTTGACGGGCTGCAAGATGGAAAATGTCTTGCAGGCCAGCCACATGGCCCACACCCTAGCCCACCTTAGGTACGTATGGTAAGTACCTAAGTAAGTAAGTAAGTACTCCGTACTGTACCTAATTAAAATATGATAGTCAATACTACCTCCAGCACCTGCCCTCCACCCTCCACTCTGTTCCTTCCTATCGCCATGCTGCTCTTCCGGTGACCCGCACTACACTTACTTACCCACCTCAGCAGCTTCAACACACAACCACTTTCTTCTAGACACCACTCCCTACCTAGATAGATACCTAGGTATCTTCATGCCTACCTTCCTACCCAGCAGCGATACGAGGAACCAAGTACAAAAGCAAGGCAAAAGCACACGGAAGGAAGCAACACACGTGCCGACGGGAAGCCCTACCACCTTGGACGACTTCGCTCTTTGGATTCACCGCACCGCATCGCGTTCCCTCACGTGAGACTCGCACCGCGGCACCACTTCTTCCCGCCCCTTTGCACCAAACAAGTCGAACCTCGGCCAGCTTCACACCGCACAGTCGGTTGTTTCGTCCAACTGCTTTAAACCCGCCTAGTCTTCGGAAGGCCCCCGACATGACACGCAACGAAGCGGCCCAAGACCCCTGCTGACCATGGCAAAGCGGTCAGCCAAGACCCCAGCACCAACGTTCGTTTTTCCCTCTCTTACCCTCCTCCGTTACCCTAGCCCATCCTTCTGACCGACACCTTTGTAGCCATCCGCGGCATCGAGGCCCGTTCCAAAGCCCTCGGACGAAAGATACGAGATCGACGTCATCAACGTCCACCAGCTACACGACAACGGAACAATACTTCTGCGAGTCCTTTGGGCGGGCTACCCCCTCCTCCACTGCAACCTGGGAGGACGAGCACATTCTCTGCCAGGGTGCCCCGAACGCTGTTCTCGACTACTGGACCCGCTTCCCCGGAGGCAGGGATGAGGCCCTCGGCCGTGACCCCGCCGCCGCTGATGCAAACCTTGGGGGTTTGGAGGATCCTCCAACACCGCAGGGCCAGTGGGCGTAGACCCGCTCGCCTCAGAATACACTGGCAGGGCTACCCGATATCGAAGGCGATCGGGGAGCCGGAAGATACCATTGGCGAGGCTGTTCCCGAAATGGTCCAAGAGTACTGGCGCTCGGTCGGCGGTCGGAAATAATCCTAGTGGATAACGGTCGTGCGAGAGTCGGGGAAACAAGATGTGGGGGTGGGACTGGCCGGCCAAGAGATGGATGGCTCGACAAAGAGGGTCTATCTAGAGTGGACGGAGTTTACGCTTCACAATGTCTATACACTTGAGCCGGCTTAATCGATGGCTGTCCCCTCACGCGCACGTCCTTGCGCTGATTGTTACTGGGTGCAAAAGAGGCTTTAAGTACGTATAGGACATCCGTATTATGAACAAGAGGCTGATAGTTGTAGGGGATACTGATGCGGCAGAACACCGCGTCGCTATAGATGTAGTATTTAAAATACTTGTATAGTTTAACTTGAAACCGTTCTCCGTATCTACCAAGGCAACCGCCCAATCTACTTCCTTGACCTCGAATTTTGCAGTGACTATCTGGCAGACCTTAAACAACAGCTGGACGGGAGGACTTGTGGTCTGCCCACTCTTATCGACAAAACAGTTTTGCTGGTAGACAGGAAGACCGATAACTAGGAGCGCTACATGAGGCCAAGTCGCGACGACGCATAGGGACGAACCACTCGCCCTTCTTCGCATCCTTAACAACATGCGCAGCCGTGGCAACTTCTCGTGTGCGGTGGCGGCTATCGTAGTGGGCAGTCGTCCTCGGGCAGTCCAACGACGACAACCTCAACAGCACGGGACACGTGGAAAAGGAACTCATCGTGGAGGCTGGGGTGTTGAGGCGTCTCACAAAGTCGCTAGGACTGCCTGCGTATGGACGCCTTGCGAGGGCCGATTTGTTTGCAATCGAACGTTGCAATATAGATGTTTCAAACGTTGCAATCTAGCACATACGACCATACCCACTGGAAAACTCGGGATCCCGTCCGCTCTCCCATAGATAAGCTAGTGAGGGCCGGATTAGTAGTTGGGTCGGTGACGACCAGCGAATACCTGGTGTTGTATGTTATGAACTTTTTTGGGGTCCATTGACTTCCGACGAGAACGAGTTTGGGGTAGTTCTACCGTTGTTTTACAGTAAAGGACAAATGACAGTCTCGTACGTTTCGGAAAGAAATTTGGGCATGCTGTCCCTGACGCGGCGGTCGCGCATGTGCAATGTTGCCGCAGACGGCTACGCCCGATAAGTGCTCGTCTAGGACTCTCTCTTTGTGTGTGTTTGTAAAGGAATGACGCTGACGGCCTACAGGTAGGTAGGCATCTGATTGGGGATTCATAAACCCTGGGCTTGGCACTCTACGACGGCGACAAGATCAATGCGTTCTAAGCCGTAGGGCAGGTGTCAGTTCTTAGAAGCGCACGGTAAGTGGCACCCGGACCAGCGGGGAGAGGGAATGGGATTATTAGTAGTCGTCGTCTTAGTATAGAAGAGGGTGGCAGTTGTGTGTGCAGGTGAAAAGTGTTATTATTCCAAGTTTAGCAAGGTGACGTTGTCTAGGGTGGCACTCTTCTCACCGTTCTATTGACTGAAAGCGAAAGGCTTCGTATCAATAAATCTTGTCCTGAATTCCCTTACCACGAAAGCTTGGCCAGTATCATCATGCCACCTGTTGTAGTCGTTAGGAAGACCTTGTTTTTTTGAATCCGTTCAGATGCCAAGCGAGTGGCGTCGTGTAGATGATGGTGTATCGTCTGAAAGATGCTGTGGGCCCTATGTATATAGGCGTCTTGGATGACTGTGAGATGTACTTGGCAGAGGGCGGCTGTGATAGCGACATGTCGTGATGGTACTTGATCACAGTTACGCAGTGGCGACTGTGGTTCCTCTCTTGTCATCACTCACATCATCATTATCAGATGCTTCCTAGCCACAGTCGCGCCAGGCCGACAGCAATCTCTTCCGCCCCACCAGCCGGGCGACAAAAGGAGCGGAACGCCTGCTGGGAGAGAGATAAGCGAGAGATGGGCGAAAAGTGCCTACGTAAGCAACATCAAAGTGACGAAATTTCGTTACCTTGGCGTGTAAGAGCAGGTCCTATTTGGTCCACAGCGCCACCATCTCGGCTACTAGACTTTACTTATTAACAACCAAGGCATGCCATCCATATAGGATACATACCACAGACCAAAAAAACTATTAGACTGTACTATTCGAGACGAGCTTTGTCAAGAGCAAGAGGAAGAAGAGTAGTTAGGTTCGGATTGCAAATGGGTAGATTATGAGGCGGTGGTCACCGTCAACAGAGCACGACTAGAAGGGATATATGGGTGTGCAACGAGAAGAATGTCGAGGTCGGCTTGGTTCATTGACTCCCTCGTGGGATGGCTCTTGATGCTACTAATGTTGCCGGATGCCAGCCAGTCCCATTCCCGTCCGCATTATCAAGGCTAATTTCATAAGGCGCGAAGAATCTTAGGGGAGACAAACCTGACGGCGTAGATAGATAAGTACTGTCTATGTCATAGTACCAAGATGTGCAGTCATCGGACATCGTGTCCTTCGTCCCTCACCTCTCAGCTCCAGCCTCTCACGCCTCACTTCCACTTCCACTTCCACTTCCACTTCCTATCGTCACCTTCACGGAATTCGCTAATCCCTTTTCACATGCAAGCCCCGTCGCTTCCAAGTGCTTTACATAATTCATCTTTGTGATTAGATGCACTTATTGAGACGGGAAGAGGTGTGAATGGTTTCAATTAATAGACTAGGCCGGCTGTGGGAAGCAATGTCGTTGCGGCCTGAGTTGTCAGCCACCAGTGGCTAGTATGTAAGGTGTGGCTGTGGTTACACTGACTCTTCTGCTTCCAGCTAATTTTAGTGGCTGAGGTCCCCCTGGTTGGTTCATGTCCACCTAAACAATGACGACTCCGACATCGAATATGGCCATCATCATCCTCCTGCCCTCGACCTTGACTTCGACTTGGACCACCGCCCCCGAGCTGCTCGCCGCCGGCTGCATTACACCTCGACGACTCTGTCACCTTCTTGAGCACGTCAAGGATCACATCAATGACGTTGCCGAGCGATTCGATGGGATCATCCTAACCATTACCGACCATGTCGACGCCGTCTGCAAGCAATACACTGCGGATAGCCATGTTCCCGGCTTTTGCTTTCGCGAGCTGCGCAAGCAGGACCTCCTGAGCATTGTCGGCGAGGTCGCTTACAGCCAGGACACCAACAGCGTCCTAAGCCGAGCCGATCTAGCACCTCCATCGTCTTGGCCGTCGTCGTCATCGTCGTCGACATCGAGCACCCCCCACGCGCAGCGCACGCCCCCCTCCAGCAATGCCCGTTGGTGACGGTCACAACGGTACCTTGTAGCTGTATCTCTTCTTTGCACCTCAAGGTTAGATCTCCATCCCTACCACATCCAGCGTCCTCGCAATGGCTTCACAAAAGTTGACGGCATCTTTACAGGCGACGAGGAATACCTACTTTTGCCGTGTCTTCACCTTGCGGCTGACCATCAATCAGCTCATGAGAGTCCGACTTGGAAGACAGGCAAGATGGCTGCACCAACCAGAATCACCGCCTGCTCTCGGTCACGGTGACAAGCCTGTCCTGACTTGGACAAAATCGCAAGCAACCAACACACGTCGGCCGTCTCGCAAACGCTCATAGAGGCCGAGGCCCCGCCTTCAATCGTGACGACCCATCTGTACCATTTCCCGTGGCGGCCTCGGAAACGCGCCCCACGACCACAGGTTGCATCTTGTAACCCTCTATTTCGTGTACTCCCGTACGTCTTCTCCTCTCTGCCACCCCGATCACGCTGTCGTCTGAACAATTCTGTCCCATAATTCATATCTATCTCCTATGACCAAGAGACGAGAAGACTCATCATTACCTTGCAGTCAGTACTCCATCTATCCCTTACCGAAACCCCTCCCCCATCCGTAGCACCACGTGCATCGAAGAGGAGGTGGAGTATGGCGTCAGATGTAGCCGAAACTGCGCCCGCCGGCATGGCATCCGACGCAGCCGAAACCGTGCCCACTGCCAGTAACCCGCGCAGCACAGTTGCGTACAACGGGAGTCGGGCCTCTGGGCTCAGGATGAGGGATGCCTTAACGAACTCGCCGAACGCGTCCATGTAGGCAACATGGCCATGACGTCCCGCCCGTTCGGGCTAGCACTATTACTCGACATCAATGTCGTGGTGCTTAGTGTTGCCGAGTGGACCGCTTTTGAGGGCAAGATGCGGAGCTAGCTCACGTACAGCCTTGACGGTATCATGAAGACGCTTGAGTTCAGGTTTCAGTTTAATAAGAAGAAAGGGGGAAAGGTGTACACGTGGCCGAAGGCGCTTCGCGAGACGTTTATAAGGAGCATTTATTTGCAAGGGTTACCAGTGTCTCGCCGGCGGCGGCTGCGATGGTATTCTACACATCCACTTCCCAGGGAAAAGGAGTTACCGGGAGAGAGGGATGACTCACCTACTGACCCCGAGCCCGAGCTGGATGCGAGACCGAGGACCATCACCCCGCCAGTCGCCGCCGTCTCCATGTCAGCGCCCGCAGAAATGTGCGGCAGAGGCATCGAAAGGGGCATCGACGATGGCTTCCTGGGCCTCCAGCAGCAACAGCGGCAGCTGCGGTCGCAGCCGCTGAGATCGATTCTCCACAAGACCTCCCCCTGCCTTGGTGCCCGCGCCTGCGTCCCCCACTACCCCTATAGCCGTCATCTTTGAGACCTGTTACTGACAACATGTCGAGGCAGGAGAGCGCGCTCGTGATCGGATATGTTGCCTACATGGACGCGTGCTTCGTCAGCCTGACGCTCTGTTCGAGCAGCCGAGCCACCGTCAGCAACATCTGATGCTGCTGGTCGGCGGACCGCCGGGCCTCTGCTGTCTTCATGGTTCCCCTATTCCGCTGCTTTCGCGGTCAACTACTGCCACACATATATGTACCTTAGTACAGTCAGACGGCGCTCTGTGGTGGCCTCTTGGCGTAAGTTCACCAATCCATTCACAGGCTTCTTGAGTTGGGTCATGATGACTGACATTTACCGTGCAGCCGAGGGACCACATCTCTCGCCTTTGTAACGCACTCATTCACTCTGGCCTTGCTGTGGCCACACCGACATCGGGATGGCGGGACAGCGACTCTCGTCTCCCGTCTCTCAACCACGCACCATGACAAAACCTCGGGTCCTCGCTCGCTCGCCCACGATGCCACCGCCACCACAGCGCTCCTTGTTTTGGCCGTGCACCCGCTTGCCACACACTCTTACCGGGCCTTTTGATCCCTGTGAGCGTGCGGTAGGGGCGTATGTTGTCGGGGTGGGGCGACATTAGGAAGGGTCTGACCAGCCCTCCTTGATGGCTTACTGAGGTTGAGGGTTATGAATGCAACCACATGTAGGTACCCAAGGCTGTCTCGAACCGTGCTTCTCACTACATGTGATATCGACCGGTCCTTGGTGGGAGCTGCCGCCCGCGGAACTCAAGACGACGACGACCAGGTCGGCCCTCACGCCGAAGTGTGTGGCGGCCCAGCCGTCTGGATGGAACCGCCGCAGCGCCGGGGCCAGGCCGTGTTTCTACAGCGCGATCTTGAGCCGCCTGAAATCGGCCCTATCTTAACCATATGGCAGATAATGGAGATGATGCCGTCCTTGACTCCTAGCGTATGCTTAATGATTCCGGGACATGGGTTAATAGGTTGCCGGTCGGGGCTGCCGCCCTTAATGCTCTATGCTAGATCCCGTATCGTCTCGGCATGCCGGCGAGACTGCCTGTCGGCTTATCTGTGCAGGTAGTCTCTCGCCCCCTCTGCCGTGTTCCCCGACACGCTGGTGCTGTACGCCGGCAGCAGCGCGCGGAAGGCCTCGTCGCAGGCAAAGTACCACACGCAGACGACGTGCTGGTCCCACTCGCAAATGCGCACGACCTGACCCAGTCCAAGTCTTCCAGGCTCTTGTACACCCACGCCATATGCCACGTGCCGAAGCCTGGGTCAATGCCGTTGTGGGTGCGCCGCAGCGCGCGGAGCGTCTTGCTGGGCCAGTCGGGTAGCATTTTGCCGCTGACGGACCCCTTTGGAAGCTGTGTGATACGTATTGTGCTGTGGTAGAGGGACTTGACAAGGTCGAAGGTTTTGTAGAAGTCGGGGTGCCGCTCAACCGCCGCATAGGCGAGGAGGTCTTGGACTGATGAGATACGGAGGCGGTCGAGCTGGAGCATTTGGCGGTACAATGCGAGAGAGATGTTTCTTGTTGAACTGTTATGGCGTAAGACGAATGGCGGAGATGGTGGCGATGGTGGTGGGGATGATGGAATGGCGAACCAGATCACCAGTCCTAGCAAGAGCAGTGTCACTAGACAGATGGATATAGTAACATCATAACGATAATGTGCCAGAAGCATGGCCTCACAGGTTCTTGTTCTTCTTCTTCCCCTTCAGTCCCATCACATAAGGGCCAATCCAAGGACTCCTCCACGTGACCGGCCCCAAATGAAGAGCCATGAGGAGTCGTCCGGTAAAGTCCAAACAAACGAGCGACCATTCCGGATCGGTTAAAGCCAGCTATAAACTTGTTTGTTGTTATAGAGAGCAAGGAAAGAAGGTATCGAGTGAAGATGACGGGTACTAGGGCTGATGATATTGCGGCCCCGTACTGCTTGGGTTGGTGCACTGTCACTTACTTATATACCTGATAAGTAATGACAGTATTAGCAGGCTGGGGCTCACTTACTGACTGGTTCACTATCTCGGCTAATACGCGTGTATTGCCCCCCTCACTAATTTCATCTGTTGATTACCTTAAATTTTTATACTAATAGCTTTCATGGGATAGCGTATGTCATGCTGGGCGATATTATCGCACACGTTGTTGGTACTGTTGTTGATGGTCCCCAATGTCCAGCGTCCAATTGCGGATATTTTACCGACGCCCGGTGTTACAGCATCTTGCGAGGTTAATCACACGCCTTCCTTCTTTATCCAGTGCAGCCTCACGCCTAGTCTCGGCGAAGAGAGGCTCTGTGATGGAACCTGCGGCTGGAAATTGCCACGCGGCCTATGGCGGCCGACGGTACAGAGGAATCAATCATCTCACTCTCTGGCAGCATCGTGACTTTATCATACAATGTCTGGATGAGTGCTAACACATACGACCATACCCACTGGAAAACTCGGGATCCCGTCCGCTCTCCCATAGATAAGCCAGTGAGGGCCGGATTAGTAGTTGGGTCGGTGACGACCAGCGAATACCTGGTGTTGTATGTTCCTTTTTGGGGTGTTTTTGAGGCATTGTTTGTTTGGGATTATACGTATTATGCATGTATGTATTCCTCCAACAATTCACATCTATAGGAACCGTACGTTGGGATGGGGCGGGCAGAGTGACTATAAAGTTGCAAGGAATAAAGGAAACAGGTTTAAATTCTTACTCTTATTAGTAAGCTTTGCGTAGTCCTTCTTATATAAGGCCACCTTCCTTACTAAGGTAAGCTTCTACAGAATTACCGTAACCTGATCGTGGTGGATGGATGGCAAGGGCAAGTAGAGGCATGGCAACGAGGCGGTGGTGGGTGGGTTTGATAGCTAGAAGAATGTAGAGAAGGCCATCTGGGATAACGTAGAGTCGGGTGTTCATCATGTTGTTGTCGAGGCAGTCGGAGGCTTCACCTTTTTGGATGAGCGCCAAGGTTTTGCTGCTGTGTGGGCCATGACTTGAGGGCAAAGCTTTAGATCAGAAGTTTGTGTCTTCGATTAATGACCGCGTAAAAATAGTAGCATCATTGACTGATACTTACTGTCAGTACGTTTACACTGCTCTTGACCAATTATTATTATCTCCACACTTGCCAGCAAGTATCTTCTATCAAGAGTAACATGGACCTTGGGTATAAACCCGAAGGAAGGTAGGGTTATAGGAATTGCGCTTAGCGAACTAATGGAACAGAGATGGCCCACTTCAATGTGTTCCAAACAAACCTACTGAGACGCGTATGAACCTGATGTTAACGCCAACATCAAGCGGGTACTGATACGAGTCGCAACACAAAATACTAGCCTAGCAGAGGCTAATCCAGCCGTATCCAGGCAGAAGGTTCCCTGGTTAGCATTACAGTAGCATCTAGTGCTTTTTCTTCAGTTTCAAAGGTAATCATTACACGATAAAGTATTAACTGAACTTTGCGTTGGCGCCGGATGTCGTAGAGCCGAAACATAATGTCAGCTCACTATTGGGCTGATACTTCATTGTTGATCAGCACATATTAGGCAGGCAGCCAGCCAGTAATGATGTCTACCTAGTTTGGCTTGGTCCACCGGTGCTCAATTCAGCCCGTTCCTAGCACGCCACATTCCGGGCGTCGAAAGCAGGGATCAGACTTAGTTCATGCGCTGATACAGCGTGTAGTGGCGCCCAATTGCTAGCTGAAAATTACAAAACCGGGCAAAGGAGTCTCAAATGTTTCCCGAATACGTGCATTTTGCCGCCCGTTTTATGTAGCGTACCTAACCATGTGGCTGCGGACCGTACCCATTGGTTGCGGGCGTAACCGCCCCCGTACCTGAAGTCTCTAGGGCCGGGTAGCAGGGACACTTACTCTCAAATGTATTAGTGCCAAGGGTGAGGATATTATGCATTACGGAGATCTGTACTAGTGTGTTGTCCACACCGCCCCAATTTACTTGACGCTCCATGGCAGATGTCCTGCACATGGATGCAGCCTTCAGCTCGCCACAGAGCATGCTGTTCTGGAATCAGTCACGTGTACCTTAGTTCTTCCGCATGCAGTATATGTTTCGAGACGCGAATGAGACATAAGGCTACTTAGGCCGGTCGTCTCCAAGACTTTCCCACCTCGTTGCGGAAATCACTGTTGCATTTCTCTCTTTTCAGCCAGCCACATCGTGGTCCGTGCCTTATGATGGCGAATAATCTGCTGTCATGATACAGCCGTTAAGGGAGGCAGTATGTTGATTCTTTGGTCTCCGTGATTCTTAAACGTTTCATGTCACTCCAAAGACACGCTAACTAAATGTCTGGAATGGCTAAAATATCACTAAGGAACTACATAGGTTATGTTGGATTGGATATCATAAAACTAATTACTCTGTACGTTACGTTCATAGTCCCTGTAATCGAAAGAGGGGTCGTCAAAGTAGGCATGCAGGTGAGGCTTCTGACAGCCAATTTAGGTTAATATAAGGAATATCACGCAAAGTGAACAACCGAACGATGGCATTCTGAGCGAGAAATATGAGCTTCGTGAGTAATATATCTCTTAATCCCACATAAGCAATCAACATTCTCTTGCAGTACGGAAATGCCCTTAGGACTAAAGCCTTGCACGAGTTCGTCCCTGTTTGTCTCAGTGCCTTTACATAGGATAATAGTCCTCAACCGGAGTTGAGCCCACCATCGGGGCATTCCCCTTGTCATCCCCCCTCAGTGCATAAAACGCCCTTATACTCTGAACATCGGTGTCCTGAATCTCGGGAGGGGTTTTTCTGTACGTCATGACCGAGTCATTGTTACTCGGCCCTAGCTGCACGGCTTTGATGTCCTCCTGGGGCTTGCCTGTGTCCCGATCCAGATCGAGAGCGAATTCATGCCTCAACCCCAAAACGTGGCCTAACTCGTGCGTAAACATCTTCCACATGTTTGCCTTCCACTTGGGCATGGAGAACGCCGTATTGTACACCATCATATTGCTCAGCTCGTTCGGATTGGGAAAGAATGCGGATGCCAAGACCCCGTCTTTGTCTCCACCGTGCCACAAGGCAAAAGTCGCGTCCGTTGGGTTCTTAATCCACTCGAACTTAACACCCACGTCAAGATCATTCCACTTCTGGCAGGCCATGTTGAGGTGCGCAGCAGCGTAGTCTGCGTCCGCTGGGGTCTTGAACCCTTCCTTGAAGACGACCCACTTGATGGTGGAGCCGGGAACCCAGCGAGGGCATTCGTGCGTGAGGCCAAGCATAATCCCGCTGAGGTTTTTGTTTTTGCGGAGAGCTACGGGGATGGGCTTTTGGGTGATGCAAGACGGGATAAAGTCATCCTCAGGAGCTGAGGGAAGCGTAGGTAAAATGGGAGGGTTGGTTGGCGCTGGTTTAGGAGAGACGGTGTCGAGGGCGTGTTCACCGATAACCTCGGTGATCTGGTCGAGGATAGCCTCCTTCGTGGTTGACTCTGAGGCGGAGGTGGTGCTAAGATCGGCCATGTTGGGGCTGTGGTGAAGAGCCCTACTATTTTTGTGAGGAGGTGATGGATTATCAGAGGAATCAAGGGGAGCAAGGGGAATAGATATAAACAGTGTGTGCTTGGAAAGACGTGATGCTTCATGGGATTTACTTGGGCTGGGCTGATGAACGGCATTAATATATTGACGTGAATAACGTGACAATATGTGCGCCCCAGTCGCGACGACATTGGACCCCCGATCTCGGCTTCTAGAATATATTACCAAGCTAGCTGCTGATTGGTGGACGTACGAAGGTGTGTAACCTGCCATGATTTTCTATTTGCATGTTCAGCTTGCGAACAGCCTAACCCAGATAATGCCTCTATTCTTTTCCCCCTAGTTTGCATCTCAGTGGTGGCTGGCTGTAGAGAGACCGATAGCCTGCAACTAGCGGGGCTATGGTAGATTGGTAGAGCTGAGCGACGTTCACGTTGGTCAGCCAGCCACAACATACAACCATCCCTGAGGGGAAGAGCATGAACGCATCGAGATCCAAGTTAGTGACAATATACTGGTGCTAGTTTAGGATCTAGACTTCTCATGCTGCGTGGGTAGCCGCAAACGAGCTCAAGACTGGAGGATCAGACCATCGCGTCCCTTTGCTGAGAGAACATAATGTGTATATATATACGATCAACATCCATCCATTGAATCCGCTCTCAAAGCATCGCCAGGACAACTCAACTCTCCAGCTTCTTCGCTTTCGAACATCACGTCACATCATTTACTTTTACTTTTCCTTTGACCAGTCCGATACAGGCACCATGGCTGCACCTCAAGTCCTGTTTGTTGCCCTTCTCGAGGTCCCTGGAGGTAGAAACCCGCTAACAGATCGACTAGCTCTGTGGAAAATCTGAGCCATGAACCCACTGGGTGGGACTACGACCACGAAAACGACCCTAATGCTCCACCCAACATCGAGGCCGAGCTAGAGAAGCTTGAGCCAAGCCATGGTCATAATGACTACTCGCAGCTGGTCGCGATTCCCATCTCGGCTGAAGAGATCGAGGCCGCTAGCAAGATAGATTATGTCAAGTGGAAGCAAGAACACGCAAAAAAACCACACCACGGTAAGCACCGGGCCACCGATCCCCTAATCAACCCCTCCCTGGTGCCCATTGCTAACATGCTCTCAGCCTTGGGTTTCGAGTTTGCTGAGCACAGCTATATCGGAGACTCGCTCACTCTGGCCTGGGACGACGAGCAGTCCTACGTTGCCAAGTACAAGCCGTTCAGACTACCCAACGGTCTGGAGGTGACATACGGTCAGATTAACGGCCTCGCTGGAGACTTCTACGGCACCGTCAAACCCATCAGCGACGGCAAGAATCTCCAAGACCAGCGCAAAAGGTTCCTGAGTGCCTGGTACTGGCTCGCTCAGGACACCACGCGCAACCCATCCGAGGCCCAAAAGATCCTCAACATCCTCTCGACCGAGGTCGACATGGTGCAGGACGCCCTCGATAAGGGCCAGGACCCCTCCACTGTCTATCCTCGGATCCCCGACGTGAACGCGCAGCTGCAAATTTACACTTTCCAACGCCCTGGTGAATGCCCCAGCTACCTGGGTCTGGCCAAAGTCAACTGGGACCACTTTGGCGAGGATGCTCGTACGGCTTACAGCGCATGCCACTCAGTCGCCTTGCAGGTCGCTGCCGGTGGAGACTTGCAGCTTGCCTACGCTATGAATGCCTTTGGCGACCATTTCCTCCAGGATTCCTTCGCTGCCGGCCACATGCGGACCCCGAGACGCAAGCTCCATGACAGCACGGGAGCGGCCGACCTCTGTGCAAAGGTAGCGCCCCCCCCACCTTTACCTTTAACCTAGAGACCCTAGACCAAGATTTAACCTAGTGGCTTACACACAAGGCAGTTCATGCATGATGAGGACAACGCTATTGGTCTCTCTGTCAAGAGCCCCATTGGGCGCGCCTGGCACACGTTCGGAGACAAGCGCCTCCTCGACAAGGAAGACATCTCCAACAAGAACGAGGCCTGGAACGCGGTTCGCGCATCTGCGGACGAGATCTACAATGCCTGGAAAGCCAGGGCGGTGCCCCAATACCCCCAGTATGCCGCGTGGAACTACGCTCCTATTCTGAGCGAGGTCCAGAGCAAGGTTGCGCCTCTCTTCCGGGCCGACGGCCAGCGCCGAGCCGACATCAGAAAGCGCTGCCAGGCTAAATACACCAATAACTACTGGTACTGGTCGACGGCTTTAGATCTCAAGACGAGCGGGCCGTGGGACTATCCTATTACGCCGACGGCGGATTGTAGTATCTGAGCTGTCCTTGGCTGTGTTTGGCCCGGCCTTGTTTGTTCTCAAAAGACTTTAGTACCGAACGTTTTCTGTTACTAGGTAATGGTCGGATGGTATTGCAGCTAGAGCTTAAGAGGGTTCAAACATGGCTCGAGGGGTTAAGGACAGCATCTACTATTCGATTTACTAGAAGTTCTATCGCAGGAGTATAGTAGGGATGTCATAGATACAGGTTCGGTAGCGCAGCCCGGGCTTTACTAATGAGTCGGCCTCGGGTGGTGCTGAGGCATAGCTTGCAAGGCATACATTTAGAACCTGGCCTATGGCTAGCTATTGACTATGTGATGGAGAGTCCTACTATAATGTCTGGCTATAAAATACCTTTGGTCTTACATGCTGAATGCTGAGTAATTTAGGAATTAATTACAAAATAGCAAAGACAATGTAACAGTAAGACCGGTGTGAGGTAGTTACTGCGTAATACATCAAAACAGATACAGGCTTAGATAAGGTGAGCTCAGGGGGTGAGGAGGTGCTCGAGAGGTGTTGTCGGTCGGCGGATCGGTCGGAAGTCTAAGAGGTGTGAGCCTGGCGCATGTGAAAGTACACACAAGAAAAGCAGAAGAGTAAAATGCCGGTTGTTACAGTGTATCATATGTGTTAACGACATGGGATTTGAACAACCTGATTAAGGCATTTAATATTACCTTGACATCGTTGGCTTTAAGGTGACTATGATATCTAGCTAGGTAAGAGGTGTGATAGTCTAGTAATATCTGGTTGTTAGTTTTGGTAATAGTAAAAACCGTAGCAAGCTTCAAGGTAACTATAGTCGGATTCTATCGAATAATCAAGACAGCTTTACGCGAGATATAAGAACAATAAGCATCCCTTTCTACAAGAGATAGTTAAGCATGTGTAGCACGTATACAACACAGCTAGAACCAGACTTACGTAGGCGGTACGGATAGGGTTTATACGGTGCCGCGTGGTCCACCCTTGTAGAATGACAGCCAGGTGTCAATTTGATCCACTGAGGTGTTGAGAACTTGAACAACTTACAGGTACAAGGGTTTTACGGAAGAGATCGACATCCCGTCGGGTCCCGATGCGGGGTTACTACCGAATGGAATGTCATAGACAACGGATACCTAGAGATCGAGATAAGGAGTTAAGGACTCACCTTGGTTCTCATGTTGTGGGGCATGCAATGCTGAACTCTCGACTGCAGGTCCCTGGTCGGAACTTCGGAGAGCTTTTGGGAGAGTTTTTGGAGAAATTAAGGCCGGCCTAGCGGCGATGACATCCACACACCGCCCAAGATTGACCTAAGAGGGGGGTTACCCTCTTTTATTATTTTCACGGCCCTCTAACTGAGTTATTATATTAGGATGGGGAGAAGAAGACCTATAATAACATTCTAACTAACTTAGCTAATGAGACTAATAGAATAGTTCTATAATAGTTATATAAGATTAAACGGACCTTCAGTTTAAGTATTTTAAAGTAAGGTTAATAATTATTACAAGTCGTTACTTTGAATAACATCTAAGTATTTTTGATAATAGATTATATATTTTAGAGACAATCTTAACCATACTTTTATTAGACTGAAATATATAGGAAGTTATATTTTTATAAAGCTATAGTTAATGAAAATAGTTATTTAAAAAAAGGAAAAGCTACAGCTACTTTAAAGCTTTTTATTAGAAGGTATTCATCTACTAGCTAAGAATAAAAATCTTTTTTTCTATTACCTAGATGTTAGTTGTATATGAGACTATATTCTTATTAGTAGAATACTTTTAAATATATAAAAATATACTTGTATTCTTATTTAGCTATTAAAAATAAATATAGGATAAAACTACTTGAGGTAGTAATCTAACAGCTATGAAGATCTCTATTACAAAAAGTCTTTTATATTTATAAATAAATATTAATATAGTTAACCTTATCTATAAGACAGTAATTATTTTATTTCACTTATTTTATTTCACTAATAAACTTTCTTATATAGTAATCTAAATGTAGCTTCTAGCTTAGTTGTACATAGCTTTAATCTATCTCTTTTATTCTAGTAATATTCTTTTATATAGAATAATACCCTCTTAATAATAACAAAGTTGTATTTATAGCTAATACTCTTAACTACTCTTCTCTTCAATATTTTAGATTATAGTAAGTAGGCTAAACTAATAAAACTAGGCCATATATAGAAGTTGAAGCCGGATAATAAGGAGATATATAACTATATAACTAAACAATAATAATAACTATATACTAAAAAAGTAAATATTAATACTAGGAAAAAGAACTTTATAAGTAGATTTTAATATATCTAATTAAGGCTAAAAAGATATTAAAAAGATTAAAAGTATAAGGTCTTTAGTTTATAAGAGTTATATATTCTCTTCTTTTATTTAGCGTCTTTTCTATTCCATATATATATATATATATATATATATATATATATATATATATATTATGTTTCTTTTATATCTCTATATACGCTTCTATATTTATTACATATATTTCACTTATATCTATAGTCTACTATTGTAATACTTAAAAAGAAGATATCTAAAAACGATAAAGGGTAAAGTCTTTAACTCCGCTTTATTCCACTAGTTTACTGAACATATAATAACTATAATATATATAATATAATAATATTGAATCCCTTTAGCCTATACTTAATGCTACTATTTTAAAATAACAGAGATACCTAATAATATAAAGTAACTACTATAGAGGACTTTAACTATAACATAAATAACCCTAATAACCCTATATTACCTTATCTATATATCGGTATCAATAGCTAAAGACCTAACTAGGCTATAGCTTACTTAATATAGTAATAACAATAATATTCTTAAACCTATTATTAAGGTTATAATAACTTTAAAACTATTAAACTAGTATGAATAATCAACGTATTAGCTATATAATAACTCTCTTTAAGTCTCTTAAGGCTATAAAAAGCCTTATACCTCAAGTTATATTATGTAAAGATAACTCTTCTTAATAGTCTTACTAGCTCCAGGTAGATATACAAAAGATAACTAACGCTAGACTTTCTTTTATAAATTTATTTTCATTAAGTTTATCTTTTCATTTTTATTTTATTAAATAATATAAAAAAGATTAACCTCTAGAATCCTTAAAGAACTTTTTAACTAGCTAATAATTATACCTTGAAGATAAAGTATTTAGATTATATAAGAGCTAGCCTTTATATTATAAAGCTTAATCTTAAGGCTATTAGTAAAAATAAAACCTTTTTTTAAAGTATTTTCTATTATTAAGGGGAGCATAGTAGCCGTGAGCCTAAACCTTTTAATTAAAAAATATAATAGTGTAATCGCTAAAAAGATTTAGCCTTGTATCTTAAGGCCTAAATTTATAGCTAGTCTAAATATAGATAACTATAATAATCTTTACTACTTTATAGATACTATAAATATTATAGTAAACACTAATAAGGCTAAAAAGGAATAAAAAAGATATAAAGATATCTTATTATACTAATAGTAGGTTAGTTATATTATGATATTATATTAACATTAGGGTAGTTCAGTTAATCTTACTAGTAATATAATAGTAATTAAATTAAATTATAAGTAATATAAAGGTCTTATAGTAATATAAAAATATTAAAAATAATAAGAGTTAATAATATATAGGTTAATAGAACCTAAAACATCTTTCTAAAGTTATTAAACTAATAGCGGCTAAACGGTCCACGTAAGGGTAAATTTATCTTATATATTATAACCTAATAAGTATATATAATAATAAACCCTACCTAGCTAGAAGTATAGGCAAGACAGTCTTTATATTAACAGGATAAACAGAATAACTATATAGATAACTCCGTAAAATAGAAAAACTATAATATAAGTTATATAATAATAAGAAGGACTACTAAATAATAAACACTTTAGGTAAAAGACTAACCGGTTGATAATATTCCTTAATAAAAGACTAATAGATAGCTGTTACTTTATAGTATACTAATAGAAATAGGACTTATATATAAGATAGACTTAGATATACTTAAGGATAGACTTCTATAGCTTTTTAATAATTAACTTATAATATATTCTTTAAATATCTTTTAATAACCCTTTAGTGGTTTATTAATAATAAAGCTATATAAGCTACCCTTACGTCTTTAACTATATAACTAATCACCAGGTAATTAATAGACCAGTTAGCCTATAATACTATTACTAAGTATCAACCTTAGCTATACTATTAGCGGAAACCCTACTGTCGGATTACTAACCGTAACAATATACCAAGAGTTAGATATAAAAGAGAGGTCTTTATCTATAATATAACAACTAAACCTGTCTAATAACCTATAAAAGATTATATATTAGAAGTGCCCTTTTGACTGCTGATAATTAATTGAAGTCTTACTGTTAAAGTTGGCAACCTGCGGTATAAGTCGTAAGCGACAGAAGTTCTGAAAATCACGATACGATGCCATAGGCCCGTACTCTTAAATATAAGAGTCTAGATATTAGGTATTATAGTTATCTATCTGTAACAATAGGTTTACTATAGAAATGGCGTTTTCTATATAGGTTAGGAATAGTAGGATCGGTCGGTAGAGGCAGATAGCTGGCAGTAGTGGTGGGCGGCCCACGAAAATACTAAAAGGGGCCGTAAAATTACCTACTACTATTACAGGCTTGCAAAGTCGCCGACGGGTCAGTGCCGCTCATCCCCCCCTAGCTACCGGCCTTAAAGAAACCTACAGGTACTTGCCGGTGGAGTGGCTGAACCGCGCCGCAGCAACATAAGAAATTCCTAGCAGCAACCATCATCAGTACGGGGTTTCACATATCAAATGAGAGGAGCAAGAGTGCCCTGTCAAGATAGTTGGAGGTGCCAGTCTTGTCTTCGTTTTTGCCTTGGAACAGGGCGTATGAGGTATTCACGAGGGGAGTTGAGTCTCCGACGAAGGGAGTGGCGCCGGTGACGATCTGAGTTGTTGCATGGCAGGTGCCCACCACCGAGGCGTGGACGACGAGTTGTTGCAGTATGGTTTCAAAGACTGGACGTCTGAGTTGGACAGACAGGACTTGGCCGGGGATGAGAAGCTGAGAGCAGACTTGTCCTTCCTAGTGGGATACAGGAACCTGGGGACGATGGCTAAGTACTCTTGACAAGCCTCTCTCGTTAACCGGACAGTGACGCAAACAAGCGGTCTAAGCGGCCTTCTACCACATATTATTGAAAAGTTAGATTGCTTTCGCACGTTTATGAACAGCATGCGAGGGGCTTTAAGACCATTTGCCACTTGCGATAGATGAAATGTTGGACTGGTGGGGTGGTATGAGCAAAAGCCATATATCTAACTTTGTTTTATTAGGCCTATTTTAATAGGCTAAAGATTAATATATCTAGTGGCTAAAGGATAATAAAGGAGTATAACGGTAGATATAGTATATATATTTTATTCTTAATATATTCCTATATAAAGTCTATTGATATATAGCTATAATATCTATCTAGAACTAGTAGTCTAGCTATCTTTAGCTTATTAGATATAATACCTAAAATAAAGATCTTTTTTAGCTACTTAAAGGTAATCTTTTTAGTTATCTAGCTATTATCTATATATATAAAATATTATCCTTTATATCTAGATAGATTAAATAAAAATAATTAGGTTTAGACTAATTTACCTTTATATATAACTAATAGATATAAGGACCTGTTATTAGTAGTTATATTCTTAATAATAGTGTTACGGTCAGTAATCTGACAGTAGGGTTTCCGCTAATAGTATAGCTGAGGTCGGTACTCGGCAACAGTAATGTTGGCTTGTTGGCCTGTTGATCACCCGGTGATTAATCGTGTGGTTAAAGGTTATAAGGCTCGCTTATATAGCTTTTTATTAACAGATTATTAAAAAGATACTAAAAGGTATTTAGAGAATATATTATAAGTTAATTACTAAAAAGCTATAGAAGTCTATCCTTAAGTATATTCAAGTCTATACTATATATAAGTCTTATTCCTCTTGGTACTAATTATATCCTATGATCCTGTTGGTTCTAATCACTTCTCATGATCCATTAAGCGCTCGGTAAGTGCTACTGATCGCTTAGTAGGTCTTAGTGATCGCTTGATAGGTCCTATAAAGTGATCACCTTATCTTATCGTTATATGACCTATACTATAGTTCTTCCTTCCCAAGGAGTCATCCTTCCGTTGGTTTATATAAAGGTTATGTCGCCTGTCTGTTGTCCTGCCTGGTAAGGCAATATTGCCTATAACTTATTAGGTCGTAACATCAGGTCTCCCCTCTAAAGGTCTTGTCCTTAAGACCTGTATTAGTAGGTGGCATATCCCATGTTAGGGGTTTTTGTTAAGTTCCTCCTTCTCATGTCTTGCTGACGCCATATCAGATCCTTAATTGCGACAAGCGTCTTCTACCTTTTATTATAAACACTATACTTTATAGATTTTCTAGTTTAGATATAAAGTCATGCCTTATATATATTGTTATTCTTAAGGGGTATAGTGTAAGATAATAGTGGGGAGTAGTATTTATAGTAAGTATACTTGTTTAGGTTGACCCTATAATATAACTCAAGATACAATCTATTCTTATATATATTTTATTATAACTTAATATTTTTCTATTAACCTATTATAATAGATTATTTACTTAATAAAGTAAATTGTTTAGATTATAAAGAGTAATCTAAAAAAGTAATTCTTTATTAAAAAGTAGATATACTAAGGAAGGCTTAGGCTAAAATAGATATATCGCTGGCAAAGCTTGATTATATTTATAAGGTGAAAAGGATAGTGTTTAAGAAGGGTAAGGCTGTGTTATCCTTTATTAAAGAAGAAGAGGTAGTACCAGAGTCTGCTATGGTTTATAAGGTATAGTCTAGCGGTGCTTTTAGTGTAGTAGATTAGGATTCTATATTAAATAAGAATACCGATCTATTGAATTTTAATTTTAATCTTTCTAGGGAAGTGGTTAATAGAACTTAGTTTACGGCTGGCGTTCCTAGGCGAATAAAGGAATTTTTGTCTTATAGCCTGTTTGCCTTATATGGTCGCTATAGTGGTTGTGGTCGCTTTACCTTGTTCCCTGGTGTCTTAGGTGTTAGACATGTGTTTTGTTCTTTATGTATATTATAATTGTTCTAATACCTAATGATTTCTTCTTTTATATTAGCCAGGTTAAAGTCCGGTTCCTATGGGTTTTCTTTGTGGCCATAGTCCTTCTATTTAATCAGGTAATATATATCGATTCCTCTATCCAGTCTCTCTAGTTCTATGTGGTCGATGATCCGTTCAACGATATATTCTGGCTTATTGTCTTCTATAATAATAGGTTCTTTAACTATAGATCCTTATAGTGCTGGTTTAAGTAGCATAATATAGAATATCAGGTAGATCTTTATTCTTTCCGGTAGATTAAGGTTATAACTAATATTTAAGACTTTTCTAAGAATTTTAAAAGGTCTAAGTTTCTTATAGTTAAGTTTATCGTAAGGTTGCTTGGTTTTAATGTTTCTATAGATAAGATACACGCTATCTCCCTCCTTAAAGGTTGGTCCCTTGATCCTTACTTAGTTAGAGTATTTCTTTATTCGTTGTCTGACAAATTTAAGGTCCTTGGTGACCTTGTCCTGGATTTCTTGGAGTTTGTTAAAATCGGCCACGGCTTTCAGAGCCTATGGTCCTTGTTAAGGTTCTCTATATACAGTTAGTTAGAATCTATAGTTCAAGTAGAATAGTAAGTGTTATATGTTTTCTCTAATAGCACTATTATAGGTAAATTAGGCTAAAGGTAGTAGTAATACCTAATTATCTTGGTTGTAGTTAATATAGCATTATAGATACTACTTAAGTATCTAGTTGATTTATTCTGTCTGTCTATCGGTTTATAGATAGAAAGCGGTTAACAGTTTATAGTCTATACCTAGTTATAAAATCAGGGATTTCTAAAACTTAAAGGTAAACAGTTTGTCTCTATCTAATATAATTCCTATAGGTAAACCATGGTTACTAATAATATATTTTAAGAAAGTGTATACTAGGTCTTCTGTTGTACTTAACTCTAGGTATAGTATAAAATAGATATACTTTATAAGTCTGTCTATAATACCTAATACGCTATTATAATATATTTATATAAAAGGTTCTCTTAACTTAGGGAGTTTTATAATAAAGTCTAAAGAGATTAAGTTTTATACTTCTAGTGGCACTAGTAGTGGTTAAATCTGCCTATATAGCTTGTAAGGACTGTTTTTACTTTTCTTATATATTTTTTATAGTCCTTGATTACTAAAGCCACTTCTTTATATATAACTTTCTAATTATAGTGTTATCTAATTTATTTAAGGGTCTTTATAATTCCTTAGTGTCTATATACTCTTACGCTATATATCTTATAGATCTAGTCTATTATTATTCTGTTAGTCAGGCTAGTATTAACACGCTTGCCGATTATAATAAGTTTATACACAGGTATAATATCACCGTTATTATTATATTTAAGGATTACTTATGTTTCCTTTAGTACTAGGGTTTTATGATCCGGTCTTCTGCTAAAGGCATCTGCTCTTCTGTTTTCTATTCCTTTACGGTAGACAATCTTAAAGTTAAATTTAGAGAGGAATTCTAACTATTAGATCTATCGTTTGTTAAGAACCTTCAAAGTTGTAAAGTAGGAGAGATTCTTATAATCTATATAAACTATCACTTGGTGTTTAGTTCTGGAAAGGTGTGGTCTCTATTCCTTAAATACTTTAATAATAGCTATAAGCTTTTTGTTTTAGATCTAGTAGTTTAACTTGGGTCTATAGAAGGCTTTAGAATAGAATATATATAGGTATAGTCTTTCTTCTTTATCTTGCTGTCCCAACTGTCTGCCTGTAGTGAAGTCTAAAGCGTCAGTCTTAACTTTAAATAGTTTATCTAGGTTAGGGATTTAAGTAACTAGTTCTAAGGTGATATATTCTTTAACCTTATTAAAGGACTTATTATATTCTTCTATCTATATAAATTTAGTGTTCTTATATATAAGTTTCTATAGTCTTTTAATATAGCCTGTATAGTTTTTAAGGAATCTTCTATAGAAGTTAATAAATCCCAAGAAGGATTATATATCCTTAATATTCTATAGAGTAGGCTAATCCATAACAGCGTATATCTTTTTATCTTATATATAGATTTCGCCTAGTGTAATAGTGAATCCTAAGTAGTTAATCTTTTATATATAAATTTTACTCTTCTTAGGTTTAACTAGTACTTTTACTTCTTATAGCTTCTATAGTACCTAGTATACATGTTTTTCATGGTCTTCCAGGGTCTTAGAAAAGATAAGGATATCGTTAAGGTAGTAGATAACAAAGATATTAAGATTTTCTTATAGTATATAGTTAATTATTATCTAGAATATAGCAGATATATTGGTAAGTCTAAAGGGTATAACAAGCGTTTTAAATAGGTCTTATTATGTTTGGAATACTGTTTTCTATTTGTCTTCTTCCTTAATATAGATAAGGTTATAGGCTCCTTTCAGGTTGAGAGCTATAAACCAGTTCGCTCTATAGAGAAGGTCTTACAGCTTAGATATAAGCGGTAGTAGGTATATGTTTTTCTTGGTAATGTTGTTAAGTCGTCGGTAATCGATATATAGTTGTAATTTCCTATTTTTCTTAGGTATAAACAGGATTAGGTATCCTGCCGGTAAGTCTAATAGTCTAATATAACCCTTTTTTAGGTTCTTATCTAGCTATTTGTTAAGTGTTTTTTATTCTTCTTTATTAAGATTATAGATTCTTTTAAGTTTAGGGTATTTACCGTCTAGTAGCTTAATTTTATAGTTATATAGACCATATTCCGGTAATCCTGTTTCTAGTCCTTTAGTAAACAGTTTGATATATTTCCTATAGATCTCAGGGATTACCAAGAGTCATTCTTCTTCTTATTGTTTCTCGTTAGTAGATTCAAATCCTTCTTCTTTAGTAGGTTTAATTATTTAGATATATATAACGTATTTTAGTTATGTCTGTGATTCACTTAGGGGTTACAGCATACAACGCTGCCTTGTAGCTAAATCTCTCTACTGGAGTTAGTCGGTGCTCTAGTCTATGTCTAGGTTATAAGTCTTAAGCCATGGAATCCCTAGGATTACTTCTATATCGCCTGTTCTAGTGATATTAAAGTTGAGTCGTTAGTGTTGGCCATGGAATATTATTAGGAGGTATACTATCTCCTTATTAACGATTCTTTTACTATATTAGACTTATTCTCCTTTAACCGTTAATAGGACGTATAGTTATAGCTTATCTACCTATTGTACTTTTCGCTTATTCACTATTCTTAGTGATATAAGGTTTACTTATACTCTACTATTAATTATAACTTATATAGGTTATCTATTAATTTAGACTTTAAATATAAGGTGGCTGTTATCTATAGTGTCTACTATATATAGGGATTTCCTGTTTTATTTAGCTATTCATACCCTATTTATAGTTAACGTTAAGAGTTTTTTATTATACTAATAGAAGATTATACTTTCTTCATCTATATTCTCTAGGCTTATACTTTTTCTATATAGTGGTATCTATATTTATCCTATATACAGTTTAACTAATATCTAATAGTGTTATTTATATATACTATAGGATATCTAGGGTCTAGGTTTAGATAGATAACCTGAAGTCTGTATTCCTTATTTCTCTAGTGTTATAGTTTCTTCTTAGTGTGGTAGCACGGTAGTATTATATCGTTAGGTCTTTATAGGTAGAATACACTAATTCCTTTAGCCGCTTTATGCCTAGCGTACTTATTATATATACAGCTTGCCTAAAACACCTTATTATATAACAGGTATTCTAAAGCTAAATACTTATAATCTCTAAACTTAGGTGTTTCCTGATTTAGTGACACTAGGTCGCCTTTAATATCGATATCCCTGGTGCTATAGAAGTAGAGTTCCTGGTTATTTATATCCGGTATAGCTTCTTAAAATGTAAACTTATATTATCTGCTTTATAGGTAAACAGGGTTATTACTAAAGTCGGTATAGGTTTATTTTACTAAAGGCTTATTAGAGTTATATTCTTTATTACTTTTAAAGGGTAATAATAATAGGAGGTTATTTACCTATTGTTAAATATATTAAGTATCTTTCTTAGTCTATTTAACTAGAATAGGGTTTACCTAACTTACTTCTAGCAGCTGTTCTGCTGCTTGTCTCTCTATTTAACTAGGTAGTATAGGTTTATAGTAAAGTAGCTCTTCCTTGAATTCTTCTGAGGAGCTAGAGTCGCTATTGTAATCCGGTCCTTGTACTATAATGGTGTCTTAAGGGGTCGGTTTATAGTAGGTAAATTGTAAGGGAGATAAGACGGTAGCCTTCCTGTCTACTGCCATAGTTTTAGTTCTTATAGAGGTAATTTCCCCTATTTCTCTTTATAGGTCTTATATAAGTTTAAGGGTGTTAAGTAGGTCTATAGATCTATTGATAATTAGGAGGTTATATAAAAGTACCTTATAGAACTAAGGGTAGGCCTAAGCCAGCACTCTAGGGTCTCTTTTTATTTATTTTTTATATTAGATCTGCTACTTAAGTTGCTTCTCTTATATTTGTAGGTTCTAAAGGTTTTAATATAGGTTGTCGATTATTCGTTTGTTATATTAGCTTATAATCTTCCTTATAATCTTGCCGTTTTAGATAGGGATTTAATAGTAGGCATGCTTAGCATAGAAGGGGTTCTTCCTCCCTACAGCTACTACCTTGGTTAGTTATATTCCTATTTCTATTCGTTTAAATACAGTGCTTTTAACTTCTTGCTTAATCGCTAATTGTTTCTGAAAACTGCCTTACGCCTAAATTCATGCTTATAGACGGTCTTTAATAGCTCTTAAAGTATCCGCTATATATAGCTTATTAAGTTGGTTCCATATGGCATCTTATGCTTGAATAAGTATAGCGATAAGTTCTTAATTTCTTATCTTAGATCTTTCCTCTTTCTAACATTATTATTTCCTAATAATTGAAACGTTCTTAGTAATCATTTATAGGGGGTTTTCTTCTAATACTTAAAGTTTATTATAGTTATTTTAGGCCTTAATACGTTACTTAAGTCGTTCTATAATTAATTCTATTTTTTCTTTATTAAGCTTGTCTGTTAGTAGCTTTAATAAGTCGTTACAGAATTTGGTTAGTTTCTAGATAACGGCTTAGTTCTATTTATTTATAATTTATTTTCCGGTCTTGCTATACTTTATTGAGGCGATAGCGATAGTTCTACTTTTAGGTCTCTTAAGGTACTATCCTGCCTGTTCTTTACTGTCTTAATATGTTATATAATTATATTTATAGCAAGCGGTCTAAAAGAGTTATTTATAAGGGATCTCTTTTTAGGCCATGTTAGCCTTCTTTATGCCCTTAGGGAGCGGTTTCTATTAGATTTATTTAGGTTGCTTATAGTCCCTTACTAAATACCCTATCTTCTCATAATTATAGCATTTTATAGTGCTAGGGTCTTGTTTAGGTCTTTATTCTTTCTTAGCGACGCTGAAATCCATAGGGCCTATATGCTGGCTGTAGGACGTGCTGGGTTAGGTGTTATATGGTTACTATTACCTATTGTTGTTTTTGTTCTGCTATAATAGCTGTTTCAGCCCTTAGGTATATTTCTTACTTATACTAGTATTAGGTTGTTATAACTCTCTCTTCTCCTTATATTATTTATAGAGGTAAGTATTAATCTTAATAGTAAGCTTAATATAGGATAAGAAATCTTTTAGGAGGTATATAATCTTAACAAGTTTATCCTTAATATTATCATTAAGTCCTTAATAGAATATAAAAATTAACGATTCTTAAGTGATATAGAGTTAGGTAGTAAGTCTCTAGAACTCTGCTGTGTAGTGGGAGGCTGTTTTGGTTTATTGTAGGCTAGCCAGGTCCTACTCCGCTTGTCGTTTTTTGTTAAGGTCTTAGAACAGTCACCTTAAGGCCTCCTTAAAGCCAGTTATACTTCTAAAAATAGTTTAAGTCTTATAGGAGCATAGTATAAGGTCTCTATTGGCTTTAAGGAATTCTTCTAAATAGGGTTTATACTAGGAAAACGCTTTTCCTTATAGGAATGTTCCTGTATAGATAACCCTCTCGGTTTTACTTTTAAAGTTAGTAGTATAAAAAATCTAATAGGTGTATACTTAAATTAGAAATCCTTTTAATTATCTGTTGGTGCCATTATAGGGGCTAGGTAAGTTAAGTTTAAGCTTGTTATATCCCTCTATAGGGGTTATGATGATGTTTGTAGCTCCTTAGAGGGTTTGGTTGTCCCCCTTAACTTTAACAAGTTTCCTTTCTTTTTCTTCTAGCTTAGTTAAGGTTAAGGTAACCATAGCCTGTAGTTTATAAACCTTAGCACCCTTGTCCTCTAGTTTACCAGTAAGTTTGTTCACTATAGTCTATATCTAGGCTATATCATTATCGCTTTTTTAGAGTTATTCTTAAGTGGTAGCCATGTTTTTATCGTTATAGTGTAACTTATCACATAGTTACTAGTATATATTCATAGGGAGATTTATATCTCTATCGTTATCCGGCTTAATATTAGGTAGGGTGAGGTCTATTATAATGCTGTCTTTAGCTGCCGTAAGTTCTTAGGCCAAGCTGGAGTTATTAGAGGTAATAGGGGTCTTCCCTTTTCCCAATAAGTTGGAAGTAGACATTATAGTGTACTGTTAGGTAAATATTAAGGTTAACTTACTTAACAGGAGTAATTAAAGTGTTACAGTCAGTAATCTAATAGTAGGGTTTCTATTAATAGTATAGCTAAGGTTAATACTTAATAACAGTAATGTTGGCTTGTTGGCCTATTAATCACCTAGTGATTAATCATATAGTTAAAGGTTATAAGGGTAGCTTATATAGCTTTTTATTAATAGATTATTAAAAAGATACTAAAAGGTATTTAGAGAATATATTATAAGTTAATTACTAAAAAGCTATAGAAGTCTATCCTTAAGTATATTCAAGTCTATACTATATATAAGTCTTATTCCTCTTGTTACTAATTATATCCTATGATCCTGTTGGTTCTAATCACTTCTCATGATCCATTAAGCGCTCGGTAGGTGCTACTGATCGCTCAATAGGTCTTAGTGATCGCTCGGTGGGTCCTGTAGAGTGATCACCTTATCTTATCGTCACGTGACCTATACCATAGTTCTTCCTTCCCAGGGAGTCATCCTTCCGTTGGTTTGTATAAAGGTCGTGTCGCCCGTCTGTTGTCCTGCCTGGTGGGGCAACATCGCCTGTAACTTGTTGGGTCGTAACAAATAGATACCTATATCTAGAATTTTAACTGTTTTTTCTAGATATATTATAATACTATAAAGCTTAATATTAGCCTATTAGATCTTTTATCTTTTTTAATATTAGTCTTATCTATAGTCTATTAGTTAGATAGATTGATTTCTTAAATAATAAAGATATTAGTTAGATAATAAAAAAAAACCCTAGATAACCTTGAAAAATAGGCCTTTTATTAGTAGACATCTATTATTTTAGATTATTAGGTCCTAATTAATAGGTTATACTATAAAATTTAATATATTTATATTTAATCTTAGAATGAATAAGTATTATATGTATCGCCTAATATATACTTTGTTAGGCCTTTTAGTTATTAATAAATAAAACTAATATCTAAAGTATTCTAGATTTAAACCTATCTAGCTAGATAATCCTTTTAGGCTTAAGATAATCGTTATATATAGGTATACGCCGTATTTTTATTTTACTACCTATAGAATTAGTAGTAAAGTAATACGGTTAGTATACCCTATATATAAACTGTTTCTTAGATACCCTTCCTAACTGCTACCTCTAGAAAGGCCTATTAAAGCTTATCTTTAGAGTATTACTTTATAATAGGTTGAAAAAGGTATTCAAAAAAAATAGCGTTATTTAGTTATATATGGTAATTATTATGATAGTCTAAAAAAGGTGGTAGTGGTGGTAAAGAAGGAGAAATAGGGTGTTTCGGATGTGGGAGGGTTGAGTTAACAAGATATATGGGACCAGGGTAGCCCTATAGACTGTAACAGGTTGGGCCTGTGATTGGCCTCGTTGGATCTTGGCCCTGATTAGGCAGCCTAGGACCGATGTTCCCTTTATAAGTGTAACCAGAAGGACGACCGGGCGAGTTGTTATTCTCGAACCTTTTGCGGCATAGCCCAATGGTTGCGCGCGACGCGCTGACGGCAGAGGCTGGCTGATTGCCCATATACGCCCTATAAGGGGCCAGCCCGTCACATAGACAGCTACCATCTACAGCCTTTATATGGGATAGGTAAGGAAATATATTAGACTTTTAGAATATATTGGAGAGCTATAGTAAAGGTTATATATGAGTAGAATAATACTAATTATTTAAAAAAGCCTACTAATAATTGAATAGATCTAGTAATTCATTATTAAAGAATTAATCAATAAAGATAAATAAAGCCTATAAGATAATATAATAATAATAAATAGTACATTTATATATAAAATGTATTTTAAAGATGCTTAAAGATGAACTTTTATAGCTTTTCAATAATTAACATATAACTTATCTATAAATACCTTTCAGCTTATAATACTATTTATAATAAAAGCTCTATTATTATATTAGAAACTATATTATGAAATCCATTAGACTTATAAAACTGGAAAGCAGTTATTATAATACTAAATGATGAATATAATATTAGGTTTAGTCTATAGCCTTATATTCTAATTCTTAAAAGCTTTTATTATTACTAACCCTTTTTAACTTTAGACTATTATAAGTAGTCTAGACGAATTTACTCAATATATTAAAACTAGAATATATATAACTTAATAATATGTAATGTTTTTAGCCCACACTAAATCTTAATACATTAAAATAATAGAAGTATCTAGTAATATAAAGTAACTATTATAATCGGCTTTAATTATAGCTGAGATAAATATGTATATATATATATATATATATATATATAACTCTAATCGCCCTATATTACCTTATCTTTATATTAATAATAATAGTAATAAGCCTAAGCTATAGCTTACTGATTATATTAATAATAATATTATTATTAAACTTATTATTAAGATCTTAACAGCTATAAAGCTATTAGTAGCTATAGAATAATTCTTTGAAGTTTTGAAAGGCTATTAAAAGCTATATATCTCAAGTTATAGATAGTATATATAGATGATAAGTAGATAATTATACTAAATAGACTATTCTTTTATTCTTTATAACTTCTACTTATTAAGCTACTTTTCTTTATATATAAAAATAAAGTCTTTTCAAATTTAAAGCTATATTATCATTTTACTTAAAGCTCTTCAGGAAGCCTAAAGTCTACTTATTTTAAAAGATATTATTATTTAAAATATCTCTTAAATAGCGCTTTGTTATATATATATATGATAATCCTTATAGAATAAACTATATATTAACTTAATAAAGTTCATTATATAAAAGATAAAATAGTCATAAATAGAACGATTTGATTAGTTAACTAAAAGTTCTTTTTTTTATAAAAAGATATATAAGGTATAGATAATAAAACTTTTAATAAATATATAATAAATATAAATAGACTTTTATTATTTAAGACGTATATATATCTATGTATATAGACAGCTAGATACTATCTTTATATATTGTTACAAAAAATATAGATTAGCTTTCTATTTAATATAGAAATAGCTAACTTAAGGCTAACTAGTATATTTATGTAAAGAGAAATGGATCGACTATAAATAAAGTTAGCCTAGATTAACTAAAACACTATACTTAACATATAAAATCTTGTATAAAAGATATTTATTATCGTTTATTCTTAAATAGTTATATTACGACCTAATAAGTCACGGCTAACACAGCCCCACTAAGTAAGATATAGGCGGTATAGCACTTAAGATGACTAAAGGGATATAGGATAACTACTCTCGGATAGAAGAGCTAAGAAAAGATATAGTCACGTGATAATAAGGAAGGACCGACCTATAATAAGCGGTCCTTAATAAGGACCGATATCTGGATAGTAGTCTTAATAAGATAATAATAGAATATAAGGATACTTATTTTTTCATAAATATATTTTTAGAGCTTTTTGATAATTAACTTATATTATACTCTCTAAATAGCTTATAATATTTAACCTTAGTAATTTAATAAATCAAAAGCCATATAAGTTATACCTATAACCTTAAACTATATAACTAACTATTAGGTAATTAATAGATTAATAAAATAGAACTATAATTACTAAATATTAACCTTTATTTACTTATAATAAAAACCTTACTATTAGATATCTAGATATAATACTTTAATTATTTTTATTAAGTATATAAACCTTAGCATTTACCTAATAATATAAATAATAAGATATCTATTTTAAAGCTATTTTTACTGTATATATTAGTAGATTAAAACGAACTTTTAACAAGATTAACCTTTTAAATTTAATAATGTACCTAAATAAGTCTAATATAAAAGCTAGCTAAAGGTAAAAATAAAGATATACCTAATTTTACCTATAATCTAGATAGAGATCTAGTTATTATTAAGATTATATATATGTAACTTTAAGCTAAAGTCTAAAAAGATAAGGCTTATAACTAACAACTTATAGATATTATTAATATTAAGATTATAAAACTATAAAAACTAAAAAATAATGTTATAAAAGATCCAAGTCTATCTATATTATAAGAATTTTAGAGAGAAGTTAATAGTCTTTATATAATACTTAATATTATCTCAATACCTATTTATTACGACCTAAGAAATATCAGTTAGTATAACCACCTAGAATAACCCCTTATTAAAGAAACAAGGGGACAATAGACCTTATAAGCACGCTAGATAGACGTTTATAAGGAACAAAAGAACTATAGTATAGGTTATATGAAGATAAGGAAGAGTAAGTATATAATAAAGTTAATTACTTATAAGTATAAAAGTAAATATTTGACAGTATCTATTAAGTGTTTACCTTATATAAAGCAAATAATTACTTATAACTATTAGATAGCTAGATAATACTTTTAAATATAATACTATATATTAAGACTTATATATAGAATAGACTTAGATATACTAAATGATAGACTACTATAGCTTTTTAATAATTAATATATAAAGTATTCTCTGAATATCTTTTATATTTAGCCTTAGTAATTCAAGTAATAAGAAGCTATATAAGCTTTACTAATGACCTATAATTATATAATTTATTATTAGGTAAATAATTGTTGGAATGTCACCTGGGCGACATTCATACTTAAGGCCAATTCCGTCACGACCAAGTGGCGGGCCCGCTTTTTAGGTCGCTGAGAATAATAGACCTAGAAGCTAAGATTGTTATTAGTAGATGTTAACTTTTACTTACCTATAATAGAAACCCTATTATTAGATACCTAACTATAATACTTTAATTATTTTTACTAAGTACGATAGCCTTAATATATATCTAATAATATAAATAATAAGATATCTATTTTAGAAGCTATTTTTATCTTATCTATTATTAGGTCTAAAGAAACTTTTAATAGAATTAACCTCTAAATTTAATAATAAACCTAAAAAAGTTTAATATAGAAACTAATCAAAGCTGAAAATAAAATATAATTAATATTACCTATAACTTAGATAAAGACCTAATTACTATTAAAACTATCTATAAATAACTTTAAGCTAAGGTTGAAAGAAATAAAGCCTATTACTAAAAACTTATAGATATTATTAATATAAATACTATAGAACTATAAGTATTAGAAAATAGTATTAGAAGAGATTTGAATCTAGCTAGATTATAAGAACTTTAGAAAAAAGTTAATAACCTTTATATAATAGCTAATATTATCTAAACACCTCTTAAGACTTAGGATAAGCTTAAACTTAATAATCTATAACTATTTAATAAAACCTTTAGTTATTTTAAGGGATTTTAAACTTAAGTTTAAGCTTATTATTAGTTTTATAATATTAACTTCTAGGATAAACTAAAAAAAGTTATTTATATTATATTATTTCTTAAGGGAAGAATATGAATCTAATTGAAACTGTATCTAATAGACTATATATAAAAATAGATAAACGTAAAACCTTAAACTCAAAAGACCCTATAGATATAAGTATAGTCTAGAAATAAGATAGAAAACTATATGATATAAAGGATGTTAGATACTATAATTATAAAAAAAGAATATTATACTAAAGACTATATATAACCTAACTAACTCTAGAATAAACTATTATAAAAGATATAAAGAGGGCTAATATAGTATAAGGGGGGTCCCTAATAAATAAGTTATCTAGATGGCTAATTATAATACTAACTATCTAATATATTAAGATAGTAAAGAATAAGTAAAACAATACCCTAAGGAACCTTATACTAAGACCTTTATAATAATAATAAGAATAAAGAAGGGTTAAATAACTAAGTTAAATAAGTAAAAGAAGAATAATATTATAATACTTATAGAAATATATTGAGAGATACTTAAGCAACTATTTAACGCTTATAACTAAAAAAACCTTAATCTAATTAAGAAATATTAAGATAATAAGAAGATATCTATAATAACTCCTATAAGTAGAGAATCTTAAATAAGAAAACGTATTAAAAAGCACACTGTCTATAATACTTATAAAATTATTATTATCATTTATAAAGAAACTAATAATAACATTATATTTTATATTAATAGAATAAGAAACTAAGCAATAGTAGAATATTATAAATATATCTCAGAAAAGCTTAAAAAGAGACGTAAGAATATATAATACTAATCAATATAACTATAGAACTAAATAGAAATTAAGAAAGAAATATAAAGTAACCTGAAACAGTAAATATAGCTCCACCTATAACTCCATAATAAACTTAAGACATTTATTAAAAACTAATAGTAATAAACCGATATATTAAAACTTATAGAGTTTAGGATATAGATATAGATTAAGATATAAGAACTAATAATATCTTTAAAAAATATATCTATTAAGATAATAGCTATAGTTAGAAGTATTATAGACTTTTCTAAACCTAGACTTTAATACTTTAAATAAAGATGTATTCTAGTTTATATAAAAATAATAACTTATATATTAAAAAGTCTTTTAATAAATTTATCTTATCAAGTAAACAAGAATAGTAAGTAATGAAAAAATTAATCGAACTAAGGAATATTATACCTTTTATGTAAGATAAATTAAGACTTATTTTTAATATATTTCAAGATATAGAGATAGAATTTCTCTATTATTAGTCTAAAGGAACAGTCTATATAACATTAATAAGCTATTGACTATATAGACCTCTATTAGAGATCTATTAACTAGAAAGGATTAAAAATAATAGTTTAAGGATACTAAAAGAGATATAAATATATAAGGCATTAGTTTCTATAGAACTAAAGACCTAGACTAAGATTATATATTAGTTCTTAAAACCTAAAGAATACTAAGGTTTAAGGATAATAAATAACTAGACCTTAACTACCTTATAGATTATAATATACTTTAGATAAAGTATATCTATAATAGTTATGATAAACATAAAAAAGAAAAAAGACTTTTTTCTTTTTATCTATAACGGTAAAATAAATAACTAATTCCTAAAACCTATATAGACTAAGAACTATAAATAGAGAAAATTAAAAAAAATAGTATAATAGGTAGTCTAGCTTTTAGTTGAGCCTAAAAAAGCCGATAGCTTATATATATAAGATAACTAAGTATTAGTCTAATTATATATATAATAGGAATATTATCTATTATAAAGAAAAGATATTTATATAGTAAACCTAGTTATAGAAAGATATTTTTATTAATATTAATAATACTATTAAGAAGTAACAGTTAAAGAATAAAATATATTAACTACAACAGGACTATAGAAAACGGTATAAAATAAGAAGTGTTTATATATAGTAATAATAAATAATAATAATATATATATCAAATACTTAAAATCCTAGTTAATAGATAACCTACTTAAGTTATAATAAATAGTAAATTATAAGTAAACTTAATATTACTATACTTAGTATATTAATAAAATATTAAATAGTAATATTAAAATAATCTATATACGTTTAAAACTATTAAAAAAGAAATAGTTATATATAATAAAGAAACTATTAACCTAAAGACTATATATTTCTCTATAGTTTATTAAGATTACTATATATAATTAATCCTTAATATTATAACTATAAGATAACTAGATATTATTCTTCCTATCCTATAGTTTAAAAAGAATAAACCTAATATAGGCTAGAAGTCCAGTTAACTTTATTAAAGAGACTTAGGTATAAGGCAGTATTATATACTATAACCCTTAAGTAAACTTAAAGAATAATTAAAGTATCTCGATTATATTAAAACGATTAAAGCTAAAAGAAAAAAAGAATTCATATTTATAAAAATAGTTTAAATCTAATATAATAATAATTAAATAGATAATAAATAGTTTAAACAAAGACTAGTTTAATTTGATATCTCTTAAATATATAAAACTGTTTACTAGAAAACTAGAAATAGGATTATAAAAGTATAGACTATATGTTTATAAAATATGACTATAAAAGATAAATATCTAACCCTTAAACCTATCTATAATCTAAACCTAATAGAAAGAGAAACACTTAATAAGTAGCTTAATAAAGACCTTAAGAAAGGTTATATCTAGCTATTAGAGTTACTAGTAGAGTATTTGATCCTCTTTATTCTAAAAAAATAAAAAACTATAATTATATATTGACTATTAATGACTTAAAAATATTATAAAGAGAAATAGGTATTTCTTACTTTTGATCTTAGATTTATAAGACCTTTTATATAAAGTAAAATAGTTTATAGTGTTTAATATAAAAAAGACCTATACCTATATCAAATTAGAAAAGGATAAATAGAAAATAATATTCTAAATACAATAAGGCTTATTTAAAATATTTATTTAGAGAGTATTATTAACCGGTCGGTCTTTTACCAAAAGCGTTTATTATTTATTAGTCTTTTTTATTATTATATAACTTATACTATAGTGGTTCTATTCTAGGGAGTTATTTATATAATAATCCTGGTTATCCTATTAGTATAAAGGCTGCCTTACCTATACTTATTAGGTTAAATAAAGCCTCCCTTTTTAACTTCAAAATAATAGTATAATATAGAAATATATGGTTTTTAATAACTATAAGAGACTAAAAGAGAATTATTATATAGCTAATAATATTATAGTTAGATATCTAATAGTAGGGTTTCTACTATAAGTAAATAGAGGTTAATACTTAATAATAAAAGTCTTATCTTATTAGTATATTAATTATCTAGTAATTAGTTGTATAGTTAAAGATTATAGGTATGGCTTATATAGCTTCTTACTATCTAAATTACTAAGGTTAAATCTTAAAAAGTATTTTAAGAATATATTATAAGTTATTTTCTAAAAAGATATAAAAGAAAATCTATTTATACTAGAATAAGTATTCTTATGTCTTATTACTATTTTATCAAGATTAATATCTAGATATCAGTCTTTATAGATAGACTATCTTAACGTTATTAATCCTTATTAAGGACCGCTTATTATAGGTTAAATTTTTTTCGTTACATAACTATATCTTTTTTTAGTTTATATTAATAGAAATAGGACTTAAATATAGAATAGACTTAGATATACTTATAGATAGACTTTTATAGCTTTTTAACAATTAACTTATAATATATTCTCTAAATATCTTTTAGTATCTCTTTAGTAGTTTATTAATAATAAAGCTATATAGGCTACCTTTATTTTTTTAACTATATAACTAATTATTAGGTAATTAATAGACTAAGAAGCCTATAATACTATTATTCAGTATTAACCTTAGCTATATTATTAATAGAAACCCTATTATTAGATTATTATCCATAATACTTTAATGACTTTTATTAAGTAAATTAACCTTAATATTTATTTAATAGTATTCTATAATATCTATTTTTACTTTATATATTATCATTTTAACTTTAATTATAACTAGACTAACTAATTAATAATCACTTAAAATAGTTATCCAACTCTAGAAAAAAGATTAGTAACTTTAAGTCTTATTATTAGTATCTAGACCTATTTTATTTCTATAAGCTAAGTATCTAGATCTTAAGCCTTATAATGGAACTTTAGAAACCCTATAGGGATTCTTTATATAAATTAAGGCCTACTTTAAGTTTTGTAGAAGCTTTTTTACTATTAAGGCTAATGAATTGTTATATACTACCTTATTTCTAAAGAAAAATACCTTAGCCTAATTTAAACTTACGATATAAGACTATCTTAATAATAATAAAGATAGCTAGAAAGATAATACTAAGGAGATTCTAGAAAGTTAAAAAACTTTAAAAAACAACTTAAGGAAGTTTCTAGTAGCCTTAATAAGGAATATATAACAAAATATAACGTTATAAATCTTACCTAAAGAGGGTTAGCTAGTGAATATACTGTTAAGTTTTAATATATTACCTTTAAACTAAAATAGAGAGATAAAGCATTAATAGCTAAGTTTCATTAGAGACTTTGAAAAGATATAAAGTATAAAGTTAATTAATATAATTAACTATATAAATTCTATAAGTTTATAGATAAGTCTGTTAATATTAACAATAGGCTATATAAATAATATTAAAATAAATAAAATAATAAACTTAGCCTAATGGGGTTAATATTAATACTAACTAGAAATATAGACCTCAACCACTATAATATAAAAATTATAGTATTACTATGTATAGATATTATCTTAGACCTATAGATATTAGTATTATTAAGAGATAAGATAAATAACTAGTATAAGACTTTAGTATTATTAAATACTTTAACTATAAGAAATAGAGATATTATACTAAAGATTATAAGTAATCTAAATAACTTAAAAATAAACTATTACCTAAATATATTAAGAAAACTAACATAGGTATTAGGGAAAAACCATATAATTAACGGTTTTAGGCTACTTATTATTATAGTAACTGGCTAATATATTAAGATAATAAAAGATAAATAGAATAATACTTTAAGGGACCTTATAATAAAACCCTTATAATAATAAAAAAGATAAAAAAAAACAAAGTAATAAAACTAAATGAATAGAGTAAAAATATAATTCTAATACTTATTAAAGCCTATTAAGAGATACTTAAATAACTATTTAATATATATAACTAGTAAAAGCTTAACCTAGTTAAGGAATATTTAAAGTAATAAGAAGAAACTTATGTTAACCTTTATAGATAAAGAATGCTTAATAAGAGAAATCTATCTATAAGTATCCTAATTATAATACCTATAAAAACCGTTATAATACTTTATAAAAGGATTATTAATAACGATATATTTTATATTAATAGGATAGTAAACTAAGTAATAGGGGAATAGAATAAATATATCTTAAAGAACCTTAGGAAAGCACTTAAGAATATATAATAATAGGTAAAATAGCTTTAAAACTAAGAAAAGATTAAGGAAAAAGTATAAAGTAAGCCTATAAGAAATATATAACTCTGTCTATAACTTTATAAGAAACTTAAGAAATCTATTAAAGACTAAAAAAAGCTAACCGATATATTAAAACTCCTAAAGCTTACCTAATAGATATAGGCGAAGACCTAGAGAACTATTAGTATACCTTTCAAGGTAGTAGCTATAGTTAAAAAGATTATAGACTTTTTGAAATATAGACTTTATATAAAAAGATATTTTGATTTAAATTAAGATAATAACTTATATACTAGAGAATCTTTTAATAAATTTATTTTATTAGGTAAAATCGAATAATAAAAGACTAAGCAATTAATAAAACTAAGAAGTACTATAACCCTTATATTAAATAAAATTGAGACTTATTCATAATATATTTAGATATAGGTAGAAACCGTTTCTTTACTATTAGCTTAAAAACATAATCTATATAATACCTATAAACCTATAACTATATAAACCTCTATTAGAAACCTGTTAACTAAAAAAAAATAAAAAACTAAGGTTAAAAGATATAAAAAAGGATATTAATAATTAAGAAATCAGTTTTTATAGAACTTGAGATTTAGACTAGAATTATATATTAATCTTTAGAATTAAGGAGGTACCTAGATTTAAGGATAGTAAATAACTAGACCTTAACTATCTTATATATTATAATATATTTTAGGTAGAATATATCTATAACGACTATAAAAATAAAAGGACTAAAAAGGATTATTTTCCTTTTATCTATAATAATAGAATAAGTATCTTATTCTTAAGATCTATATTAATTATAAACTATAGATATAGGAAATTAGGGAATATTATAATAATTAGCGTAGTTTTTAGCTAAGCCTCAATAAACTAATAGCCTGTATATATAAGATAACTAAATATGAGTCTAACTATATATATAATAAATATATTTTATATTATAAAAGAAAAGTATAAATATAGTAAACCTAGTTATAGAAAGATACTTTTGTTAATAATAATAACACTAAAAAGTAATAATTGAAAAATAATAAACACTAACTATAATAGGACTATAGAAAATAATATAAGATAAAAAGTCCCTATATATAGTAAAAGTACATAACAATAAGATATACTTAATACTTAAAGACTTAATTAATAAACAGTCTAGTTCAGTTATAATAGATACTAAAGTATAAGTAAACTTAATATTACTATAACTAATAAATTAATAAAAAATTTAATAGTAACATAAGAATAATCTATATACGTTTTAGACTATTAAAAGAGAAATAGTTATATATAGTAAAAAAACTATCGATTTAAAGACTATATATCTCTCTATCGTTATCTAAGATTACTATAAATAACTAGTCTTTAATATTATAGTAATAGAATAACTAGATATTATTGTTAATATCCTATAACGTAACTATATAGTAAGTAAATCATTATAGTAGACGAGCCACTTTTCCTACTTTCTACCTCTGTAACCTTTACACTAATATTCTTCTATATATGAATATATAATCCTCTTTAATTAAAAGCCGTATTATCCTTACCTTTTAAGCTATTAAAAAAGACCTAAAAATATCTTTATAAAAGGCAGCTACTATCTTTAAGATCCTAAGAATAACACTTTAATATCGATATATTAGATAAATACTATAAGCTAAGATATATCTAAAATTAAAAACATTACTAGGAGTAAAGAAGAAGATAATTCTTAAGAGGGTTATTAACCTAATTAATTAAGGGTTTTCTTTATAATAAGAAGATATATAAGATATAGCTAACTAACTTCTAAGTAAATATAACGTGATATATATTAGACCTTAATAGGTAGAGAACTTTATATAACAATAACCCTAATTAAAAGTATAATTTTAATATTAAACTAACTAATAGAGAGCCTTAGCTAAAGATCTTATAAATATATAAGGCTGGTTTATACTGATATAAAATATAATTATAAAGTATAAGATATAGGATTTAGTATCTATAATTTTAAATAGACTAGGTTTCTAATAGGAATACTGTTATATGTAAAGGTTATTATAACCTTTAATTATAAAGGAAGGCCTTATATAAAGCAGCCTAGTAATTAAGAATAGGCTTCCATTATTTAGGGTATATATATAGATAGTTAGATAACACCTCTATACGTTATAATAAAGGGTAAATATTACTTTTTCTTTTAATATAAAAATAGCTAATTCCTAGCTAAGTAATATATCTATCTAAATAAAAATAGACAGATAATAAATGAGATTAGCCTAAATTAATTAAATTATTTTCATTAGTATATAAAGTCTTATATAAAGCGTACTTATTAACTCTTATTCCTTAATAGCTATAATAGCTATAAATCGACTAAATTTAATAATTTCTATAAGAAAGTAAAGATTATTACTTTATATATATCTCTCTACTTTCTATATAGGCTTTAGCCTCTTAATATAGATTATTTTAGCCTATTAAAATACTTATATAGTAAGAGAGTTAAAAAGATAATATAGTCTAAGCGACCTAAAAAGCGGGCCCGCCACTTGGTCGTGACGGAATTGGCCTTAAGTATGAATGTCGCCCAGGTGACATTCCAACATATAGATATAGATTCTATATATTATAAAAGATAGCTTTTTTTTCATCTTTAGAGTAGTATTTCTTACGTCTAATAGGGAAAGAGAATATATAAGCTGGCTTTAGAGAGGCTAGTCTTATATCTTTTAACCTTAAAATTATTGTTTCTTATCTAGATTTTAAGCTAAAGATATTAATACTTTTTAGTTTACTTTAAGCTAGTAATAGCTCTTAGGACCTTAAAATATTAACTATAGTAATTAACGATATATAAAGCTTTAGTTCTCTTAAAAAGGATCTAGCGATATTAAGATAGCTTACTAATAGTAATATATAAGCTTATTAACTTTTAAGCTAAAGATATTTGTAAGTTAATATATAGGCTTATTTTTATAGAGACTAATAACCTTAGACTTTATATAAGGATAGATATACTAAGTAAACATTAGAGGGCTAAAAAGACCTAACTATATCTTAAAAGGTCGCTTAATATAGCTAAAGTAAAGACACTATAAGAAGAAAAAGAAGATATTAAAGCTAGAGGTAGAAGAACATCCTAAATAGAGGCTTATATAAAGGGTGGTAAACTATATATATAACGATATAGTAATTATAGAAGGACTAGATATAACGTATAAACCTATAAGGTAGTTTAGGATAATACTAAAGAAGATAGCGATAAGTAGTTTCAATTAATTTTATATGTTATAGCTTGTTTAACTTATAGAAAAAGGAGAAAGGTAGAGAAAAATAGCCTATCTACTATAATGGCCTACTTACTATATAGATATATTAGTTAAAAACGAATAACCTTAATATAGACTAAAAGTCTAATTAACTTTAATAGAGAGATTTAGCTATAAGGTAGCGTTATATATTCTAACCCTTAAGTAAATTATAAATATAACTAAAGTATATTATATATATCTAAAGAGCTAAACCTGTTAGAAGAAATTAAATTTCTAAACTAAAGAATAAATAAAAATAAAATAACTTTTAATAATCCTTATAATATGTAGGAAATATATAAAACTATTTATTAAGAAACTAGAAATAAGGTTACTAGAATATAGTCTATATAACTATAAAACTAAACTACTATATAATATATACCCTAAATTGAACTTATCTACAACCTTAATAAGACTAAATAAAAAACACTTAATAAATAACTGGATAAAAACCTTAACAAAAATATACTAGACTATTAGACTTACTAATAGAATACCTAATCTTATTTATATCTAGAAAAAATAAAAAGTTATAATTATATATTAACTACAAACAACTTAATAATATTATTAAGAAGAATATATATCTATTACTTTTTATCTTTAAACTATAAGACCTCCTATATAGAGTAACCTAGTTTATAGTCTTAGACTTAAAAGAAGTCTATCATCTTATTTATATCAAGAAAAAAGATAAATAAAAAACAGTATTTTAAATATAATAAGACTTATTTAAAATAGTTATTATATCTTTTAGATTAACTAATATACCGGTAATATTCTAAATAATAATTAACTATATTCTTTAAGAAAACCTTAGTATCTTTATTATCTACTATCTTAATAGTATCCTAATATTCTTCAAAAACCTAAGCAACTATAAGAAATATATATATGAAGTACGATAGAAACTTTAAGAAATAAAACTACTAGTTAAACCTAAGAAAAGTAAACTTTATATATAAAAGTTTAACTACTTAAGAATCATTCTTATACCTAATGAAACCAAAATATAAGCATAAAAGATTTAGGTAGTTAAAGATTAGTCTATACTAAAAAACGTTAAAGATATTTAATCTTTTTTAGGATTTATTAACTTTTATTAAAGATTCCTTAATAACTATATAAGCTATATTAAGAGACTTTAGAAACTTATATATAAGAATACTAAGTTTACTTAGATAGAAGAATAAAAAGAATTCTTTAATAAAGTTAAAAAACTTATTACCTTCAAACTAGTCACTTAAATACTTATCCTAAATAAACTATTTAAAGTTCAAACTAATATCTTAGACTTTACTATAGATAGACAACTTGAATAATAGGATAAAAAAGAAAACTATACCTATATATATCTTACTTTAAAGCTTTCTATACACCTAATTTCAAATATTGAATCTATAATAAGGAACTTATAGCTATTATTAAAGTATTTTAAGAAGAAAGACCATACTTATTAGGAACTAAATATTAGGTCTTAATAAATATAGATAATAAAAACCTCTCTTATTTTACTACATTAAAGATTTTTAATAAAAAGTAGATCTAAGAATTATAATTCTCTTTAAATATGACTTTAAGATTATCTATTATAAAGATATATAAAATAATAAAGTATATATTTTTAGTAAAAGACTAGATTATAAAATTCTAATACCTAACAAAATATAGATAATTTTTGAATATAATAATAATAGTAATATTATACCTATATAGAAACTGATTACAATTAGTAAGTATATTAATATTAATATAACTAATAGGATGATATTAGACTAGATCTATAAGGTATATAGTATAAAGATATATAGATATTTAGAAATAATAAAGACTTTTAAATAAATAAAATAATATTATAATATAAAGGCTATATATAAAAAAGTAGCTTTAGTAATCAAGGACTATAAATTATATAAGAAAAGTAAAAATAGTCCTTATAAGCTATATAGGTAAATTTAATTATTACTAGTATTTTTAGAATTATAACACTTAATCTTTTTAGACTTTATTATTAAACTACTAAAATTAAGAAAGCCTTTTATAAATATATATTATAATAATATATAAGTTATTATAAATAGAATTATAAAGTATATCTACTTTATTTTAAATCTAGAATTCAGTATAGTATACAATCTAATATATATATTTCTCAAGTATATTATTAGTAACTATAGGTTATATAAAGACATTATATTAGATAGAGATAAACTATTTACCTTTAAGTTTTAGAAATCTCTAATTTTATAACTAGGTATAGGCTATAAACTTTCTACCGTTTTCTACTTATAGACTGATAGATAAAAAGAATAAGTTAACTAGATACATAAGTAGTATCTATAATACTATATAAACTATAACTAGGATAGCTAGATATTGCTACTATCTATAGTATAATTTACCTATAATAGTATTATTAGGGAAAATATATAATACTTATTATTTATCTTAAATATAGATTTTAACTGACTATATATAGAGAACCTTAATAAGAACTATAAGCTATGAAAGCTATAGCTAACTTCTATAAACTTTACGAAATCTAGTATAAATCTACCTAAGACCTTAAATTTATAAGATAATAAATAAAGAAATATTTTAAGTATATAAATATCAAGAGTGTTGGAATAACAATATCACATGATCGTATGACGCCTATGGGACTTATTGCTTGTACGATAAGCACGACTCGTCATGAGGGCACAGACTGGATACTCAGCCCTCAGTCATGGAATATGAGGGGAAGACACATTGTATAACCGAATGACTCAAGGCGTACAAGGCAGTATATAACTGCTTGTATGATGATAAGTAGAATAGTCTGTTCAGTCACCAGAATATATATTAATTCACCCTTACGTTTTACCGGTATATCGATATATAAAAGACCATTCAACACTGATCAGTGATTGCTTGGCAATCATACATAGTTACTACATACGATCACAGATTAGCAATAGTAAAAAGACAAGGACCACTGAAAGGTCTTTCCCTCATGCTAAGAGCCTCTATATTGCTAGGGCTACTGTAGTACGCTATAACCAGCTAGTGAAGAGAAATAGAGAAGACTAGTTATTAGTATCTTATACAAAAAGTTCCTATAGGTCTACTGTAGTATCCTACAACCAGCCAAGAAAAACGTCATATAATATCCTAGTATATTAGTGTGTGTACGGTATATTACTAACCATAAGACGCTATATAAGATAACATAGCTGCCACTATGGCTTCTTTAGAATCAGAAGCTCTATCTATAATTCAACCTATATTAGAGCAATAATAAGACCCCTAAGACAACAATAAGGTCATATATAAAGAGATATATAAAGGAAGTTCCCTTCCTATCCAGATATAGAAGAGATATATATATCCAAAATACTGGTTAATAAAACTAGATATCATATAAGGACCACTAAGTGTAAAGCTAACTATATTTATTGGATTTGTTGTATAGAATATGGTTATAGCACCTCTTCTAAGAGGGATATTTAAAGACCAGTTGTATAATGACTTTAAGGACTGGTCTATATACCAGTAGAACCAGGTTCCCTAAACAGTTAAAGTAGAGTTTATATAAATCTTAAGACAACTAGGTATTTCTATTCTAAAGCATAAGAACAATATTTTAGTCTCTAAAAAGATTACCTGATAGATTGACAGCCTAGAAATCAAGGGGCAGGATAACCAAACCAACCAAGTACCTACTTATATAACTATAAATACCCTCCAAACACTTAACAGGAACCTACAACCTAACGTATAAAAGAATATACCTAAGGTTCCTATATAATTAATTAAGGATAAGGATACTATAATAACTTAGAGACCTAAAGGATCACTTATATAAATAACACTGCCAGAAACTTAACTTACCTAAGAGGTAAAAAGCTTTCTATATATAAAGGGAATTACTATAGCTATTATATAAAAAGATGTCTATAACCTTCTACTAATATATATTATCCAGAATAGGCTATATAACCCTTATATAATGTCTATTTTCTAGAAAGGATAGAGAAAAAAGAGGAACTATATAGGAAAGCCATATAATATCTTATACAACAAGGCAAAAGTATTCATCAGTTTTTACCGACGCCTTTAGATCACAAAAGACTAATACTATACTGTTTTCCTAGACACACTCTTAGATCGTATAGAAGACTTCTTTTTATATTATATTAGCCTTATATAACGCTGGGGTAAGATATATAAGATGCTAGATATATATTTTAACACTAGTATTAACTATAGTCTATATTAGACTGACTAGACTACTATCTCCTTTATATAAGTAAGAAAGGAGAACCTAGACAAGTCTCCTATAGAGGTGCTAAAAGCACTCCTTAACAAACTACCATTTATCCAAAGAGCACTTAGTAGTGACTTTTAGGGTAAAATTATGCTTTATATATAGGTTACCCAAGCCTATAGAGGTGTTCCTAAGCTTAAGACAGCACTAGTAAACCTTAAATCACACTCTATATATAAAGAGTTCTTTTTAAACCTTAAGGCCTCTTTATAAGTTGCTCTAGACAGAAAAACCCCTTTACATAATATTAATTTTGTTGACCAACGGTATATATCTAACTATAAGGAGAGATAACAATAACAACCGCTATATAATAGATTAACCTGTTACCCCTTTAAAAAAGGGAAGAAAAGTCAACTATTTTAATAAAAACCTTTTTATATAAATACACTAAAGAGATGCTTTATATATAAGAAGGAAGGATGCTGGTCTACCAACCACTCTAAGGAAGAACGTAATCATGTAAAGAACCAATACCTTTAGGTATATAACACCCTTAACCAGAAGCCATATAAGGATTTTACTACCTATCGTCTTAAGGTAGAAGGTAAAGATCCTGTCTAGGATGATAAGGATAAGTCGTATAATAAAGATATAGAAGAAGACTTAGAGGTTTCTTAATACCTTTTAACATCAGCCTTCTATCATTATACAACAGGCAAAGATGTTTTTTTTACTCCTAGGACCAAAGAGGCAAGCCAGTTTATACTCTGGGACCCCTATTATACAACATATTAAGGGGAACTATAGGATACAAAAGCTATAAAGTTTACTAAGAAATGAAATTCACGATGGTCAAGGGAAAGATAGAGAAGAGTAAAAGGTAGAGGTAAAAGTGTTGATATTCATAATCATTATTCTTTCTCTATAAGGGAAATATTATCTTCTTATATAACAGGTTATAAGATATATTGTAATAGATTATTTTTAGATATCTTAGATATCTAGGGGTTATAAAGTATGTAGGGTTTATCTTTGGAATCTAGGGGTTATTCTAGATATCTAGGAGCTGCTTTAGATATCTAGGGGTTATTCGAGATATCTAGGAGCTGCTTTAGATATCTAGGGGTTATTTAAGTAAGACTAGCTTAGTTACTAGTTTTACTAATGTCTTAGAGACAACCTATATACTTTTCTTATCCATTTTACTAGTAGAATCTAGTTATCTTATTTATATTATTATATAACCTTTAGTTATAGTGTTATATAGAGATTTTGTTATAAGAAATAAGAGTTATTAATTCTTAATTCTTAGTGTTTTCAATAGTAAGAAAGCCTTAGGTACTTATATACTTAAGAGAAAACCTATATATAAAGATCTCTTGGACCCCAGGATCTACCTATATATAATTTAGAGTAAATATATCTATTATAGCTATTAATATAATAGAAATAGAGAACCAGCTTAGTAAAGTTATATACTATATACTAGATGCTCTAACACTATTCCTATTCTTATTATATAATATAGACCGACTAGGAGTATACTTTAATAATATCACTAATACCATTATATAAAAAGATGGTTTATATATCCTAGTTATAAGGAAATAGGGACACCCTTTCTTTAACCTTAGTCATATAGAGGCTTCTACCTTCTTTATAGAGGAACAGCTTAAAAGGCTCTATTAACGTTTTGGACACCTATATATAGAACACCTATATTAACTCCTAAAAAGCGTGAGCCATAATAATATAGATATATCAATATTAGAAAAGATCTAGAAATTTTATTATTATTACTAATCATATAACCTAGCCCTATAATATTTTAAATTCTCTATTAAAGATAAAAACTATTTTAATTATAAGATAGTTATAGACGTTATATAACTAAAACATAAGAACGCCTTACATGTTATTAATATAGAGATAAGCTTTTAAGCTGTAATATTCCTGAAATCCCTATCTATACAAGACACCTAGGACACACTCCTCAAATACTGGATTAATATATACATTGGTCCACCAGACCACATCATACATGGCCTAAGAATAAACTTTACATTAGAGGAGTTTAAGAACAACGCTAAGATTATAGGTATATCATGTAAAGAGATACCAGTGGAAGCTTATTGGGCAGTAGGGAAGATTAAAAGGGCACATACACGGTTAAGAAGGGTATATAATATCCTCTATAACAAGCTAGGCTATTATATAGATAAGGAAGTTATCCTCTAGATAGCTATCAAGGCTCTTAATAATACTGCTAGTCTATACGGCATAATACTAACACTTCTTGTTTTTAGGATATATCTAAGGATTAATAGGGACTTACCACCATTACATGATATCACCTAAAGGGCAAAAGCAATCCAGAGAGTAATAAAGATGCTTTAAGGGATTTATATAGAGGTTGAAATTAATTATACAATTAACACCAGGAATAGCCCTAACCTTTAGACTATCTTATTACTACCTCTTCAAAGTAAAATACTAGTATAGAGAGAAAACAAGGGATAGATAGGCCTATATAAGATTAAAGGGATTAAGGGATAAACTATTACAGTTGATATAGTTAATAGTCCTACACAGTTTTATATAACATATATTAAGCCATACTTTAAGGAGAAAACCCCTAAAATAACAGCTTATATAAACAACTTTTTACTATTAATCCAATAAAACCAACTAAGGTAAAAGGGAAGACTAAAGAAAGGCCAAAGAGTTACTATATAAAGGTCCTAAAGAATATTCCTAACCTAAAAAGAAAAAGACCACTATAACCTTACAGTTAAGCTTCAACTTGACAATATTATCATAACACCTAGAGCACCATATAAAGAATCAGACAAGGAAGAAATCAACTCGCTTATTAGCCAGAATATCCTAAAGGTTATACAATATAATAAAAAGCAATATCAGGACAAAAGTATCTTTAGAAGTCAGATAGTATAAGAAGTTAAGGGACTAAATAATAAGCTGTATGAAAAGTCTAGGCTTGTTGTTTAAGGATTTGGGGACAAAGAGAAAAAAACGCTCTTAACCTAAGCACCAATAGTCCAACAAATAAGCCAACGCCTCATACTAGCCCTTAGACCTACACTTATATGAGACTATCACTGCCAAGGGGAGATTAGGGATATTACCTAGGTATACACCTAATTAAAGGACCCCTTAAGCAGGATAATTCTTGTATAACTACCTAAGGAGCTAGAGGATCAATACCTAAGGGATATACTCTTCTAAGTAGTTTTACTATTATATAGACTTATAGAATCAGGACTATACTGGTATAAGACGTATATTAAGCACTATAAGGAGGAATTAGGCATGACGTAGTCTATATATGACCCTTGTCTTCTATATATAACAGAGGATAAGGATGTTTTTGGGATTATAGTAATACAAACTAATAATACCCTGTTATTTACTACCATATGATTCTCAGATAAGGAAGAACAGAAGCTTATAGAAAAGAAGATCTATATAAAGCCTAAGATTATCCTAACCCCAGAAACACCAGCTGACTTCAATAGTGGGCAAATCTATACATATAACAACAATATCATCTCATTTACCCAGAAAAGCTAAGTCAACCAGCTACAACTAGTAGATAAGAAATTATATAACATACCTTAGCAATATGTTTCTCAAAGGGCAAAAGGAGTATATATTACCTTAATCTGTTAACCTAAGGCATCATACGATCTAGTAGTTACAGTATAAACCAAAGGAGACACATTAGAAGCAATTAAAAAGCTAAACATACAAATTAAATAGTAAATCGACAACCCAGATAGAAGGCTAACTTATATCCCCCTTAATCTGGCTTATATAAAGCTCTATATTTTCATAGATAGATTGTTTACTAATAATATAGATATGACTTTACAGCTTGGATTTATTATTATATTTACTAAAGAAACCGCTTATATAAAGATAGATTTCTAAATCCAGGGCAGTATTATCTATTAAAGCTCTACAAAATATAAAAAAGTCATATAAAGTATACTGGCAAGTAAGCTCTATGGGATAATATCAGGATTTGATAGCGGGATCACAATAAGTATAACACTTAACAGGATCCTTTATATAATTAGTCTACTAAGGATTCCGGTTATTATATATACAGACTTAAGATCGCTATATAAATACCTTATATAATTAAGCATAACAGACAAAAAGCGGCTTATAATTAACATTATAAGTCTATATAAGTTGTATAAGAAGAAAAAGATATCAGAAGTAAAATAGATTAATAGCAAGGATAACCTAACAGACGTACTCATAAAGAAATCGCTAAATACAGCTCTAGGTAAGCTGGTAACAATAAACACTTTAGAGATCAGAATTAAAGCATACGTTAAGCAAATTAGAGAGGATAATTAACAATTAACCTATATAAGCTTACCCTTACATAATATCCATTATTAACTATAGAAGGAAGGGATACTGTCTGTTTTATCCCTTTATATAATTAACTAATTCCAAAAACCCTATATACAGCCAAATACCTATACATATAAAACCTCTATATATAGTAAAAGTCCTCCTCTTAACACAAGGCATATAAACAACTAACTAACCTCTGGCGCCCTAACCCTCCAACCATAATATATATAAAGGGAAGCTAGTTGTTTACTACTTCTCAATTAATACAGGCTTCTTTACAAAGCCTAGGAAAAAGCCAGACTTACCTACATCTTTACTAAGACGATCACCAGACACATGATAATTACAACCGGAAGTAACAAAAGGCTTCTTATAGTTAGTAGGGCCCTGATTATTATTGCTGTCGCCTTTATTAGATAATCTAGGACCCTTATTATGATAGGTATAGCAAACACTATACGATATATATATATATTCAGCACATACTCTAGCCTGGTATAAGGGAATACGGTAACAGCTAATAAAACAGCAAAAACCTCCATTAGTGTACTTATTATAAACGTATTAGGCCATATAACCATAAGACTGCACAAACAGCACACAGAAATATCCTTCACAGCAAAAAAGCTTGGCAATAAACTGTATAGGAGTGATATCGGTATCTATCTAGAGACAAATATTCTAGAAAGGCAGTTAGATAATATAACGCTCTTTATCCTAAAATATAATAATATTAATATATATAAAGCAAAAAAAGAAAACAACAGATAATATATATGTTAATTACAAGAGCTAAAAGGAATCCATGGTTTTAGACCATGCTAGTAGAGAGATCTATCCACTAATAACCATCACATTCGTTAATATTGATATTTCTAAGGATAAAAGGAGTATTTATAGCCATCATAGGCAATATATAAAGGGGTTCTTAACTATTAACATCAGTAAGAGAAGCAAGGTAAAAAAGGGATATATATATGGATAATAGGAGAGAAATACTGCTATACAAAGCAAAAGAGACATACGTAAAGTTAAAAAGCGTATATAAAAGAGTTGTTATAGTATAAAAGGGAAAAAAGAAGCAAAAAGGAAAAAAGAAAAGAAAGAGGAAGGTATTTATACAAGAGGAAGAAAAGGCTACTGATTACAGTATCCACATAAAGAAAAAAAGGTGTATATAAAGGTAAAACAAAGGAAAAAGCAAAGGTAAAGTGAAAACCTTTTATATAAACAACTAACTATTTAGAACAATATAAACAGGCAGGTATATATAAAAGGAAAGAGTTTCATTAGTCAGGTAAGTTTAGTATATATTCACTTATAAAGAAGGGCAAGTTTAGAGTTTTTATTTTATTTAATACCTTTACATATAACTACAAGTAAGTCATAAATAAAGCTATTATAAGGGATAATTATCCTTATTTAATTAGCCCGACATAACGGTATATATAATTATTAAAAAAAAGGTTATAAGTATTAAAATAATAATATTATATAATTATATAACGCCTATAGGACTTATTACTTATACGATAAGCACGACTCGTCATGAGGGCACAGACTGGATACTCAGCCCTCAGTCATGGAATATGAGGGGAAGACATATTGTATAACCGAATGACTCAAGGCGTACGAGGCAGTATATAACTGCTCGTACGATGACAAATAGAATAGTCTGTTCAGTCACTAGAATATATATTAATTCACCCCTACGTTTTACCGGTACATCGATATACCAAAGACCATTCAACAAAGAGACTAACCTTTAAGGAGGGAGATAGTATATATCTTATCTATTTAAATATTAAAAGTTAATAACTAAATAATAAACTTAACTATAAAAAACTAGAACTTTTTAAAATTCTTAAAAGTTTTTTAAACGTTAATTATAAACTTAACCTACTAGAAATAATAAGAATATACCTAGTATTTTATATCATACTATTAGGACTAATACTATAAAGATTAATAGTATAAGACCCTATTATTATAAAGGGAAATAAACTAAAGTATAAGATTAAATAAATTATTACCTATAATTAACCTAAAGAGATAATAAAGGAGAAACTAGAAATATAGTACCTTATTAAATAAAAAAACAAAGTTATAAAGATAATATATAGAAATTAGTATTGAATCTAATCTATATAGAAAAAGACTTAAGAACTACTAGATAGAATTTTAGATAAAAATATATTATTACCTCTAATTAAACCTTAACATAATAAATCTAGAAATAAATTAGAATAACTATAACTATTATAATAACCTTAAAAATATATAGACCTTAGGACTTAAACCTATTTATTCACATAGGAATACTAACTATTGACTAAGGATTCCCTTTAATAGCTACCTTAAGACTCTTATAAACACTGAAGCTAGATACCCTAACTAATAGGCTAATATTAATAAACCTCTTACTAAGGCCTAAGGACCCCTAATCGATCTTATTAGGAATACCTAACGCTTATAAATTATAAATTATTTAGGATTTATAAACCGGTAAAATAGAAACTAATTTTTTTTAATCTAGCTCTTATATATCTTACTAAAAGGTTTCTTATTACCTTTTTTTTTTATTTTTCTATAAATCTAATAAATATACTAAAAACGACTTATAGCTTTAGCTATCTATAATTATAATTAAGTAAATAAGAAATAAAAAGCTATAAGCTTCTTATTAGCCTTTCCCCTCTTGATATTCTATTTTATATCTTAAGTATTTAATTTTTAAAACAGAATAATGTTAATAAATATAGAAATAGAAGTATACCTTAAAAAACTTATAAGTAAATACTACTAGTATACTATTATATAACTTTTTTATCTCTATATAACTATAATAGTATAAGGAATCCTCTTCAAAATAGTAAGTCTTTTTTAAATAAAAGTAATAGCTATATAGTATATTACTTAAGATAAGATAAGTATTAATATTTCTAATTCTTAATCTTAATTTTTATAATTTTAATTTTACTTTCTTTATATAACCTAATAATATAATATCAGTATTATAAGTAAATAAGGAAGTATAATTAATAACTTTTTAGCCTAAGAGATATAATATACTTATAGGTCTTAAAGGTAAAACCTTTAGAGGGGAAACCTAATATTATAACCTAATAAGTATAGATAATAATAAACCTTACCTAATTAGAAATATAAGTAAAACAGCCTTTAGATTAATAAGATAACTAGGATTATTATATAGATAAATTTTTAAAATAGAAAACTATAATATAAGTTATATAATAATAGAAAAACTAATTAATAATAAGTACTTTAAATAAAAAATTAACTAATTAATAGTATTTCTTAATAAAGGACTAATAGATAACTATTTTTTTATAGTATACTAATAGAAATAAGACTTATATATAAGATAGAGTTAGATATACTTAAAGATAGACTTCTATAGCTTTTTAATAGTCAACTTATAATATATTCTCTAAATACCTTTTAGTATCCCTTTAGTGATTTATTAATAATAATGCTATATAAGCTACCCTTACACCTTCAACTATACAACTAATCACCAGGTGATTAATAGACCAATAAGCCTATAATACTATTACTAAGTATCAACCTTAGCTATACTATTAGCGGAAACCCTACTGTCGGATTACTGACCGTAACAGGCTTTACCTTACTCCTTATATAGCTTATAGTAATGAAGACCTTTCAAGCAGGTATCTAGTAATGGGTAAAAGACTGTCACAAGCAAGTCAGGGCAACCAACTCTGGCACAAAGCAAAAGCTTCGGTAATGATGCACCTGCATCATTGTCCCCTGTTCTGCACTATATAGCTACGTCGGCCAGCACCCAATTAACGGATCGTAACAAAGTCCTAGTAAGGCTGCTTAGACTACGATACACCTTTATGTAAAGGCAGAGATTACTAGTACCTTTAACATAGGTATCACAATGGATTAACTAGATCAGTTCGTAATTAAGGGATAGGTATACCTCCCTAAGCTGTATTCTTGGCTTTAGATAGAAAAATTTCTCAAAAGGTTAAGCCTAATCTATCCTCTAGTGATCTATCTACTCCATTTCACAGTTGCCTGGGATCAGGGTAAGCTGGGTCTGAGATTGAGTAAGATCCTTAAGGGCTTGAACAGTTTGACTGTATAAAATTGTTAACACAAGCGGTCTGCTATACGTGTCAACTGTAAATCGAAGGGTCACTCACGCGTCGGTGCCATTAAGAAGACCTTGAGCAGTCGCAAGGACACTCGTGATGTCTGTCAACTGTGCATTCTTAATAGACCCGGTGAAGTCGGTCTTGGTCTTCCAAATAGTATCGATGACAAGCTCGCTGGTCCGAAGCAAGGCAGCGACAGAGGGAGCACCCCCGTCAATTAGACCAACATCAGTGATTGTAGTCTCGAGGTTGGTGATCAAGGTATCGAGGATGTTGTTACAGATCCTATGGTCGATAAGGCCGGGGGTCGGGCCTAGTCTCTGTTAGTTCTGGTTTCTCCTTGCGTCCCGAGCCTAGGGTTTTGTAAAGACAACTTACTGGCAAAAGCAACGGTTGCGACGCTCAAGGCAGCGAAGATAATCTGCTTGGCATACATTTTAAAGACGTATGTAAATATAAGTGAACGTGCGTTTGGAATTTAGGCTTAAAAGAGTGTGTTTGAGATTAAGGAGTGTGTGAGTGTGGTTGAGTAATCGGCAAATGCCAACGAGAAGCAGTCTGAGTAATATAGAAATATGACGGCTCTCTAGCATTGTAGGTAGACTTCTGGGCTACATTGAAGATGGAGTGACCGTAACCCACTTCGGAGCGCCCGAAGGCAGTAGTGCGCCTTGATCAATTAATCAGCCGCTGCCGCCGTGGCCGGATTACAACGATTGAGGTAATTTCAAAAATTCTTAGATAGCTTTTATTACCTATACCGGTGGGATGTATAGTTATAGTCTTTAATACAGCGCTTAATAACAGTCAAGCTTTCACTGTAAGCCTACTGATACACTCCTACTAGCGCCTCTTTACATGTATCCTATTATATATTAGGAATCACAGTCAGTAATCAGGTCCCTATTCCGTATTCAATGTACGACCCTACCCCTTATCAGATTCTAACCCCTGTTTCATCCCCTGTTTCCCTACTTAGCACACTTAGTAAACCCAGCCAGTTATTGCCAAAGTCAGCTAAAAGTGGAGGCACCCCCGATTAGGATGACTTTAGTACCTGCTAAATACTTTGGCTACTTTAACACTCCCCCTAGGCCTAGGTACGTTTAGAATGTAGGCCTGATTTTATAACAAGAGATATACTGACTAACAATTTTTATCTAGGCCTACAAGAGGCTCTCTAGATCTATCTCCTTCTAGAAGTTCTCCAGATTTATCTTTTTAACGTAACCTGGACTTAAATATAAGGCCTCAATTAATTAATAATAAGTGGGAATTAGGGCCTATGGCCTTGTATCGTGATTTTTAGAGCTTCTGGGGCTTACGACTTTCACCTCGGCTCGCCAACTTCAACAACACGACTTCAACAGTCAATCGTCAGCAGTCCATTGTCGGCAGTCAAGGGGGCACTTCCGGCACGTGATTTTCAAGTTATTAGACGGGTGTGATTATCACACTATGGACGAAGACTTCCCCTCTACGCCTAACTCCCATCACATAAGATGAATTCGCCCTCGGGTACGCCGCCCGGCCGCCGTCAGTCAGACAACCCCAGCGGCAGTTGCTCTACGCTATCGGGTATTTCTACCGCTTTAAAAGAGGTCTAGACTGCTTATGGTGGTCTAGAGCGCTAAATTAAAAAAAAAGAATAAGTAGAAATTAAGCATACTAGTGTTGACATAGTTAAAAAGGTCTTTTATTAATTAAGGAGCTAAGTCTACCGATAGACTATCTCCATAGGCTGGTAACGGCAGCCTTTATAGGCTGCCGGTATAGCTCTGGGTTAACGGTTAGGCCGGCTAACCCACCGGCCTGGCCGTTAACCTATTGGCACAGTCTATGAAGAACCCACTAGACTAGGCCGCTATAAACTATAACCCTACCCTACTTGTGGGCCATCCCCACATCCGGGCCACCATCACCACCACTATCACTAGTTATTTCCTCGGGCTTGCCGCGCACCCATATGCAACTTTTGGCCTCGCTGGATAATTTGGATGCGCTGGACTCATCCGGACTATCTGTATAGCCGGTATCCGTATTTCTTGCCCGCAGGATATGTTCTATAGTGGTGAAGGTGCTGTTAGGCGATAGGGGACCTTTTTCCTCTTATATAACCGTTGGTCTCTAGATTAGGCCTATAACTTGTTAACTGGCCTTTCTAGAAAGGCCAGTCTAGATGCCGGCTTATTGTACCTTTTATATACATATCTTTCTGAAGAGGTAATAAATAGTATAGGTATATAATATATCCTTATTTCGCTCGGTTAACTAGTATAGTCCACAGTACAGATTAATACATTGATCAAGGGTTAACTATAGGACGATAGATATAGCTTTATTCTATTATTAGCTGTTAGGCTAGATAGTCTATTCACTGGTTTATTAGGCCTTAGATATTACAGGGTTAAATAGGGGGTACCTTATAGATGTTAGTTATAATCTAGATACCTTTTAGCTATTTTTAATATTCTGGCTATTTATGGATACCTTATAAGCCTCAAAATAATACTTTAGGGATATCTTTTTTATAGCTATAGTTCAATCTATAACCTAGTTAACTAGATATTTAACTTTTGTATAGCAGGTCTACTTTAAAGGCTAAAGATGGCTATATATATAGGCTGAAGAATAATAGATAAATATAATAATAAAAATGCTAAATAGAGATTATACTATTAGTATTTCTATATAGAATTAATAGAGATATAGGTATTATATATATCTAGAACTAATAGTTTAGCCTTTCTTATCTATATCTAGATATTTAAGATAAATATCTTTTTTAGCTATTTAAGGGTAGTTCTCTTAGTTGTCTAGCTATTATTAATGACTATAAAGTGTTATCTAGGATATCTAGATAAAATAGATAGAAACTATTAATCCTAAAGTGTTTTACCTTTATATATAATTAGGAGGGATAGAAAGATCTTAGTAATAGATATATACTTAATAATGGATATCTATACCTATAATTCTAGCTGTTTTTTCTATATAACTTATAATACTATAAAGCCTAATATTAGCCTATTAATAGCTTTTTGGCCCTCTGTAATGTTAGTTTTGTTTATGTTTTATCGGTTAGATAGATAGATTCTCTAAATAGTAGAGATACTAGTTAGATAATAAAAGAAATCCTTAATAACCTTACAAGAATAGGCTGTCTACCGTTAGATATCTATTGCTTGACGAGAACGGATCCTTGGTTATCGGTTCAATTGATTATGCAGATGTAGAATTTGTGGCTGTAGATGGCCTTGTTCACGGCTCGGGCAGGGTATATATGTATCACTGTGTTAGAGGTCAGCTGGTCTGAGTGAAGAAGTCAACGATAGTGCTACTTAACTGAAGGTAGGTATAGTTTTGTAACAGTATTTGAATCTAACCCTTTGACTATCGTAAGCTGGAAGCGTTTTATCCCTTATAGGCTGACTAATAGGGGACCACCAGTAGACCCCTTGATCTGCCCCGCTAGGCACCTGACATGTTCCCCCCTCTTATAAGCCATGCCCTTATGGCTTTAAAAATGAAGCTATTCCTAGTTCCTGTCACCCTTATTAAACCTCCGCTGTACGGTAGGAAGAGTAGTGCTGTTTATAGGACTATTATTAGCTGTCTAGCAGGTCTACCTCTATAACCCTTTGCCCTGCCTTGCTTTGCCTTGCCTTGCCTTGCCCTCCCTCTATTAATCCACTTGTCGGCCATCTGTAGCCCCTCTGTTAATCCGCTTACCAGCTATCTATTACCCCTCTGTTAATCTGCTTCACTAGCCATCCGTGGCCCCTCTGCTGCTCTGCTGTTAATCCGCTTGCCGGCCATCTATGGCCCCTCTGTTGCTCTGCTGTTAATCCGCTTGCCGGCCATCTGTGGCCCCTCCGTTAATCAGCTTATAGCTACTCTTTCCCCCTTAGTAGCCTTACCCTTAAGGCTTTAGCCCTCTAGCTATCTAGCAGCAGTCCAGCAGCTTATCTAAAAGTCCGGTATCTGGAGGCCTAGTATCTAGGGGTCCAGTATCTAGGGTCTAGTATCTGGGGGTCTAGTATCTAGAGGTCTATTATCTACGCTATCAAGAAGCAACACTAGGTATAGTCTTGCTGTATACCCCCTTAGTGGCCCCCTATTTGCTGCTAGTAGGGCCTAGCTGGTAAGGCCTCCCCATATAGATGTCTCTCTCTTATGTCTCCTAGATATAGACTTCAGCAATAGGGCCAGCAAGCTTCTTGATGCGTATATACTGCCTATCAGCAGCTCTCTCAGCAGCAGCCCTCTTGGCAGCATATCGCGGCAGCCCCTCAGCAGCCTATCGTATCCCATCGCAGCAGCCCATTACAGCAGCCTAGCACAGCAGCCCATCAAAGCCTATCGAAGTCTATCACAGCCCATCACGGCCCATCGCGGCCTATTGCGGCCTATCGCAGCCTATCACAGCAGCCCATCAAAGCCCATTGAAGGCCATTGCGGCCCATCGCGGCCCAGCAGTTGCCCAGCGGCCTTTCGTCACTTCAACGGTCGGAGCCCCTATAGATAGGTTGAGATTCGAACGTGTTAGAGGTCAGCTGGTCTAAGTGAAGAAGTCAACGATAGTGCCACTTAACCGAAGGTAGGTATGGTGTTGTAACAGTATTCGAATCTAACCCCTTAACTATCGTAAGCTGGAAGGGTTTTATCCCTTATAGGCTGACTAATAGGGGACCACCAGCAGACCCCTTGATCTGCCCCGCCAGGCACCTGACACACTGCTCGTAGGACAGACTTTGGATAATCCTACAAACATGTGATGCCAATGCTGCGCCCTCGCCCGTCGACTAATTCATCTTCTTCATCCTTTCCCCACCTCAGGCTTGTTTTGATTCTGGGAGCCCTCGCGCAGGTCGTTCATCATCTGCCGGGCGTTGCCGCTTAGGCCGTAGGTAGCATATATATATTGGGAACTAGACTTGACTGACGTGTCTTTATTGCCCTTCATTTGTCCATGCAGGGTCAGCCGTTGCTTGAACCCTCTGAAATAATGGTCGTTGCTTCCTGCTTCAACTAATTAGGGCGTTCCCAGAGACGACGTCTTCGACTCGGACATGCATCACAACCATCAACGTCTCACGAGCACCAAAGAAACGACATGGTCAGGGAGGAGCGTGACTTGGATAGCTCGTTACTTATTTATAGACATCATCGTATTTCTCCATCGCCGAATCTCGTCCGCTTCCGTCATCTCACCAAACTTGCGCAAAACACCATTGCTCTCGCCTCAGGCTCTTGTGTCATGCCCTTATCGCCAACTACCAACACACCGTCCCTGTCGACGTTCCGTCTGGGAGGAATCATTTGGCATTCTCCCTGTTGGCCTCTCCCTTGTCCTCGCCCTCGCCCTCGCCCTCCGTGTTCTGCTTAGGGCCCTTGGCCATGACGTCCTCAAAGTTAGACCACAGTCCCTCCGCATCGGAAAACCCCTCCCCAACAGTGATGATGGCCTCGAGCGACCGGTTCCGCTTGTTTATGTTGGCGTTGACCTGGTTGAAACTGGTGGCGATCTCAGCGATGAGCTCGGCGCGTCGATGCTCAAAAGTCTTAATCCTTACGCCCGGCTCGGGATGGCGATGGTAGGAAGCTTGCTGCTGCTCTTGGTCGGGCATCTTGGCGCTTGGTGGTTAGTTGGTTGATTGGATCGGGGGTCTGCAAGGTAATAGGATGCCAGTACGTAGTTGACATCTCAAGACGAAATCTCTTACGTTTATGATAATCCGAGTTGAGTCTGGGAAGAGAGCTGGGCTGTAGATTGAGAACTTTTGTGCTTAAAGAGACTTACGGTAGTAATCCGTATGTATGTATGGAGGAAACTGGCCGTCATCACGTGTTGTTGTTACCATTAGATTTGCCAAATATGGCTGATCAATTAAGCGTATCATCGGCACGGCTGTGTCGCGCGTGCCGCATAGAATCTAGAAATGGTCTTTCAGGCCGGTGGTTACTTTATTGAACAAATAAAGTTTAGTTTATTCTGGTACTTGTGTATCCGTTGAAATGCCGGTCTCTGCCACCCATCGGTGCTCATCATTCACGTCTTCCTTCCTCTACCCGAGCACGCGTGGGTTGGTAATTCTGGTTCACCTCCTTTGCCTTGAACGAGATCATTACATTTTGAGAGGAGGCAGATGAGGGGCCCGCCACCAAGTCACTAATTCCATCAATCCTTCCGTCAAAAGCCCATTTGACTCCATCTTGTTCCATCTCGGTTTAGCTCAATCCACAATCCACCCGTTTCTGGAGTTCCTTTCCCACCCATCTCCTGAAGGGTTTATCCAAATTTCAACTTTCGATTCTATCGCGATGGACTGCTCACGTGTGGGACAGTGGGGCCCGGACGGGTATATATTTGCCAGTCTACACACTACACCCCTTTTCTATAGCTGAACCATTTCTACCACCTATATCTAGACCCCTATCACGACAGATTCCATTATAACTGTTGATCTATCGTCAGGGGCGTGCAGGCCTGTCATCCAGACGAGCCGCCAGCCTAGAGCACCTGCTGAGAACAACAGGATTATTTGATCACAATGGTACGAATGGATGAACAATGGGATACGTATACGAAGATGGTCTTGTGCACTTCCTACCCAAAAGAAAAAGTTACCAGTGTTAGAATGCAAGCAACATCAGACCCAGAACAATTGTGATGCCGTGGTCTAGTTCTCAGACAACTTCTATCCAAGCTGCCAGACTACTCACCTTGCCCTGTTCCCCTTCTTCAAGCGACAGTAGAGGAGGAGTTCGTCTAGTAGTGGACAAACGACACCGTGGCGCTCCAGGGCAGAAGTGCCTGAGGCGCAGGTGGACGCAGAGGCGTTAGATCCCAGCGGTTCGGACGAAAGCCGAACACCGCAAAGGCCGGCCGGCCGTCCTGATAATAGGGCACCGTGGTCTTGCTGACGGCTGGGTCAATAATGGCAGCCGTCTGACGTTTGTCCGTCGGCGTGTACTGATAACATTGAGCCGAACCGGTAGCCGCGCCGAAACATGGTTCCTAATAATGGAAATACACGGGGCGGGCAGACCTGGCGATTGACATGTGCCGGGCTTGCCGATGAAGATGGTCCAATAATGGAGACATAAGCTAGGCGTACTCTAATAGCAGAGAGAGCAGGCCGGAAAATTCAGACCCCGTCATGGCCGGGGATTGACCAGACAGAAATGGCGGCTTCTCAAGCAGCCACAGAATCTGAATGAAACCCACGGACATACAATATACCTGGCGATTGGGATCTGCCGGGCTCACGCATGAAGACCGTCCAATGGGTGAGATGAGCCGGGCACTCTGATAACAGAGAAAAAGCCAGCCACATGCTTCGGATGCCGTTATGTTGGAAATGGCCGGCCGACAGTGGACGGTCTCAAGCAGGCACGGATGATGATGAGACTGAAAGAATCCAGCTTTTTGTCGTTGAATCCAAGAGATGAGAAGACAGGGCAGGAGGGTTTTATTCAGTCTCAAGCTCCTGGTTGACCGACTCTGCGCCCGGCAGTCTGCTAGGCAGCACCTCCGTCACGGGCATCTCTTTGCTGCCAGCATTGGCCTTTTCCCCTCGCCCCTTGCTGCTTGAGCCGTGCGGCGCTCAGGCCCGCCCCCTTCTCTTGCCGTGTCGACTCGCTGCGAAAGCTTGTGTGTACCATTAGCGAGCTGGTCTACCTTGAACCCCAGCGTCGACTGTGTGTTTTGCAGGCGAGAGAGCGTCTTGGTGCGAAGGTCGTCAAACGAAGACGCCGAATTGGTGAGCCAGCTCAACATTTCTGCCTCGTTCGGTTCAAATACTCATGCATCCGTTATGGCTGTTCGGTTCTTCCGAGCCAAGTTGTCACTTTGCTGGCCACGTCATTCGAATTTTCGGCTTGAGACTGCGACGATTTGTCCCCCTTGTTGCCGTGGGACGCAGGCTCGCGCCGCTGGCCAACGGTGTGACGCCAAATTCGAACAAGAGGCCAGAAGATTGTGTTGTGATTCTCGTGCAAATGGACAATTGCGTTGGGGAAAACCCCACATAAACGTCTTGGCGGTTTACAATCTCATGCGGTGGTGTCCTCGTCGTTACTATTGGGTGTGGTGGGTGGCAGAGGTAGATGTATGAAGTTCGATTCGGTTCCGAGGCCAAAGGTGACGATCAACTGGTAGATGAAGGGGATCAAATTAGCAATCGGAGCGTGAGAGAGCAGGGCATGGAAGGGTACTTGTAGGAGGGGGGGATGGATCAAGTAAAGCAGAACAGTGGGAAGCAAAAGGAGCGACAACTGTTCGGGAAAGACAAGTGAAAAGGCTGTGATGAACCTGATGACATGGCCGTTTTGAAGCTTTGGAGGCGGTTCATAGCATCTATCCGCTGTATTCCTGCACGGGATGAAGTCAGTGGTGCCAAAGAGCAGAAGACGCCTGCCGATGTGGCTTATCGTTCCGCGACAGCCAAGGGTGTTGGAATCTCGTTGGATGTCGTCTCGTGAACGGCGAACTCTCATACTTGGCAGTCTTATCGGGCTCGGTTGTTCGCTTGCCTGCCTGTCTCTCCATGGCCTGGGGAAATGGTAGAGAGGTCTCAGCGTGGTTAAAGCCAGGATCGATGTTGGGTCCGGTTGCGGGGATTGATTGGTGCAGAGGGGGTCGTATAGGCGGATTGGTAAATAACGAATCGATATGCATCGAGATGTGCGTCAAGGCCGGGGGATGTTGAGTTGGCTGAAGTGGCGGCGGATGTTAGTTGGCAGTGCTGAAATAAGGATGGGTGTAATGTAATGGTTGAATATAGAGGAAAGCAGTCTTAAAAGCGAAGAGCGGTCGTTACTTTGATTGGCCAGGCAAGACGGGGGGGCGGGGGAGGAGGACCTTCCAATTGGGAAAGAGTCCGTCCACACTCCCAATAGGAAGGAGAACCCTTATCCCGTGTTTTGTTTCTTCCTCCCTGTGTTGTGTAAGTGTGTGTGTGTGTGTTTGTGTGTGTGTGTCCAGTCCCTTGCTGATCCGCGCATCTAGACGACCAAAAAGGTACCGGAAAAAAACAAAACATACAACACCAGGTATTCGCTGGTCGTCACCGACCCAACTACTAATCCGGCCCTCACTGGCTTATCTATGGGAGAGCGGACGGGATCCCGAGTTCTCCAGTGGGTATGGTCGTATGTGCTTGAGACACTCGTCCAGAGCCTTTATTATGCCACCTTCCTTACTGGACGAGCTGCTCTCTGTCGCACGACTTGGGCGGCGGCAAGGGCTATACGACGTGGAGTAGCTGTCCAGTTGCCCTAAACAGAACATCCTTCAGCTACGGAACAAGGAAGGTACCTCATGTTATTAAGATATTCCCTTTGTCTCTCTTGATTTTCTCTCAAGTATCCGTACTTTTATAGGCATACCCTAGTACCTACCTGCTGTACAAGGTTGGCGCGGCAGGGGTGGGTCCCGCAGGTATGACGTGCAGTTGCACGTATTCTGCCAGCAACTGCGTGGAGCAACCCAGTCTTTGTTAAGCCAACTTCCACCCGCATGCGTATTGTGTCCTCGGATTAGTGCTGGATGCTAGTTTAAGATACAGAGACCGAAAGCTCTACATGCAGTTGACCTCAGGCTGTCCTCTTATTAAAGTCGCCCAGGTATGCAATGACGATGACATGGATGTAAGAACACATTATAAGCACACTCGGCCCATCGTTAATACTATTCATAGACCTTACTGCATTCGCAGAATCAGCATGACGTGCGCCTTTCACGATCAACGTGCCGGAAGATGGCCTGATCTCTTGAACAAAGGGCATCATGAAGATGGCAAGTGCATGGTTGAATGTGCGAAATCGCTTTTTCATGCTCGACATAGAACCAGTCGCATATTATAGCTTCGATTGACTCTGGCCAGCCCTCCTCTTCGTTCGCAATACCTACTAGCCCCTGGGCATACTCACTGTATCACCAAGCCGTTTGCTTAGCAAGCGATGTATGACACACATAAAGAACACCTCACATTAGTTAACAAATTATAATTAATCCCAGCGCGTTACCAGAAGACGAACCAGGCCTTCCCTATAAAAGACATCAACCCGTTCCGAATGGACGGCGACCAGTCCCTCAGAAGCGCTCTTGATCTGATCTCTTCAGTCACGCTAAACTACATAGGAATAGTAGCCTAGAAAACCACTTTCAAGTGCTTCAATAGGAAGCACTATCGTCACATCCTCTCCGCTTTACAATCCTTCATTGAGGATTATCAAAAAAGCCAACGGAGCCAATACATTCACACATCAAAGAGAGCACCAATGTTTCGCAGAATATATATAAAAAAAAAAAGTCTCTTGACCTCAAAGAAAAACTACAATCTCTAAGCGCGCACATCCCCGAATCGGTTTTATCTGTAACTTTAGTGATGCTAGGAGGCTTTGCTATAATGCGCGTTATGTTGACAGCCTGCTTTGAACCCAGCTTGACTAGAGGCTGGAGGCTGTCGAAGCTGAGGCTGTGTGAGTTGAAAGACCTCGAGACACTCCCTGCGAGCTCGTAAATTAGTGGTAAAACACTTGCCAGAACTCTGTAGATAATAGTCTTGACGTCGGACCAGCCGGTGATGACGACGACGCTTATAACCACAGCGGCGATGTCGGTTGCTTCAGACGTCCTTGTGTAATAGGTGGGTAACTACTATTACCACCGCCACAACCATTATCAGCATCAGTATCTCTTGTTCTTTATGTATCTCAACAGATTCCAACACCATCAACATGTCCCTCTCTCCCACCCACTCAACCGTAAAAGACGTATTATAGAAATCTTCCTCTTCTATCCACTCTAAAAAGAGGCTGTGTTATAGATAAACCCCTGGCTGATGTTCCTAAGCTTCACTCCTACCGATCTCCTTCTTAAATAAAGCTTTACATTCCTATTTTTGATGTTGAATACGTGGGGGTCATCGGTCGCAGGCTCCTTTTCTACAGCCGGTCAAACGTGGAGCCATTGGCACCACCACCATTCTCATAATGAATGCCATGTGTGAGATATACGCGCCGAAATCACAGCCAACGCCTCGTCACAGTTGTTTACAAGAGCCAAGCCGCACATCTTTCCCGCTGGCCAACAGTTTTTGCCTCGCAGGTTGCGCAGACTCATCGTTGCCGCCGCACCCCCGGAAGGCTTATCCCACTCAGACAGCACCCGTGCCTGGAAGCCGTGCCACTCGTTGACAAAGTCGTTCTTGAGATCCCACATTGCCCAGCACGACTCCTGGGTCCCCGACTTGATGGCTTGGCGCACGGCACCGTTTGCCGCCGCCTTGAGACACGCGTCAGCTGCGCCTTTCTACTGGCGCGAGCGCCCTTGTCCGCGACCACCATGGCGCTCATCTTGAGCGCTGTAGAACCAGCCTGCATGGCGCCGACGACGCTGGACCCGTCAGTCCCCATACCCGTGCCAACAGCAAACGGTGCCGCGAATGTCTGGATGTTGGTGGATGGCGTAGAAGGGCGCGACAATGCCATCGATGCCCGCCGCGATGACGTTGAGGACGGATGCGGCAGTCGCCATGTCCATCTCGTTCTTCTCGTGCGATGTCATGCGCAGATCGTCCTGCGCGGGCTTCTCAAATGTCCTGCTTGATGTCGTCCCACATCGGCCCAGACGTTGCCGGGACGAGCGACTCCGGCTCGCCGATCAGCCTGAGACAAAACTTAAGCTGCGCCACCTAGGCATCGCGGCTGAGCATAAGCGAGTCGATGGTCTGCCGCGCTTCATCAACGGCGCTGTGCTTGACGTCTAACATCATGCGGTTGAGGGCCGTTGCGTGCCGGGGCATGGATGACCTGGATCATCTCGGACTCCTTCTTCTCAATGGTCGAGAGGGATCTCTCGCCGAGACCTCGAAGCTCGGCGCACAGATCGAGTGCCCTATGCAAGAGGAATTCGAAGCGCTGGCGCGGCAGGAGGCTGTCCTGGTCGCCCATGACAATCGCCAGCGTCTCGGAGATGTTGAGGCCCTGCTGTCCGAGCGCGATGAGGGCGCCAGGGTCGATTGGAGGCCTCGATGAGCACGTATGATACCCGCAGGCCCTGGATGTCCAGCGAGTTGCGCACGTTGAAGAGCCGTTCCTTGACGAGGTTCCTCATGCGCCTGAACTTTGGGGTCAGCGGCGCGCAAAAGTACGGCGTCCGCAGGAAGCACCTGAGATTCTCCTTTTTCGGGTCCTTCTCCGCCGGCCCGGCGGCGCCCTTGGCACTGCGCTGCAGCTCGGGAGAGAAGGGAAGCTGGAGGTCAAACTCGGCGTCGGCCGCGCTGTGTTCGTCGTACGTACGCAGCTTTCGTGTTTCGGTTCGCCAGATTCGGGACCTTGGGCGGCTCCGGACTCAGCACGTGCGCCGTCTCGATGTACCGCTGTGTCGCCAGCGGGAGGCTCTCGAGGGTGCCGCGGCGGAAGTGTAGGTCGCCGCTCGCGAGGAGGATCTCGGCGTACTTCACCACGATCCACTATCTCCGCGTCGTCCGCGAGGTCAAACGCGGGGACGGCATCGCCAGCGTTGCCAACGTCCCGAGCAATATCTTGGAACGGAGGGGAAGTCTCCGGCGAAAAACACTCGGTCCTCCCAGTCGGTGCTACACATTATTTCCAGATACATGCTCTTCTGCAACGGCCCAAAGTAGCAGAACGCGCTGCCGCCAGCTAGCTCATCGGTAGGAAACACCTGCGAAGCGCCGGCCTCTAGATACTTCAGCGAGTCGGCTTTGGGGAAGATCAAATCAAGATTCTCCGCCGCCGTCCTGACCCGGCGGGCGGGAGACATGGTCCCCAGGATCGTTGCGTCCTGCTGGAACGTGTAAGCGGCCATGACCGCGCCGCGGCTGCTGTGCTGAAACTGGGCGTTTCCCTCCCTCACAGGGAACATAGTGTAGCGGATGGGCAAGTCTGTCACCACGCCCCCGTCCAAGCCCTGGTCCTTGCTCCAGCAAACGTCGTTCCACCACCGCTTCTTGTACTGCAGCAGCACCTTGGTCACCTCGACGTAGCGGACTTCGCGGATGGCGTCCTCCTGCTTCGGCTTGAAGGGCCGCGACTTCGTGATAGACCGCTGCGCCGTGTAGGGGATCGCGAGGATGACATAGTCGCTTTTCACGGTTCGCTTCTCCGCGGTTGAGGTCTCGTAGGTGACCTGGATCTTGCCGTTTTTTATTCCGAACTCTGGCTTAAGCTCCTCGAGGTGAGTTGCGCGGGCTCCGAAAATGATGTTGTCAACCAGCGACTCCTCGCCCCTGTCGGGGGGGAGATGAAGGCCTTGGGCACAAGGTCCATGCCGCCCTGCAGCTGCTTCATCCCGGCCGCCAAGCCGCCTTGGTTGCTCGACGGAAATGAGTCCTTCAGAGATTCGATGAAGCCGTTCTCGAAGACGACATGGGCGTTTCCTAGGTCGTAGAGCTTAATTGCGTCGTCACTCCATTTCGCCACCTCGTTCAGGTGGGACCTTAGTGAGTACCTGTCGTACTTGACTGTGATTGCATTCTATGCTGCCTTGATCTTGTCTTCTTTGCTCCCAGCCTCGGCGTGGAGCGCTTCTCGAAACGTTTGGACCACGGGATGGATGGCTTTTTCAAACACTTCATCGCAAGTCTTCCCACGCTCACTTTCTTTTAAGCCAGGAAACAGCTCAAGAAGGACCTTTTCCTTTTCACGGAGCTTGTTGTTGAACTGCTCGTAAGTCATGGTTTGGCCGCCTTCATACCCACTGAGGCAGATAAACTTGTTTTCCATATCGAAGTCAAAGGTTTCGCCGATGTGGAATCTGTTTATGTATTCATGCAATAGGAAATGGTCGCTGGGGATTCGCATGGCTCCACCCTCTGCGTGCAGGCCCGGGGCAAAGACAGGGTCTCGGAAGGTAACGACACGGCCGCCGACCCTGGAAGAAGCCTCGAGAATGGTAACATTCACACCGGCCCGCTTGAGCTCGTAGCCAGCACAGAGGCCAGACACTCCGGCTCCGATAATTGTGACCTTGAATGAACAGATTAGTTTGAGAGTTCGAATGACACTCGGAGCACAAGATATATTGCGACTTACGGATTTTCCCCCTGGAACTGGCTCAGATCCAGCATAATGTTTTTTATCTGCTCGCCTTCGTCGGGTAGATTGCGGCTCTCGTCTTCCGATGACGCAGAGGCCACCTTCAAGTTATCATATTTATTATCTTGCTGTAACAGGTACTTCAACAAGGGCGCTGAGATGGTCGACCATGTTTCCTGTTTAGAAAACTCTAAGCCATGTTGAGACTCAGGAATTCTAGTGTCGATGGCCATGATGAGATGATAGCGATGCGTGTCGTTGTTATTGGAAAGCTGGCGAGAAGCAGTTGCAAAAACAGTCGACGTAAGGCTGTATTTATCCCCATCAAGCTTCATTACCCGAAGTACACTGATTGAAACCAGCCTCTCACCCATCTGAGGAGTTCAGCTCCGTCTCCTCGAACGCTTTCGTATGTTAAGCTCTCTTGAAACATCGAACCATGAATTTGCAAACAGGCAGCTAAATACAACATGTTTCAACAGCCACAGTAGCTCCGAAGGGGGCAAGAAGCATTTGGCTAAGTGCGGCCCGTAGCGCGTCTACTGAATTCCACCAGCAAGACTAGATAACCCTTGGGCCAATAGTAGCCTAGCTTGGCTTGTTGAAAGAGAGAGACAAAGAGCTGAACTGGAACCTGTGGCGTGTTCAGCTACCGACTCACCGCATTGTTTCAGGAACATAGATAGCTTAGGGTGTCGAAGTAGGCAATGCGGCCAGGCCTGGCATGGGCCTTCTGGGTTGTTTGTCCGAAATGGACAGAATTAATGGATAAATGCTAGCAACATTTTGAGAATTAATTTTGTGAAAGTACGCTCTATGTGCGGCGATAAAGTCTTGTATTTGTTGATATACCGCCTGATTATTCCTGGCGAAATCCCCGCCTATTTCCCGTTACTGTACAACCTAAGGCTAGAAATGTACGTTCCATCGATATCCCATGTTTGAGGTGGGGATATTAATGCTAAAAATGTGTATAGCATTTATCTAGCAATTCTGACTATTCTGGACCAATGAACTAAAAGGCCTGTGCCAGCCCGGCTGTATTAAGCCCACGGTTCTGGCTATATTATTGCCCGTTTTAATAAGTGTAGACTAAAGCCTACCTTACATAGCTATATTAGGAAAAAGGAGTACGGCGCATGCGTGTAAGAAGCGTCACGGTTTCTATGATGTAAAGGTTAAATTAACTATATAGGTTGTAAACGCTCTGTTTTTTTTATTACTACTTGAGAGAGGCGGCAGGGTGAGTTCGCTAGGTGTGCTAGGTAGAGAAACAGGAGGAAAAACAGGGGGTAGTCCTTGATAAGAGGTATGTTCTACAGATCAAACATAGAATAGGGTTGTCGTGTGTTCTTTACACCTTAACGCTATAGGGCTAGTTAATTGATAGATATTCTCTATTTTATCATGTAACTCAACCCCCCTACTTGCGAACCACCCCCACATCCGAACCATCATCATCACCACCATCACCACCACTATCATCACTTATTTCGCCAGGCCTGCCGCCCACCCATATACAACTTTCGGCCTCGCTAGATGATTCGGATACATTGCATTCATCCGGACTATCTATATCGCCGATATCTATACTTTACGCCCGACGTTTATCCTATATAGTGGCAAAAGTGCTGTTAGGCGATAAGGGGACCTTTTTCCTCTTGTGTTGCCATAGGTCCTCTAACTGGCCCTCCAGCTGGCAGACCTTTTGCTCTAGAAGTATCCTTCTAGATATCTGCTTATTATATCCTTTTTATATTTCTCTAGATAGGTAATAAATAGTATAGGTATTTAACCTATCTTTACCTAGTTAGGCTGACTAGTATAGTTAATACTATAGATCAGTAGACCGATAAAGGGTTAACTATAGGACGATAGATACGGCGTTATCCCACTGTTGGCTGCTAGGCTGGCTGGGCTGCTAACTGGTTTAGTTGATCTATTAGGCCTTAGATACTAAAGGGTTAGATAGAGGCTGCCTTATAGATAAGTCAAAGTACCCACTTTCCGGCCACCCCTGCATTCCGGCCACCCAAAAATGCCGCCCAGCCACCCATTTTCTCATATATCTACCCACTTCAAACTATCACCACTTTCCTTAACCTTTATCAAATCGCTTCATTTTTTTAGAATACCTTCTTTTTTACCTTATAGTCCAGTATACCGAAAATAAGATTAATTAGGCCTTTACCGCTATAGCAGATGGCATGTCGGCTTATAATGCCTCTAGGCGATGGGGCGTACCACGATCAACACTTTAAGACCGGAATAGAGGCACCTAATAGAGGGCAGCTGCCTTTGAAGACCTCCAGCGACTATCCTATATCCAAGAGGCTAAGCTGGTCAGCTGGGTGTAAATCCAGGCTGACCTTAGGCTTATACCAACCTATTAATAACTAAGGGACTTTGCCTAACGTATCTTTTATGCTATAAGGGATACCTAACCTTTAGGTAAGCGATAGGTAAATACCTTCTTATAACGGTATCTCTTTATTAAGGTCTAGAGAAGTCGCTCTATCGATTCTAGATATGTTAATAGAGTATCTACTAAGGTTATTAAGGATTAGTTTAAATATCTTGCTATACCTTATATCTACGTTATTAAACCAGCTAATAGATATAATATAGATAAGACTGGTATCCTTAAGGGTAGAAGAGCTAATAGGCTGGTGTTAGGTAGGGCTATAATAAAAATAGTAAGGAAAAAACAGCCTAGATTATAAGCCTAGGTATCTATTATTTAGTATATATCTATTAAAGGTATTTCTATCTATCCTTGAGTTATATATAAAGGTAAGACAGTCTAATAGTAGTGGTTCCCTTTATATTTTAACCTATATAATAGATAGAAGTTTATAGTAATAGAGAATAGATAGACTACCGATATTACTACTATTAAATAGCTATAGAGAGTCTTTCTTTTATAGATTGAGCCTTTTTAGCCTAATTAGGCTAGACTGTTTATCCTTAATAGGTATAAAAGCTATATAACGATATATTTTATATAGTTATACTATATTAATAACGTTTATTTATTATTTCTACTGCTATATATTTTTTATATCCTTTAGCTATTAAACTAGTTAGTCTTTAGCCTAGTAAAGACAGCCTATTATAAGAAGCTTAGATATATTAGTAAATAGAACGATTTAACTATTATTAGTAAAAAACACTTTATCTACTGTTATTAAAAGGCTTACTATACTACGCTAATAAACAGTAATATAATGAATAGATAAAAATATACTAGGTTATGGCTTATTATAGTAGTAAAGCCTTTTATAAGTAGACTACTATTACCTAAAGTATTAATAGTATTATTAATACTACTTAATAAGAGAAAAAAAATACCTATAGTGGTAAAGATACCTAGGATATAGAGGATTAGGTATCTGCTTTATCTATAGTTAAATGGTCTATACTAAAAAAGATAAAAGAGCTTAATGACCAGCTGTGCTTATATACCTAGTTAGATACCTAACTAGAATAAACTATCGCTATATAACGCCAGCTCTTTAGAAAGGTTAAAAAAGACTTCTAAAAGCAGTCCTTTGCCTTAGCTACCGCCCAACAAAAAGAAAAGCTTCTAGAGGCCAAGATTACTAACACTACCAACAGGAAGAGGAAGGCTATTAGATTAGACCCAAATATAAAGTTTGCGACGATTAAAGAGGTACGGTAAGCCCAGATTAAGGCTGGTGATGCTGAGAGTAGTCTAGATGAATCCAGCGCATCGGAATTACCCAGTGAAGCTGAAAGTTGCATTATCGTAGCATCTAGATAATATTGGTAGTTAATTAAATAATGTGGTGGTTAACATGATGGTGATGTTTTTGGGTGGCCGGAATACAGGGGTGGCTGGAAAGTGGGTGCTTTGACTTATTAGCTATAACCCAGCTGCTTTCCAGCCACTCTTAATATTATAGGCTGTTAATACTATATCTCTAGCCCTTAAATAACAGCCTAGAAATACCTTTTTACTAGTGATAGTTAAATTATTAACCTAGTTATCTAGATATCTAACCTTCTAATAGGCCTATTTTAATAGACTGAAGACTGATACATCTAGTGGCTAAATGACAGTAGAGGAGTACAGCGGTAGATATAGTAGATATATCTTGTTCTTAAAGTATTCCTGTATAAAGTCTATAGATATATAGCTATAATACCTATCTAGAACTAACAGTCTGGCTGCCTCTAGCTCGTTAGATATAGTGTTTAGGATAGAGACCTTTTTTAGCCACTCAAGGGCAGTCCTCTCAATCGTCCAGCCATTATCTTTATATATAAAGTGCTATCCTTTATATCTAGATAGGTTGGTGTTACAGTTAGATATCTAACAGTAGGGTTTCTATTAAGAGTAAACAGAGGTTAATACTTAATAATAGTAATCTTGGCTTATAGGTATATTAATTATCTAATAATTAGTTATGGAGTTAAAGGTTATAAGTAAAGTTTATATAGCTTCTTATAAATTAAATCACCAAGATTAGAAATTAAAAGGTATTTAGAGAATATACTATAAGTTAATTTTTAAAAAGCGAGAAAAAGAAATCTATTTTTATTAAAATAAGTACCCTTATATCTTATTATTAGTTTATTTATTAAGATTGATATCTAGATGTTAGTCCTTATTAACAGACCACTTTATATTTATTGATCCTTACTAAGGACTATTTATTATATATCGGTATTTTCTTGTTATTATATAACTATATCCTTCTTAAGTTTTTTTTTTCTAAAATAGTTATCCTATATCTTTTTAGTCTTCTTAAGTGTCATACTACCTATATATTATCTTATTTAGTAGGGCTTTATTAGCTATCGCTTGTTAGGTTATGATATTAGGTCTCCTCTCTAAAGGTTTTACCTTTAAGACCTATATAAGTAGGTTGCTTTTTTTAGGTTAAAGAGTTATTAAACTTACTTCTATATTTTATTTTAATATTAATATCTACTAGGTTATATTAAAAAATAAAAATTATAAAAACCCTTATTAAAGATTATAAATATATAATATTTCTAGAGTTTATTAAGGCTTATTTAATTATTATTAATATACCTTGTATTTAGTATTCCCATATAAAGATAGCTTATTATTTTATTTAAAAGCTTTTTTATTATTAGACTTATATTAAGATAAAAAAGCCTTACAATAATATTTTAATAGCTTTTATCTTTAAGTTCCTTTTATTAATCTTTTTTTTACTTAACCTTTTTTATAATATAAAGACTATATACTTAAGAAAAAAGTAAATAGAAAAACCTAGTAGAAAGCTTGTAGGTTTTTATATGGAGTTAACTGATACATAATTAAAAATAGCTAAGGCTGTTAGTTATTTATTATATATTTATAAGATCAATAGAAGAATATAGAAATATCAGTAAAAGACTTTCTATTATAGTACATAAGAGCTTAAGAAATAGGATAATATTCTTTTTACTTTAGGTTCTTATAAGTCCTAGATAGTATATAACTTATAGTTACTAGATATCCTTAAGAGTTTTAACTAAGGTTTTAATAATTTTAGTAAGGATTTTATAGACTTAGGTTTACTATTAAGAGGTCTATTTATAAGTTATAATACTTTTAGAGTATTTTCTAAGAGTACTAAGGTTTTAAACTAGTTTTTATAATTTATCTTCATATCTATAGTTTTTCTATTTAACTAGATATTATTTTTATTACTTTTATAATGTTTATTAATGATTCTTTTAACTTTATATTTTATTTTACTTAGTTTAATAATAATATAATTATTAATATTAAGTCTCTATAGTATTAGTCTTAGAAGTGTAATATGGAGGACTAAATAAATTATTCTTATATCTAGTAAATTAAGTTTATAATAAATATTTAAGACCTTTTTAAGGATTTTAAAAGGTCTAAGTTCTATATAGTCAAGCTTATTGTTTAGTTACTTTATTTTAAGATTCCTATATAGAAGATATATACTATCTCTCTCTTTAAACGTTAGTCCCTTAATCCTTAAGTTATTAGTATTTTTTTTATTTATTATCTAGTAAGTTTTAAATCTAAAGCTGTTTTATTTTCAAGTTCTTATAGATTATTATACTTAGCTATAAATTTTAATACTAAATAGTTTTTACTATAGCTATCTATAGATAGTTAGTTTAAAGCTATGATCTAGATAGAATAGTAAGCTTAGAATATTCTTTATTATATTATTATGAATAGATTAGGCTATAGATAATAGTAATATCTAATTATTCTAGTTATAGTTTATATAACATTATAAATACTATATAAGTATATAGTTAATTCTTTCTATTTAACTATAGGTTTATAGATAAAAAGTAGTTAATAGTTTATAGTTTATATTAAAGTTTTAGAAGTCCTTAATTCTACAACTCAAGATAAATAGCTTATCTTTATCTAAAATGATTTTTTTAGGTAATCTATACTTATTAAAAATATATTTTAAGACTAAATCTATAATACTTTAATTTATACTAGCTTCTAAATATAGAATAAATTATATATATTTTATTAGTTACTTAGTGATAAAAAGGATACTATTATACTATATATTCATAAATAGTTTCTTTAATTTTAATAGTTTAATAATAAAGTGTAAAAGGATTAAGTGTTATACTTTAGATAGTATTAAGAATAGTTAAATATATCTATATAGCTTATAAGAGCTATTTTTCCTTTTTTTATAAAGTTTTTAATCCTTAATTACTAAAGCTATTTATTCTTATATAGTTTACTTATTATAATATTACTAAATCTATTTAAATATCTTTATAACTCTTTAATAACTATATGCCTTAACGCGATATATCTTATATATTTAGTTATCTATTATTCTATTAGTTATATTAGTATAAATATATTTATTAACTGAAATAAGACTTTAGAATAAGATAACATCTCTATTAGTATTATATTTAAGGATGACCTATATTTTCTTTAGTATTAAAACTTTATAGCTTAGTCTTTCACTAAGAATACCTATCCTTTATTCTTCTACCCTTTATTCTTCTACCCTTTATAATAAATAATTTTAAATTCCTGTTTCAATATACATTTTAACTATTAAATTTATTATTCTTTCATTATTAAAAGGTTATAAAGTAGATAAGGTTTTTATAATCTATATAAGTAGGACATTAATACTTTATTCTTAATAAATGAGGTCTTTATTATTAAAATAGTTAGATAATAGCTATAAGTTCTTTACTATAAATTTAATAGTTTACCTTAAGTCTAAAAAGTAACTTTAAATAGAATACATAAAGGTAGAGCTTTTCTTATTTATCCTATTATTTTAGTTATCTTTTTATAGTAAAGTTTAAGGTATTAGTCTTAACTTTAAATTCTTTATCTAGGTTTAGAATTTTAGTAACTAGTTTAATAGTAATAGAGCTTTCAACCTTAATAAATTTTTCTTTATATGCTTTTATCTATTAGAAGTTATTATTTATATATTTAAGTCGTTAAAGTAGTCTAATAATCTATATATAGCTTTTAGGAAACTATTAATAGAAATTAATGAATCTTAAGAATGATTAAATATCTTTAATACTTATTAATATAGGTTAGTTGTTAATTATCTTAATCTTATTATTCTATATTTAGATTTCTCCTAATCTATTATTACATCTATAGTAGTTAATATTTTACGTATAAAATTTATTTTTCTTAGGTTTAACTAATAGTTTAGCTTTTTGAAGCTTTTCAAATACCTAGTATATATATCCTTTATGTTTATTAAGGCTTTTAAAGAAGGTTAAGATATTATTAATATAGTAAATACTAAGGATATTAGGCTTCTTTTTAAGGACTTAATTAATGATTATTTAAAATATAATAGATGTATTAGTAAGTCTAAAAGGAATAATAAGTATCTTGAATAGGCCTTATTATATTTAGAATACTATTTTTATTTATCCTTTTTCTTAATTTAGATAAGATTATAGGCTTTTTCTAGATTAAGTATTATAAAATGTTCAACTTTATAGAAAAGATATTAAAATTCTAATATAAATAGTGATAGGTAACTATTCTTCTTTATAATATTATTAAGCTTTTAGTAGTTAATATATAATTATAGGTTTCTATTCTTTTAGAATAAATAATATTAGGTACCCGATTAATAATTCTAATAGTTAGATATAGTTGTTCTTAAGGTTCTTATTAAGCTATTTATTAAGTATTTCCTTTTTTATTAGGCTTAAATTATAGATAAGTTTAAGCTTTATATATTTACCTCTTATAAGTTAGATTTTATAATTATTTAGTTTATAACTTAGTATTGATTTTTTAGTCTTTTAGTAAATAGTTTTATATGGTTAGAATATTTAAGAGATATTAAGTTAAATTAATCTTTTATAATTATTATTATGTCTATTTAGCTATTTCTATATTATACTTTAATTATTCTTAGAGATATAAATTATAGTTTCTTATAAGGTTAATTTTAAAAATATATATAATATACTTTGTTTACTTCTTAAGTTTATTTAAGGGGTTATAATATATAATACTGCCTTCTAGCTAAATCTCTCCACTAACGTTAGCTATACTTTTAGTCTATATTAAGGTTATTTCTTTTAACCATAGGATATTAAGAATAATATCTCGTTATCTTATAGCTATAATAGTAAAGACTAGTTATTTTTAATAATCTTAAATAACTATAGAGAGATATATAGTTTTTAGGTTAATAGTTTTTTTCATTATATGCAACTATTTCTTTTTTAATAAAATATAAGGTATATAGATTACTTTTATACTACTATTTAATATTTTATTAATTTAATAAATATAATAATATTAAGTTTACTTATATTCTACTATCTATGATAGTATAGGTAGACTATCTATTAATTAAGACTTTAAGTATTAAGTATATATCGTTATTATTAATTATTATTATATATAAAGACTTTTCTTTCTATACTGTTCTTTATAGTTCTATTGTAGTTAATATTAATTACTTTTTAACTGTTACTTTTGGTAGTATTATTAGTATCAATAGAAGTATTATTCTATAACTAGATTTACTATATATATATTTTTCCTCCATATTAAATAATATATTAATTATATATATAGTTAGATTAATACTTAGTTACCTTATATATATAAGCTATTAGTTTCTTTATACTTAGCTAGAAGCTAAACTAATCGTTATAATACTTTTTAATTTCGTATATTTATTATTCTTAACCTATATAGGTTTAAGGAATTAGTTATTAGTTTTATTGTTATAGTTAAAAACAAGAAATTCCTTATTTATCCTTTTTACAGCGAATATAAATATATTCTACCTAAAATGTATTATAAGATATAACGTAGTTAAAGTTTAATTGTTTATTATCCTTAAACCTTGGTGTTTATTCGATTTTAAAGGCTAATATATAATCCTAGTCTAGTTCTTTAGTCCTATAGAAACTAAGTTCTTATTATCAATATTTGTTTTTAGATATCTCTAAACTGTTATTCTTTATTTTTCCTGGTTAATAGATCTCTAATATAGATCTATGTCATTCATAGCTTATTAATATTATATAGACTATTTTTGAAAATTAATAATAAAGAAATATTATCTTTCTATATTTAAATATATAAAGAGTAAGTCTTAATTCTATCTGTTATAAAAATTACAATATTATTTAACTCTATTAGGTTTTCTATTATTTATTTCTTTATTTTGCCTAATAGAATAGATTCATAAAGAGAACTTTTAATATATAAGTCGTTATTTCTATTTATATGAAAATATCTTCTTATACAAAGTCTAGGTATAAAGAAGTTTATAACCTTTCTATTTATAGATATTACCTTAATCGCTATATTTTTAAAGAATATTATGAACTTCTATATCTTGATCTATATCTATTAGGTAAACTTTACAAGTTTTAGTACATCGCTTTACTCTCTTTAGTTTTAAATATATTCTTTAAGTTTCTTATAAAGCTATAGGCAGAGGTATAGGTATTACTAAAGGTTACTTTATATCTTTCCCTTAATCTTTACTTAGTTTTATAGATATCCTGCCTATTATTATATATCCTTAAGTGTCGTTGTAACGTTCTTTACGATATATTTATTATATATTTTATTATTTACTTAATTATTCTACTAATATAAATATAATATTAGTATTAGTTTGTCTGTAGACGGTAATAAGGGCTTTAAAACCTTTGCTTCTTAATATAATAACAATTTGTTCTTTAAGTCGTTCTTAAATCTTATCTTCAAGTTCTATCTACTTAACTAGGTTTTCTTATACCTTTCCTCTCTTTTATAAATATTTCTAGACTATTTATTATGTTATACCTAATTAAGGTTTATTAATATAAGATTATTCTATAATTTTCTATATATTGAACAGCCTTATAATTCAGGTTTAACTTTATTATATCAGGTATTAAGTAAATACTTAGGCTTATAGGGTTTAATAGCATTTTAGATTTTAACTATAACTTTCTTAATAACTATAGCTAGAGCTTCGTTTAATCTTTTTCCATTTAATTAGGTTACTATACATTTCTAATTTCTACTTTAATTATCTCTATATTATATATAACTTCTTTTAGTTATTTATATTAATTGGTTTATATAGTAGTATATTTTCCATTTTTGTAAGTATAGTAATAATATTATAATTCTACTTTTCTATAGTTTCTTATATACTATATTTAATAATAGTTACTATTTTTCTTAATAGTCCCTTAGCCTATAATTCTGTCTATTCTTTATTACCCTTATAAGTCAACTAGTTTTCGGTATAGTAGACAGTCTATATAAGTCATTTATAAGGAACTTCTTCTAAGGCTGTATTAGCTTTTTATATATCTCTTAGTAAAGGCCTATTCTGAAGTCGCTTAGGTTGCTTATAGGTTTATAAATAGTGTTCTTTCTTATAGTAATAATTTTAAATATCTTTTCTATTTTATATTTTTCTATTTTATTTCTAAGCTATACTTATATACATACGCCCTATATATTATTTATATAATATACCTAGTTAGCTATTTTATAGTTACTATTAAATGTTTTATGTTTTATTTTAATAAAATAGTAATTTTAGGCGTTAGGTATACTGTTAGCTTATGTTAGTATTAGGTTATTATATTCCTCCTTTCTCTTTTATTATTGAAAAATTTATATATTAGTCTTAATAGCTAGTTCTATATACTATAGAAATTCTTTTTATATTTTAAGAAGTTTTATATTTCAATTTTTTATCTATCTATTAAGTCTTTAGTAAAATAGAAAAATCCTTGATTTTTTAGTTATATAGAGTTTAGTTATTAGTTATTAGAATTTAGCTATATATATCAAGGCTAACTTAGTTTACTATAGTCTAATAAGACCATTTTTAGCTCATTCAACCCTAACTATATCTTAAAATAAAAATAATCAGGCTTCCTTAAATTTCATGTCTTTATAGAAGATTTCTTACTTATAGGTTTTAAGCTTATCTATTTATTTATTATATAGTTTATTAGGTAGAGTTAAAATTAGGCAAATATTTTCTTTCTAAGAAAAATATAGTCTAAATAACTTCTTTTGGTTTATTCTAAAAGCTAATATTATAGGATTATTAATAGGCTTAAACTTAAATTAAAAATCCCTTAAGACAACTAAAGGTTTTATTAAACAATTATAGATTATTAAGTTTAAGTTTATATTAAGCCTTAATAGGTATTTAAATAAGATTAGTTATTATATAAAGGTTATTAACTTTTTTTTAAAGTTTTTATAGCCTAGGTAGGTTTAGATCTTTTATAATACTATTTTTTGGTTTTTATAGTTCTATAGTATTTATATTAATATCATTTATAAGTTTTTAATTATAGGCTTTATTTTATTAAACTCTAGCTTAAAGTTACTTATAGATAGTCTTAATAATAACTAGATGTCTACTTACGTTATAGGCAATATTAGGTATATCTTTATTTCTAGTTTTAACTAGTTTCTATATTAGACTTTTTTAGGTATACTATTAAGTAAAAAGAGTAATCCTATTAAAAAGTTCTTTTAACTTAAGAGTCAATAGAATAAAAATAGCTTTAAAAATAGATACTATATTATTAATATTATTAGGTAAATATAAAGGTTAACTTAGATAATGAAATCAATTAAAGTGTTATACTTAGATATCTAATAGTAAGGTATCTATAAAAATAAATAAAGATTAGAATTTAATAGTAATACTTCTAGCTAGTTAATTTATTTAATTTTTAATAATTAGTAATATAGTTAAAGGTTATACTTATAATTTATATCACTTTTTTACTAGTTAAATTATCATGATTAAATATTAAAAAATCTTTCTTAGAATATATTACAAGTTAATTATCTAAAAGCTATAAAAAGAAATTTATCTATATTAAAATATATATCTTTATATCCTATTATTAGTCTATTAGGACTAATATCTAGATATCGGTCCTTATTAATAGACCGTCTTAGCGTTATTGGTCCTAGTTTAGGACCGCTTATTATATATCGGTCCTTCCTTATTATTATATAACTGTATCCTTCCTTAGTTCTTTTATTCTAGAGTAGTTATCCTATGCCCCCTTGTTCTTCTTCAGTGTTATACCCCCTGTGTCTTACTTGCTTAGTAGGGCTACGTCAGCTGTTACTTATTAGGTTGTAATATATATATCAAAGAATACATATATTACTTCTTAATAATTATTAATCGGTTGATATATAGTTACAAGAAGTCTATACTTTATTTTTATATTTAAATATTTTAGGTGTTAATATTTGTTATTAATTTGAAAACTATAGGGCTAGTCTAATAAATAGAATTATTTAGATTATCTATGTCTATCACTTTGCAACTAGTTACTTAAGACCTAGATAGTTAGGTTTCTCTTATTACTTAGGTAAATCCCTTAGTAAAGTTAAATAATTATTAGATAACTAGACTAACGGTCTAGATTTAGCTAGACAGATAGATCATAGATATAGATATAGATGTAGAATTCAACTTAAAGGTGTCAGGCTAATAGAGCTGGCCTAGTGATTTTATATATAGATATAGGCCGTGGTATTACTAACGGTCCATTAATTAATCCGTATTATTGGTATATTGCCCCTTAGCCTCAGGATATATGGATACTTTATACTAATACTAGTGAAGTCTTCTATATTTATATATCTTTTAATTACTAATACTTAATAGACTTAATCTAGCTATTGAAAACCATTTAAGAAATAAATATAGACCTAATCATTCTAAGGTAGAGAACCTTACTGACAGAAGAAATTATATTTCTCTTTATAGACTTACTCTGAGACCCGTTATTACTAAGCGTTTGAATATAAGCTTTCAATATATAGCTATAGCTAGCCTCTTCCCTTAATTTTTATATTTATATAACTAAACAATATACCTTATTCAAAAGCCTTATATTTATATATCTTTATCTAGAAGTGTAAGTAGATATTACATATCTTTTGAGTTACTAATATAAAGCTATAAATTTATGTTAAAAGTTCAATATGACGGGTTATAAATAAGAATTACTTTTACTAAATAATTATTATTATATTATATAGGTAATGCTATATATATAAGATTTAAAAATAAAAATAAAATAGTTAGTAACTAATACTACTATAAATATATACTTAAATTATAATCTAACCTAAAAGAATTAGTATAATAGTATATAATATTATAGGACAATAGTTAGACCGGTAACGCCTAGAGATATAACGGTAAAGGACACCTAAACGTCCAACGGTCTAACGGTAAAGCTAAATATTAACCTACGCTAAGTTTAGTAAAGTGTTTAAACAGGCAGGGCCATCTTATATAACCACCTACAAGGTGGCTATTCCCTAACTAAAAGCTAGTAATAGCTAGATTAAAGATTAGATTTTATTTAATATAAGACCACTATTTAATTTATCTATTAGTAGTTATATAATATTACGTCAATTTTTATTTATATTCACTTATTTAGTCTTTTTATAATAAAATTATAGAATCCTTAATAATAATATTTTGAAATATAGGTAATACCTTATCTGATAACTAAAGCTTTATTTGAAACCTTAATTATAAGGCTATTCTTATTTATCCTTAATAACTAAAGCTTAAAACAGTATTAATAAAATAACCTATAACTAAAAACATTAGGAAAATATTTATGAACCTTATTAAAAAAGTAGAAAATTATTAATCCTATAGTAATTTACGCTTTAAAAAAAATAATGACTTTACCTATAAATAGATTGTTAAATTTAAACTTAAGATAGGTCTCTATTAATAAAAAGCCTGAGCAAATGATATATAGGCTATAATTTTAGGTATACTCAAAAGGTTTCAAAAATAAGGTAATAAATTCTTTTAGCCTAAATTATATAGATAATAATTAATGATTAAGATAACACCAATATATAGCCCTTTTTCTAGAAAATAAAAAAAAGCTAAGGCTTTTACATTTTCTTAAAATAAATAAAAGGCCTTCTAAAGGACATTATAGATTATAAACCTAATATTATATACTTTTTTACAAAAGTATTATAAGTAGAAGACTAAGACCTTAACTAGTTTTATATAACTCTTAACTTATTAGAAAATATTTAATATTTAAACCTAATTAATAATAGGTATTAAAGTTTTACTATTAATTTACCGATAAGTCATAAGATGTAATTTAAAAGACTATTATTAAGCTTTTTAAGACTAAAGTAAGAATGGTTAAGTAAGCTTAAAAAGTCTAAAAACCCTTTATAAAGATAATAAGAGAGAGAATATCTATTAAAGATATAGTAATAGATTATTAGAAAAATATAAATATAAAGATAACTATATAGATAATAACAACTATAATAAGAATAAATAATAAACCTAAAATAGAAATACTATTACTATTATACATAGAAATATATCACCTAAGAATATTCTTAAAAGAAAATAAATTTAAAGCTAACTATAGCTATGGTATAACTAGCTACTATTAAGTTAATAAGAAAAGAAAAAGTAAAATAAGTCTTAAGGTTTTACTCTATCTAGAAGTTAGAATAATACTTTAACTCTATATCTTAGCTAAGATAAAAGGCTATTAAGAAGTCCTGAAATATTCTATAATTTAGATCTAGATATAAAGTATAATATTATTTCCTATAACTTTATAAAGCAATATAGCTCAAAGAAAATAAATTAATAGGTATTAATATTATAAGTAGTAAAAAATATAAAATTTCTATCTATGGTATATATCAAGGCTTTTAACTATTATTAATAGTTAAAAAGTAACTAAATATTTTACTACAGGTTATATAATAATAAAGTAAGATCTAAGGCTAAATAATAGTTTAATTATATTATCTAGAACGATACTTAAAGACCTAAGAATCTATTTAGAAGGTTAAGACTAAAACAAATAGTTCAAAATAGTTAGATAGGAAGATATAGAAATACTTAATAGCTATAAATTTACAAAGAAAGTATAGATTAAAGCCTATATTTATACAGTAGTGGCTTTGATTGAGATATCTTTTTTCTTATTTAACTTTAGGAAAACAGAAAAAACACTAGTAAAATCCCTTTAAGACTAACATTAATATATAAAGTCCTTAACACTTAAAATATATTTACTATACCACTATATCGGTTAATAAACTTCAAAATTAATCATATAAATAGAATTAAAATATCTTAAAGACTAATTTATATCTTTTTGCTATAGGAACTTTAAGGTTTATAGAAATATATTAAGAAGAATTTAAAAATAAGCTATATGAAGAGATCTTAAGATATAATAGAGATATTAGTAATCTTTATTCTTAAAAATAGTTTTTACTACTTATATACAGATTATTAAAGATTAAATAAGGTTATAGTAAAGAATTATTATTCTTTTGTTTTAATTATAGAAATCTTAGACCGGATTATAGACACTAAATATTTCTTAAAGATTAACTTATAGAATATCTATTATAAAGTATAGATTAAAAAAAGGTATAAGTAAAAAATACCCTTTAGAATATATTATAAGTTTTATTAATATATAATTATACCTTTTAAGCTGATAAATATTTTAATAATACTCTATAGCTTTAAAAGTATTATGATTAAGGGACTAATAGATATAGTATATAGTATTTACCTAGATAATATACTAGTGTTCTTGAAAGATAGAGAGTTATATAAAGTATTTACTATAGGTCTTATACTATCTAGAGAAATATATATTATATATAAACCTAAAGAGGTATAAGTTCTATAGGTAGAAAGTAGAGTTCTCAAGGTTTATCCTATCTATTAATAGGGTATCTATAGACCTAAGTAAGATAAAAGTAATATACTTCTAGCTAAAGCCTACTATCTTTAGGGAGATTTAGGTCTTTCTTAGGTCTTATAACTTCTATTAGAGGTTTATATATCGGTTTATTAAGTTATTAATACCTTTATTAGACCTCCTTAAAGGATATCAGGATAATAAAAAGCTAAAAAAGGTTAAGTTAAGGTTAAAGGAATAAGTAGTATTTAAAAGCCTAAAACTTACCTTTAAATTAATATAACCCCTCCATTATTATAACCCTGAATTACTAATACATATAGAAATAGATATGTTACGTTATAAAGCTATAGAAATACTATTATAATAGTAAAATAAGCTATAATATCTAGTCTTGTTTTAGTTATATAAGCTAAAAAAGGTAAAGCTAAATTATAGTATATCTAACTAAAATATATTTATAATTATTAAGTTATTTAAAATCTAGCAATATTATATTAATGAAATAACCTAATTAGTAATGGTTTCAAATAATTATTAAAACCTATAATACTTTATAAACTAGAAATATCTTAATAAAAAATAAGTAAGATAGTATACAAAACTGACACTTTATAACTTTATAAGTTAATACTAAAAAGGTAGAAAAGCCCTATAAATAGGCTATTAAGAAGGCTAGACTACTATACTAAATATATAGTAAACACTAAGCTATTAAGAGACGTAAAGTCTAAAAGACCTCTTTAAAGGGATATAGTAAGCTAGATAAAAATATTAGGTGTTATATATATGTAGGCCCTTACTAGGATTTAGGCTAAAAATTAGCTATAAGTAAAGATATCTATTAGAAGAAGGCCTTAAAGCTATTAATAGAAACTATCTACTGTTTATAAGTAAATAATTAAGACGCTAAATAGTAATAAGATATAGCTAAAAAGTAAACCGATAGCCTATAGGTATATAAAGGTAGCGTAATATATAATTATAACTAGTTATTTATCCTCTAAGAAGCCGTCTTAAGAGAAAACATAATCCCTTTATACTATAATAACCTTTTAATATACTACTTTAGTAAAAATAAAACCTTAGACCTACTTTATTATACATTCTAGTGGCCTAAAATAGTATTAGACATTAAGGAACATATTAATAGTTATAGGGTCTACCTTTATGTTAAGGTAAAAATATATAAACCTTATAAAACTCTATACTTATTACTGTTTTTAAGTAGACCTTTTAAGAAAGTCTCTATAGACCTTATTACTAGACTTCTAGCTATATAAATAGATAACTAAAAGGTTAATATTATCCTAATAGTTATAAACTAATATATTAAGTATTGTATATATACTAAAGTAAATATATCTATAATAGCTAAACAACTTATAGAAATATTATATAATAAAGTAAAATTATAGTTTAAACTACCTAAAAGTATAGTTTCTAACTAAAGACTAGTTTTTATAAGTAAGTATTAGTTAAACTTATATTTTTATTTTAAGATTAAGAGAAGGCTTTCTATACTTTTTTACCTTTAAACAGATAACTAAATAAAGATAGTAAACAAGATTATAGAATAATATTTTTACTATTTTATAATAGACCATAAGCAGTATTAGTCTATTTTATTGTGAATAGTTGAATTTATAATAGATATTTTAAAAATATAATAATAGGTTATAGCCTATTTAAAGCCTTAATAGGCTACTCTCTAGAGTTTTATTTAGCTCTTAAGGATAAGATTTAATAAGGAGAGGTATAAGGTGTATAGGACTGTTTAGAAAAACTATAATAGCTATAGTAAGCCTTAAAGTAAACCTAATAAAAGGCTACCTAGAGATAGACAAAAACCTTTAATAAATACCGCTAAATATTAATATTTAAAAAAGGTAACTGAATCCTATTATTAATAAAGTACTTGTATTTCTAGACAGCCTAATAGAAACTAGTATTAAGGTTTATCACACTATTTTAACTTATTTAATTAGTAGATTAATAGGTATATCACTTGATACTTTTGAAAAAATATAAAAGAATATATAATATTCTTTTATTAGTCTATTAAAACTATAAAAAGAAATATTAAGAAGTAACTAAGACCTATTATTATTAGACCTAAAGAATAAAAATTCTAAATAGAAACTAGATTATATTATTAATAGTTAAAATATAAAGAATAAAATACTTTATTTAGTTAAATAGATAGGTTAACTAATAAAGTATAACTTATTGGTTAGTAGCAACAATATATAAGGATATTAAAAAGCTATTAAAGACTCTAAGAAAAGCTAGAGTAAAAAGATATAAAAACTAACCGATTAGTTATAACTAAATAAACTAAAAATAGACTAAAGAATACTAAAGAATATCTCCTTAATATAAGTAAAATATAAGCTAAGTACTAATAAAAAGGTATAAACTAATAAATAAATAAACTATTAAAAAGTATTATATCTTAAAAAATCGTTAATAAAGGACAGACTAAACCTTCTATAAATCACTATCTATAGCATTAATATAATATTAAATCTACTCTAGATAGCTAGTAAGTCGTCTATCTATTACTAAGATAGAGAGGTTCTATTAAATAATCTAGATAAAGTTATTATATACCTTATACTTATATAACTATTATATAATATAGCCTTAGTCACTAGGAAATAGATAGGGGTTATTTTATTAATCCTTATTACTGATTAATAATAAATATTATAATGAACTAGCTATAGTATAGTATTTATATAGTGATAAGCTGGTAATTAGAGATATAAAATATTAATCTAAGAAGAAGATACCGCTATTAATATATAATATTAAAAAATACTACTCTCTATATTATAAAATTTATCTTAAGGTTAATGATTAGCTAGTAGCTAGAGAAAAGATAGACAAATACTATATATATAGAATCTTTTTAGAGGCCAGATTGAACTACTCCTTATAATACTATATATTAACTATATAGATGTACTATAGAAAATAGTTAGTATATTAGATATCAACTTGTAAATATCTTTATATTTATTATATTAGATTTTATATATAACTAATGTATAAATATATAATATATCTTAATTGTTACCCAGGATAATTAGGGAATACTAATAAATAAAAGGTCAATAAATAATAATCTAAAGAGTAGCTAAAGTTAGATATTAAAATATAACTATTAGCCTAAATACTATACTAAATATAATATATACTATTATCTAAGGTAAAACTATAGTAAAGAATAGGTAGCTAGTTAATAGGACTATATTCTTTCTGTCGGTTATTATAGGCCGTTTTAATATAATATAGATATAGCTGGAACGTTAAACAATTACCTATTTATAAGCCTTAGGGATTTCTAAGGGAAAAGGTAGAGTATCATTACCCTCTCTATTAAGACTAAGGCCTTTAGGTTAAATATATTATATAACGACTTATTATATTTAGTTTTCTTACTATTATCTCTCTCAAAGGGGAAAAAAGATAGAAAAAGAGAAAGTAAAAAGCTTTTAGATTACTTAGATAACTTATTTATATTATTATATTTTGACTTATATATAGATTTTTATTTAGACTATTAAGATAAGAAATAGTTAGAGTTATAATAAAAAAGATAACTAATTAGATATAAATGGATAGAAAATTAGACTTATTACTATATAGATATCTTATGGTATTTTAATAGTATCTTATATAAGTCGTAATAGTGGTTTAATTATGTATCTTTTTAGTAAAGACGGCTTTATAGGTAAGATAAGACTTATATTTCTTTACACCTTGAGTTTTTTAGTGTCTATAAGCTATTTTATCGCTAGATATTTATTAAAAGAATAATAGTAAGAAATTAATAACTAAAGAGAAAATATACTAGTAAAGATAAAAAGAAAACGTTACAAAAAAAAGGAAATTATATATAAAGAATTTATATAATATTATAATTAATAAAGGAAAAAGGTAAACTAGAGAAAAAAGTTAATTATTTGAAGAGACAGCTTAAAATGGTAACTCTAGTAGAGCCGGCCGTTAGTAGGGTTAATTAACCCTTTATAATAGACCTACTTATAAGTAACACCCTCTAGAAACCTAGCCTAATTAGGGTTAGCGTTATATAACTAGGATGTTTACTCTAAGAAAAGGTATAATTATTATAGGATAATAGTTAGCTAGTAACACCTAGAGATATAGTAAAAAGTGACGCCTAAACGTCTAAATAGCCTAGCGGTATAGATAAATATTGACCTGTTTTAAGTTTAATGTAGTGTTTTAGTAGGTAGGACTATCTTATATAACTACCTATAAGGTGGCTATTCCATAGCTAAAGGCTGGTAATAGCTAGGTTAAGGATTAGCTTCTGTTTAATATAGGACCTATATTTAATATATTTATTACTAGTCATATAAGACTATTATGGTTTGATAGTAGATTATAAATAGTATTAGTCTAGTTTACTACTATTAGTTAAGTTTATAATAAATAATATGAAGAATATAATAAAAAAGTATAGCCTATTTGAAGCCTTAATAGACTCCTTTTTAGAGTTTTATTTAGCCTTTAAGGCTTAAAACTAATAAAGAGAGGTATAAGGTATATAAGACCGCTTGGAGAATTATAATAGCTATAGTAAGCCTTAAAATAAACCTATTAAAAGGCTATCTAAAGATAGATAAAAACCTATAATAAATACTACTAGATAATATTACTTTAAAAAAGACAGTTTAGTCTTATAATTAATAAGAAACTTATATTTCTAGATAGCCTAATAGATGCTAATATTAAGGTTTAATAGACTATTTTAAATTATTTACCTAACAGATAAATATATATATTGCTTAATACTTCTAGAAAAATATAAAAGAATATATAATGTATTTTATATTAGTTTATTAGAACCTTAAAAAGAAATATTAAAAAGTAACTAAGCCCTATTATTATTAGACCTAAAGGATAATAATCCTAAATAGTAACTAGGTTATATTATTAATAGCTAAAAAATAAAAGACACAACGTTTTATTTAGTTAAATATCGTGTAGTGTATTGATAGACAGGAAAAGTTATAGGAAAACGGCTTAATTATCTTTACATAAGACTGTCTGACCTAACCTGTAGATATACGTATTCTTTGGGTGGGTTAGGCCGATGGGGCCGTAGTAATAGATATTCCGCTTCCGGCGAAAACTCATAAGGCTGTACGTAATGCCGTGAAGGTATCGCGATATTGAGTAAATTGGTTAACTAATGAAATATAATTTAAAAGTTAACAATAATAATATATAAAAAGCTTAAGAAGCTATTAAAGCCTATAAAAAAAGCTAAAATAAAGAAATAAAAACCGACCGATTAATTACTATTAAGTAACTTGAAAATAAACTAAAAAATATATTAAAAGATATATCCTTAATATAAGTAAATGTGAGCTAAAGATTACTAAAAAGATATGAACTAATGTATAGATAAACTACTAAAAAGTATTATATCTTAAGAAATTATTAGTAAAGAACAAACTAAACCTTCTATAAACCACTATCTATAGTGTTAATATAATAATAAACCTACTTTAGATAGCTAATAATTTATCTATCTAGTACTAAGGCTAAGAGAGCTTATTAAATAACCTAAATAAAGTCGTTATATACCTTATACATATATAACTACTATATAATATAGCCTTAGTTATTAAAGCGAAAACAAGGATTACTTTAGTAATCCTTATTACTTATTAATAATAAATATTATAATAAACTAGCTAAAATATTATATTTATATAGTATTAAGCTACTAATTAAAGATATAGAATATTAGTCTAAGAATAATATACTAATATTAATATATAATACTAAAGAATACTATTTTCTATATTATAGAACTTATCTTAAGGTTAACTATTAGCTAATAGCTAGAGAAAGAATAAATAAATACTATATATATAAAGTACTTTTAAAGGTTAAATTAAACTACTCCTTCTAATACTATATATTATTTATATAAAGTGTTATAAGAAGATAGTTAATATATTATATACTAGCTTATACATATTTTAAAGTTTATTATATGAGATTTAATATATAACTAATATAATAATATATGATATATCTTAATAATTACTTAAACTTTTCATAGAATACTAATAAATAAAAAGTAAATAAATAACAACCTAAGAAATAACTAAAGTTGATACTAAAATATAACTATTAGCCTATATATTAGATTAAGTATAATATATACTACTATCTAAGTTAAAAGTATAATAAAAAATATACAGCTACTTAATAGAAATATTTCGTTTCTATTAGTTATTATAGGCTATTTTATTATAGTATAGATATAGCTGAAACGATATATAATTACCCTTATTATAAGCCTTAGGGAGTTCTAGAGGAGGAGATAGAGAATTACCACCCCCTCTTTTAGGACTAAGGCCCTTAAGGTTAAGTATACTATATAACGACTTACTATATCTAGATTTTTTACTATTATCTCCCTTCAGGGGGGAAAAAAGTAGAAAAAAAAAGCTTTTAGATTACCTATATAGTTTATTTATACTATTATATTTTGATTTATATTTACACTTATACTTAGATCTATACTTAGACTATTAAGATAAAAGATAATTAGAGTTATAAGAAATATTAAATAGACTCTCTCCTATCTATAAGAGACCCTTATATATAAGGGGGTAAATAAATATAGGGTAAACTAAAAATTTAATATCTATAACTAACTTTCCTAACTATTAGATAACTGTCGTACGATAGTTATAGACTTTAGTTATAGGTACTTAAGTTAGTTTAGACTGAATCGTATAATAGTTTTTACTTAAGGTCTAAATATCTAATCTTATAACCTTTATCCCTTTTCTAAATTATAGGATATCCATATAGTTATATAACTATTATTTTAATACTTATAAATCTTCTTTTATAAATATATACTTCCTTACTTATAAGTAATTAAATTATATAAGTTGTTTTTAAAATAGCTTTACTTATATCTAAACTTTTAGTTATATATAAATTATTCTTAATAATAAATTAAAACAAATAGAAACTTTAAACTTACCTATCTTTAATAATTAACAAAAGATAAAATATATTAGCTAATAAAGACTATATTTCTTATATATACCTATCTATTTAGTTTTATTAAATAAGTTATATATATACAAACAGTCTTTGTTTTACCTTTACTTTTTTTTCTTACTTTTCCCGCTTAAGTAGATAAGCAGGCAGCTTTTTTTCTTCCCTATATATATCTTCTCTCCTTCTCCCCCTTTTCTTTTTTTCTCCTTTTTTTTATACTATATCTTTGACTTTAGATATAAATTATTAATTTTAGATATATTAATAACGTTAACCTTTTAATATAGATTAATAATCATTCTTTTTTTCTTATTAATCTAGGGAATAAATAGTATAAACTTCTTATTCTTATATATACCTCCTCTAGCTTTTCTTCTTTGTTATTATAGGGTGACTTTTTTAAAGGGGCTTATATATAAATCGTAATTATGGATCTTACTATTATCGTAAATATTCCTTTTCCATTAGGAAATATTTATATTACTAGTAATAGTAATGACTAGTAGCTTTATCTTTCTATTAGTAATACTAATAACTATATGTTTCTTTTAGCTTTAGTAACTAATATAACTTAGATTCCACATATAGGTAATGATCTTGTGTCAATTGATAACATCAATGGCGCGCCACATCTTTTGTGCAGTTTCATTTCTTAGTGGTTATGAGCCCAGCTTAGCTCTGTGCACGAGAGTGTGCGAGTTCGAGTCCGGTCGCACGCACGCATAAAAAATAGGATTCTTACCTAGGAGTTGCTTACCTAGGGTTCTTGCCTATCATAACATAACTGTGCAAGGCCAATAGTCTCTATAGCCCTTGAGGAGGTGACTTAGATTCCACATATAGGTAATGATCTTGTGTCAATTGATAACATCAATGGCGCGCCACATCTTTTGTGCAGTTTCATTTCTTAGTATATATATATTTTTTATGTTTTATATATATTAATACTAACTAATAAATAGGATAATAAGTGTTATAGTATTTAGATATTTTCTATTAATATTACTATCTAATTCCTAGTTAGTAAAACTGTTTAGTTATATATGGCTAAAATAATTCAATATAAGGGTTATTTTTATATAGTCCTTATCTAGTCTTATAAACAATATTCTTATATTTACCCTTAGAAGTATAAAACTAACACTTTATATCGCTTTATAGAATACCGTTATATTTAGGATTATTAAGGTAACACTTATATTAAGTATATCTAGATAAGTTATAATATATTATATAGCTATTATAATACTAACGATATCTCTTTAGATAATAAAGATAGTGTTAGAAGTAGAAGCTCTCTTAAGCGCTCTACTACTTCTTTATCTTATATTTCCTTTATTATAAGGAATGATCTATATAAGATATATATATATATAATCTACTAACTTAGTAGGTTAATATATATATTGATTACGTAAGCAGGATGATTACGTAATCTAGTCGAATCTAGGAGAAGCACCTAGAATGTCCTCTCTGCTCCTCCTAACTCTATCTTTCCTATAAGGTTATTGCTTTAAGTTAGGGTTATTAACTTAGGGTTATGGAATTACGCAATCCTTAGGTTGATTTATAAGCAGCTTACGCAAGTATGGAATCTTCTAGTAAGCTGTACATGTCTATATAAGAGTTGGAATTCTTCCTGTTTTCTAAGTCTCTCATTGTCAAGCAAGCAAAATAGTTCTAAAAATAAGACTAACTAATATACTCTCTTATATACTCCAGAGGCTGTTATTACTCTCTACGAGCTCAGCCCACCTGTTGTGCTAACAGATAGTAATAATAATAATAAAGGTAGTCCTAATAATTACTAGCTTTTTAAGGTTATAAAAGGTTATAACCTTTATATACCTAGTAAATATCTTAAAAAAGATGTTAGTAAATCTAGTTCTTTCTTAGGCTTTTTCTATTAGCCCTTTCTAATTCATAAGGATTAAAAGTAAGGGTCTTTTTCTATAATAATAGTATTAGGTAAATAGAAAGTGTTTAGTATTATAAGGTATATAGATTTAGTTTTAGTTTATATAGATATTTTAGGTAAATAGATAAGTTATATAAATCGGTTTCTAAATTATCTATATAGGTTTAAAGTTAAAGTCTAATACCTAGGATTATCTTTTTTAAGAGGTAGTATATCTTTCTTAAAAGTTAATGTATAAAGGTAACCTTATATAGGTTAACTATCAATTACTTTCTTTAATTCCTTCTGTATATATCTTAATATATATCTTAAGTATATTATTTATAACTAATTTCTAAAGTGTTAAATTTAGTGGTTTCTTTATAAGTATATCTATAGCATTATCTCTACTATCGATCTATTTTACCTTTAAGATCTCTTTCTTTTTATATAACTTATATAGGCTTATAATATTAATTATTAACCTTTTTTTATTAGTTATATCTAGTTATATAAGTTATCTATATAGTAAATATAAATTAAAATATATAACTATTAGTATAGATATTATTTAAAGCGTATAAGGTATCTTGTTAAGTGTTATACTTAAGGTAATATTACTATTAAAGCTAATAGTTATACTATAAAGCTTACTTATAAGTATACTTTATATAACCCTTTTATATTTAGTTAAACTCTAGTAAAGCATATTACCTTTAATTTAAAGTCCTTTATTATATAAATAGTCTTCTCTGTAAGTATAATTATATATCTAAGTTATAAGGATAGATCTATATTATTTATAAAAGATCTATTAGTAAAGATATATATCTTTATATATAAAAGGTTAAATAGGATATAAGTAAGTCTCTTTTTATAGTTATCTATCTATTATTATAGTTATATATTTAAGATAGTAATATATTTCTTATCTAGCTTTTGAACCTAAGCTACAATAGATAAGTTATATAAGGCTTCTAGTTAATAGATAGAGATAAGATAAGCTTTTTTTACCCTTTAGAATATATTTTACCATTATATATCGTTTAACTTAATATTAACTTACTAAAAATTATTAGCTTAATCTTTCTAAATAAAACTAATATTACTATCTTTATATAATTAAATCTTTTTATATTAAAATTAATCTCTTAATTATAAAAGAGAATTATTTTTAGCCTTATATATAGGTCTTTTTTATATATTGTCTCTTTTTATATCTCTAAGAATACCTTTATATAGAAACTTAAAATATTATCTATTTATATTACTATAATACTAAACATTATTATATCCTTGGTTATATAGAGAAGGTATAGGTTAAATATAGACTTTATTATATCTAGATCTTTCTTGTAGTGTTAAGAATAGGTCTTATATTAATATAGGCCTAACTTTATAATACTAACGAGGATAAAAGTATTTATATTAAGAGAAATTAATAATATTAATAGTCTTAATTATTATAATAATCTATAATTTATGCTATATTACAGTTAATAAATACAACTTATATTAAGAGAATAAATATATAATAGTAGAAAGTAAAGGCTATCTCTAACTATAACTAGAAACGAATACTAAATAAAAAGTAGTTAATATATTTAGTAAAATAAAATATAACACTAGAAAATATAAAAGAAAGTAAGATACCTTATAAAGACCTAAAAGAATATAACTATCCTAATAATTAATTCTTTTACTAATAAGAAAGTTTAAAGATTATATTTTTTAAAGTATATAATAACATATTAATCTTTTCTATCTTTTAGTTAACACTTATAACTTAATAAACTTAATATTTCGGTTAGGTTTCTAATAATAAGGCTTCTACTAGAAATAAGTAAAGATTAATACTTAGTAACAGTATTCTTTACTTCATTAGTTTATAGACTATATAGTAATTAGTTATATACTTAAAATATAATTCAAACTCAGTATATCTTATAAGATATTTATTGATACTATAAGCTAAAAGTTACTATTAAGGTAAACTATAAGATTAATTACTTAAAAGCGATAAAAGTCTATACTTTAATATATTTAAGTCTACTTTATATATAAATCTTGATTTATACTAGGATGTTTAGGACTACTTTCTAGGTATTAGCTTTATTTCAGGAATATCTATTAAATATTAGTTCTATGTATTATTATATAACAATTATTATAGGTTTTATACCGTAAAAGGAGTTAGTTAATAATTCTGTTATCTTATAAGTATTATACTGTTTATACTATACTTCCTTAGATAGAGGTATTACTAGTTATAACTTTATAAGTTATAATACTTAAAAACTTTTAAACTAAAAGATCGTCTATAATAGTACTATCAGACTATAAAGCTGAAAATATAAAAATTAGTTTTATAAATATTCTTTTCTTATCTATAGAATAGCTATTATAACTACTAATAACTCTTATTAAATAAATAGTCTAAACAATAACCTATCTTTATACCTTATTACCTAGCCTTATAAAGACTTTATATAAAGCATTTTATTTCTTTAGCTATAATAAGTAGTATCTCAAAATGAATTTTTATTTTTATTTATTATTCCTAACCTATTCAATTAACTACCTATATCATTAAATGCTATAACCGTACTAACTGGTACTATAGGATTATTTGGTTATTCTTAAACCTCATCCCTCTAATTGTTGTAGAGCTACAGACTTGTTAGGCCTTTAATAGTCCTTCTGTTATTCTGCTTCGTAGTTATTACTTGTCTCCGCTATTTTTATTTAGGTACTACGGACGGCACCATCCTGAACTGCTTCAGAAGTCCCGTCCTCAAGATTATCTTAGTTCCTCGTATCGCCATTAACTAATTACAAAGAATGTGCTTAAAGTCCGCACATGGTCGCTTGCCTCCCCACCTCTGGTGTCGTTCCTCTATCCAGTCTCTGCATTCCAGGATGATGTGTTGCGCCGTCTGTCTTAGGCGGAGCTGATCGCTCTGTGTGTCCCGTTGTGTACATCTAATGTCGACTTTCCCGTTGCTTTTCAATGGCAAATGGAAAGAATTGCTTTGAATACTGCCCCAGAGTATCAAAACATGGCCAACGGGTTGGTAGCATTATCGGGCCTTTGCTGTGCCACATCCCAGTGTTCCATAATGCAAGTCCCGTTGAACCTGAACACGTCCACCACAGCGAAGGGCTGCCCTACACTGGCAAGATCCATACGGTAGTGAATGTAAGCAATGTTGTTATCGAGGCCCTTGTTTATGATCTTGTAAGTGACGGTGTTGGGAGAAAGGAAGGGTGCCAGGACGTCGAGCGAGTTTTGCCGGCCGGAGAAGGCGTCCGGGTTGTGCTGTATGTAGTCCTCCGACACGTGGTCGAGCAGAGCCTTTGTCGCATTTCTTTCTTCATAGAATGCTTGGATGAACTCGTCGAGGATGACCCTCTGCTCGTTCAGGGTGGCCGAACGGGGTGGACAGTAGGGTGCAGGAGACGCTTGACAGGGGAGAAGGCCTGCGGTGCTTGTGGTCCAAGCGAGGACGATGACGTCGAAGGCTAGTAATGAAGTAATTCTCATGTTAATTCTGGTGTTTTCAAGGGTGACAGGACTTTAACGATCTTTGTTTGGTAACAACTAAACTTGGCCTGATCTGTTCCTAATGACATCGTTACAAACGTTGCTCTCTAGACATACTTATACTTGAGACAGAAATCAGAAAAATAAAACGCCCAACTTCGCCAACTAACTGGCTTAATAGAGTGGTGTTCATCCAAAAGGGGCTGCGTCAGGCTACAAGCGTCGCATTAAACAAGCGGAATTTCTCGAGCTAGCGGCTCTTGCATGAAAGCCTGAGAAACTCGGTCTACAGATTATACTGTAGAAGTACAGGTTGGATTGAGATCCGGTACAACAGGGGGGGCCCTTGTGAAAAGCTCGACTTCAGTCGGCACGCTGCCGAAGCTAGCGCAAGGGTGTCTAGGGCGGTAAGGTTTCGGGCGGACGGAGGTTCCACTAGAATCGCACGCTACTTCGACAACGTCAAAGATACCGCTCGCGAGACAGAAGAACCGGTTCCTCACTTTTCTTCTGCGTAGGCAATGGCAATTAGTACGGGAAAGGAAAGTCTTATGTAACTTCATGTTTATGATAACAAGCAAGGATAGTGCTTGTGGTTGGGATGTTAACTGTCTACCAATATTCACAGGCCAGTCTACACAACAAAGAGTATTACTATATAGTGCCTTAGCAAAAGCCTGGAACCCCGCTTCTAAGTGCCCCAATATATAAGGTAAATAAATACTTTGTACTACTATTAATAGGTTAATTTATATACCTAGGCTGTTAGGTAGGAAGTATGATTTTAGTAGAGAGATTTATTAGTCAATAATAACTATATAAAAAGAGTTAGCTATAACACTATTATATTAAAAGTTATTATTAAGAGATATATTCTAGCTGAACCTTTTACTTTTTATTCCCATTCTTTTTCTAGTAATACAGAAGTAAGTAGTTATAGATATAATATATAGTACTTTCATACTTTGTTTTATAATAGTAAGCGTTATAAATCGCTTATTATATAAGATAAAACAATATTATTTATTACAGTTAGAGTTCTAGCAATAAGATTGTTTATCAAAGAGTAAGGTAGAAATTATACTTAATAAGAGTAATTGTAACGTTATCAATCTTAAATTACTTGGTTATTAGTCACGTTATTAAGAATATAATAATAATTAGCTATATCTAAGTAAAGAATATTAGTAGGGCTATAGTTTAAGGTTTATATCTATATAATATAGTAGTATATATCTATACAATATAGTAGTATATACCTATATGATATAGTAGTATATGTATATATAATATAGTAGTATATATCTAATAGTAACTATTTTTATAGTTACTTTATTTAATTTTAACCATAAGAACTAATTTAATCAGGGTTTAATTAGTAACTATAAGGGATAGGTTAAACCTATATATACTACTATGTAACAAGATGTGAAGCTAGAGCCTCTTAGTAGGGTGGGTCTTTCAGATAATTAGATAAAAGAAAATATAAAAAGCCTGTCTCAAGTGATATAATAGGGATTTGAATTAAAACGCTTAATAATACTAGGCCTAAAAGTTAAGATACAAAAAAGACTAAGTCTTTCTCTTTGAACAGGGTTATTAAACTAATAATAACTAAGCCTAGGTTTAAATATCAAACTATTAACCTTATTAAAAATATATACTAACTTTTATATTTCTTTAGTTAAACGCTTTAAACTATTAGAAACAGTAGAGACCAGTTTATTATAACCTAATAAGTATAACACGACCAGAGCCGCCCTATAGGCGTCTAGCGGCTACCAGACAGAATATATATATACTATATGGGATATATTACACTCCTTAGATATAGAAGAACTATAGTATAAGTTATATAGAAATAAGGAAGTAATTACATAATAAAATGATCACTTGTAATTATGAAGCTAAATATTTACTAATATCTATCAGGTGTTTACCTTAAGTAAAAATAATAATTAATAATAACTATTAGTCAATAATTAAGACTAAAACCTATATATAAGATAGACTTAGATATACTTAAGGATAGACCTCTACAGCCTTTTAATAATTAAGTTGTTATATAATCTTTAAATATATTCTAATATTTAACCTTAATAGTTTAATTAACAAAAAGCTGTATAAGCTATACCTATAAGTGTTAACTATATAACTAGTTACTAAAAGATAAATAGATTAATAAGCTAAGACTTTATTCTTGAGTATTAATCTTTATTTAGCTATGATAGAAATCTTATTATGAGACTATTAACTATAATATTTTAATTGTTTTAATTAAGTAATTTAACCTTAATATTTATCTATTATATAAATAATAAGATATTTACTTTTAAGGTTATTTCTATTTTATTTATTATTAGGTCTAAAAAGAACTTCTAATAAAACTGTTCTTTCTATTGAGCAATATACCTAGAAAAGTCTAATGTAAAAGTTAACTAAAGCTAAAGATAAAGATAGATATACTATTACCTACAACTTACATAGAGATCTAGTTATTGTTAAAACTATCTATAAGTAGCTTTAAGATAAAGTTTAAAAAAATACGACCTATCACTAAAGACTGATAGATATTATTAATATAAATACTACAAAACTATAAAAGTTAGAGAATAATATAATAAAGGATTTAAATCTAACTAAATTATGAGAATTTTAAAATAAATATTAATATTTTTATAAGATAATTAATATAATATGAATATCTACTAAGACCTATGATAAACTTAAACTAAATAATATATAACTATTTAATAAAACCCTTAGTTATTTTAAGGGACTTTTTATTTAAGTTTAAGCTTAATATAGATTTTATAATAATAGTTTTTAAAATAGAGTAAAGAAACTTATTTATATTATATTCTTACTTAAGCGAAAAATGTTAGTCTAATTTAAACTCTACTTAATAGACTATATAATAAATAACTAGATAAGCCTAAACCCTAAAACTAAAGAAATGCTTGAAAAATATTAAGGATTTCAGAAGGCCGTATTATCCTTATTCTAAGATATAGATAAGGTTTAATAAGATAAACAAGATCTTACTAGGTTTTAACAAATCAATTTAACCTTACTATATATAGCTAAATTTTAATTAATAACAGTTAGGCTTTATATAATTAATAAGTCTTTAATCTTTATATTTTATTAAGGACTAAAGCAAAATATAAAGGATAAAGTTATTAAGATCTTTTAACTACTAGAAGAATTTCTATAGTATATAGAACTAGCTACTAAGACTAATATATATATCTTTAAATAATAAGGAAAAAAAGAAATATAATAAACTAATATATAATTTAAGGTAAAAGTATACCTAAAAGCTAAAATAACTCTCTTAATAAAATAAAACAAAGAATAGTAAATAATAAGTATATAATAGCTAACTAAATATATTATATAAATAATATATAGGCCTTATAGACACTGTTATAGCCTAAAGATAAAATAAAAAACTATAAGATACAAAGGATATTAAATATTATAACTTTAAGAAAAAGGAATACTGCTGGTAACACTATAAGTAACTTAAGCAACTTTAAAATAAACCTTTACTAAAAGACGTAAAGAAAGCTAATACTATTTTCAAAGTAATACTATATGAATAGCTTATTCAGACTACCTATTATAACGATAACTGCTTTATATACTAGGATACTGAAGAATAAACAGGATAGTACCCTAAAAGACTACAGATAAAAGTAGTAGCTATTCCTTAATATAGTATATAAGAAACTATAAAAGAATAAAATAAGAATATTATCGCTATACTTATAAAGATTTAAAATATACTAGTCTATAAATTAATTGCTATTTATAATTAAACAAGGGTTTACCTAGTATAAGAATACCTAGAATAAGATTTAGAAATATATAATAACTTAATTAAATAAAAAGAATTAAATGTAATCCTTTAACTATAGTTATTAAGCAAATTATAATTAGAAGGTAAAGCCTATAATAATAATAAACACTATAAGCTTAAGAACCTATATATCAATTTACTTAATAAAGTTAGACCTAGATTATAGGGCTAAACAATATATTCACTATTATAGTATAATAAATTACTAATATACCTTAACTAGATATAACCCGATAACCAGTCTAGAGATAGTTATAAAAGAAATAAAGATATAAGAGAACCTAGTGGTATAGATAAAACTCAGAGAGAATTTAAGGAAGACTTTAAAAAGAAATAGTTCTTATATTAAGAAGTATATCTATTAAAGCTATCCTTATTCTCTATAAATAAACAAATAATAATACTCTATTCTAAACTAATAAAGTAATTAACTAAGTAATAAAAGAATATAATATATATAACTTAAATAACCTTGAAAAGAAACTTTATAATATATAATAATAAGCAAGATATCTAAAAAACTAAATAGAAATTAGGAATAAAGTATAACATAACTTAAAATAATAAATAAAAATCTATCTAGACCTCTATAGAGAGATTACACAGTATATTAAAGACTAAAAGAAATACACTAATATATTAAAAGTCCCAAAGCTTACCTAATATATATAATCAAAAGTATAAACATTAATAGTATAATTAAAAGTATATCTATTAAGGTGATAGCTATAGTTAGAAAGATTATAAATTTCCCTAAATCTAGACTTTATATAAAAAGGTATTATAGTTTAAATAGAAATAATAACTTATATCCTAAAGAATCTCTTAGTAAGTTTATTGTACTGAATAAAATAGATTTATAAATAATAAAAGAACTAATAAGATTAGGGAACAATATACCTTTTATATTAGATAAAACTAAGACTTGCTTTCAATATATCTAAGTATAGAGAAATAGTATTTCTTTATTATTAACCTATAAAGCTAGTCTAGGTAATATAAATAAACTATTAACTATATAAATGTCTATTAAAGATCTATTAATTAAAAGAATAAAGAATATTAGTTTTAAAATACCTAAAAAGATATTAATAATGAAGAACTTATTTCTATATACTTAAGGACCTAGAATAAAGTAATCCACTAGTTGTTAAGGTCTAGAAAACACTAAAGTTTAAAAATAAATAATACTTACCCCCAAATTACCTTATGTATTATATTATAACTTAGACAGAATATATCTATAATAGTTATAAAAAATACAAAGAGAAGAAAGGATTTCTTATTTTTTATCCATAAAGAAGAAATATATATCTATTCTCTAAGATATATATAGATTGAGAATTATAAATACAGGAAATTAAAGAATACTTTAACGATTAGCTTAGTTTTCAACTAAGTGTTAAGAAGCTAATAGCTTATGTATATAAGATTATTAAGTCAAATACTTAATAAATAGCTTAATAAAAACTTAAGAAAGTTATTTTTAACGATCTAAGTTACTAATAGAACATCTAATCCTATTTATTTTAAAGAAAATAAAAAGCTATAATTATATATATTATTTATTAAAAGCTTGATAATATTAAGAAGAAGAATAGTTACCTATTACTATTTATCTTCAAGACTTAAGACCTTTTATATAAAGTAAGATAGTTTATAACACTTAATCTAAAAGAAGCCTATAACTTTATTAAGATTAAAAAAAGATAAATAGAAAACAGTGTTTTAAATATAATAAGGCCTATTGAAAACACTTATTATGTTTCTAGACTTATTAATATTTTTACTATATTATGACTTATCATTAATCAAGTTTTCCGAAAAAACTTAATATCATTATTATCACTTATCTTAATAGTATTTTTATCTTTTTTAAGTATCTTAAAAAATATAAAGGATATATATATCAGGTGTTTAAAAAGCTTTAAAAAGCTAAACTATTAGTTAAACCTAAAAAGATAAGTTAAATATTTAGAAGGTTGACTATTATAGATTTATTATTATATTAAAAAAGATCTAAATACAAGACAGTAAGCTTAAAATAATTAAAGACTAACGTATATAAGTAAATATTAAATATGTATAGTTATTTTGAAGATTTATTAATTTTTATTAATAATATTTTAATAATTATATAGAGATATCTAGACTACTTTATTAGCTTATATATAAAGATAACGACTTTTAATAGATAAATAAATATAAAGAGGTATTTAATAAGGTTAAAAATCTTATTATTTTTAAACTAGTTATTAGGATCTTAGACATAAAAGAATAGTTTAAAGTTAAAGCTAACGTCTTAGACTTTACTACAGAAGAATAACTAGAAAAATAGGATAAATAAGGAAAACTATACCTTTATATATTCTATTTTAAACTATTTAAAATCCTAAATTAAACTCTTAGATCTCTAATAAAAAGCTTCTAGTTATTATATAAGTATTCTAGAGATAAATGCCTTAATTGTTAGGAATAAAATATTAAGTATTTTTCTAAATATATTATAAGAATCTTATCTACTTTATAACCTCTTAATAACTCAATAAATAATAGATTTAATAGTTAGAAACCTTATCGGAATATCACTTCAGGATTATTTATTGTAAAAGAAATAGACACTTTTAGTTAAAGACTAAACTATAAGGTCTTAATACTAAAGGAAATATAAGTTATCCTTAAATATAATACTAATAATAATATTATTTTAATATAAAGACTTATTATATAAATATTTAAATCTAGATATTATCAAAGATAAATCTTAAGAACCTTTATAAAAGGTAGATCTAGGGAGTCTTAAGCATACTCGAATAAAAGCGTTAGTTAGTATATCCTTTAGTATAAAAATAGGGCTAAGCTTTAAGCGCTTTTAGGCCTAAGGGGTATATCAAAGTAGCTATAGTATATTGCACTTTATAAAGTACTCTTGAGTGGGGATACCTCCACTTTTATGTTATACAGTCACGTGCAGAAAGTCTGGGCCTACCCCGCATTTCGCTGCTGCCCAATTCCATCCAGCCCAACCATTCTTCACTCTTACAACTACCACAACCTCAGGAAATGGACACCAAATTACAAGCCTTTATATCTTATGTATCGGGAGATCGAAGGACTAACCATGAGTTGTCTGAGATCCAGCGGGTTGCAATTGCTGCTTACGTGCTTGCCGGCCGAAGTCAACGTGAGGCAGCACATACGTTTAACTGCACTAGGGGGGCAGTAAAGAGAACCATCAATCGATTCGCAACCAACCAGACTTTTAAGTCTAACCCCCGAAAAGGGAGGCCAGAGAAACTGAGTAAGGTGGAGAAACGGGCTATTTGTAGATCAATTCGGATTAACCCTCGGCAGACGTACCAACAGCTTGCAAAAGACTGGAAACACAAGGTGTGCCTTCACACTATCAAGAAGGCTCTTCGCCAAGCCAATTATCGCAAGTGGAGGGCATCAAAGAGGCCAGCTATTACGCCTGAAGCAGCTACCCAACGGCTACAGTTTGCAAGAGAATGGCTAGAAAAAAAAGAAGAGATTACAGCAGTGTGTTTTATAGTAAGAATCCTATATAAAAGAACATTATTACTAACTCTTTTATAGGCCCAATTTAGTGATGAATCTTCTTGCCAAAATAGTAGCAGTTACCCATCCGCTTGGGTATTTAGACTGCCCTCTAAACGCTAGCGAAGAGATTTTGTTAATATTACTGCCCACGTAAAGGCAGATATCAGTATAATAGTATAGGGTATGGTATAGAAGGGAGGTAAAAGCCAGTTAATCTTTTTAACTAGGGATAAGAACTCAAAACGAGGAGCATATACTACAAATAGCTATATAAGGTGCCTAGAGAAAGGTTTTCTCCCTGTTTATGATGATTTTCGTCATTTTGTTCAAGATAACGCACCTATTCACACATCATCTCAGACACTATTATGGCTTCGAAGTCATGGTGTTTCATGGTTAGATTGCCCCCCATACTCACCAGACCTTAACCCTATTGAGCACGTCTGGAAGCTCATGAAGGATAAGCTGAAGGATATATACCCTGAAGCATTCGAGGCAAGGAATAACGAGGTGGATGTAGAGTTATTCAAGGAGAAATTACAAGAGGCATGGCAGGCAGTGCCACAGGATACTATCAACCGTCTTATAGAGTCAATGCCGCGGCGCTTACGAGCTGTACGGCGAGCCCAGGGATGGTATACACGATACTGATAGGCAAACAATTCGCTTTTAATTGACTATACTCTTGCTATATATATTATTAATTTTGTGGTTCTATTCGTAGTAAAAGTGATGAGTAGCTGTGTGGGTTAGAGGGAAATAAGGGGGTGGGCCCAGACTTTTTGCACGTCACTGTACTTTGACATAAATAGCCGTACTCAAAACCTTCTGGTCGCTGAGCAGGTCTTGGGCTTGGCATATGCTATGTATGCCCTTACCCCGATTGATGGGCTGTAACATCAGGATATTTACACCAAGAATAGCTGGTCACACCAACGGTAGTACCTGGATATCACGCGCGCTGAGCGGTCGAGGCTGTGCCGCCTTCGCCGCAAGCACGGGATATGTAAAGATGGGTCACTCAATAAGTTCTAATCCAGACGTAAAATGTGGGGGTGTATGGACAAACTTCTGACAAAATCTCCTTCGCATGCAGCACGATACGTTGAATACAGCGAAATGCACTCGGACTTGTGCCCCTTCAGCACACTCCGGCAGACGGTCTTCTCAGAATTGATGCTCTTCATTTATCGCAGTGTCGACACAACAGTTTTAACCCCCCACCACTATCCGCTCTAGCGTCTACTTTTGCTCCGTATTCTAGTGGTTCCGTTATCTCCTTGCCTCCGATGCTGTCATCCAAGACAGCTTATGATTGGTTTGAATCTCGTATCACCACTTGGGTGACCTCCCGCTTTGATTTTGGGGATCGTCGAATTACATGGAGAGTCGAGTAACACCATCAGAGAAGTATTATGCGAGATGATGAGGCACATCGCAACAAGATATCGCGGATGATCCTGGCACGGGAACCATCAGTGACGGTGATCATGTTTGGAGGAGGTCCCCTCATCCCCTGAACGCCTAACAAGGCCGAGGGTGCGCATTACAGATCGATATAAATAACCGGCTCAATACTTGAAGAAAAGAAAAAGCGCTTGTGCTCAACCAAGCACTAATTAAATCATCCATCCAAATCATTATGGCGCTTAAACCTCGATTGGACCCGTATATGAGGCTACTGTCCCGTCTATACGAGGCTCTTGTTCTTCTCTCGATTTTGAGGCCAGTGTATGGGCCACACGTTGTGACAAATCTCGGTGGCTATACCATTCAAGATGCTAGGAGACGCTTCCTCAAGAATCTGTGCTTTCTTTGCGACTACAAAAAAGGAGGTGATAGCACAACCTCTATAGCCGTTGAGGACCTTGAGAGCCGCTACATCTTTTGGGTCTCCTCGAATGAAGGGCCGGGAGATGGCGTTATATGCTTCCTCACCGAGATGCTTGCTCATTTGCAGCATGGGGTGAATCACCCCGAGGATCGCGTGACATTGGAGGAGACCTTGTTGATCAGAAGCACCGCATTTGCTTCGTCGCGGCTCAGACAGTTGGTTAGAGTTCTACGAAATACGGCTAGGAAATGCCGAACCTTTTTGGAGAAGGCTCAAGAAAAACATAGTGAGTGCAACCTTTCCAATTTTCATACATACTCCAGGTACGCTGGCTAACCCAATCAGACCAAGGTGTCGTAAACTGGCTTCAAAGGTTCGAGGAGGAATTCTCTTCCGAGATATCCGTGTGCAAGGCGGCATACCATGCTCGGAATGACGATGAATTGCGCTGTGTTGCAAAATTTGGCCAAGAGTTCGAAGACGTTGCCGATACGGCCCAGACTGCTGCGGCGTTCCGCACAGTCAGGCATATGATAGGCCGCCTGGCAGCCTACGTACGCGCCGTCAACCAGCTGCTCGACGATGCTTGTAGATTGCGGTCACTTCTCATGGACCATCGCGTCAATAAAGTGGAATGTCCGGTGAGCGCGCCGGTCCCAGAGGTCGATCCGCACACGACTTTAGGGGGTGTTCTCAGACGCTTGCTGCCAGCTCAGGATGACAGATATGAGCCTTATCTTGGTTACCTTAGGCGGATTGACGCTCAAGTTCACATCGAGTCCAGAATACGCGAGAAGTTCAAGCCGGGCACAGTGAAAACTCGCGTCCACGCCGAGGTCCAAATGCTCCATCAATTTCACGGTCAACAGCGCCAGTATGTCAGCAAAGACAGATTCATTGCGTGCAGTAAACCCGCATGCATTAGCTGCGAGTCGTATGTACGTCATCATCCCGCGAGAATTACTTTGCTCGACTCTCACCGAAAGATTTACCCGAACTGGGGAATGCTACATCTTGTTGGGGGGGCGAAGCATCCCGAGTGGTCTGAGCACCGCATAGTTGTGAACAGCGTCATAGGAGATCTAAAAGCCATGGTTCTTGGCCAGATCGCGGAGATTCGGATATCGAGTCTCGACCATCAAGACTCATTGACCCAGATAACGGCGTCTCTGGTTGACGCAAGCGAGGTTTCAAATTCAGAAGACGAGACCATTGAAGATATAAGCGAGGCTGATGTGCCTGAAAACCGTAAGCAGATGCCTACCATGGTGCGCTGAACTATCACTGACTACACATGCACTCTCCAGATCTTGGCTCGGTCGACACTCTTGGCACAGAGACACTTTCATTAGGTGTAGACGGAGTTACAGAAAGCCAGATTGAAACAGAAGGTGGAGCCATGTTGTGAAAGAATACGTTTGAACGAGTGTTTATGAAACGGCAGACTGCGGTGTTTGCTGTCATTTTATTTTTGTTGTTCGTGTTTCGCACTTTCAAAATTCAGCCAAGAGATTGAATAAAGACCAATTGCCCCAGATAAAAAGACCAAAAAGTACGCTTTTCGGCCTTTTGTCCCTTTATTGTTCATTTCCATTTTCAAAATAGTTAATATGCCTGTTGAGATTGTCCTGTCTGGTAAAAGTATTCCCACAGCAGCACGTGAACCGAAGCTGTTGAAAATGCGTTCTGTAGTGCCTTCTCATGTCCCTTAGACAAGCTGACCTGAATGGACATGTAGGACACAAGACAGGCTTGAAATGGGTTCTGAAGTGCTTTCTGTCCATGAACTTAGTACGAAGCTGATTAATGACGGGTCATGAGCAGTTCAACCCACCTCCGGCGGCTTGGCTGCAGAAATCGTCTTCTACAATTAGGCCAAGTGCAGTGATAGAACCCTCCTTCGTAATTGTCATCATCCCTCAACGGTAATTCCTCCTCTTCAAAGTTCGTTCGCTCCTGTGCCTCGTTTTCTGGCTCCGACGGGAAAAGTCCAACTGATGCGGCCGGGATTGTCATTCCAACAAAGAAGTGAGCTGGCGTGCCTGTCAAGTCACATGGCCATGAAATATTCCGGTCTGGTCCAACAGACGGATCTTGGGTTGGCTCCGAGTGCTCACTCTAAAGAGGATTTAAAGCACCGGTCAAACTAGGGTCTGCCCGCTGGGCTGGGGAACTGCCCATGACTGAAGCTGTCACAGTCTCATTGGCCAGCGTAATTCCATCAAATCCCGTAGAGAACGTGGTGCCAGAGTAGGCCGAAGCAGGAAGCTGCTCGCCAGCTACTTCGAGTTCAAAAAACGCCGCAACTGCCTCTACTTCCTCCCCATCGAGTTCAAGTGGGCCGCCAGGAACTGCAAAGAAATTAGCATAGATATTTTGGGAAACTCAGTTCTCCCCACCGTTCTGATTCATGAGTACCAAGAGAGTGTCAGAATGAAAACCCTTCGCCTTGGTTACATTCGTACATGTCTTCAGGGCCGGGGTGGACGGAACTTCATCATTATTTATGTGCAGTGACCGTTTGCGGTGAAGGACCTTGCACTTGGTTTTGCTAGAAGGGTCCTTGTTTCTTGCTGTATGTTGGGGTCGCTCTCAAGATTACTGGGCAGCAAGCCATATCTGCGGTTGTGCAGGCGCGAAGCCAAGCGGAAGAAGAGCCGTGGCGACCAACCCTCTGCATCACCAAAAGATTACATTCATATGAGACATGAACTAGTTCGGGAACAATTGGGTAGATACTATGCGTAAGATTGGACGGAGGTGTTTCACATCTGAGTCAGTATTTCAAATAAACACACAGCACATGATAGGTAGCGCCGGTAGCTAACTTGGGACTTAATCACTACAACCAGATCTGTACTCACATAATGCACCTCCTCCAATAGGCTTGTTTCGATAAGAAGAAAACCAAACCCTCATAATGTCGATGCATAATAATGGACGATGGATGGTATGGACATGTTTTACGTCGGAGCAAGACAAACAAACCAACAAGTTTTCTGTCAAGTAAAAAGCTCTAGGGAAGATCAAGTGTCCGTAATAACGATGAAGCAAGTCTTGAGTCACTAGTAGGTTTCACCTACAGTAGTTATCTTGAGAGTTCGGATGTGCGGAATTGGCCTGACTGTGCAGCAAACAGCTGCAGCTAGTTGCGTCATGATCTGCGAGAAGCATGTAGAGAGAGGTTGAAACGTGATCTTACGGTTACACGTTCTATAGCACTATTACCGTCAGAATTTCATAGCCACCATGTAAAGGCCTGAAAAACAGTGTCAAGTGAAAACCCTTCCTGATTCCGACAAATCCAACCACTTGGGCGATATCGGCGAGCCAGCCCAAAAGCAATTCCTTCACCGACTGCAAGTCTGCACCATGCCGAACACAAAAGCAAAGAGCCTGCGTGCATGCATACTTATTAAAACACTCTTATGCATGCTAAGCCTGTAGTCTACCTCGGCTATCACATATTTTGTTTGAAAACAGCTGCGAGAGGTCGACGACAATACGCAGCAACCCACATTCGGATTATGTGACCGATACGAGGCTTGTTATGCATGGCAAGAGGTATGAAATTCATCCAATGAGCACTGGTCAATCCGAATTGTTTTAAATCATGACTCGTGTGGCGTAAACCCACTTGGCGATTGCGCAACTGGCGATCCACAAACGCCTCTAACATGGCGACCGCCATGTGAATTCGAGCCACTTCCCATTCTTGCCATGTATCTGGCGACCCTAGCGTTCCTATTCATCTTCCTGAAGGCATAATCGACGGGTTCCTATGATCTGCGATGAAGACGATCTGTGGAGCTGTAAAGCTCTTATCCTTAAGACCTATATAAATAGGTCTTTCTTTTTAGATTAAAAAGTTAGTAAATTTACTTCCTTATTTTATTTATAAGATTAATATTATATTAGGCTATATTAGAATATTAAAATTATAAAAAGCCCTTATAAAAGATTATAAAAACCTTATATTTCTAGAATTTATTAAGCCATATTTTATTACTATTAATATGCCTTATACTTAATATTAATATATAAAGATAGCCTACTGTTTTAGTAAAAGGTTCTCTTATTATTAGACCTATATTAAGATCAAAAAGCCTTATAATAGTATTTTAGTAGCTTCTATCTATAAGTTCTTTTTCTTATCCCTTTTTTCTTAGCTAACTTTTTTTATAGTATAAAGACTAAATACCTAATAGAAAAGAAAGAAAAAACAAAAAGTATATAAAAAGCCTATAGCTTTTTATATAAAGTTTATTAAGATATGATTAAAAATAGCTAAGGCTGTTATTTATTTATTATAGATTTATAGAATCTATAGGAAAATATAAAAGGGTTAACAAGAGATTTTCCGTTATAATATATAGAAACTTAATAAAAAGAACAGTGTTTTTTTTTACTTTAGATTCTTGTAAGTCTTAGATAATATATAATTTAGAATTATTAGTATCCCTAATAATTTTAACTAAGGTTCCTATGTCTTTAATAGTTACTTTATAGACCTAGGTCTACTATTAAAGGATCTATATATAAGTTATTATACTCTTAAAATATTTGTTAAAAGTATTGAAGTTTCTTAACTAGTTTTTATAAATTATCTTTATATCTATAGTCTTTTTATTTAGCTAGGTATTATTCTTAACTATTTTTATAATATCTATTAAAAAACTCTTAAACTTTATAATCTGGTTTATTTAAGTCTACACTAGTATAATTATTAATATTTATTCTATATAGTATAAGTTCTAGTAGTATTGTATAGAAAGCTAGATAAATCTTTAATATATTTTATAAATTAAGTTTATAATTAATATTTAGGACTTTCCTAGGGATATTTAAAAGTTTAAGCTTTTTATAGTTAAGCTTATCGCCTAGTTGCTTTATCTCTATATTTCTATATAAGAGGTATATATTATCTCTCTCTTTACAGGTTAGTCTTTTAATCCTTATATTATTTGTATATTCCTTTATTTACTATTTAATAAATTCTAAATCTAAGGCTATTTTATTTTAAAGTTCTTATAGATTATTAATTTTAGCTGGAGCTGTTAGTGCTTATAGTCTTTACTATAGTTTGCTATATAGAGGTAATTAAAATCTGTAGTTTAAATAAAATAATAAATTTAAAGTGTTTTCTATTATATTATTATAGGTAAATTAGGCTATAGATAGTAATGATATCTAATTATCTTAACTATAAGTTATATAATACTATAAATATGATTTAAATATCTAATCAATTCTCTCTATTTGACTGTTAGTCTATAGATAAAAGACAGTTGATAGTTTATAGTCTATATTAAGTTATAAGTTAAAGATTTTTAAAGCTTTAAGGTAAATAGCTTATCTATATTAGAAATAATTTCTTTAGGTAGTCTAGAACTAATAATAGTATATTCTAGAAATATATATATAAGCTTTCTAGCTATATTAGCTTTTAAATATAAGATAAAGTATATATATTTTATAAGTTGATTAATAAGGGTAAAAAGACTATTATATTAGATCTTTATAAATAGTTATTTTATCTTTAATAGTTTAATAATAAAGTCTAAAAAGATTAAATATTAAACTTAAACAGTATTAGTAATAGCTAAATATACCAATATAGCTTATAAGGGCTATTTTTATTTTTCTTATAAAATTTATAGTCCTTAACTATTAAGGCTATTTATTTTATATAACTTATTTATAATAGTGTTATTAAATTTATTCTAATATCTTTACAACTCGTTAGTAACTATATACCTTGACCCTATATATCTTATATACCTAGTAATATATCATTTTATTAGTTATACTAATATTAATATATATACCGATTATAATAAGCTTTTATATTAATATAATATCTCTATTAATATTATGTATTAGAATAACCTATATTTCTTTTAATATTAGGACTTTATAGTCTATATTTTAACTCAGAATATATACTTCTTTATTTACTTTCTTTTTGTAGTAAATAATTTTAAAGTTATATTCTAATAACATTTCTAATTATTAAATTTATTATTTCTTAAGCTACTTAAAGATTGTAATATAAGTAACGTACTTATAATCCATGTAGATAAAAACTTGATATTTTATTCTTAATAAGTAAGGTCTTTATTTTTACAAGAATAAGATAAGAGGCATAAGCTTTTTATTATAGATTTAATAGTTTAGCTTAAGTCTATAGAATAGCTTTAAATAAAATATATAACGGTAAAGTTTTTATTTATCCTATTATTCTAGTTATCTTTTCATAGTAAAGATTTAGGTATTAGTTTTAACTTTAAAGTATTTCTCTAGGTTTAATATCCTAATAACTAGTTTGTTTATAATACGGTTTTAATATTATTAGATATATCTTTATAATTCTTATTTATTAGAAGTTATAATTTTTATATATAAATTATAAAGACAGTCTGACTATTTTAATATAGTTTCTAAACAATTATTAATAAAATTTAGAAAATCTAAAAGTAACTAAATATACTTAATACTTACTAGTATAGGTTAATCCTTAACTATCTTAATCTTACTATCTTATATTTGGATTTTATTTAGTAGAATAATAAATCCAAGACAGTTAATCCTTTAAGTATAAAACTTACTTTTTTTAGGTTTAACTAGTAATTTAGCTTCTTAAAGCCTTCTAAGTATCTTATATATATATTCTATATATTCTTTAAGGTTTTTAGAAAAGCTTTAGATCTTATTAAGAAAATAGATAATAAATATATTAAGCTTTTCCTAAAAAGCCTAATTATTTATTATCTAAAATATAGCAAATATATTACTAAGTTTAAAAGATATAATTAATATTTTAAACAAGCCTTATTATATTTTAAATACTGGTTTTGTTGGAATAGCAGTCTCACATGACCGTACGGCAAACCCTTGAGTCAAGCACAAAGGACAAAGGTCATTAGATTGGATACTTGGACCTCAGGTATAAATCAATGTATAACTCAGGCCGAACTGACTCAAGCCTCATGGCTGAGTACATAACTATCGCACGACAGCCATCTTATAGTTAGAAGAGACAGTCATAGATATTATATCTTTAGTTTACCCTATATTTTATTTACCCCCATACACGTAAGGGACTCTTATAGACAAAAAAAGAGTCTATTTAACACTGATTAGTGGTTACTTAGGTAATTATAAAGTGATTACTTTATATAATCACAGATTAACAAGAGTAAAGAGATAATGGCGGGAACTCTAAAGAGTTCACCTTATGCTAAAAGCCTAGACCCTTACTGTTGTTACCTATAAAGGTAGAACCGGACAGTAAAAGGAAGAAAGACTACCTATTAGTTTAGTATATAAACTCTTTCTATATCTACTATATAATTATAAAGCAGACAGGAAGATTCTATTATATAATACTCTAAAAAAGTAGTATACACTATAGTATATATATCTATAACAATTTAACGCTATATAAGACGATATAGCTACCACTATAACAATAGCTTTAATTTAGGGCTAAGAAGACTAAATTAAGGTCAGCTACTAGGACCAGGACCTTAACTAAGTTATATATAAAGAAATACTAATTAAAATCTTACTTTCTATCTATATATAGAGAAAAGCAATAGATCTATACTTCTAGATAAGCATCCTAGATATCACTAAAAGGATCCTTTTATTAAAAGAGTTAACTATATATATTAGCTATATTATAATAAATATGCTTATTATAGAACTACTAGTTAACAACCTTATTACCAACTTATATAAGGATTTTAAGGGCTGGTTACTAATATAATAAAAGGATATTAATCATATATTTAGAGATAAGTTTGTATAGTTACTAGCTATCTAAGGACTTTATCTTTTAAAAGGATATTCTTACCAAGCATAGCTTACAGCTTTCTTTTAATCACTTAGGGAAAAAGAAGACAATATAACAGAGGGAACACCTACTTATATAACTATAGACACCCTCTAAACACCTAACAGGAACCCACAACCTAACATTTTAAGGGATATACCTAAGGTCCCTATATAATTAATTAAGGTCTAAGATACTTAAGTGGCTAAAGAGCCTAGAGGACCACTTATATAAATAACACCACCTAGGGCATAAGTTACCTAGGAGCTAGAGAGCTTTCTATATATAAAGGAAATTACCCCAGCTATTATATAGAAGGATATTTATAACCTTCCACCAATATATATTATCTAAAATAGACTATATAACCCTTATACGATCTCTGTTTTCCAGAAAGGATTGAGAAAAAAGAGAATTATATAGGAAAGCTATATAATATCTTGTATAATAAGGCCAAGGTGTTTATTAGCTTTTATCGCCGCCTTTAGATTACAGAAGACCAATACTATACTGTTTTCCTAGACATCCTGGCCGATTGTATAGAAGAGTTTTACCTATATTATATCGGCCCTATATAATGATAGGATAAGATATATAATATACTAGATATATATTTTAATATAAGTATTAATTACAGTCTCTATTAAACTGACTAGACTACTATATCCTATATATAAGTCAAAAGAGAAAACCCTAAGAAGTCACCTATAGAAGTACTAGAGGCATTACTAGATAAGCTGCCCCTTATATAATAAGCACTTAGTTTAGGCTTCTAAGGGGAAATAATGCTTTAAATATAGGTTAACTAGGCCTGTTGAGGTGTCCTAGAGCTTAAGATAGCCCTTAGTAACCTAAAGGTATATTATATATATAAGGAATTCTTCTCTAACCTTAGGGCTTTATTATAGGTTGCCCTAGATAGAAAGACTACCTTATATAATATATACTTTATAGACAGGAGATATATATCTAACTATAAGGACTAATAATAATAGTAGTTATATAATAGAGGTCTCTTATATCTACCACTATTTAGGAAAAGAAACAACTAAAGGCCTAGACTAAGACCTTTTTATATAAATATAGCTAAGAAATATTTTATATATAAAAAGGAAGAATATTGGTTAATCAACTATTTAAACAAGGAGTATAACTATACCAAAGACCAATACCTTTAGGCATACAGATTGCTTAACCAGGAACTATATAAGGACTTTTCTATCTATCTCTTAAAGGTAGAAGGGGAAAGCCCTATTAAGCAAGAAGACTATAAATCGTACGATAAGGAATAACACCAGGAGGATTAAGAGATCTCCTAATACCTTATGTCAACATCATTCCTTCATTATATAACTAGGGAAGACATCTTCTCAAAACAGGCACCAGAAGAAGGGGAGATATTCATGTTATATAACCCCTACAGCACTATATACCAAGGAGAATTATAGGACACAGGAGTAGCTAAGTTCTTAACTATTAGAAGGCTATAAGTTACAACGTACTTATAAGAGAACCTATATATAAAGGTAATATAGAAACCAGGATCTATAAATCTATAATTTAGAGGAAATAAATCTATTATATCTATAGGAATAATAGAGATAGATAACTAAATCAGACAAGTCACCTACTATATCCTGAACGCCCTAACGCTATTCCTCTTCTTATTATATAATATAAATAGATTAAAAGCCTATTTTAATAACGTATAAAATACTATTATTATAAAGGATAATAAACAGATACCTGTTATATAAAAATAGGGATATCTATTCTTTGACTTAAGTTGTATAGAGGCTGGGATATTCTTTATTAAACCCTAGTTAAGACGACTTTATAAGAGGTTTAGGCATCCTTATATAGATCGCCTATACCACCTCCTAAAGAAGGCTGGATATAAGGATATTAATTTTAATATTCTAGAAAAGATCTAGAAGTTCTATTATCACTACTAATTATATAACTAGGCCTAAGAAGATTTAAGTTCTTACTTAAAGATAAGAGTTACTTTAATTATAAGATTATTATAGATATTACATAACTAAGGGATAAGAATACCCTTTATATTATTAATATAGAGATAGGCTTTTAAGGAGTAATATTCCTTAATCTACTATCTATATAAGATATCTAGAATATACTCTTGAAATACTAGATAAATATATATATAGGTCCTCTAGACCATATCGTATATAACCCAGATATAAACTTTACCTTAGAAGAATTTAGGAATAATACCAAGATTATAGGTATATTATATAAAGAAATACCAGTTAAAGCCTACTAGGCTATAGGTAAGGTTAAAAGGGTATATACACCCTTAAGATATATATATAAGATACTCTATAAGGAGTTAGGCTATAATATAGATAAGGAAGTCATCCTTTAGATGGCAATTAAGGCCCTAAATAACACTACTAGACTGTGTAGCATAATACTAACCCTTCTTGTTTTTGGGATATATCTAAGGATTAACCAGGATTTACCTCTATCACATAATATCACCTAGCAAGCTAAGGCTATATAAAAGGTAATAAAGATACTTTAAGGCATTAGGGCTGAGGTGGAAATCAATCGTATATTTAACATATAGAATAGCCCTAACCTTTACTAAGTCCTATCACTCCCTATATAGAGTAAAGTCCTTATATAGAGAGAAAATAAGGGATAGACTAGACTATATAAAATCTAAGAAATAGAGGGATACACTATAATAGTTAATATAGTTAATAGTCCTACCTAGTTTTATATAACACATGTTAAGCCCTATTTTAGGGAAGAAACACCACTAGAAGACCCTAAGGATATCATACAACCAACTCCTTAACAGTAACCGAGAAGAAGAAAAAGACCTAAGAAGGGATAGAGAAAGGCTGTATAATAGTCAGTAAGAGTCTTTTTAACCTGAAAAGAAAAATACCACTATAAGCTAGCCCTAAAGTTAAAATATAATAACGTTATTATTACCCCTAGAGTACTATATAAAGAATCTAATAATATTAAGATTAACTCCCTTATTAATAAAGGAGTATTCTCTTTTATATATTATAAGCCAGTAATATATAACAAGATATAGATCTATAAAATAAGGATAGTAAGGGAAGTTAAGAACCTACTTATTAAGCTATATGAGAAGTCTAGACTTATTATCTAAGGCTATAGGGACTAAGAGAAAGAGACACTTTTTATATAAGCTTCCACTATCTAGAGGATAAGCTAGAAACTCCTTCTTACCCTTGGACCTACCCTTATATAATTATTTAGATATTAAGGAGAGCTTAGAGACATCACATAAGCATACACCTAATCTAATAACACCTTAACCAGGACTATTATTATATAACTCCTAAAGGAATAAAAAGATAGATATCCTTTAGGTATACTCCTATATATCACTAAGCTATTATATAGATTAATAGAGTCAGGCCTCTATTAGTATAAAACCTACTCTAAATATTACAAAAAGGACTTAGGTATAACAGAGTTAATATATAACCTATATCTCCTCTATATAGCTAAGGATATAGAGACCTTTAGTATTATAGTAATATAGATAGATAACACCCTAAACTTCTATATAAAGGTATTCTTTAAGAAAAAGAAAGACGTACTATAGGTAAAAAGACTTTATATAAAGCTAAAGATAGTATTTACTGTTAATTAAGAGATTAATTTTAATAGTAGAAGGATTTACTTATATAGAGATAATAATATTATATTTACCCTAAAAGGTCAAGCTGTTAATCTTTAGCAAGTTAATCTTAAGGTAGAGGACACATAGTAATAATATATATCCTAAAGAGTAAGAGGTACTTATCTTGCCTCTATTTATTAACTAGAAGTATTATATATTCTAGCTATTACTGCTTAAGTTAAGGCCTTAGATAAGAAAGATATTTAGGCCTTAAATATACGATTAAAATAGTAGATAGATAACCACTAAAAGGGACTTACCTATATCCTACTTAACCTTATATATATTAAGATATATATCTTTACCGATAGGGCCTTTACAAACAACACAGACCTATCCTTATAGCTTAGATATATAATTATACTTACAGAAGAAACTGCTTATATAAATAAGGACTTTAAGATTAAAAGCAATATACTCCACTAAAGCTTAACTAAGTATAAGAGGGTTATATAAAGCGTCTTGGTAAGTGAGTTATATAGTATAACTACTAGCTTTAATAGTAGGATTACCTTAAGTATAACACTCAACTAGATACTTTATACACTTTAGATACCTTATATCCTAATAGTTATATATTCTAATATATAATCCCTATATAAATACCTTATATAACTAGACATAATAGATAGAAAAAGGTTAATAATAGACATTATAAGCTTATATAAGTCGTATAAAAAGAAAGAGATCTTAGAGGTAAGATAGATTAACAGACAATATAACCCTATAGACGTATTCACCAAGAAGTCACTAAACTCAACACTTCAGCAACTTATATTATATAACACAGTTAAGATATATGTTAAAGCATATATAGATAGAATAGGAGAAGTAAGTTCTAATTAACAGTTATTTATGCCCTACTAACAGCAGGTATATCGCTAAGGTAAAGCTAAAGAAGAAGCTTGTATACACGCTTACTAAACTTGTTTTCCAATAAGGAAGGTATATATGTAAAGAGGTTTTACTTTGTCTATTATTTAGGTTAAAAGAGGGCAAGTTTATAGTTTCTATTTTTTAATAGGTAAACAACTTTATTATATATTTAGCAGGTAAGACCAGCTAAAAAGAAAGTAAAGCTATTTATAGGTTTATTCTAAGGGATTTTAATTAGATAAAAGGTATATAGTTATAAAAAGAAAAAGTTATAAGTATTAGAATAGCAATCTTATATAACTGTACGGTAAACCCTTGAGTCAAGCATAAAGGACAAAGGTCATTAGATGAGATACTTAGACCTTAGGTATAAATCAGTGTATAACTCAGGCCGAACTGACTCAAGCCTCAGGGCTGAGTACATAACTATCACATAACAGCCATCTTATAGTTAGAAGAGACAGTCATGGATAATACATCTTTGGTTCACCCTATATTTTGTTTACCCCCTTACGCGTAAGGGACTCTCATGGACAGAAGAGAGTCCATTCAACAGGTTTTATATATCTTTTTCCTTAACTTAGAGAGGATTATAGGCTTTTTTAGGTATAATATTATAAACTATTTTACTTTATATAATAGGTCTGTAAGTTATTATATAAATAGTAATATATAAATATTTCTTTATATAATATTATTACGCTTTTAATAGTTAATATATAGTTATAGTCTTTTACTTTTCTAAAATAAATAGGATTAGGTATCCTATTAGTAATTTTCATAGCAAGATATAGCCTTTCTTAGGATTCTTATTAAGCTATTTACTAAGTGTTTCCCTTTCCATTAGGTTTAGATTATAGATAGGTTTAAGCTTAAAATATTTACTTTCTATAAGTTAAATTTTATAATTATATAGTTTATACTTTAGTAGTTCTATGTCTTATTTTCTAATAAATAGTTTTATATATCTATAGTATTTAAGAGGTATTAAGTTAACTTAGTCTTTCTTTAAATAATAGGTATATTATTCTAGCTATTATTAAGTTATATTTTAAGTTATTACTAAAGATATAAGTCTTTAGTCTTTTATAGTTTTAATCCTTATAATATTAGTAATATACTTTATTTACCTTTTAAGTTTACCTAAGGGTTATAGTATATAATACTATCTTATAGCTAGATCTCTTTACTAAAGTTAGCTAGACTTTTAGTCTATATTAAGGTTATTCCTTCTATAACTATAGGATATTAAGAATAATATGTAGTTATCTAACAGCTATAATATTAAAGACTAGTTATTTATAATAATCTTAGATGAGTATAGAGAGATATATAGTCCTTAAGTTAATAATCTTTTTACTATATATAACTATTTTTCTTTTAATAGTATAAAAAGTATATAGATTATTCTTATATTACTATTTAATATTTTATTAATTTATAAGGTTTAGTAATATCAAGTTTACTTATACCTTACCATCTATTATAACTTAAGTAGACCGTTTATAAGGTTAAACCTTAATTATTAAGTGTATATTGTTATTACTTACTATTACTATATATAGGGACTTTTTATTCTATATTACCTTTTATAGTCCTGTTATAGTTAATATCTATTATTTTTTAATTATTACTTTTTGGTAGTGTTATTAGTATTAATAGAAATGTCTTTTCATAGCTAGGTTTACTATATACATTCTTTTTCTTTACAATAGATTATATACTTATTATATATATAGTTAGACTAATATTTAGTTATCTTATATATATAAGCTATTGGTTTCTTTAAGCTTAACTAAAAACTAAGCTAATTATTTTAATATTCCTTAGTTCTCTGTATCTATAGTTCTTAATCTATATAAATTCTAGAAATTAGTCATTTCTTTTACCGTTATAGGTAAAAAAAAGTTTTTTTCTTACGTTATGTTTCTTATAGCTGGGATAGATATATTCTATCCTTAATATACTATAATAGATAAGATAATTAATTTCTAATTATTTATTATTCTTATACCCTAGTGTTTCTTAGGTCTTTAGGAGTAATATATAATCTTAGTCTGAGTCTTTAGTTTTATGAAAACTAATTTCTTATTTATTAATATCTCTTTTAATATCTTTAAACTATTATTTCTCGTTTTTTCTAGTTCATAGATCTCTAATAAAGATTTATATAGTTAATAGTTTATAGGTATTATATAGTTATTCTTTTAAGTTAATAATAGAGAAGTATTAGCTATCTATAATTTAATATATTGAAAATAAGTCTTAGTCTTATTTAATATTCAAGATATATTATTCGTTAGTTCTATTCACTATCGTATTATCTACTATAGTATCTTATTTAATAAGATAAATTTATCAAGAGATCTTTTGATATATAAGTTGTTATTTCTATTTAAACTAAAATAACTTTTTATATAAATTCTAGGTTTAGGAAAATTTATAATCTTTTTAGCTATAGCTACTACTTTAGTAGATATGCTCTTTTAAGAATATTATTAGGTTTCACACTTTTGCCTATATCTATTAGATAAATTCTAAAAGTTATAATATATTAGTCTTTTTTTAGCTTTGAATATATTTCTTAAGTTCCTTATAAAGTTATAGGTAAAGCTATGTTTGTTATTTAATATTACCTTATATTTATTTCTTAATTTCTATTTAGTTCTATAGATGTCCTATTTATTACTATAAATCCTTAGGTATCTTTCAAGTTTCTTTACGATATATTTACTATATTCTTTTATTACTTAGTTTGTTATTTTATTATTATATAACGTATTAGTATTATAAGCTTTTCTATAAAAGATAATAATAGCTTTTATATATATTATATTTAAGACACTTCTTAATAGATCTTTCTCACTTGAGGTTTTATTAGTATAACAGGTCGGCTTAACTCTCTAAAGGAGTAAATATAGCCTTAAAGAGTATAAAAGAGTATATCTCTTATGAAAGAATATAGCCTATAGAAGCAAGAATATAGGATAATAGGGGTAGATATAATAGATATAAGGATATAGTGTTAAATAGAGTATAATAGTTAGATTTCTTTATTCCAGTTTGCTTGCTTAAAGAAGAAATAGAAGACCTAGAAATAGGAAGAGATCTAGCCCTTATATAGACCTATTTAGCTTACTAGAACATTCTATACTTATATAAGCTGCTTATAAATTAAGTTAACTATTATATAACTTAATAACCCTAAATTAATAACCTTAACTTAATAGGTAACCTTAGTAAAAAGATAGAGTTAAAAGGAGAAAAAAGGTTATTCTAGATACTTCTCCTGGAATCTATATAATTATGTAACCATCTTGCTTACGTAGTATATATATTAGTCTACTAACATAGTAGATTATAGTTATGACTATATCTTATATATATATCCTTTTAATAAAGGAAATATAAGATAAGATAGAAGTAGGGTACTTATTAGAGCTTCTACTTCTAATACTCCCTTTTTTCCTTTATTCTATGGAAAAAAGAGTTACCCTAAAAGGTAAGGAAAAAGAACCCTAGAAGGTAGAAAAAAAGTACCCTAGAAGGAATATAATATTCTCTATAGTATTCTGAATAAGTAGAATAACTTATTAAGAAGATTTCCTAAAAGTATTACGAAAAACATACCAATATATTAGTATGTTATATAGGCTTATAACTAGTATTTAAGCCTATAAGCTTAGTAAATATATTAAATTTAACCTCAGGAAGAGGTTTTATTAAGCCATTTATAGGTATAGAAGAAGTAGACATATATTTTACTTCTATATTACCTTCTTTAACTTCTTGTCAAGTATAGTAGTAATATATAGCAGTATACTTATTCCTCTAGTGGTATTTCGGGTTATAGGCTAAGCTGACGGCTTTTTTATTATCTATTTTAATAGTTATAGGGCTTATATTAAACCCTATTTTAGATAATAGGCCTTTTAACTATACTGCTTCCCTTATAGCTTTTTATAGGCTATCAAATTCAGCCTTAATAGTCAATAGGGATATAGTTAACTGTTTCCTAGATTTCTAACTTATAGGCCCCTCTAATAAGGTAAAGAGATAACTAGAAATAGATTTTCTAGTCTTTTTATAACTAGCCTAGTTAGAATCGGTATATCCTATTAAATTAAGGGTATTAAATAGTATTATCAATATCTACATCACCTTTATAAATAATAGAATAATTAATAGTTTCTTTAAGGTATTTTAATATACCTTTACCCTATTTAAGTAGGAATTCTGATAGGTTATATAGGTAACAAGAAGTAAAAGATACACTATAGGCTATATCTAGCCTTCTTATAAATATAGCGTATATAAGAGACCCTATAAGCGTTAGTATTCCTTTAATAGGTCTTTAGAAGACATATATCCTTTAAATTTGTTACCTAGAGGGTTATTTAATATACCTAGCGATATAGGTATATTATTAATTTTTACTTCTGAAAGGTTAAACTTTTTAAAAGCTATTAGATATAATAGGCTTAAGATATAGTTATAGATCTAATAGATCTATCTCTAGTTATATATAGCCTTAGGAACTTAAAGACTTCTCTTAGGTCTTATATCTCTATGTATTTAGAGATTCTACCTTTTCTATTTTCTATATACTTAATATCTTTATTAAGTATAAGAAAATTATTAATATAGATAATAATATAATAAGGATTATTTTCATCTTAGTTATAATAGATAGTTTTATCTAACTTTAAAGATATAAAACCTATATCTTTTAATATAGATTTTATATTTAACTACTATTATTTAGAAGCTTACCTAAGGCTATATAAAGTCTTTAATCAAAGTAATATTTAATCCTTATTATTATTCTAGTTAATAGTATTTAATTCTAGATTTAATTTAAAGAATTTAAATAAAGGGATATTATAGAGGTCTATATAGACCTTCTCTTCTAAATCCCTATATAAAAAGGCTTTAATTATATCTATTTATTAGATGTCTTAATCTAAGGCTGTTAAAAAAGCTAATAGCACTCTATAGATAGTTAGATTACTACTAATAGTAAAGGTCTAGAAATAGCTAAGCCTATATTTTTACTAAAAACCTCTAACGATAAGGTAGGCCTTATATTTATCGATTTTACCGTTAATAGTGTATTTTTTATTTAAGACCTATTTAGGAGTTAAAGGTACCCTAGAAGCTCTTACAGCTTCTTTTCGGTCTACTGCCTTTAAAGTGCCTCTTTTAATAATAGTAGTTAGTTCTTTATATATAGCTTCTAACTGGAGGTCTTTATTAAGGCCTTTTAAAGCCTGTTTTAAAGTAGTGGGCTCTATAGGTATAATACTATAGTTGTATTTTATAGTATCATTATAGGCCTTATAGTTATCTTTTTCTTTTTTAGATATAGAAGATATAATAACCTTTATTTTCAAAGAAGGGCTAATAGTAGGGATAGTCTCCTTATTTATAGAAATATTAAAAGGAATATAATAGTTTTTTTTTCTCTCTTATAGTACTTTTTATAGATCTAATATATAAAGTTGTTACTATAGTAGACTTATAAGGTCTAAAAGAAATATATATAGCATATATACTATTTCCTTTTTATAATAAATAAATATCTTTTTCTATATAGATATTTAATTTATGGAATTATATATATTTTTCTTTAGGTCTATATATAAAGACCTTAAAGCCTGTTTTATATATATTTAAAAAATCTGGTTTATTATTCTTATTAGGATAAAAATAATCTAGAAATACCTATATAGGGGTCTTTTCTAGAGGTCTTATAGCAGTATAATTTAATAACTTAGTAGTTTCTTTAAGGATTATATTCTATAGAACCTTAGGTAAATTATTTATTACTATAATAGTCCTAGATTTATATAGGATAGCCCTATTTATTCTTTCTATTATACCGTTTTATTCTAATATATAATATTTAAAAGATTCCCTTATAATATCGTTTATTTAATGTAGATAGTTAATTCCCCTATATTAAATTTAGTACTATTATCTAAATATAGGCGTTTATAATAACTATACCCCTAATTTATATAATATTCTAGCTTATTTATAAGGATATTAATTATATCCTCTTTATTTTTAGCGAATTTAATATCTCTATAGCTAGAATAATTATCTATTAATAGAATAATATAATTATATCTATTAATAGAAGTAGAGGTTATTATAAAAGTATCTATATATATTTTCTCTAAAGGGAAAATATCCCTGTTATAGTTAATTCTAGGCCGATACCTAGTTAACTTAACTAAGATATAGTTAGGGCAGTATAAGGTTTTTTCTTGAGTTTATCTAAAGAAATCCCTTTAGTTAACTTAGCTGTCTTAACTAAGTAGAGATAAAAAGGATAATCTAGTTTTTAGTATTATTCTTCTATTATAGTAGTATATATCTCTCCTAAATTAATAGAGGTATTTTCCTCTATGTTATATCATATATTTTCTTCTAATTCTAAACATATATTATCTTCTATAATATTAAAAGATATATAAGTCTGTTGCTTTTCTTTTTTATTATATAGAAGAATATTAGCCTTTAGATAAAAGGATGATGTCTAGTAGTATTTAGATAGAAACCTCTTTTTATAATATTAATACTAATAAAAGGTTCCTTTCTGTTATTATAAAGATTCTAATTAATAAGGAATCCTCCTCCTTTATAGTGTAAAAATCCTAAAAATATAGATATAGGAAATCTAGGTATATATAAGGTATTATTTAATCTCATATAATTAATATCCCCTTTATAGTAAATAGGGAGTAAGATAGTCCCTATTTCTTTTGGTTCAATAGGACCTACCCCTATTTTAACTATAGGGATATCCTATTTAAATAAGAGGTCTAAATAATAGTCCTTATTATTAGAAATATAGACTATAGAACCTATATTATATAACCAGTTATCTCTTAGATTTTACTGGTTATAATAGGCCTTATAAGTATAGTATTTACCTTCTTGGTTACCCTCTATTAGAGGCTAGTTAGCTTAGTGGTTTATAAAAAAAACTTGCCTTTTCTTTTCCTTTAAAAGGCTGGGGGTTTAAGTCTAGGTTATTAACCTTTTCTTTATGTCTTTTATACCCCTTATTTCCTTACTTATAAAGCTTTTTATCCTTATTAAAAAGACTTTTATATTCTTTGTTAGTATAGTTATTCCTGTTATTATAATAAGAGTTATCTCTACTATAGTTACTAGATATAGGTATATCGTTTTTATATCTATTTCTATCTAATATATCGTTAATAAGGGCTTCTAGAGAAGGTAACTCTTTAGTTCTTGAAGCAGCTTTTTACCTTTCTATCTATACTGGAAAACAATAGCTTAAAGCAACTATAAAGACCGCTTTTTAGTCTATATCTTTTATTTTAGCCCCTATATTATTCAACTTAAAGAGATAACCCTTAAAAATACTAATAAACTTATTTTAAGTGTTATAATTCTCTAGTTTAATAGTGTAAGATTCTAAGGATAACTATTACCATAGAATAAGGCCTATTCCTTTATAAAAAGATTTTAATGTAGATAATATATCCTTAGGATTTTTATGATTAAATACTAAAGATAAAAGCTTTTTCTAAAGATTTTATCTTATAATTAGTAAAGCTTATATTTTTTATTTTTTCTAGATATATCCTTCTATCTCTCTTTTACTTTAAAACAGATATTAAGCTTATGTAGCTTAAAAAATAAATAAATAGAAATAATCTAAAAATTATAATTATTTAGACCCTAGAGATACTATTCTAAAGGTAATATATAGTCTATAGTAGCCTTAATAATATCTACTATATTCTAGTATTTTACTATAATTGAATAGATATTTTGAAACCTATAAAATAGAGGTCTTACTTTTTCTATCTCCTTATATATATATATATATCTTTATAAGATGTATAAGGCGGATAAAGGGTATTTTAAACCTATCTATAAGGACTTACATAACCTCTTAAATAGATATTTAAGATGTTTTTAGCTATAAGTAATACTAAAGGCTTACTTTTTCTACCTTAATAAACTTATAAAAAAATAATGCAAAGAATCTACTTTAATAGATAAATAAATAGGCTGTTAATAAAGAGTTAAATATACTCTTTATAGTAATAAATATACCCTAGGTGTATACCTTAGACTTATAACCTGTTAGCATAATAGGTAGACTTAACTCTCTAAAGGAGTAAATATAGCCTTGAAGAATATAAGAGAGTATATCTATTGTAAAAAAATATATTCTATAGAAGCAAGAATATATAATAATAGAGGCATATATAATAGATATAAGCATATGGTGTTAAAAAAAGTATAATAGTTAGACTTTTTTTATCTTAGTTTACTTAAAAAAGAAATAGAAGACCTAGAAACAGGAAGAGATTTAGCCCTTTTATAGACCAATTCAGCTTACTAGAATATTCTATACCTACATAAGCTGCTTATAAATTAAGTTAACTATTATATTACTTAATAACCTTAACTTAATAGATAACCTTAGTAAAAAGATAGAGTTAATAGGAGAAGAGAGGTTATTCTAGATACTTCTCCTGGATTCCATATAATTACGTAATCATCTTGCCTACGTAGTATATATATATATTTATCTACTAGTAGAGTCGATTATAGTTATATGTATATCTTATATATAATTTCTTGTGATAAACGAAATATAAGATAATATAAAAATAGGGTACTTATTAAAGCTTCTACTTCTAATACATTTATTATTTATAGGAGTTATTACAAGTATCTTCTTATTATTTTAAATACTTCTTAATTAGATTAAGTCTTTTAGTTATAGATATTAAATATTTACTTAGTTATCTCTTAATATATTTCTATAAGTATTATAATAATATTCTTATTTTAATTATTTAACTTTATTACTTAGCTTTTATTTATCTTTTTTGCTATAAAAAAGGTCTTATTATAAGGTTTCTTAAGGGATTATTCTATTTCTCTTTTAGTATCTTGGTATATTAAATAGTTATCGTTATAGTAGGCAGTCTAGGAGAGTTATTTATAAGGGATCTTTTTTAAGGCTGTATTAGCTTATCTAGCGGTTTCTAGTAAAGGTTTATGTCAAGGTCACTTAGGCTGCTTACAACTTTTTAAATAATATCCTTTTTTCTCATAGTTATAATATTAAGTATTCTTTATATTATATACCTTTAGTTTTTATTTTTAAGCTATACTTATATCTATAGGGCTTATAAATCAATTATAGCTTTTATATATAAGATAACTAAGTATTAGCCAGATTATATATATATTAAATATACTATCTATAATAAGGGAAATATATATATAGTAAACCTAGTTATAAGAGGACACTTTTCATAATACTAATAATACTATATAAAAGTAATACTTAAAAAACGAAAAATACTAACTATAATAGAACTATAGAAAGTAATATAGAATAAGAAGTCTCTATATAGTAATAGTAAATAATAACGATATATACTTAATACTTAAAGTTTTACTTAATAAATCGCCTACCTAAGTTATAATAGATAGTAAAGGATGAGTAAGTTTAATGTTATTATACTTCAAAGTTAATAGAATATTAAATAGTAGTATAAAAGTAATCTATATACCTTTTAGACTATTTAAAAAGAAATAGTTATATATAATAGAAAATCTATTAACTTAAAAACTCTATATCTCTCCCTAATTCTTTAAGATTATTATAAAAAACTAGTCTTGAATATTATAGCTATTAGATAACTAGATATTATCTTTAGTATCCTATAGTTTAAAAATGACCTTAATATAAGCTAAACGTCTAGTTAACTTTAATATAAAGATTTAGCTACAGAGCAGCGTTATCTAATATAATGTTTAAGTAAACTTAAAAAGTAAATAAATTATATAATTTATATTAAAGAGATTAAACCTATCAAGAGCTAGTGATTTATATCTATAATAGTAATTTAAAATATAACCTAATAATAAATATATAGATATAATAATAACTTAAAGAAAGATCGATCTAACTTAGTATCTCCTAAGTACTATAAATATATAAAAGTATTTATTAAAGAACTAGAAATAAGATTACTAAATTATACACTATATAATTATAAGCTATAACTTATAGAAGATACATATATAAAGGCTAAACCTATCTATAATTTAAACCTAAGAAAAGAAAATAATTAATAAAGAGCTTAATAAGAACCTTAAGAAAAGTTATATATATCTATTAGAATTATCAATAAGATATTTGGTTCTATTTATCGTTTAAAAAAGATAAGAAACTATAACTATATATTAATTATTAGAAACTTAATAATATTATAAAAAAGAATAGTCATCTATTACTATTTATTTTAAAACTCTAAAAGCTTTTATATAAAGTAAAATAACTTATAATACCTAATCTCAAAAAGGCCTATAACCTTATCCATATTAAAACTAAAAATAGAAAACAGTATTCTAAATATAAATATTAAAAGCTATAGCTAACTATACTAATCTATAAAAACTTTAAATAAACCAGCTTTAGACTTAAAGTTAATTGGATAATAAATAAGAAAATATCCTAATAACTTAGGTATGAAAGAACTAAGCTTTAAAAGAGGAGATAATATATAACTTTTATATAGAAATAGTAAGATGAAATAATTTATTAACAAGCTTAACTATACAAAGCTTAAACTTTTCAAAATCCTGAAAAAAGTCTTAAATATTTATTATAAACTTAACTTACTAAGTATAATTAAGATTTACTTAGTTTTCTATATTATATTATAAAAGCTAATACTATATTAATTAGATATTAAAAGCTATATTCTAAAAAAGTTGAATAAAATGAAATATAAAGTTAAAAAGATTACTAAGAGATATTATAAAAGTAATAAAAACTAGTATTTAGTGAAATAGAAAAACTATAGATATAAAGATAACTTATAGAAACTAATTAAAAGTCTTTAATATTATTAAATAACAATTTAGTAATACTATAAGAAGGACTTTAGAAACTTAAAGCTATAAACTTAAGATTAATCCCTAAAGAATTTTAGTTAACTATATTGTTAGCTCTCTAGAAAGCTGAGTTATTTCTAACTCTAGCCTTTATTTTAGATACCTTATAATCTTAAGCCTCTAACCTATCTGAAGATTATATTTTATAATAAATCAACTTAAAACTATACCTTTTTAAGAACCATTTTTACCTTTGTGTTAGCACAACAGGTGGGCTGAACTCGTGGAGAGTAATAACAGCCTCTGGGGTATATAAGAGAGTATATCTCTTATATAAGAATATATCCTATAGAAGCAAGAATATAGGATAACAGGGGTAGATATAATAGGTATAAGGATATAAGGATATATAGTTAAAGAGAGTATAATAGTTGGATTTTTGACTACTGACTTGCTTGCTTGACAATAAGAGACTTAGAAAACAGGAAGAATTCCAACTCTTATATAGACATGTCCAGCTTACTAGAAGATTCCATACTTGCGTAAGCTGCTTATAAATCAACCTAAGGATTGCGTAATTCCATAACCCTAAGTTAATAACCCTAACTTAAAGCAATAACCTTATAGGAAAGATAGAGTTAGGAGGAGCAGAGAGGACATTCTAGGTGCTTCTCCTAGATTCGACCAGATTACGTAATCATCCTGCTTACGTAATCAGTATATATATTAACCTACTAAGTTAGTAGATTATATATATATATATATCTTATATAGATAATTCCTTATAATAAAGGAAATATAAGATAAAGAAGTAGTAGAGCGCTTAAGAGAGCTTATACTTCTAACACTTTGTTACTAAGATAAATAGCCTAAAGTAGTAATTAGCTAAGTCTAAAGAATGTCTATATTCTTTTCTATTTTTATTGATCTTTTTATATCTTATATTAGTCTATCAGGTAATAGTTTATCAAAATAAGATTATTAAAGAATAAGTAATAAGTAATAAATAACCTAAAGGTATTCATTATATTATTTCTATTATATTAGATATAACTAATCTAAATAAAACTACTATAATATAATAGTTGTTTAGCTGTCTTATAAACCTTATTAAAATTAAAATAATAAGTATAAACTAGAACGTTAATTCTATAATATCCGTCTTAATAAAAATATACTACTTATAGGTTTTTAAGAAACTTTTAAAATCTATTTTTTATTTACTTATATAACTAGATATAGTATTAATATTATTTAAGGAAGCAATATTTATAACTCTTTAACCTAAGAGACACTATATACTTATAGCGACCTTAAGGATAAGGCCTTTAGAAAAAGACCTAATATTATAACCTAAGAAACCTATTAATAACTAGTATAGCCTAGACTCTCTAGTTAGATTAATAGAATAATAAGATATCTATAGCTATAAAAGTAGAATATAGTTATAATAAAATAAGAAAACTAAAAATATTTAGCTAATAAATTAATAAGGATTAATAGTAATCTAGTATAAACCCTTAATATAGATTAATATAAAATTAGACTAATCTAATACTGAGGATTAATATTAAAAAAGTATAATCTAATAGTAAAATAATAAAATCTAAGGATATTTATCTTAATATAGATAAATGTTTTCTATAGCTTTTTAATAATTAACTTATAATACTTCCTTTAAATATCTTTGAGTATTTAACCTTAGTAATTTAATTAATAAAATGCTATATAAGCTATACCTATAACCTTTAACTATACAATTAATCACCAGGTGATTAATAGACCTATAAACCAAGACTACTGTTACTAAGTATTAACCTCTATTTATTTTTAGTAGAAACCTTCCTATTAGATATTTAACCGTAATATAAAGATAACCTTTAGTCTATAATATCATATTTATATTAGATTCTTATATAGTCTATAGATAAAACCGTTATAATAATTTTCAGATAAGAAATAATTAATCATAAGTATTTTGAACTATATAATTAACTATTAACTAGTCTAAAACTAATAAATATTTAGCTATTAGTATTAAGTATTATCCTTTATTTCTTTTCTAATAGAACCCCCACTAATAGAAACCTAACTATAATAAGATCTTACTCGATAGAAATATCTATAGGTATATATTAAAGCTAGTATCTAGTATGTTAGTTTATACTATAATAGAGATAATATACTCAAAAATAGTGTTATTTAATAAAGAATACAAAACATCATAGTATTCTAAACCTAGGTAGTGATAATGATGTTGGTATTTTAGACCCCGCCAAGGAAGTGAAGGGGTCGAGTAATGATATCACCAAGCACATGTTACTAATCGGCGGGGATAACGCTACGTAGAGTCTTGAACGCAAAAATACTAATTGCGTTCACACGTGCGAAATAGGAGCGAAATGTGACGGTGGCTGCTGTTCATCATGGTGAAATCTCAACAACCACCGTCTCGCCAGTGCGGGCAAGATTAATATTAGTCCAGCCAACATGAGAAAATACATGTATTATGTACAAGTAGGCGAACAAGCTGCCTCTGGATTTCCACAAAGCTTTCAAAAGGCTCAAGAGTTCTGTAAACCGGGCATGCCTAGAATGTCCTTTACTTCTCCGAACCTCTCAATCCTTCCCTGGGATAACAAGGCAGCAACATTGCGGCCCGGCTGCACACTTTGGGTCACGCCGCTCAGGCGGTGTGAGATCCCAACAACGGTAAGACCTTTCTCGACAAACTCTTCGTGAATGATGTTACGTATCGCAATTTCAGTCCCGGGATCGAGCGAGGACGTGGCCTCGTCCAGAAGTAGGATTGGCATGATGCGTTTACCCTGCGATTGGGGCCCGGGCAAGTCATGCGTTTTTTCCTGAAGATATTGAAGTCGAAGAATGGCCCGGGAGAGTGCGAGCAACTGCGATTGGCCGGTCGACATCTGCGGCAAAGACGAGACTGAACTCTCGAGGATCTTGCGAGCCTTCTTTGGCGGAGAGTCTCCCGCTCTGAAATGCGACCACATGTGAGTTCGTTCGAGGGCCGCCACGATGGCGCTATCGGGGAGGGAACCGGTAGGCTGCGAATGACGGAGGTCAGTTAGTCCGCATCCAAGACTGTGCTTTTGCTCGAAGGGGGATCACTTACGTCCAGGTTGAACCGAAGACTAGCCTGGCCGAGGACGAATGTGTCCTGGGCGACTGTGATGAAACATTTCTGGCGAATCAAGCTCCGAGGCACCAGACTCAGATCAATCCCGTCTATCTTGATGGTGCCGGACTGGACGTCCAAGAGTCGCAGAAGAGTGAGTAGGAGGGTGCTCTTACCACTTTTATCAAGGTCAGTAAAGGGGGGGCCTGGGATGAGATGTGGAAAACGGCGTGCGGCATACCTGCCAGTGCGGCCATAAACCACCAATTGCTGGCCGGCTGAAATTTTCATGGTGACATGCTGCAATGCGGCTGCGTCGGAGCTGAACACAAGTCACGTTAGTTGCGAAGCTCCAGATTGCCCGCGGTAGTTACCCTTCTTACTTGTATGCCACTGTAACGCCGTCGAGTTCGACGCGCCCAGAAGACGGCCAAGCCTCCTCGGGCACGTAGTCTTCGGATGGCTTGTCCTCTTGGGGGGTTTCAGCCTCCAAAGTTTTCAGACGAGATCTATGGAGCTTGTTAGCGACCGCGTCCAGTAAGACTAAAAGGAGGATTGATTGGATTGAAGGAGAATAAGACAAAAAAGGACGAAACGTACATGGCGCCCAGTGATATCTCCATGTTTGTCCAAGACGTTACGAGACCGAGTAGCGTGCTATTTGCGACGATGACGATGTTCAGTGCCATGCCGATCTGGCCGGCGGTTGTCCCCTCAAGGAATATGGCGAGGGTGATCAGACCGGTCGCTATCGCGGCGATCATGAGGTCGAGGACGACGCCCAGCCACTGCTGGAGACAGAACAAAATGTACGCCGGTTGCTGAGCTTTGTCGAGACACTCGATGTTGCCAGCCTCGGCCTTCTTCTCCCAACAGAACGCTCGAATCGTCGCGATGCCTTCAATCTGTCTTTATGGTTAGAGACATTGGTTGTTGCTGCACGTCTGGGAAGAGTGTCCATACCGATTCAAGAAAGCTTGAGTACACTGCTGACTGCGACTCAAGATCCAGCAGCCGCAGTTGGCGGGACGTCCGTAAGTATATCCTCTGGACAAGATACACGATTATCATACACAAGGGGAGCGTCGTTGCCATCACTTTCTGTGCGCTAAAGAGCAAGGCGACTTGGACTAGTAGCTTGAACACCTCTGCAGTTGTGAGCCAAGGTGTTTATCAATAGTTACAGTAGAGCTTACGGTTTGAGATGGCCAGAATGGCAGGCGGAAGACTCTTGTCCACGAGTTGCATGTCCTGGCTAAATCTGCAACATGTTGGCACGCTGCTTGTCGAAACATCACCATTACTTACCGATTTAGAGTTGCGCCGTTGTCGGTGGTAGAGAAGTATGACAATGGGGCCCTTGTTCACTATGAATAAAAGCGCAACAAGAGACAGGGCGGATGCACACAAACCCGATGATGGTTGAAAGAAGCCGGCGATGCAGCTCTAGTCCTGACTTGGGAGCAATGAGAATATGCGTAGACCTTTTTAAATGTTAGCATGATCATTGTCGAAGGTGAGCGTTGTGCTTACCACATCGAGCCGTTAGTGGCAGTCCATGCTAGCAGGGATAGAATAAGATAGCCGCCAACGTAAAACATGGTTTGGGAGACAGGCGCTTCGGTCCATTTCTGCAGCCAGTATTGAGGGAAGGTAATGAAGAATGAGTATGAAGCAGTGCAAGTAAGAAGCAGTAGCAGATTCCTGGGGCCTACAGCCTTCAGATAATAACCTATAGAAAAGGAGGTCAGTGGGAGAAAGCACTCAAGAGCGACTTATAGCCTTACTATAAAGTGACAGATCACCGGTTACTCTGCTGAGATCTGTGGCGGCTTCGTCTACCTTTAAACTCTTGCTGAGGACGGTCTTGTCTATCTGAGGTTGTTCCTTGCTGTCGTTCTTCGACTCGTTGATCTTGAACTTGAGTACGTGCTTTTGGTCTTGCGCAAGACCGGCCCAGGTGCCTTCATATGTGACTGTGTTCTTGCCCAGGAGGACTACTCGGTCTGCTAAATGAAAGTGCGTTGCTGCATGCTGTCAGCATGGAGGCGGCTGTTAGGTGGCCGGGTAATGAATGAACTTGCCAGAGTTGGTAACGAGAAAAACAGTGGTGCCCATCTTTCTGAAAAGGCCTGCCGGACCGAGGAGGTTTTCGGTAATACGGCTTTCGGTCCCACCATCGAGAGCGCTGAAACTATCATCTAGAACCACAATCTCACACCGGGCGTACAACGCACGAGCGAGAGCCTGCGCACTGATAAGTCAATTATCGAGGGATCTCCGTGAAGCATCCGGCAGGGGGTTCGGGAACAAATGCTTGTGAGACTTCACTACTCCATCGGTGGTATGTCGGGTTGCAGCAGCAAGGACGCCCACCCCGGCTTCCAGCGTCGAAACAAGATATAGACAAGGGCTCAACGCACCACTCTCTGACGCTGTCCTCCGGAGAGGTTCAGGCCCCGGCTTCCGATCATAGTGTTTTCTCCTTTTGGAAGTGCCGAAAGGTCCTCGTCAAGACAGCAGAGTCGGATGACTTGTTGATACCAGCTCTGTTCCTCTGGCGAAAAGCCACAGACGGCCTGCTTGATAGTGCAACTCGGGAGCCAAGGTGACTGCTCGCAGTAGCCAATACGCTTCGATAATACCGAGATTGATCCGCTAGCAAAGGGGAGCTCACCCACGAGGGACTTGAGGAGTGCTGTTTTACCACTCCCGACTGGGCCGGAGCAAATGACGATTGACCCTCGGCTGATAGTAAAATTGACGTCTGTGAGGATGGGAGACACAGTGGATAGAGGTTGGATGGAGACATTCTTAACGCGAACGGCTGCCAAGGTAGCAGCATCAGGGCTCTCTTCTGTCTTCTTTAACAGTGCTCTCTGGTCAAGTCGGGGTGGTTGTGACAAGTACTCTTGGATCCTTTCGAAGGCGGCCAAAGAACCCACCGCTTGTGGCACAATCGACATGATCATGTTTGCCGGATGGGTCACTAGACCGAGAAGTGCAGTAGCCGTGAATGCAGTCTCCGTGTCAAGCTCTACCTTCCGGAAGCTTGCCACAAGAACAAAAAGCACGAACGTGATGATGGGAGAGAATATGCCGAGTGCATTTGCTACCAGTGGTCAGATATGGAAGGGGTCCTTGGACGTGAGGGTCGACCAGGACACATACCGCTTGCATTGTAGGCGACCATCATCCAACGCACCTTCTTGGCTGCGTCCAACTCCTGATGGCGTAGGCTCTGAACCAGAGATTCCGCGTACGGAGAGACGCCGAGCATCTTCAAACTCTTCATGGAGGCAAGCATCGACGCAGTCATGGCAAGGCGTTTTTGCGTGGCCACGGTCCATTCCTTCTGTTTTCCCTGAAGATTCTTGGCCAGGTATTGGCTCATTCGAGAGCAAACTGGGACAAGGATCAGCATCCATTCGATTTTCAGGCCTGTCTTGCCCGGGAACACGAGGATGAACTACTCACAGAAGATGATGACGTGCGGAACCAGGCACACCCAGCCAAGCTCTCGGCCCAGCATGGTTGTGCCCACCAGCACCTCGATGACCTGCGCCCAAGTCTCGTGAAACATTGAAGCAGCCTGGACCACGCCCTCGGCATCTGTGCTCATCAATGTCACCGCCCTGCCGTCGTCGTGGCCCGCCGACTGGTGGCTGAATGACTTGTTGTTGATGAGCCCGACGACAGCGCCTCTGCTCATGATTTTGAGGCGGTTCAGGAGGTGGAAATAGACAGCCTTGGACATCTAAAAGAAGGCCCGTTCAGCACCCCCAACAACAAGTGCTGCTTTGATGAACGGGGAGCAAGCTTACCGCCAGGCCGACATAGATGACCACGGCCATGAAAATCACCAAATGCCCCGTGCCTGGCGATTGCGACGAAGATCCGCCGAGGAAGCGGATAGCACTTCTGATTAGTACCGGCTGAGCGTAGCGGAAAAGAATGAGGAACAGCCGAGGGATGATTGGCACGAGGAAGTATGGCAGCATGCTCCGCGCCAGCACTTTGGGCAGTGTTGCCCTCCCCTCTGGCTTTGCTGTAATGCGAGCTTGTCAGAGAGGCTCCTTGGGGTAATAATACAGGACCAGGCGAGGCTTGGAAATGAATCAATCACCTCTTTGATCCCAGGCCTGTAAGGCTCGCTGGCGCAGCAGTCTTGACGACAGCTCCTGGCACATTGGCGGCAAATTCTCCCCAGTGAGGACATGGCGGTTTCCCTGCGCCAAGATCGGGTTGATCCACCAAAAGAAGGTCCTGTCCAGAACGTTGGCCAACTCCTCCGGTGACCGTTGGTCGTGGGGGCGCTTCGAGATAGCTCTCTTTCGACGGCATTCGACGACCAGGAGCACGGCTTTGAGGACAAGGTTCGCTACGCGCGCCGTGGCAAAGGCGAGGGTCGCGTCCCCGTACTCGGTCGTGCTGTACTCGGCCAGGTCGCATGCCAAAGACAGGAGCAGGTAGACGATGGCCAGGTCGGATGGTTTGAGCGAGCGGTTGTGCTCAAGGAACAGCAGCGGGCCGAGGCCTAGACACGCCACGAAGGAAGCAATGGCGGAATAGAGGCGGACCCCATGGTCGTTCTCGAACGGAGAAGACGCTACTGTGGTGACAATGGCGAGTTGCAGCAATGACAACAGGATAGCAATGGTCTGCGACTTGGGTTAATAGTTGCTAAACAATTTCAAAACGGACATGCACCCTTGTACCAATTTGTTTAGGCCGCGGTGCTTCGAGACAACTCTCAGCGTTTCCCCGCGTAGCTTTAGCAGACGAATTGGTAGCAGCACCAAGAAAAAAGCCGAACTTGCGATGGAAACGAAGTGGGATGTATCAGGTTGCATGATGAGCTCAGCTGCCTCGGCGCGAGCCTAGGCTCCCCGAACATCAAGTTGCGCAACGGATAATATTACAGATGAGAAGAAGTTCGTTTTGCTCCAGTCGAGTCGAGTTCGATTTGCTTCTGGAAGAACAAAAGAGAGAAAAAAAAGAAAAGAAAAAAACAAGACAGGCGGTCAGGATCAGCGGCGGCCACAACATGCAATGATAGTAGTTACAACAGCTGCTTGGAGACGAGAAGATGAGATGTGGTTTGGGGTTCTGATCATGTCTTCATTGAGGAGGGCGGCGGGGAGATTTTTTAACTGCTACGCTTCTGCGATGCAGTGTAACGGCCACTGCCGCGGGAGCATAACTTACATGCATGTAAGGCGGAGAGTCCGGCGCAAAGAAAAACAAGAAATGGACTAGGGGGAGGGCGTGTCATGTTTGCCCAAAACAGGATACCTTTCCCGAATATCACCACAAAAACATCCCAAAATAAATACAGTACTATCAGTTCAGCAGCCTCTCGTTTCACTTTCCAGTCCAATGACATGCCAAAGCCTCTCTGGCATCAGTTTTGATTTATTTATTGATTGTGAATTGGTTTGAATTATGCTAGGGATTCCTCTGCAAAGAATTAATTACAGATCTTCTTTTATCCCAATATAGCGTGCTTCGTCCGTAAGTTACTGCTTCTCTGTATTATACTACATAGGCAGCTCGTAAAATGTATCCTGTTTTTTTTTTTTCTTTTTTCCTTTTTCCCCACCCGAGTATTTAGGCAGCTACATACTACTAGTAAGTTAACTAGCTTTACTGGATAAGTCGTGGTGTGTGCTGCAAGCTGACTCTTCCTTCACCTCCCAGGCTGTCAAGTCTGGACCTCATGCGCCAAGCCATAAGCATGCATGCATCTCCACACCCAGCAGCCAGTCAAATCGTCGTTATCGGAGGTAAAGGATTAGAAGAAACAAGAAGGTAAGGGGCCTCTGAGTCCAGAACGGGCTCAACACGATTGCCAGGATGACAAAGAGTCCCACGGTGCGGCGGGTTTATAAACCAAAATAAGATGGGTAGCACCATCGGCAACCCCGCCGGCTAAACGTTACAGGGAGGAGAATACAGGCGATTTTACGATGTTGTTCATGGCGCTCTGCGCCACAGACGAACAACAACCTTGGGGACTGCGGCTTTCACCGGGGACCTCCGGGGACCTTCGCTGAGGCTGAGGCCCGACGCCGGCATAGGGAAAACCAAACATGCCAACTGCTTCAAGACATTCCCCCCCATCCCTCGATCCCACGATGTGCCGGGGCAATATCGCTTTTCTCACGCAAAGATGGAAGACCAAGACCAGAGAGAAAGGCGGAAGCTGCAAAACCGCATGGCACAAAGACGGTTCAGTCAGTGGTTTTCCTACAGACGTTGTCTCCCACCACCGGTATCCATGTGCTCACCAGATTTTTTTGCAGGAAGCAGGAAACAAGGAAGCGAAACGGTCACCCTGCGTGCGGACCAGAAAACCACAGAGAGAGGAAGCTGGAGCAGCGGCACCCAGGCACTTTTGGGGAACAGCTACGACCGGCCGGACGCGGCACTGATGGGTGCCACCGCCCAGTCCGACTCTCAGAGCTTTGGAGGTGACATGGAATTCGGCTCCATGCTGGCGGTCGACAACCCCGAAGACCTCTTCCCTGGTTCGTCCGAGGCTTTCGTCCCGAAACCGTGGCCGAGGCCTCGGCACATCCTGTCGCCTCCGAGCGAGGACGCCCTTCCCGCGAGCGGGTGGAAAGGTTACGATCCGCTCGAGAACCTTGCCAGCGCCGTCGACGATTCCGGTATAGATCCCATAAACCAGCGGATCAGCAACACAGGCGATGCTTTCACGCTGCCCGAGTGTGTGGATTCTCCCGGTGCCATGCACCTAGTCGGAAAGGCTACGTCGACCGCGAGTCCGACAGCCGGGGCCCCGTCTGTTTTCAACGTCACGGCTCGCTCGCCAGCGGCGCGTTCTGCTCCGGCAATCATTAACCATCATCATTCCGAGTATCCATTTCCAGTAGTAAGTGAACCACTCCCGCCTTTTCGCCTTGTATATAGACAGTAAGATAGATTCTAACCATGTTTTTTTTTTTTTAAATCAAACTGCAGAATATAGATGTGGCATCTGGGAAACTACGGAAAAGCCCGGGCGCCAGCGCCAATAGCAAAAAGCGCGTCGAGTGCTGCGTGGCGCACAAGGCCGAATCGATGGTATCAGACTTGCAGAAGCTCTATAACTTCGGTGTATACTTTGGCTTCTTCGAGACCGAAGACGACGAGGTCAAGCATTGCCTAAGCTTTCTCAAAGCCAGGTTGAAAGACAGGACGCAGTGTGCCGGCGTCGTCGCGGAGTTCTCGAGCTCGAGCGACATCGAGGTGGAGTAAGAGGGCCATTTCTTGACAACGATACACATAACTCGCCCAGCGGAGTTGTGATGACTGCTTTTGACGATATTTTGGTTCATTATTACTTGGCGGCATCTTCTTTTGTCACACATCCATCCTGTGTACATTGCATCTTTAGGAACAGCGAAATCGGAGTTGGCTCTTTCAATAGACAAATTCTATGGTATCAGGCCGAAATAAAATAGCCCTTATCAGGTCACTTACATACACTCCCTCCTGTCTTTTGCTAGTCACAGTACTGTACGTTGTGTGGCGAAGTGACCTGCCAGGAGGGATTTGACTTTACCCCTGCCACGCGGTAAATTGTTATAAGGTCCTTTTTTTTTTTTGGACCCCATAACGCGTTATCCAAGTTAGGTACATCGTAGTATTCTTATTATAAGTGTAGCTGCTGTAATAGGAAGTCAGTGAAGGGCTAAGGGTTGTGGTAGTGGCACTTCTAACGAGCAAGGTTTCACTTGGCAACAATTAAATAATCAACCCATACTAGCTATCCAAGTTACCTACTGCCGTTATCCAGGTTCTGTACGAGTTGCCGTTCGGGGCCTTGATGTGATAGTCTTATTAGCAGCTTTACCCCGCCCTTGGCAGAAATGGGGGTCAGTTCGCAATTCAAGCAAGGGATAATGTAAGTATCCTTGCTAGGGTTGTTTCTACTAAGGCTGATTGATGTATGCGTGTACGGGATACCGGCAACGTACTAGTATCATAGCCCTCCCCCCCTCTCCCCCCCCCTGAGACAAGGGGAGAAGGTGGGTGTAAATGGGTCCACAGGCTGTGGGTTCTAACCGTTACCAATGGGACATCACCTTAACTTGCTGCCTAAAACCCGTACGCAACGGTCCATGTTATTTGATTGGTGTCATATTTCGGCCACTAGCGGGCCGCTACCGTGTGCATAAGTTGGTGGGCATCAGATTGATAGGGACGGAACGAGGTCGCCGCCATTTGCCGGGTCATTCAGAAGATTGTCGCCTAGTTATTATCACACCTGTCCCAACCTCCGATCGGACAGCAGCAAGGGCCCGGAGCTAGCGAGCATGCGGCCTAGTTTTGTTGGCAAGGGGGCGTATCGTCGGTGCCCCCCCATTGCCGTTGGCATCGACATGCATTAGGGAAATCGGGTTATGGGGGTTGGAGTCCGGCGGTAAAAGGGGAGCGAGTGTAATAACATGTGAGTCGAGAAAAGAGGTGATGGCATCATTAAGCAGTGTCTCCAATACTGATCAAGTACGTATATGCCGAGATATTCTTGTTATGTTTCTTGTATAATTATGCAACGTTACTACAGACAACGTCGTCCCGTCATTTCCCACAATCAACATTAAACATTCACGTTATGCAAGTTTGCCATCGAGCACACGCGCGTAACCAACGCAGAGCCGTCTTCTCTGTCAGTGATGAGTGCCCGTGGCTCGACAGCTACTATTGAATCGACAGTTAGACAAAGTTAATTACCATCAGTAATGTATTCCACTACGCTACATACGTCCTCCAATCCGCCCTCCCACCCTCTTCATGTGCCTTCAATATTAGATGCTATCATGAGATGGAGCTGAGAATGCTGATTATTGAAGGAGCGAGACGTTCGTATATGTAGACAACTCTTGTCAAACAGTTAACTCATCGATGCATACATGTAACACCGATCAAGGCATGTTCCACATCTCCTTCATCAGGACTCTCTGTCCTTTTTTTAAAAAAAAAAAAAAAAGACAAAAAAACACCCCAGCACCTAATTCTCTGCATACATCAAGTGGTTGGCTTGGAAAACCCATGAACTAAGTGCCTGGACATCCAATTCTGCTATCTGTGGATGCGACAGTGCGCTGGTTCTGAGGGGTTGAGGGCGTCGCAGAGGAAAAGGCCGCCGGGGACCGTCGGCACGCTTGTTCGGGGCTGCGTCCTTACCGATAGCACCAAAAGCACACTTGCCTCCCTTGAAAGCGGCCGTTGCGGCAGCTTTCCATATGTTCCTGGCGTCCTGATGCATCTCGGCCTGCCAGTAAAGGCGACAGTCTGCGTGCTCGGCCACATACTGCGCCGGGAGGCCGTCTTCCCAGTTCTGGCGCAGGATCTCATCTTTGACGTTGAGGCTGGTGGAGGAGGCGCGCGAGTCGACGTACGTGGTGAGACGGCCCAGTTCCGCGAGCAGCGCGTCGTCGTCGGTCGTTGACTTGGCCATCTGCGCGTAGCCGTACACGCTTTTGAAAGTGTAGGCCTGTGAGCCCTTCACACCGCCGACGCCCTGGATCGTGCCCTCGGTCTTGGGCCGTCCGCCCAAGGCAATGCTCTTCACCCCCGCATCCCACTTCATGAACTGCGCAAACAGCGAGCACGTTGAGCCGCAGGCGCCATCAAAGAGGAGGACCATGTTTTCCGGCCCGCCAAACGGCCGAGTATTGTTCTTACGCGCACCGTATCCCGTCACGTGGTAGCCAATGCCAAACGTCTTGTTGATGGTTGAAAGCGGGTTTTCGAAATCCCACTGCAACAGGTCGGTGTACTTGTCACCGTGGTGCTCGGTCTAAGGGTTTTAAATTAAACATGTCAGGCTGACTTCTACCTCACCTCCCGAAAAAAGGATCGCTTTTAATAACAGATTGGGCCGGAGAACTTACCATGGGAAACTTGTCTTCATATGAGCTAAACATCTCTAAATGCCTATTGAGGTCATGACGCCAGTTGAAAACGCTCTCACATTGGTGGATAAGCTCTTCTGATGCAGCGTCGGGGTCATAACCATTGCAACGCTGAGACAGTGCCTTGGATATAGCCATGAAGCCTGGAGAGTACCGCCAGCGTCCGGTACCCTCCTGCACAATATCTGGAAAGATCTGTCGAAACCTCCGGGGCCGTTAGCACATGCGTGCCGAACACTGCATGGATGATGGCTACGTGACACGTAAGGGTTGTGGATATTGACTTACGTATCGTAGCCCTGAAAGATGTAGCCACCTTTGTTGACCTGAAGATCGACCACAAGCTTGGTCTTGCCATCTTTAAGAGCAGCCGTGAAGAAGGTCTCGACAACACTCTGAAACTCGGCAGGGTACTTGGGCCCGAATGACAGCACGGCGAGGACAGCCACGTCCTCGAAGCCTGGCTCGTCAATGAAATAGCCCGAGACAGTGGAATCCCTGCTGGCGATAACTGGCGTGGGGTAGCCTCTGACCCCAGTCGCGGATGGTGACGATGAAGATGTAGACGCCGCGCCAGGGACGGGGGTGCTCGATAATACAGGAGCAGTCGTGGTGGGCACGACGGCAGCGCCCGGAGCAAATCTCTCAAAGAACGTGTGACCATCAGAGACACCGTTCCAGTCGCCCTTTAGTCTTGCAACATTGCGCATCTCCAAAGACGTCCCATTCTCGAGGGTGAAAGTGGTAGACTCGCCAGGGTAGATGTACCGCGTACGGCCACCTTCCTGAAAAGAGCCGACGCTGTTCACCGCGGCCAAAGCTTTCGACCAGAACATGGAGTTGTAAGCGGATTCGGCATCCTGATTACCCGTGACATCCAAGATATGGTCCTGGATGAATGTAGACGCATCAATGCCGTTGATCAGCGAGACAACGGATGCCGTCTCGGGGGATGACGCAACGTCGTCATAGATCTTGATGACGGGCGGGGAGATGCCGTCCTCGCTGATGGACACAAGCGAAAACGGCCTGGCCCACTCCATGGCGTTGGTCAAGACGTCCGGGCCGACGTACAAGTGTCCGTCATGTGCGGCGCTAAAGACTTTGGCAAAGACGTCGCGTTGCCACGAGTACTCGTTGGGGTACTCGTCCGCCTCGAGGGCCCGACGGACGTCGTCGAGCGCGGCCAAGACGTCGTGGGGAGGGAAGAAGTATCCGGCCGGCGGGCTTTTCAGGAAAGCGAGATTCGACTGCCACTCGATATAAGGCTCCAGCTCGTTGACGAACTTGAGAGCGCCAGTCTTGTTCAGCGGCACCGAGTTGATGCAGTCGTACGCGAGCTTGGCATCGACGGTCGGCCGCGGTGTTGCAGAAATCTGAGCAGCCCAGGATACGCTCACGGCGGAGCATGCGGTAGCGGAGCCACGCACGCCACGGGCCGTCGAGGGTTTCGCCGCGCATGAGCAGGCGCAGGAGATGCAGGAACCGGCATTTGCAAACCGGTTGGTATTATTGCAGACGTCGAGCACGAAGGTCGGGACCGAGGAGAGGGAGGTGGGGTTTGCTGAGAACGTGCTGCAGAAGGCATCAAGAGATTCCAGTTGGCTTAGAGTAAGGGGTGTCTTGACGCCTGCGGGACAGTTTTCAATGTTGCAATCTGTTCCGCTTGCGACGTGGGCGCCCAGTGGTGCTATTAAAGCAATGATGCTAGCCTTGGTGAAGCGAGGCTTCATGGTTTCGTCTCAAGACATCAAAAACATAAAGGATCAACCAGTTGGAATAACCTCTATTGAACTGATTTATCAGACAATCCCGATTTCAGACTTTGATTACTCTTAACTCAATGGACTTGGATAACATATTGGACGATCCTAAACCCCCTGTGCTGATGTATGCTGACATGCACGCTGACATCCCGCCCTCCGCCCATCCATCTATTTATTATCCACCGGGGCATACATCGACTCCATATGGCCGCGAATCCAGCTCGAGATTGCGGCACTTTCAGATTCGGTTCCTTTATCATCCTGCTTATGAACTAGATTAACATGTCAGGATGGGGGGTAGAAACGTACGGTAATGGCCCGGGGGAGTGGACCTGTGTCAATGCCAACTTGCTCCTCATATGGGATGATTCTTATGGAGAAACTTCAAACATAACGAAAGGCTAGAGGGTGACGAATACAATGTTTGTATGAGCAATTTTGCGTTACAAAGACGCTTTCTGGCAGTCTAGTTATCTGGCTGGATCGATGTATGTCCCCCTACTTTGCTAAAGTCTGTAACTAGCAGTAAACCCGAATCTGAATGAATTAGGCCTGATCCCCCCGTCACCTCACATGGTTGAAAAACTTGAGTGACAAGAGTAAGTAGCAATGATTAAAGTCAGTCGCAAGACCGTTGGCCTCTACAGTTAAGGTTTCATCTCACTACAGTAACATGATAGTAATTGATACATCGAAAGAATGGATAAGACCAGTTGCAGAACCGGTTTAGACAGTACAGCAGGCGAAGAACGTGTGCCCAGAGAGAAGTAAGGAAGGCGGCAGAACCACCCAGTCACAAAAGTTTTTGCATAAAAACCTGTACTTTCCACGGTTTTGTTTTTCATTTTGTAAGGAAGATTGGTGGTATTAATGAGGGCCCTCTTCTGTGTAATGCTGGATCCGTTGGGATGAAATCCGCCATTACTTTCACCATTATTATATGTGTTGTTAGATTTGAATCGCAGATGAATTGTAATGTTACGCTGATTAATATAATACGTGCTCAAATACCCTGGCTCTTCTCAACCACCAGTACGCAAGCAATGTAAGCCCTCAGAAAACTTGTACACAATGCCGCGATTCTCTGTCTCAGAGGCCAGTCAAGCAAAGGAATGACCTTATCAACGACGAGGAAAAGAAAGAGATTTGTTGTGATGTATGTCTCCACCTTTTCGCACCGCGTAATGGACTCGCCCAGGTCGACAATTAGCTGTTGCGCCGAGACCAGTTGTTGCTGCTCCCTGTTGCCACTCGCACTGGCAAAGTCAACAACGGTAGGGAAGGCCTCTCGGATCAGGCGGGAGATCTTGTTGGCTTTCCGTTGCAGGATTGTTGGCTCCAGCACATCAGCTGTGGTGAATTTGTATGCCTCCACGGCCGGTACCCATGGGACCAAAGTCTGCGCTATCATTTCTTTCGACATGGTCCAGACGCTCTTCCTCGCTGGCTTCCGAATCTCTTCGTGGCCGTCCTTGTAAATAATGAGATCCAAAAGGCCGTGCTTGTCGTAAGCCATGGCGCTTGCAAGCTTCTCCACCAAGAGAGACCGGGAGATGGACGCGTCTGCGAAAGAAATGTATTTGCCCCCCTTGAGCTTCACTTGGGTCGACAAGGGGGCGTTGACCACAGTCTCCCGCCAGCGTTCAAGACGCTCACCAGATAGAGCAAGGTTTCCTGTGTCTATCAAGACAGAATGGTGGCCATCGTTGAGAATATTCGAGATCATCGATTCGATAGCTGAGGCCTGTGCACCGATCAGGGAGAAAAAGACATCAGCCTGAGTTCCGTCCTGATGGCCCAAGAGGATGTCTGCAATGGTTTCGGGAACTTCATCAACAGCCGTGTCCACAAGCGCGCCTGGATGATCTGACGCGAGATGGAAGGCAGTGATGACGCAGCTCCTGGTGTTTCCGTCAATGTTGCGGTACCGGTGGTGGACTAAAGAACCTGCATTGAAGACGATGGTGATGGGTTGATCGGGGTGTTCTACCTCGATTACTGATGGCTTCCGTCCGTTGACGGCTCGTTGGAATCCGAAGACTGAATCGATGCTCTCGTCGGTGATAAACAGGCTGTCATTCTCCGTGGACCAGGGCTGATTCTGCCCATTCACCCGCACGAAGCGATTCCCTTTTTGTGTTCCAGGGAGAAAGGTGAAGTTCTGGCCGGTGGGGCCCTTGACTTGGCCCTTCTCCCAAGCGAGAAGGATTTTGTACTCCTCCACAAATGGGGAGTTGTCGACGTGGAGCATGTTGTCCTGCGCGTTCACCGAAATCGGTTGAGTGTCCTTGCCGCGGGCGTCGGTTATCCGAACAGGACCACCCATGGCGTAAGCCAGCAGACTGATGAGAAGGGGGTGGATCACTGCGTCGTTATAAGCGGCGTTCTTCAGAAACTCCGGGTGCGCAACAAGATTAGAGAAGGAGTGGAGAAACGCATGGGTTCCCGAGCCGTTCATGATATCCGTGAAGCCATCGATGAGCTGTCGAAAGGCGGCGACATCGATTAACCCAGCAAAGATGGCGCATCCGTCACGCTGCAGAACCTCAACGAGCCTTATGAAGCCTGCTTCCGTAGTCCCGTCCGCCCAGCCCTTTCTCAGCTCTCGGAGCAGTGAAGTTCGAAATGATTCCTTGGAGTTGGCGTCTGGACCACTGCGGAATTCGTTTGCCTGGAGGCTGAGGCACGGGGCAGAAGTCTTGGAGACGAGAGATGCGATCAGGTCGGCTCGCTCAGCGGCTGTGGTCGCCATGGAGAGGTGAACAGGCACTAGAGCTTCAGCCGGATCAGGGGGGGCTCCCAGACTCTGACCGAGGGAATTCTGCTCTGTTCTCTGGATTACTTTCATGTTGCCGATTGTCCCTTTTTTTTTTTTTTTTTTTTTTAGCCGATAAGAGTTAGTTGGATGGCAATGCTCTGCTTCCGTCGAAGCCAATCCTGAAGTGATAATAGATATACAAAAGAATTTACCTGGAATGCATGAATGACTTGCACAGAAACTGGCCAAGGGTTGGACTCAACGGCTCACTCCAACTAACTATTAGGCCATCTCAGCCAACACACATCTGCTTCATGATGGCTTGACGGTCTAGTTGGCGATGACATGCCCTGTGTGTGCTGGTGCTGGTTACCCACTCGGGAAAGTAATCATGCATCTGGTCCAGGCCTGTAACATGGTTTAGATAGGCTACAGTCAGTCATGCATGCTGACAGCTTCTCAAACCCCTAGCCACCTAGCCCACGACATGTATTCACAGTGCTCACATAGGGAGGGGGTAAACGGGGACGGCCCTACCGTGGTGAAAGCTTGGGGAACCTAAGCTTCCTGGGCTAAATTTTCGTCAAACACCTGCCTCGCCGACTCGAATGTTCACCTCTCTCTTCATCAACTTATACAATCAATTTTCCGTTACTGAAGGCGCAATGAAGCCTAAAAGAGCGTACTCGAAGCTCAGCCAAAGCGAACAGGACATTTCGTCCTTAATATCAGATAATATCAGAAAGGAGGAATCCGAGACAAGAAGCAACAAATGGACGTGTATATGCGCTTATACCCTCATTGCTATATTACTCGGAGGCACAATCTGCGCAATCCTGGGCTACGTCCTGCACCCGAACCAGTCGACGCCTAATAAACCATCACCACCAACTTCTGGCCTTCAGTGCGGCAACTCATCCACAGAAGCCCGGGCCCTCGGCTGCGTGTTCGATTTGCTCACCAACAACTGGATGCCAGAATACTGCTCCGACCCGGCCACAGACTCCGAATACCGCGCATGGGTTCAGGAACCCCAGCGGCATCTCGGAGCCTGGGCGTTCTACTACGATGAAAAGGCAGAGCACCAGGTTGTCTCGGAGGAGGAGCTTTCCAACCTCGTTGGGAGACACGTATACACGACGGTGGAAAATCACCTCGCACACTGCACGTTTATTGCACGCCGGATGCATCGGCTTGCCATTGGCGAGATTGCTGCTGTTGCGCACAATACTTTCGCCCACACGATGCATTGCACTGCTGCCATTCTCAAGGCAATTAGCGATACGGAGCACCACTCTGCACATCATATAGGCTCCACCTTCGACGTCGGTATCGTACCATGCGCAATATAGGGGAGAGAGGGAGGTGGGGATGACATGTCTAGTATTAATACATCTTCAAAACTCTGGGCATTTTCATAAAGTATGTAGATCACTATAGTTACACTAATTATCGTTTCATTTTACATAGTTCAAATGCGTGGGATATTTCTATAGACTGGGATCATGTAGTAGCATTTGTCGTGAAGGTTGGCCAGCTTTGCTGGCTTGTATTACTTACCAGGGCGTGATATCCACAAGGTATGGCTCCCTAAACGCACGCACCTGTTTAGAGGAGTATTTCTTAAGCAAGAATTATCTCGTATATAATTTCTAGAGAATAACTACTTTCCTACCCTTTCTAGTTAATATCTAGACACTATAGTTTATCATAGTTATTGTAATCCTAGTATCTCTACAAGCTTGGTCAAGCTTACAAGGCAACGGTGTAGACTTTGAGCTATTACAGTGTTGAAACTCGAGCACAGATTGTCAAATCTGTATCGTTTCCTAACGTCTTCGCCACCTGGCTTCATTTTGCAATGAAACTGCTCATAGAGGCCCAACATATCCATTGATTGAAATGTTTTATTCTCTGCTTTTCCAGTCCTCTAAACGAGTCAAGTGCCCCTTTCATTCTTTCTTCTTTTCCCCGTTCTCAACTAGCGAAACACGTTCCAATTACAACCAGCATATCAATCAAGGTCTTTGACAGAAACCTTGATACTTTCCACATACATGCGCCTCAGTAAGGACTCGTGCCTAGCCACCATGTCGATTTAGTACAAGAATGCCAACGACTGGCTACAAATAGGTAAGAAACACATACCCGTCCACGGATGTACAAGAATAGATCCAAAAGGAGGAACGGAGTTGAGTTCCAGAAAACTGTTCAACTTCTCGGTGTTTGCGCAAACATGCTGGGCATGGTGGATATCAACGGGCCGCAAATCATCTTCATGCCATTCGAATACCATGAGCGACATATCGGCATGGCATAGTTCTGACTGTCGGAGACTATTATAGAGTTAGCAAGTCATTTGCTGTCGCTTCCTTCGGAGCTATTTTCTTACATATCGATGCAATGATCTTGAGTCTGAGCATTAGTCATGGTTACCATTCACGGAGGTATACCTCTTGAAGACTGACCAATGTGTTGCGGTATGGGTTCCTCCGAGGACGGTTTGTACCTCTTTGCCGTTTCCGGGTAATAATCCGGTAGCATATACTCACGAATCGTTTTCTGCAGTTGTGAGCGCTTGTGACCGGTATCCTCTGGGTATAAAGGCATCTGTGGAACGAACCAGACAATGCAGGTTATGCAAGAAACTGAATGTCCCCATTATCCCTCCCCTTTCATCCTGCCATTCCGCCAGAACAGCCTGCGGAGATGTCGAATTTCGCCAGCCAGGCTTGGGAACCCGAACAGTGTAGTCTAATGGTTTGTCAAAGATGTCGCACCCAGAAAATGGTTCAGTGTGCACCTACTTCTTACTGGATCGGCCCAGGAGTCATCTAACTCGGGCCGAGGCTTTCCTCGGAAGGGACCGTGGATTCCAAACTTGTCATCAAAAGATCGAAGTTCGAGTTCGATAGCGGGCGCTACCCAGTCTGTTCACTTGTGAGCTATGCAAGACGACTTCAAGAATGTCAAGCCATGAAGTTGACAAACTGACCTGCGTGCGGCAAGCGGACGCTCTCAGTGTCCCTGGCCACCGTGGGGACACTCATCATCATAACGATTCCAATGTTGAGCAACAGGACGAATGTATTGACAGCAAAAAGCGTCCAGCCCAGCTGTCTTTTCTGGCTGCCTTTCCTCGGCTTCTCCATATTATGAAGAAACCCTCTCTCCGAGTCGGAATCCTCCGAGTCGGAATCTGAGGTCCTGCGATCCTTTGAAATTTCTTTCAATAAAGACATAGCGAAGATGACGGAACCGCCCGAGGACAAGCGTAGGTCGGAAGGAGAGGTGTTCCAAACTGGAGTGCGTCTCTCCTCAACAGTCTGGAAGAAGTTGGCAATTCAAGCAAGAAAGAAATTTTGTCTGACCGGAGAAAATATTCTGAGCGTCAGACGGAGCATTTTGGTAACCTCTGGTATGGCCAATGCTGCAGGGCAAACCGCGTTGCCGCTGACCGTTGATCGATATACGAGCTGAGTATGGAGAATCAGAAAATAGTAAGCATGCGTTAAGTCACGACCGTCTGTAACATGGGTTGTTTGTCCACATTGAGTGTTACTCTAGGTGTTGATCCCACGCACCGACTGCATGCAAGCTTACTCTGCATGTAATGAAAATAAAAGTGGCGAATGCTTTTGACAGTGATGGCCAGGGCCAGACGTCAGCACGCTACACTGAGAAGGATGACAACTCGAGTTAGGGACTTCGCTGTTGGTTGCTGACATATCCGGAAAAATCGAATCATCTGGTTCGCAAATGAGACAAGCATTAAAGGGTTTGATTCATGTCTGTGTTCATGTCGAGGAAACTTGTCTTTATCTTTTTTACTAAAGCATTATTCGGTCACTTACTTGAAGTATTGTCCATCTCCTATCCACTCGTGGTTCATCACAAACCTCCTTAGAACACCCGATAGTTTCTAAAGCTTCATCACTTCAAGATGCACTTCATCCAAACTATCTTGCCCCTTCTGGTCTTGGGAGTAACTGCTTCTCCCGTTCCTGGTATGTTTTTTGCACTGGCTTGCACGCATCATCGCTAACAATGATCAGGCAACCTCGGCGACGTTGCCAACGAGTACCGCCGCGACCTCGGTGATGTAGCCAACGAGTACCGCCGCGACCAACTCGGCGACGTTGCCAACGAGTACCGCCGCGACCAACTCGGCGACGTTGCCAACGAGTACCGCCGGGACCTCGGTCAACTGAACCAGGTCGCTAACACTGGCGCCAGGAACTAGGTGGAATTTCAAGTTATATAAATTTGTCACAGGCTAGAGAAGGCACCCCTCCCACAAGCACTACAGCGCGGAGAATTACATGCTTCTAGTTATGATACAGTTGGTCTCCTTAAGTACTGATACATCAAGAAGACCGCAACCTTGATAAGACCTATACAATGAGACCTATCATTCATTGCCTATGTCATTTCGTTCGTTACTTTTTCGCGTTGCATTTCACTACCTTGCCGTTCAGTTACCCTCATTCACTGCATATCTTCACGAGCTCTCGCGTTGCTCGCGCGAGAGCCTCTTTCCTCAGCCTAGTCATGCACCGTCAGGTGGCAACGGCTGGCAGGGGAAGTTGTCTATGAGTCATAAGAGTCTAGCAAAAGGAGACCGAATGCTCATTGGAGACAGGAGGGGTATGTTTATGGCGTGAGCGTCGGTAGATTTGCCCTTGGTAGGACCGACTTATGTGTTAGTAAATGGTAGCTTGTCGTCTAAGGTGTGTAGTAAATTAGTAAGTATATATACGTAGGTTTTAACTATGTTAAGAGTCTCCTCGTTATAGGTTTTAAGGATCTTAGCAGCCTACAGAGGGAGCTTAGGGAGATAGTAAGTAAGGGGAATTATTAAATAGCCACTACAAGCTATTTTTGGTCTTTATGCTTTATATAGGGAGCCGGGTAAAACAGATAATAAGTATAGTAATTAGTATAAAAGGTAGCTCCTTCCGCCTCTTTAGTAGGTTAATATCCTAATATAGATTATTAAAATAGCCCTTTATAAGAAGCGATTATAGGGACAGGACGGGAGTCTTTATAAAGTATAAATAACTAATGAGACCTAAAAAGTTAAAGGGTGTTCCTTTCATAGAGAGTGCATATTATTATTAGAGATACTTTATCTAGAAATAGTAATAATCTTTAACACTTATCTTTAAGTCTGGTCTCTTAAGAAAAAGACGCGTTTACGTAAGTAAAGACTTAAATGTTTTAATACTATGCTTAGAGTCTTTACTGCTATAAATAAGGACGAATAGTTGATAAATTAAGGTTATAGATATAGGGAATTGCCCTATAGATCCGGGAGACGTAAGGAGATAATTTGCCTAATATAGTGCCTAGAGATGCTATAGAACACGATATTACTAAGGTTAAAGCCGTAACGGCTAGTACGATCTATAGCTTATCAATAGGTAAGTGTTATTAGAAAGACTAAGTCTCTTGTAAAGACTATAGTCTTATAAGGTATATTTAGGCTAAAAGCTAACATGCTACTTGTAGTTATAATAGGTAGGCATTCTTTTAAGAAAAATATTTCAACCTTACTATAAGTAGATAGTAGTAATATAAGGTTAAAAGAGAAGCCTTATAATAATATTAGTATGACTAATACCTAACGTGGTATTACGGTTAGATACCTAATAATAGGGTTTTATATTGGAGAATATGCTAGGGATAATACTTAATCATAATAGTTATAACTTTCTTAGTTTTTAGAGTTTCAGCAATTAGTTATATAAATGAAAGGTAATTATAATTAATTATATCTTATAAAGATATTTACTAAAGTTATAGTCTGAAGGTTATATAGAGATAATTTATAGGTTAATTATTAAAAAGCTATAGAAGTCTTTCCTTAAGTATATTTAATTTTATTTCATATATAAGTCTATTTATTAGTTGTTACTATAATACTTTTTATGGTTTATTAATTCTAATTGATTAATCAATATGTTAAACGCTTATTCTTAATATTGAATCCCTATTATAGGTATCAAGGATTTATAAATCTTTATAGGCTGTTTGTTATTATTTTGTTATTATATATCTTATATTATAATGTTTTATTAGATACAAACCCTTTCAATCTATTAGTATCTATATATCTTTTATCTTTAGGTGTTAGTGTCCTATTAGGCTGTTTTAGTCTTGTTATACTTATTAGGTTATAATATTATGTTTTTTTGAAAGATTGCATTTTTAAGATTATTGTATATATATAGTCTTAAGATAGGTCTTATGTTTTATTATATTAATACTATATTAAGATCTCGTAACATAGCTTTAACTATCTATTATAAAAGTATATAAATAGAATTATATAAACCTCTAAAAGGGACTATAATCATAGTAAGGCTAAGTAACACTAATAAACTAAAGATATGTAAGGCTAATATATTAAGAAGTATATACCACTATCCTATTAATAGTTTTATAACTTAGGAGATAAGAAAAAGATATTAATATATAAACAAAGATAGTAAAGTAAGTAAAAAAGATAAACATTAATAAAAAAGTATAAAAAAAGACTATTTATAATAGTTAAAGAGCTATTAATATTGTTTTAGGTTATACTACGATATTTAGTTTAATTAGCGAAAAGACCTTTTAGGTAAACCCTATAAAATATAAAGATAATAGTATTAGTAGTAATAATAATCATAATAATAATAGTAATGTTTAATAAAAAGAAGTTATCAAAGACATAATGGATAATAAATCAAATAATAATTACTTATATAAATATATACTTTTAGTGTTTTCTTTACCTATTTAGACTATATTCTACTTAGAGTCAACTAGGACTAATTAGGCCTTAATAATAGTAAGATAAACAGCCTAAAGGGCTAAATTATTATCTAAACATATAATCCTAATAGTATAGATAATAATAGATATAGCCTTATAAAGGCCTATAGATAAAATAGAAATCTACAAAGAATGAATATTAACTTATAAAAGAAATATGCCTAAGAAATATATAATATCTAGAGAAGTCTAGTTAATAGATATATAGTAAAGGTAATATATATTAAAGCTACATATACTTTTAATATAACGGTATATAAAGAGGTCTGTAGCTATAAAATTAATATAGGTCTGTCTAATAAAAAGAAATTCTAAAGATATCTTTCTTATTTTATTTAGGGTATAATTTCTTTAGTAGTAATACTAACAATAATTAGAGAGACTCTAGCATCTTAGTAATAGCTTTATAATTTTAACATATAATAGTTTACTAAATGTAAAATAAAGAAAGACTTAAGGTATAAGATAAAAAAGTCCTAACTATAAGGTTTTCTCTATAGAGAGAGACTAAAAAGAATAAAAGGCTATAACATAATACGTCAAGAAAGTATCTATAGTAAAGATATATATATATATATATCAGTTAAAGATCGCTTATAGGTATTTTCTTGTTTTGTTTCTTTTTAATATAGAAGAATATTGATATAATAATGTAATAATAAAAATACATATAAAGAAAATAATACTTATAGTATTAATAAAAATACCCAATAAAAAAAGATAAAAGTCTTTATAGGTTAGCCTAATAATAACAACCGTTGGTGAATTTGTTTTAGTTATATAGCGCCTAATAGAGGTTAGAGCCACCCTATTTCTCTAGTAGGAGAGATATATATTATAGACTAAGGCTATAGAGAAGGTAACAGGGCTTTACCTATTACAACAAATATATATACGCTTAATTAGCGCTTGATTGATATCCCTATTAAACCTTATATATATGATATAAAACTAATATAAATACTTTTTTCCTCTTTAGCTTAGATTAATAATATTAAGTTACTATGTATCTATTAAAAGGTAAATTAAATCCTTTATAATCCTAAACTATTTATTATATATCTATCTTTTTTATTATGATATTACCTATATCCTTTTATAGTTTTTTTATTTCAAAGTAGTTATCTTATATTACTTTCACCCTTAAGTTTTATACTACCTTTATCTTATACTATTTGATAGAGTTATATAAATTATCACTTGTTAGGCTATAATGTTAGGTCTTCTCTTTGAAGGTCTTACCGTTAAAACTTATATAAGTAGGTAATTTATTATATTAAAGGATTATTAAATACTTTTTACTTACTTATAATACTAATATCTATATATAGCAAGCGGCCTATCATAGCGAGTGGCCTACTTCCTTCTATGTTTCTTGTTTGGCTATAAGTTAGTTAAGCTATAATATATAAATTGATTAAAACTACTAATCACTATCTTCTTTATTACTATCTTAAACTACCTTATAGGTTTATATATTATATCTAGTATTTCTATAATTACTTTATCGTTATATATATAGTTTACTAACCTTTATATAAGCCTTTTGGTAAGATATTCTTTTACCTTTAGCCCTAATATCTTTTTTCTGTCTTTATAACACCTCTACCTTAGCTTAATTAAGTAACCCTTTAAGATATTGTTAGGTCTTTTTAGCCTTTTAGTATTCACTTAATATATTTATCTCCATATATGGTCTAAGCTTTTTAACCTTAATAAGAGTAAGTTTATATACTAACTTACTAATACCTTTAGCTTAAAGATTAATTACCTTATATATTAATATTAATAATCTACCTTAGTATTTTTAGATCTTTTTTTAAGTAAACTAGTATTTTATATACCTTTTAGTGCTATAGTTAATATCTTTAGGTCTTATAAGCCTAAGCTACTTAGATATAAAATATTAGGTATTAGCATCTTTAGCTTAAAATCTAGTTATGATTTAATTAGTTTAAGGTTAAATATTATAAGTCTAGCCTATCTAAAGCCTGCTTATATAATTCTTTTTCTAATTAAAGTAAGAATTACTACTTTAAAGATAATAAAAAAGTTATCCTTTATGATATATTTAATCTATATCCTTATTATTCTTTTTATCTTTTTATTATATAAAAGCTTTCATAGGCTAAAATAACTTATATTAAGAGGCTAAAGCTTATATAATAAATAGAAAGATATATATAAAGTAATAGCCTCTTTATTCTTTATAGGACTTAATAAATTTAGTTAGTTTATAATTATTATAATGGTTAAGGATTAAAAGTTGAAAAGTACCCTTTATATAAGGCTTTAGATACTAATTGAAAAGTTTAATTAATTCAGGCTAATCTTACTTATTACCTATCTAATTTAACTTAGATATATATATGATTTAGTTAAAGATTAACTATTAGTATATAAAGAGAGAAAATAATACTTACTATTTATAATAAGATATCAAGATATTACGTAGATATTAATATATTTACCCTAAGTAATAGAAACTAATTCATAATTATTAGGCTCTTTTGTATAAAGCTTTTCTTTATAATTAAAGATTATAATAATCTTTATATATAATAATACGTATATTAAAAACCTAATTCTTTTAAAGTTATAGATACTATAACCCTATATCTTATACTTGATAATTATATTTTATTTAAATATAAATCAGCCTTATAGAGTTATAATGCCTTCAGCTAAAGGCTTATAATAGTTAACTTAGTATTAAGATTATATTTCTAATTAAGGTTATTATTATATTAAATTCTCTATTTATTAAGGTCTAATATATATCATATCATATTTATTAAGAAGTCTGTTAACTATATCTTATAAATCTTGCTATTATAAAAGAAAACGTTAATTAATTAGGTTAATAACTCTTTTAAGAATTATATCTTTTTAGATGTAGTTGTATTTATTTAATTCAGTTATCCTTTATCTTATATAATATATCTAATACGTTAATAATCAAGTATAGTGTAAAGAATCTTAAAGATAATAGCTATTGTCTATATAGACATTTTTAGGTCTTTTTTAATAGCTTACAGGGTAAGGGAAATACTGTATTTAATCAAAAAGAATTATATATTTATATATAGATGGATATTAATATAAAGCTTAAAAAGACAGAAAGTCAAAGGAAGTGGACCACTCGCTATAACAGGCCGCTTGCTATATATATTTATTGATATTATATTAGATTATATATACAGGTAACATTATAAAAGAATATTATTAAAGAGTATTACTACCCTATATTTCTTAGACTTATTAAGGTTTAATCCATCATAGTTAATATACTTTATACTTACTATTTTTATATAAAAATAGCTCATTATTTCAATAAGAGAATCTTTTATTATTAGACTTAAACAAGGATAAAAAACCTTGAAATCGGGTTTTAACAGTTTCTATTTCTAGGCTTTTTCTTTATCTTTATCTTATATTTATATTGTCTTTTAAATTTAAAGACTAAAGACTTAATAAACAAAATAGAATAAGAAGAAGCGAGAAGTTAATTAAAGAAGTGTAGCTCTTTAGACTAAATTTATTAATATATAGTTATAGATAGCTTAAACTATTTATTCTTAGATAGAGATTTAAAAGATTTATGAAGTGATATAGAAACGTTAACTAGAGACCTTTTAATAAGGAATATATAAGCTAGATAAACAGAATAACGTTATCTCTATTTTAGACTTCTATAAGTCCTAGATAGTTTATAACTTATAGTTACTTAATATTGTTAATAATATTAAGTAGGGTCTTTATGGTTTTAATAAGACCTTCTTAAACTTGGGTCTATTAATAGAAGGTTTATTTAAGAATTCTATTCATCTTAAAAGATTATTTAAAAAGAGTAAAGGTTTTTAATATGTTTCTATAAATTATCTTCATGTCTATAGTTTTTATCTTAAACTAGACACTACTTTCGTTGTTTTATAATATCTTTTAATACCCTTTTGAATAATATATATTTGTTTGTTAAAGTTTATAATAGTATATCTATTAATATTTAATTCCTATTATATTAGTTTCAATAGTATAATATAGAAAACTAAATAGAGTTTAATTATATCTATTTAATTAAATTTATAGCCAGTAATGAAGACTTTCTTAAGGATTTAAAACGTCTAAGCTTCTAATAATTAAATACATTATTTAGTTATTTAGTCTTAGTATCTTAATATAAAAGATATTTACTATCTCTAGCTTTCAAGATTAATCCTTTAATTCTTTAGTTATTAGTATATTGTTTTATTTACTATCTAGTAAGTTCTCAATATAAGAATTTAGAAGTCTAATTTATGTCTATAGAAGAATCTTCAATAGACTTTATGAAGATACAATCTTTCTCATTTATCTTATTATCCTACTTATATCTTTAAAGTGAAGTATAAAGTAATAGTTTTAACTATTAACTATTAATTTCGGTTTAAGATCTTAATAACTAGTTTTAATATAATAAGGTTTTTAACCTTATTAAAGACTTCTTTATACTATTTTATTTTTTAAAACTTACTATCTAAGTTAGCCTATAGGCTTAGCATTATTAAGCCTAAAAGCCGTAAGCTTTATATAGGGATAAAGGTATAGAGTAAATTTTAGAAAATTAAGAAGACCTAGCTATATCTTAAAAGTTTACTTAATACTAGTAAAATAGAAGTATTATAAAGAGAAGAAAAACGTATTAATACTAAAAGTATATAGATATCTTAAAAGAAGAGTTATATAGAGAACAATAAGCCGTATATATAACAATATATTCATTATAGGAAGACTAGATATAGTATATAAACCTAAAGAATAGTTTAATATAGTAATAAGGAAGAAGATAATATATATTTTTAATTAATTTTATATATGATAGCTTAAGTAACTTATATAAAAGGTAGAAAGGTAGAGGGAAGTAGATAACTTGTCATTATAAGTAACTTATTATAACGTGGTTGATAAGCGAGCTGGCCGGACAAGTGAGCTGGCCACCCGACCGCGCCTAACCCATCTTCTACCTTCCAACTCTTACGCCGCCACAACAAAACAATGCAGTCACAAAACAACGAATCCCAATTGAACTTAGCCCTCCAGGCTATCCAAAGAGACCCAAATCTTAGCGTCCGAGCCGCTGCAAAGATCTACAAAGTCCCTCATTCAACTCTTGGTACACAAATAAAGGGAACCCTATCATGAAGCAACGTAACGCCCAACTTGCGAAATTTGACTGCGCTAGAAGAAGAAAAGCTAGTTAAGTATATTCTTGACCTAGATTCCCGATTGTTTCCTCCCTAGATCAATAGTGTGGAAGATATGGCCAATCGACTGCTTGTTAACCGCGATATACCTCTGGTTAGGAAGCGCTAGGCTTTAAACTTTATTAAGCGACAACTATAGCTCTAGACGTACTTTTTTTATAAGTATAACTATAAGAGGGCCTAATATAAAGACCTAGACGTAATAAACATGTGGTTTCGGCTTATAGCGAACATAATTGTGAAATACGGTATTATGGACTAAGATATCTACAACTTTAATAAGACTAGGTTTATAATAGGCCAGATTACATCCGGAATAGTCGTAACAAGTGCTAAAAGGCGTTTAAATATAAAAATAATACAGCCTGGCAATCGTGAATAGGTTATAGTTATTTAGGCTATCAGTTCGTTAGGCTACAGCGTTCCGCTGTATATTATTATTATGGGGCAATATTACCTCTCTACCTAGTATATAGAAACAGGTCTCCTGTATAACTAGGTTATTGTAACGTCTGAAAACAGATAGACAATGAATAAAAAAGGCCTAGACTAGATTAAATACTTTAATCGGTATATAAAACCATATATAAGTGGTAAATATCGCCTCCTTGTTATCAATGGTCACAAAAGTCACTATACCGCCGACTTTAAGATATATTGTAAGGAAAACGATATCGTTACCCTTTATATACCGGCCTATTCCTCTTATTTACTTTAGCCCTTAGACGTTAGGTGTTTTAGGCCCTTAAAGAAGGCGTATAGTTAATAAATTAAGGATAAGATATGCCAGGGTAATACCTATATCATAAAGGAAGACTTCTTCCCTACATTTCGTAACGCCTTTACGTAAGCCCTTACAGTCAAAAACATCCAGGGAGGTTTTAGAGGGGCTAGGCTTGTCCCTCTAAGTACAGAAAGTGTACTTTTGAAGCTTGATGTGAAGCTACACACTACAACACCTCCAGGGTCCCTCCTAACAATACCCCCTATATGGACTTCTCAAACACCAAACAACCCAACAGAAGCATCTTCTCAGTCTAAACTTATTAAAAAGAGGATCCCCCGCCATCAGAATAGCTCACCAACTTCAATTATTAAAGCTATAGAGCATTTATCAAAGGGGGCATGCGGATTTATACACCAGATTACCTTATTAAGGTCTAAGGTCTAGATCCTTCAAGAGGAAAATAACCTACTTAGCCGGCGCCAGAGGGCTAAGAAAACATATCTCAGACAAGAAGGAAGTCTTACTATAGCTAAGGTAAAGGATATTTAGTTGTAGAGAGAGGCAACAACTCAGATCGAGGAGGAAACGCGTCGGAGTAGTGGTCGTCGGCCAAGGACTAAGACAGGCCAACGGCGGTGTGGCGTCTGCAGGAACACCAGTCATAATGCGCGAACATGTCAATTCGCTGAAGAAATGTCTGAAGAAGAGGACCTCAATTAGCCTAAATTCAATTGATTTCCTGGGTGTTGTGTATCTGTCGGAAATGTGCTGTGGTTGTGGTCGGGTGGCCAGCTCGCTTGTCCGGCCAGCTCGCTTATCAACCACGTTATAGGTATATTAACTTTACTATAATAATACTATTAGTAATAATACGTTTCTTTATTTAGGTTTATATTATATATTTTCTTTATGTTACTTTATAATATATTTACTATGTATATAGTTTAATTAGTATTAATTGACTCTATGTATATTAGCTGTCAGGTTTCTAAAATAGATAAAGTAATTATTATTCTAATAGATAGCCTATATCAGTTATTTATATAGAACTTCCTTTAAAGCTATATTAGCTCTCTTTATATCTTCTTATAAAGGGTTATTCTAAAGCCGGTTAGGTTACCTATAGTTTTAGAAATAGTCTTTGTTTCTTATAGTTATAGTATTTAATATCTTTAGTATTTTAAGGCTTTTATCCTTACCTCTAGACTAGGTTAATATTTATAGGTCTAATGTGCCATCCATAAAATATATTTAGCTATTTAAAATAAGTTTACTAATTATTATTTCTATTATGTTAGTTTATCTAATTTATCTTTAGATATAGTTTTCCTTAGTATTAATATTATGTTTTAGCTTTTCTTTTTTTCTCTATTTATAAAGTGAGATAATAATTATAAGACTAAGTTTAATATATAATATAGAATTCTTAGAACTATTTATAGCCTTTATTAGCTTATCCATTAAATTATGTTTAAATCCTTGATAGAATATAAGGATTATAGACTTAATACTAAAGTAAAGTTTAGCTATAAGTCTTTATACTCCATAGTATTATATAGATAGACTTAGTTTATTATAGGCTAATTAAGTCTTTTCTAGTTTCTCATTTTTGATTAAGGTCTTAGATTAATACCTTTAAGGTATATTTAAAGCTAGTTATATTTCTAAAGATGTCTTAAGCCTTAATAAAAAGGATATTAAGATTAGCGCGATTTATAAGAAATCGTTTTAAAAGAAGTTTATACTAGAAAAATATCTTTTTATATAAAAAGGTTTTAGTGTAAATAATTTATTAGTTTTATTTTAAAAGTAAAAAGCTTAAGAGATTTAATAGATTTATATCTAGATTAAAACTTCTCTTGGTTATCTAAAGGTACTATTATAGTTATCTAAGAATTTAGGGTTAAGTATTTTGTATTTATTTATCAAAGTTATAATGATATTAAGAGCGTTTTAAAAGGTCTTAATATGACGTTTAAGCGTATTAGCCTTCTTAGCTGTTTTTTAGTTTAATAAAAGTATTATTAACTATAATATAGAGCTGGTCTATCTAATTGTTTTTACTTTCTAGCTTAATATTTATTTTATTAACCATAGTATATACCTAGGCCATATTATAGTCATTTTAACTTATATCAATATCTATTTTATTATATATTCTAAAGCTAAAGTCAACCTTTTTATTGGATTTTTGTATATCCTTTGTTATCTATATAACCGGTAGACTTGACCTTTAAGAAGTGAATATAGGCTGGAAGAATATAAGGGAGTATATCTCTTATATAAGGATATATCCTATAGAAGTAAGAATATAGAATAATGAGGGTAGAGATATAATATATATAAGAATATAAAAGATATAGAGTTAAAGAGAGTATAATAGTTAGTCTTATTTTACTACTAACTTGCTTGCTTGGGGAGAGAAATAGAAGACTTAGAAATAAGGGGGATTCTAGCCCTTTGTTACGACCTAGGAAATAATGGTTGGCGTAACCACCTAGAATAACCCCTCATTAAAGGAGCAGGGGGTGACAGACCTTATAAGCATAAATAAGTGCTTATAAGGAACAGAAAAACTATGGTATCGGTTATATAAAGATAAAAAAGGTGATCACTTATAATTATAGGAATAAACGCTTACTACTATCTAGTAAGCATTTACCTTATATAAGGACAGTAATTACTTATAATTGTTAGATAATTAGATACCGGTCTTAGGTATAACACTATATATAAAGACTTGTATTTAGAATAGACTTAGATATACTTAAGGATAGACTTCTATAGCTTTTTAATAACTAACTTATAATATATTCTCTTAATACCTTTTAGTATCTAGCCTTAATTATTGGATTTAATAAAAAGCTATATAAGCTATATCTATAACCTTTTAACTATATAACTTATATTAAGTAATTAATAGGCTAATAAGATACAGATTACTAGTATCAAGTATTAACCTCTATTTACTTTTAATAGAAACATTACTATTACATATCTAACTATAACACTTTAATTACTTTTATTAAGTAAGTTAACCTTATTATCTACCTAATAATATAATTAATAAGATACCTATTCCTAAAGCTATTTCTATCCTATCTATCATTAGGCTTAAAAGAAGTTCTAATAGAAATAATCCTTTTATATAATAATATACCTAAAAGAATTTAGTGTAAAGACTAACTAAAACTAAAAATAAAGATATATTTAATATTATATATAAATTAAATAGAGATCTAGTTATTATTAAGGCTATCTATAAGTAACTTTAACCTGAGCTGAAAGGAAATAAGGCCTATAACTAAAAGCTTATAGATATAATGAATATAAATACTATTAGACTATAGAAATTAAAAAAGAATATTATAAGAGATTTAAACCTAGCTAGACTATAAGGATTTTAGGAAAAAGTTAACAACCTTTATATAATAGCTGATATTATATAAATATCTATTAAGACTTAAGATAATGGAACAGGGCAGGATTTCTTATTTTTCTTAGAGGGTTGTTTTTACATGCTTTCCTTACTAATAGTGGATAAACCGTCCTAATCAGGACGATAAAAGGATCAAGAACCAGATAGAGAGAGAGATATAGAAAAAACATAACATAAATTTAGCACCTACCTTTAAAAAAGACTTTATACTATTACTTTATAACTAGAATTCCTATTTAAGACGACTTTTTAGCCTTGATTAGGCCTTTAAGGTCTAATCAAGGTATATACCTTTTAAGAATAACGACTCTATAATACCAGCCCACCCTACACACGCCCTTTATACCACTTAGCAACAACGGCATAACAGACCGAAGTTGACCACTAAGTACTAGGATCCCTATTCCTAGACACCTCTAGGTCTGATCAGGTCAAGAGGTATCTAACAGCATAGGATATCGTTGCTTATATAGGTCAGTGAGTCACCCTTAGGTTTGCCGGCGCTTAGGGTGTACTGGTGATAGCAGCCTTTGAGTATTGTGGTGTGGATTAGTTACGTGTGTGCTAGCTATCCCTCTGCTCTACTTAAAGACTTCCCACTCAGTTTTAATAAGCTTAAACTTAATAATCTATAACTATTTAATAAAACCTTTAGTTATCTTAAGGGATTTCTAACTTAAGTTTAAGCCTATTATTAAGTTTATAATATTAGTTTTAAGAATAATCTAAAGAAAGTTATTTATGTTATATTATTCCTTAAAAAGAACAGATTAGTTTAGTTTTGACTCTATCTAATAGATTATTTAATAAATAGATAAGCTTAGAACCTAAAACTAAAGAGATCGTTTATAAAGACTTAAGATTTAAAAAACCCTTATTATGTTTATTTAAAGATATAGATAAGGTTTAATAAGCTAAATAAGACTTTATTATACTATAATATACTAAGTCAGCCTTCATATATATAGCTAAGTTCTAACGGCTAATAGCTAGACTTTAAATAACTAATATATCTTTAACCTTTATATTATATTAAAGACTTAAGAAAGATATAAAGGATAGAATTATTAAGTTTTTAGAAGCTTTAGAATACCTTTTATAATATATAGGACTAGCTATTAGAATTATCACATAAGTCTTTAAATAATAAGAGAAAGAAATAGAAATATAATACCTTAATATTAATATAAGCTAGAAATATACCTAAGGCCTAAAGTAACTATTTTAGTATAATAAAGGATAGGATAGTTAATAATAGCTAAAAGACAACTAACTAAGTTAATTATATAGGTAATATATAGGCCCTATAGATATAACTATAGCCTAAAGATAAGGTAAAAAGCTATAAGATATAAAGGATATCTAATATTATAACTATAAGAAAAAAGATATTATTCAAATAACTATAAGTAACCTAGATAACTTTAGAATAGACTTTTACTAAAGGATATTAAGAGAGCTAATATAGCCTTAAAAGAAATCCCTTATAAATAACTTATATAGACTGCCTAGTATAACGATAATGTCAGCACAAGAGGTGGGCTGAACTCGTAGAGAGTAATAACAGCCTCTGGAGTATATACGAGAGTATATCTCTTATATAAGAATATATCCTATAGAAGCAAGAATACAGGATAACAGGGGTAGATATAATATATATGAGGATATAAGGATATAGAGTGAATATAGTTAAAGAGAGTATAATAATAGTTAGTCTTATTTTTAGAACTATTTTGCTTGCTTGCTTGAGAATAAGAGACTTAGAAAACAGGAAGAATTCCAACTCTTATATAGACATATCCAGCTTACTAGAATATTCCATACTTGCGTAAGCTGCTTATAAATCAACCCGTAGATTGCGTAACTCCATAACCTTGATTGCATAACCTTAACTTAAATAGTTAACCTTAGTAGAAGGATAGAGTTAGGGGGAGAAGATGGTCCATTCTAGTTTCTTCTCCTAGATTCCATATGATTACGTAATCATCCTGCTTACGTAATCAATATATATATTAACCTACTAAGTTAGTAGATTATATATATATATATATATCTTATATATATTATTCCTTATAATAAAGGAAATATAAGATAAAGAAGTAGTAGAGCGCTTAAGAGAGCTTCTACTTCTAACAAATAAGCTATAGCTAACTATAATAATCTATAAGGACTTTAAAGTAAAATAGCCCTAGATTTAGAATTTATTGGATAGCAAGCAAAAGATTATACTAATATTTAAGAATTAAAGGATTAATATCTAAAAAAAGATAGTATATACCTTTTATATAGTATTACCAAAATAAAGTAACTAAATAACAAGCTTGACTATAAAAAACCTAGACCTTTAAAATCTTTAAGAAAATCTCAAATATTAACTATAAACTTAACTTACTAGATATAATAGAAATCTATCTAGCTTTCTATATTATACTATAGAACTAATATTATATAGGTTAAAAACTAATAATTATATTATTATAAAACTTAATAACCTGAAATATCAAGTTAAGAGAATTATTAAAAGATATTATAAAAGTAAAAGAAATCATATCTAGCTAAATAGAACAACTATAGATATAACGATAATTTATAGGAACTAATTATAAACCTTTAATATTACTAAGTAATAATCTAGTAATATTATAAAAAGAACTTAAAGAACCTAAATCTATAAACTTAACACTAACACCTAACACGCTCTAGTCAACTATACTACTAGCCTTTTAGAAAGCTAGGTTATTTTTAACCTTAGCTTCTATCTTAAAGACCTTATAATCCTAAGCCTTTAACTTATCTATAGACTATATTTTATAATAGATTAACTCCAAACTATACTTTTTTAAACAAACACTTCTATCTCTATAGACAAGATAAATAACCTAAAATAGTAGTAAGCTAGGTCAAGAGAATCTTTATCTTTTTCTCTATCTTCTATTTATTTTTTCTCTATCTTATAATACTCTATTAAGTAATAGTTTATTTAGAAATAAGTAATAAATAACCTATAGATATCTACTACACTATTTCTGTTATAGTATTTATAACTAATTTAAATATATTTATTATAATATAAAGTTCTTTGGCTATATGATAAATATTATTAGACTTGAAATAATAAATAATAAATATAATATTAATTCTATAGTGTTTAACCGTTTTAATAAAATAATAATACTCATAGCTTTATTAGGAAATCTTAAAATCTATTTTTTATTTACTTATATAACTAGATATTATGTTAATATTACTTAAGGAAGTAAGATTAGTAATCTTTTAACCTAAGAAATATTATATACTTATAGGAACGTTAGGGATAAGGCCTTTAGAGGGGAGACCTAATATTATAACCTAAGAAATCTAGTAGTAGCTAATATAGCCTAAACTCCCTAGTTAAGTTAATAGAATAATAAGATAGCTATAGAAGTATAATATAGTTATAAATATAATTAAGAAACTGAAAAAGATTATATAAATAATTAAAAAAGATTAATAGAAATCTAATAAAATTCTTTAATATAGATTAATATAAAAAAAGACTAATCTAATACTAAAGATTAATATTAAGAAATAATAATCTAACAATAACATATCAAGATATAAGAATACTTATTTTAATATAGATAAAATACCGTTTATAGCTCTTTAATGATTAACTTATAATATATTCTCTAAATATTATTCAGTATCTAACCTTAGCAATTTAATTAATAACAAGCTATATAAGCTATACTGATAACCTTTAACTAGATAACTAATTATTAGGTAATCAATAGACCTATAAGCTGAGATTACTATTACTAAGTATCAACCTTTACTTACTTCTAGTGGAAACCCTATTATTAGATATCTAATTATAATAACCCTACTATTAGATATCTAACCGTAATACCCTTATATAGATTTATCTAGCTTACTAGAATATTCTATACTTATATAAGCTGTTTAGAAATTAACCTAAGGATTATATAACTTAACAACCCTAGGTAAATAACTCTAACTTAAAGTAATAACCTTATATAAAGGATAGAGTTAAAAGGAAAAAAAAGGATATTCTAGATACTTTTTCTAGATTCTATAGGCTTATATAATGTTCCTGCTTATATAGTGAATATATATATACCTCTATAGAAAAGGAAATATAAGATATAGAAGTTTATATATCTAATATTTATATCTTTATTAAGGCTTTTCAAGAGAGATATATCTTTACTTTTAAAAGTAATAAAATACAAGATAGAGGTATATAATAATACTAATTTCTTACTATTATTCTATTAGATAAATATTAAGGTTAACTTACTTAAAAATCATTAAATTATTATAGTTAGATATTATATAGTAGGGTTTCTATTAAAAATAAATAAAGGCTAATACTTAGTAATAATAAGCTTAGCTTACTAATTAATTGATTATCTAATAATTACGTATATAGTTAAATATTATTAGTCTAGCTTATATAGCTTTTTATTAATTAAATTATTAAGGTTAAATATTAAAAGATACTTAAAATATATTGGAGCTCAATTATTTAAAAATTATATGAATCTATTCTTAAGTATATCTAAATCTATCCCATATATAGGTTTATACTTTATATACTAGTTGCTACGGGTTGTACCCGGTTGAGCGCACGCAACTATGCCAACGTACATTCCCTACTTAAGTGCAGCCAGACAGCAAGCAGGCAGCTTGTTGTTATGTACCTTTTGACGAGATGGCTCAATTGGTAGCACCTCTGCGATGCGATGACGCACGTGCTGAAGGCAGAGATGCTATTGGCTGCAGCACTTCGCCCCATATGAGGGTCTGGCGCTTTACACTAGTATATCGGTACTTACTATGGGGTATAGTATACAGCTTTAGTGATCCATTATTAAGTAACTATATTAGGTGATTACTTATCAGATAATTACCTCTTTATCTTTATGTAACCTATGTTATAGTTCTTCTGTACTGTCGTATAAACGCCGACTTTCTGCTTATAAGGGTGTAACCTTATACCGCTTGTTATGAGGTGTTTGCTTCAGTTGGTTATATTAACTAACGCTTCTTAGGTTGTAACAGATATATTGTTATGTATCGCTAAATATGAGGGGTAAAAGTATGAGGCTCTACTTTAGGCTTCATAGCAAGGTCTTATTATAGTCAAAGGGATAATATAGATCGAGAGGTTATAACACTAGGCTGCTAACAGTAATACACCAGGGTACCTGGTAGGGATAGAAAAACTCGGCCTGATACCATAATGCTACCGTACACACTGGTCTGTTTCGTAAACCACTAGCAGGCACGCTAACGGTAAGAGATATCGCGGCTGCTGTAAAGGGTATAGTCTGCTGGCAGAAACAGGGCTAGCTGGCTAGTTAATAGGTTAGGGAAGTGAATCGTAACAGAACCTAGGTGAGCTAGTTGGCTGGCTGGCTGGCAGCGTGGGTGGGCTGACTGACCGCTTTCTCTATAAGGCTTAGTGCTAAGAATTCTCACTAGCTGCTATTGGTAATTCTCTAGCTATTTCCAGCTAGCCCGCCTGCCAGTGGTTTACGAAACAGACAATTGTGTACGGTAGTCATTTGCCAAGTTCCTTATATACAGGGTGGCAAGGGGAAATAAAATTTCCCTGTGATATAGCTGACGTAACCATAGCACCTATATCTTCGATACCTTGCTATTATCACCTGGCCAAAGTCTATACCTTTGACCTGAAGTATAAAGGTCTTGTTGGCAAGGACAAGAGTAAGAATAAAAGTAATAGAGATACCAGTAATAAGAAAGATAGGAGTAGTAATGGTGATAGTGATAGTAATGTGATGGTGATGGTGGTAGAGGAAACAGCTAATAGGCCCGTAGAAGTATTATAGATAGAGGTGTGTATATTAGATACCTGGCAGGGATATTTTATTTCGGCCTGATACTATAGTAAAACACACTAGGTTGTTATATTGTAGATCAGGAGGCTGTACCTCTAACACTAGGCTCCTATTAATAACAGAGCTTTCATTATGCGGCGTAGGGTAGTTTGGTACTGTCTATAGCGAGTAACCTCTATACGCATGATACAGGCTGATATAGCCGACTGGGAACTATAAAGAATTACAGTTCCCTTCCAAAAGTACGAACCGTCACGCCATTTTCAATAGCCCCAGTTTCTATTTGTGTACTGGTTACACATTTGACTTTTTTTTCTTTTTCATATTCTTTATATACCTTGTCTATACCCTGTTACCCATTTCCTTATATACCGCTATAATGCGCGCCTCTATAACTGTCCTTGCCCGTCTTACGCTTCTAGCTGGCCTAGTTGCCGCCCGACCCGCAGACTCTAACGTTGCTGCCACGGGCCTTCGCTGCTGTACTGGCGGCATAGCAGATGCCTCCGGCCTCTGCAGGTCCCTTAACTTGAACTCTTTCTGTGTAAGATATTATGTTCTGATTGAATTAGCCATACTTATGTACCTTATGTACGAGTAACTAACAGTAAGTCACAGTGCAGCGGCTTTGATGCTGGCAGAAAACGCGGGTGCGACCCAATTGTCGAGTTCCCAACAGGACGTCAAGTTCTAACCTTTGTCCCCCCTAACCCTGACGACAAATCCACCATCTGTTCAGTACCAGGCATTAATTTGTCTGGCAACTTAAACGGCTTTATTGGATGTGCCTAAAAAAAGGACGTAGTTAGGCCCTGTGTGGCAAGGCACTTTGTTACGAGGGAATAATAAAAAAACTCTTTGCCGCCTTCTAATACTTCCCTACCTAACCCTTTCCTAACAGTCAGGATTTCCATCGATAGGACCAGAACTAGGCCAAAGTCTAGATACCAGTAGTTAAACCAGATAAAGTTTTACTATAGAATCTTAGGTATTAACAAGTATTGAAATATAGTTTATCTACTAAAATTGAGATAATAGTAATGTAACCTACTTGAATTATATTACTAAATCTACCTGGATTAAGGTTTAAGAAACCTGAATATTAAGATAAAAAGTGAATTAAGTGTTGGGTTTATACTTAAACTTAGATATAAACCTTATGAATACTAGATACCTAGAATATTAATTATTATTTAAGCTAAAATAACTTTTTATTTTAAATTAAGCTATATAACTTAATATCATAGTTAGATATCTAATAATAGGGTTTCCACTAAAAGTAAATAGAGGTTAATACTAAATAATAGTAATCTTGACTTAAAGGTCTATTAATTACCTAGTAATTAATTATATAGTTAAAAATTATAAGTATAGCTTATATAGCTTTTTATTAATTAAACTACTAAGGTTAAATACTAAAAAGTATTTAGAGAATATATTATAAATTAACTACTAAAAAGCCGTAAAAATTTTTATTCATAGTAAAATAAGTATCCTTATATCTTATTATAGGTCTATGAGGACTAATATCTAGATGTTAGTCTTTACTAAGGGACTATATTATATTTATCGGTCCTCCTTAAGGACTACGTATTATATATCGGTTTTATCTTGTTATTATATAACTATATTCTTCCTTAATTCTTTTATTCTAAAGTAGTTATCCTATATCTTTTTAGTCTTTTTAAGCGTTATACTGTCTATATATTACCTTACTTAGTAGGGCTATATTAGCTATTACTTATTAGGTTATAATATTAGGTGTCTTCTCTAAAGGTCTTACCCTTAAGACTTATATAAGTAGGTTACTTATTTTAGGTTGAAGAGTTATTAAACTTACTTTTATATTTTTATATCTAATATTAATATTATATTAAATTATATTAAAAGACTAGAATAATAAAATACATTATTTAAGACTATAAGCGTCCTATACTTCTAGAGTATATTAAGGCTTATTTTATTATTATTAATATACTTTATAATTAGTATTTCTATATAAAGATAGCTTATATAAAGATAAAAAAGCCTTATTCTGATATTTTAATAGGTTTTATCTATAAGTCTTTTATTATTAATTTCTTTATTTAACTTTTTCTATAGTATAAAAGCGAAATACTTAATAAAAAGAATAATGTAAAAAGAAAATAAAGGTAAAAAAAAAGCTTATAGTTTTTTATATAGAGTCTATAAAGATATAATTAAAAATAGCTAAGGCTATAAGATATATATTATAGACTTATAAAGTCTATAGAAACATTTAAAAATATTAATAAGAGACTTTATATTATAATATATAAAAGTGTTGGAATAGCAATCTTATATAACCGTACGGCAAACCCTTGAGTCAAGCACAAAGGACAAAGGTCATTAGATTGGATACTTAGACCTTAGGTATAAACCAGTGTACGACTTAGGCCGAACTAACTTAAGCCTTATAGCTGAGTATATAACTGTTGCATGACAGCTATCTTATAGTTAAAAAAGACATTCATAAATAATACATCTTTAGTTCACCCTATATTTATTTACCCCCTTATATATAAGGGACTCTTATAGATAGAAGAGAGTCTATTTAACACTGATTAGTGGTTGCTTAGGTAATCATACGTAATTGCTTTATATAATCACAGATTAGCAAGAGTAAAGAGATAAGGACTTAGGAATCCGGAAGGATCACCTTATACTAAAAGCCTTAATCTTACTATTATTACCTAGTAAGTTAGAACCAGACAGTAAGGGTAAAAAAGACTAGATATTATTATATTATATAAGAAAGCACCCTATATCTGCTTTAGTAAGTTAAAAACAGGCAGGAAACCTATTATACGCTTTACTAGTAGATGGTATATACTATAGTATAATATATATTAACCTAACGCTATACAAGACGAAACGGCTACTAACCAAACATGGCTTTAGCATAAGGACTAAAAGCCTCTTAACTAGAAGAGGAAATCCAACAGTATAAGAATAATAAGGATAAATATTAGATTATATATAAAGATTTAAGTAAGAGAAATAGTATCCCTCTAAGTATCTAGAAGAAATTAATAAACCTGAAATTGTAGATAAAAACACTAGATATTATGGCTGTTTTATTAGATTTAGAGCTTACTATATAGATTAGGTATATAATAATAAATATAATTATTATCTAACTACTAAAAGAAATCTTGATTAACTAACTACATAAAGACTTTAAGGACTGGTCACTATGTTAATAGTTAAAATTAGTTATATATATTAAAATAAGTTTCTTTAACTATTCACTAAATAGGGAATATAACTTCTATAAGGTAAGGGAAGATTATGCTCTAAATAAATCGTAAATCTCATTAAAGGGATTAATAAGAAAGATAGAGAGGATACTACTATAACTATCCTATCTTATATAATTAATATACTAATAACTACTGTCAGGAACCCTAAAGTTACCACTTAATAGAATATAGCTAAGCCTTTAATAAAGTTAATTAAACTTCAAGATATACCACTAGCTTAAGGGACTAAAAGGTCTAATAAATAAATAACACTACCTAAGGTAAGATTTATATAGAAAATAGAGGGCTTCCTAAAATTATAAAGTCGTAGTATAGCAGCCCCATAGAAGAATATCTATAACCTTCCGTTAGGAAGAATAGTATAGAATAGACCCTATAACCCTTATATAATCTCTGTTTTTTAGAAAAGATAAAGAAAAGATAGAAACTATATAGGTAAGCCATACGATATCCTATATAATAAGGCTAAAATTTTTATTAGTTTCTATTAACATCTCTAGATGATAGAAGACTAATACTATACTAGATTTCTAGATATTTTAGCTAATAATATAGAAGAGTTTTATCCATACTATATTAGCCCTATATAAAGATAGGATAAGATATATAATATACTAGATATATATTTTAATACGAGTATAAACTATAGTCTATATTAGACTAATTAGACTATAATATCTTTTATATAAGTTAAGAGGGAAAACCTAGACAAGACCCCTATAGAAGTACTAGAGGTATTTCTAGATAAGTTGTCTCTTATATAACGAGCACTTAGTTTAGGATTCTAAAGAGAGATTATACTTTATATATAGGTTACCTAGGTCTACTATAGTGTACTAGAACTTAAGATAGCCTTAAGCAACCTTAAGGTATATTATATATATAAAGAGTTCTTCTTTAACCTTAGGGCTTCCTTATAGATAGCCCTAAAAGAAAGACTACCTTATATAACGTATACTTGATAGATAGAAGATATATATCTAACTATAAAGAACGTTAGTAATAACGCTTATATAAAAAAGGACCACTATATTAACTATTTTTTAACACTAAAGGCTTTTAAAATAATAGGCCTAAACCATATATAAATATACCTAAGAAATACTTTATATATTAAAAAGTGGGATATTAGTTAACTAGCCATATAGATAAAGAATAGAATTATATAAAAAGCTAATATCTTTAAGTATATAATATATTTAACTAGGAACTATATAAGGATTTCTTACTATACCTTTTAGAGGTAGAGAGAGAGAACCCTATTAAGGATGAAGGAGATAAGTTGTATGATGAAGATAAACATCAGGAAAATTAGGATATCTCTTAATACCTCTTGTTAACATGACTCCTTTATTATACGACTAGAGAAGATATCTTCTTAAAATAGACACCAGAAGAAGAGGAGATATATATATTATATAACCCCTATAGCACTATATACCAAGGAGAATTATAGGATATAGAAGCAGTTAAGTTCTTAACTGTTAGAAGGCTATAAGTTATAACGGACTTATAAGAGAACCTATATATAAAGGTAAAATAGAAACCAGGATCTGTAAATATCCGATTTAGAGGAAATATATCTATTATATCTATAGAAATAATAGAGCTAGATAACTAAATTAGACAAGTTATCTACTATATCCTGGACACCCTATCGCTATCCTTTTTCTTATTATATAACATAGATAGATTAAAAGCCTATTTTAATAATATATAAAATATTATTATTATAAAGGATGGTAAATAGATACCTATTATATAAATATAGAGATATGTATTCTTTAACTTAAATTGTATAGAGGCTAGGACATTGTCAGCACAACAGGTGGGCTGAACTCGTAGAGAGTAATAACAGCCTCTGGAGTATATAAGAGAGTATATCTCTTATATAAGAATATATCCTATAGAAGCAAGAATACAGGATAACAGGGGTAGATATAATAGATATAAGGATATAAGGATATAGAGTGAATATAGTTAAAGAGAGTATAATAGTTAGTCTTATGTTTTGAACTATTTTGCTTGCTTAAGGAGAGAAATAGAAGACTAAGAAACAGGAAGATTTCAGTCCCTTATATAGTCCTTTCCAGCTTACTAGAATATTCCATACTTGCGTAAGCTGCTTATAAATCAACATAAGGATTGCGTAATTCCATAACCCTAAGTTAATAACCCTAACTTAAATAGATAACCTTATAGGAAAGATAGAGTTAGGAGGAGCAGAGAGGACATTCTAGGTGCTTCTCTTAGATTCGACCAGATTACGTAATTATCCTGCTTACGTAATCAATATATATATTAACCTACTAAGTTAGCAGATTATAGATATATATATCTTATATAGATAATTCCTTATAATAAAGGAAATATAAGATAAAGAAGTAGTAGAGCGCTTAAGAGAGCTTCTACTTCCAACAGATATTCTTTACTAAACCCTAGTTAAGATAACTTTATAAGAGGTTTAGGCATCCTTATACAGATTACCTATACCACCTTCTAAAGAAGGTTAGATATAAGGATATTAATTTTAATATTCTAGAAAAGATCTAGAAGTTCTATTTCTACTGCTAATTATATAACCAGGCCTTAAGAAGATTTAAGTTCTCACTTAGAGATAAGAATTACTTTAACTATAAGATTGTTATAGATATTATATAACTAAGTGATAAGAATACCCTTTATATTATTAATATAGAGATAAGCTTCTAAGGAGTAATATTCCTTAAGTTACTATCTATATAAGACACCTAGAATATACTTCTAAAATACTAGATTAATATATATATAGGTCCTTCAGACTATATCTTATATAACCCAGGTATAAACTTTACCTTAGAAGAATTTAGGAATAATACTAAGATTATAGGTATATTATATAAACAAATACTAGTTAAAGCCTACTAAGCTATAGGTAAGGTTAAAAAGGTATATACACCCTTAAGATATATATATAAGATACTCTAGTAAGTGAAGTTAAGAACCTATTTACTAAGCTATATAAGAAGTCTAGACTTATTATCTAAGGCTATAGAGACTAAAAAAAAGAGATACTTCCTATATAAGCTTTCACTATCTAGAGGATAAGCTAGAGACTTCTTTTTACCCTTAGACCTACCCTTATATAATTATTTAGATATTAACGAGAGCTTAGAGATATTATATAAGTATATACCTAATCTAATAACACCTCAACTAGGACTATTATTATATAACTCCTAAAGGAACAAAAAGATAGATATCTTTTAGGTATACTTCTATATATTACTAAGCTATTATATAGACTAGTAGAGTTAGGCCTTTATTAATATAAAACCTACTCTAAATATTATAAGGAGGACTTAGGTATAATAGAGTTAATATACGACCTATATCTCCTCTATATAGCTAAGGATATAGAGACCTTTAGGATTATAGTAATAAAGATAGATAACACCCTACGCTTCTATATAAAGGTATTCTTTAAGAAAGAGAAAGAAGTACTATAGGTAAAAGGACTTTATATAAAGCTAAAGATAGTACTTACTGTTAATCAAGAGATTAACTTTAATAGTAAAGTGATTTACTTATATAGAGATAATAATATTATATTTACCCTTCAAGGTTAAGCTGTTAACCTTTAGTAAATTAATCTTAAAGGAAAGGATATATAGCAATAATATATATCCTAGGGAACAAGAGGTGTTTATCTTGCCTCTATTTATTAACTAGAAGTATTATATAACCTAGCTATTACTTCTTAAGTTAAGGCCCTAGATAAGAAAGATATTTAGGCCTTAAATATATAATTAAAATAGTAGATAGATAACTATTAAAGAGGACTTACCTATATCCCACTTAACCTTATATATATAAAGATATATATCTTTACCGATAGGTCCTTTATAAACAATATAGACCTATTCTTACAGCTTAGATACGTAATTCTATTTATAGAAGAAACTGCTTATATAAATAATGACTTTAAGATTAAAGGTAATATAGTCTATTAGAGCTTAACTAAATATAAAAGGGTTATATAAAACGTCTTAATAAGTAAGTTATATAGTATAACTGCTAGCTTTAATAGTAGGATTACCTTAAGTATAACACTTAACTAGATACCTTATACGCTTTAGATACCTTATATCCTAATGGTTATATATTTTGATTTATAATCCCGATATAAATGTCTTATATAACTAGGAATAATAGATAAAAAGAGGTTAATAATAGACATTATAAGCCTATATAAGTCGTATGAAAAGAAAGAGATCTTAGTGGTGAGATAGATTAACGGATAAGATAATGTCAGCACAACAGGTAGGCTAGTCTCTTATAGAGAAATATAGCCTAAAAGTATATAAGAGAATAGATCTCTTATATATAAAGATATATCTTATAGAAGCAAGAATATAAGATATAACAGAGGTAGTTAAGCTTATACCTAGGATAGGTAAATAGAAGGTATAAGGATATATAGTTAAAGAGAGTATAATAGTTGGATTTGTTTGTTACTAATTTGCTTGCTTAAGGAGAGAAATAGAAGACTAACAAACAGGAAGATTTCAGTCCCTTATATAGTCCTTTCCAGCTTACTAGAATATTCCATACTTGCGTAAGCTGCTTATAAATCAACCTAAGGATTGCGTAATTCCATAACCCTAAGTTAATAACCCTAACTTAAAGCAATAACCTTATAGGAAAGATAGAGTTAGGAGGAGCAAAGAGGACATTCTAGGTGCTTCTCCTAGATTCGACCAGATTACGTAATCACCCTGCTTACGTAGTCAATATATATATTAACCTACTAAGTTAGTAGATTATATATATATATATCTTATATAGATTATTCCTTATAATAAAGGAAATATAAGATAAAGAAGTAGTAGAGCGCTTAAGAGAGCTTCTACTTCTAACAGATAACCCTATAGATATATTTACCAAGAAGTGATTAAACTTAACACTTTAACAACTTATATTATATAATATACCTAAGATATATATTAAAGTGTATATAGATAGAATAAGAGAAGTAAGTTCTCATTAATAGTTAGTTATATATTTATCTATATAAACTAACTATCTACGTCTTAAAAGTTAATACTAACTAACTTAGGTATTATATAAAAACTATTATATCTCAACTTTAAGACTAAGACTAATATTAATCTTACTAAGTCTTTTCTAAATTACTATTATATATAAAGATAGGCCTAAGTATATAAGTCTAGAAAAGGGAAAATATAGTTTATATTTTATTAATAACTATAGGGGTACTAAAGGAAACACTAGAAAAAAGCTAAAGCTGGCTAAAGCTAGAGCGACTAGACATACCTGACTTCTTTATAGCTATACAAGCAGGAAGCTGCTTTAGACCACTACTGCTATTAGTATTATCGTCTAAACCTAAACTAGATCTAAAATCAGTATTACTATCTAAATCATCACCCCAGTTATAGTAGGTATATTAAGCTGTCTTTAACTAGAAGATATACTTAGTATAGGTATTATATTACAAATAGTATATATAATAATACTAATAGAAGGGTTTCTTTCTATAGCTAGTGTAATAGTTATAGGCATTAATATAGACCTAGCTGTAAGACTAAACTATAATGCTAAGTATATATAAAGATCAATAGATAATGGAGATAATAAACTCTTAAATAGATATACCTTTAGTAATATAGATCTTAATATTATTCAATAGAAGGTTAAAAAGATCTTACTTATCGCTTTAGGAAATATTAGTGTATAAATACTAAGAAATAAAAAAAACAGAAATATATATCAAGGGAGAGTATATATATAAATCGGTAATTATTAGGTAAAAATATTAGGATAGTTAGCTAGCGATTACTATCTATATCTATATAAAAGTGATAATTACTAAGGATATTAGACTACTAATACCCTTAAATAGCTATAATAATAAGTATACGATTAATCTATTAAAGTTAATAGGTTAATAGGTAAAAAGAGGAAGAAATATATAAAGATATATAGTAAGGAACAAAGTCTCTTTCTAGGCAATTAGTAGCCTATAAGGGAAAAAAAAGAATAATAATAGTAAACAAGAGTTAGATAAAGTCATATATTAAAAGAATCAACGATATATATAATATTATTTAGGATATAAGAAAGATTTAATATAGGTATAAAGAGAAAAAAAGGAAAAAAAGAAAAAAGGTAGAAAAAAGAGAGGTTTATATACTGCTAGAAAGTAAAGAGTAATTTATACCCTACTAGCAGTAGATATATCGCCAAAGTAAAGTTAAGAAAAAAGCTCATATACACGCTTACTAAACTTATTTTCTAATAAGGAAGGTATATATATAAAGAGTTTTCACTTTATCTATTATTTAGCTTAAAAAAGGGTAAGTTTAGAGTTTCTATTTTTAATAGGTAAACAACTTTATTATATATTTAGTAGATAGGACCAGCTAAAAAGAAAGTACAGCTATTTATAGGTTTATTTTAAGAGATTTAATTAGATAAAGGGCGTACAGTTATAAAAAGAAAAGTTATAAGTATTGGAATAGTAATCTTATATAACTATACAGTAAACCCTTAACTTAAGCATAAAGGACAAAGGTTATTAGATTAGATACTTAGACCTTAGGTATAAACCAGTCTACGACTTAGGCCAAACTGACTCAAGCCTTATCGCTGAGTATATAACTGTCGCACGACAGCCATCTTGTAGTTAGAAGAGACAGTTACGGATAATATATCTTTGGTTCACTCTATATTTATTTACCCCCTTACACGTAAGGGACTCTCATGGACAGGAGAGAGTCTATTTAATAAAAAGCTTAATAAAAAGGATAATATTCTTTTTACTATAGATTCTTATAAATCTTAGATAGTATATAACTTATAGGTATTAAGTAGCTTTAATAATTTCAACTAAGATTTCTATAGCCTTGATAAAGATTTTATAGACTAAGGACGATTATTAGGAGGTCTATCTATAAGTTACAGTACTTTTAAAGTAGTTAATAAAAGAATTCAAGGTTTTTAACTAGTTTCTCTAGATTATCTTTATATCTATAGTTTTTCTATTTAACTAGATATTATTTCTTACTATTTCTATATTATTTATTAATCATTCTTTTGACTTTATACTTTACTTTACACAATTACATAATAATATAATTAGAATACTTAATCTATATAGTATTAGCTTTAGTAATATGATATAGAAGACTAAATAGATTTTTATTCTATTTAGTAAGTTAAGTTTATAATTAATATTCAAGGTTTTTATAAGGATTTTAAACGGTCTAAATCTTTTATAGTTAAGCTTATTATCAGTCTTTTATCTTAATACTTTTATATAAAAGATATATACTATCTCTCTCTTAAAAGATTAATCCTTGAATCCTTAACTTATTAGTATAATTTTTTATTTATTATCTAATATATTCTAAATTTAAGTCTGTTTTATTTAAAAATGCCTTTAGATTATTATAGTCAGCTATAGCTTTTGATACTTATAATTTTTACTACAGTTCTCTTTAGATATTTAATTAAAGTCCATAATTTAAACGGAATAGTAAATTTAAAATACTTTCTTTTATTATACTATTATAGATAAACTAGGCTATAGGTCATAGTAATACCTAATTATATTAGTTATAGCTAATATAGGCTTATAAATATTATTTTAATATCTAATGAACTTTTTTTCTTTAAGTATCGGTTTATAGATAAAGAACGATTAACAGATCATAGTTTATATTCACTTATAAAATTAAGGATTTCTAAACCTTTGAGCTTAATAATTTATTTCTATCTAAAACGATTTTCTTAGGTAATCTATAGTTACTAACGATATATTTTAAAAATATATATATATAAGGTCTTTAGCTATACTAGCCTTAGGAAAGAAGATAAAGTATATATATTTTATAAGTTAATTAATAATAATAAGAATATTATTATACTATATCTTTATAAATAGTTCTGTTAACTTTAGTAGCTTAATGTAACATGATTGCTTAGTTAATAACTACTAGACGAAAAGGTCTAGGCTTGCTTCCTCTAATTTTAGAGGAACAAGACGTATACGTGCTTAAATATAAATTCTATTACACTTGATAATAAAGTCTAAAGAAATCAAGTATTATATCTTAAATAGTACTTTTAGTTAAATATACCTCTATAGCTTATAAGGGCTATTTTCACTTTTCTTATAAAGTTTATAGTTCTTAATTACTAATACTACTTATTTTTATATAAGTTATTGATTATAATGCTATTAAACTTTTTTAAATATTTCTATAACTCTTTAGTAACTATATACCCTAACGCTATATAATTTATATATCTATTTATCTATAGTTCTATTACTTATATTAGTATTAATATATTTACTAATTATTATAACCTTTTATATTAGAATAATATCTCTATTAGTATTATATTTAAGAAGAACCTAAATTTCTTTTAGTATTAGGACTTTATAGTCTAATGCTAACTTAAAGTGCTTAATTTTCTTTTTTTTCCCCTTTTTAGTAATTAATCTTAAAGTGATATATTAATAAGAATTCTAACTATTAAATCTATTATTAATTAATTTATTTAAAGATCATAAAGTAATTAAGGGTCTTATAGTCTGTATAAATAAGAACTTAATAATCTATTCCTAGTAGATACGGTCGTTATTTTGAGAATACTAAAATAATAACTATAAGGCTCTTATAATAGATCTATTAGTTTAGTTTACGTCTATAAAACGATCTTAAATAGAATATATAAGGGTATAGCTTTCTTTATTAATCCTATCTTCCTAATTATCCTTTTATAGTAAAGTCTAAGATATTAGACTTAATATTAAATTATTTACCTATGTTTAAAATCCTAATAACTCGTTTAAATATAATAAGTCTTTTAGCCTTATTAAATACTTTATTAAATTCCCTTATCTACTAAAAGTTATTATATTTATAAATAAATAATTTTCATAGTCTAACTATCTCTACATATTCTTTAAAGAATTACTAACAGAAAGTAATCAATTCTAAGAATAACTAAATATCTTTAATATACATTTTAATAGATTATTCTCTAACAGCCTTAAACTTACTATCTTATATTTAGATTTCTCTTAATCTAACAATAAATCTAAGGTAGTTAACTTTTTAACTCTATAACTTATTTTCCTTAGGTTCAACGAGTAGTTTAGCTTCTTAAAGCTTTCTAAAAACCTAATAAATATACCTTTTATCTTCTTTAAGGTTTTTAAAGAAGATTAAGATATTATTAAGATAGTAGATAATAAGGATATTAAGCCTTTCTCTTAAGACTTAAATAATTATTATCTAGAATGTAATAGGTATATTAACAAATCTAAAAGATATAAGAAGTATTTTAAATACAGTATATTATATTTAGAATACTGTTTTCTATTTATTCATTTTCTGAATTTAGATAAGGTTACAGGCTTTTTTTTAGATTAAATACTATAGACTATTTTGCTTTATATAAAAAGTCTTAAAGTTTTAATATAAATAGTAATAGATAACTATTATTTTATAATATTATTAAGTTTTTATACTTAATATATAGTTATAGCTTTTTTTTCACCAGAAAAAAGAGGATCAGATATTCTATAAGTAATTTCAATGATTACATATAAACTTTCTTAAGGTTTTTATTAAGCTATTTACTAAGTATTTTTCTTTTTATTAGGTTTAAATTATAGATAGGTTTAAGTTTTAGATATTTATCTTTTATAAGTTAGATTCTATAGTTATATAGGCTATACTTTAATAGTCCTATTTATAGGTTTTTAATAAAGAGTTCTATTTACTTATAGTATTTAAAAAGTATTAAGTTAAGTTAGTTTCTTTTAGGTTATTATTATATCTATCTAATAGTTATTATATTATAACTAAGAATATAAATTCACGATGGTCAAGGGAAAGATAGAGAAGAGTAAAAGGTAGAGGTAAAAGTGTTGATATTCATGATCATAATTCTTTCTCTATAAGGGAAATATTATCTTCTTATATAAAAGGTTATAAGATATATTGTAATAGATTATTTTTTAGATATCTTAGATATCTAGGGGTTATAAAGTATGTAGGGTTTATCTTTGGAATCTAGGAGTTATTCTAGATATCTAGGGGTTACTTTAGGTATCTAGGGGTTATTCTAGATATCTAGGAGCTGCTTTAGATATCTAGGGGTTATTCGAGATATCTAGGAGCTGCTTTAGATATCTAGGGGTTATTTAAGTAAGACTAGCTTAGTTACTAGTTTTACTAATGTCTTAGAGACAACCTATATACTTTTCTTATCCATTTTACTAGTAGAATCTAGTTATCTTATTTATATTATTATATAACCTTTAGTTATAGTGTTATATAGAGATTTTGTTATAAGAAATAAGAGTTATTAATTCTTAATTCTTAGTTTCCTCCTTAAGTTATACTTATAAAGTGTAACTTATAAAAAAAAAATTTATTATAAAAACCTTTATTAAGGGAAAATTGTATAGTTATAGTTATAGAAAAACCTTTATAAAAAAATAAAAAAAATTATAAGGGGAAACCTAGTGTATAAGCTGTTTAACCTTTCTTTTAGAAAGTAATTCTTTATTATCTATAGTTTCTTTAGGTAAAAACCCCTTTATATTTAAGTTTATTGTCTCTATAAAGTATTTAAATACTTCTTTATTAACTGGTTTAGTAAAGATATCTGCTATATTATTTCCAGTGTATATATGATATAAAGAGACTAACTCATTATTAACAGCTTGTCTAGAAAAGTGGTATCTTATATCTATATGTTTAGCTTTCTTATGCAGTTCTGGATTTTCAGTTATCCTTTGGGCTGCTTCATTATCTATTAATATAATAGGCTTATTAAGAGTTAACTCTAAATTCAACTCTTTATATATATAAGAGAAAGAGTTATATAGATATATAGATTCTTTTATAGCTTCACATAGAGCCATATATTCAGCTTCACAAGTAGATAAAGCAACTGTTTTCTGTTTTATACTATTCCAACTTATTATATTATAGTAACCAAAAGTACTTATATATCCAGTTGTAGACATTCTATCATCTAGATCTCCAGCCCAATTAGAGTCTGAAAATAAGATTAACTGTAGGTCTATATTACAGTTATATATTAATCCAAGGCTAGGGTATTTATTAAGATATCCCCATATTCTATCTAGAGCTACAAAGTGTTCTCTAGATGGGTTACTCATATATCTAGCACATAAATTAACTGGATATGTTATATCTGGCCTAGTTTTTAAACTAGCATATAGTAGCGATCCTACTTCTTGTTGGTATCTTGTTATATCTTCTTTTGTTGCTTGTTCTATATTTTTCCTTAGTTTTATAGAAGGTAATATAGGGTTATTATAAGGATTTATATCCTTTTTATTATACTTTTCTAGTAGTTTATTTATATATTTTGTTTGGTGTATATATAAGATCTTATCTTTTCTATTTATAGTTATTTCGTTCCCTAAAAACGTATGCGGAATTCCTAAGTCCTTTATTTCTATATATTTATATACAGCCTTATAAAAGTACCGTATGTCTTCTTCATACTGAGCTGTTATTATTATATCGTCTACGTGACATACTATTATAGCTCTTATATTCTTATTATTTGCTATAAAGATTCCTTCATCATAAGGGGATTCTTTAAAGCCTATCTTATTTATTATAGATCTTAACCATTTATACCAAAGTCTAGGGCTTTGTTTTAGTCCATATAGAGCTTTATTTAGCTTACAGTATAGGACTTTTTATATTATTAGTATATTCCAGGGTATTTATGTTATGGTTATATGAAAATCCAGTAGGTAGTTGTACCCATATTTCTTTATCTATATCTGCATGGCAAAAAGCATTAGAGATATCATATTGTCTAAAATACCATCCTAGCTTTATGCCTATTATTAATATAGCTCTATAGTTTTCTGGCTTACAGGTAGTACTAAAGGTTTCTAGGTAATCTATACCTATATATTGGTTATACCCTTGTACTACCCATGTAGCCTTATATTTTATAGGATTTTCCGCTATATCTGTTTTTAATTTATATACCCATCTTCCTCCTAAGGGTTTATATCCATTAGGTAGAGGAAGTATATTCCAAGTATTCATCTTATGAAGATTATTAACCTCTTCAACCATTGCTTGAATCCAATTATCTCTATATATAGAGTTTATTGCCTTTTTATATGTTGAGGGTTCATCGATTGTATTTATAGATAAGATATATAAAGCTTTATTAAACCTATTTATTTGATTATCTTTATTATTTATAGTGGAAAGTATTGGTTTAATTATAGGGCAGTCTTTTATAGTATATAAAGCGCTTTCTTGTTCTGCTACCCAAGTATATTCTTTAAGCTTTTCCTTATCTAGCTTAGGAATTTCTACTACTATCTTGGAATTATTAGTTATAGGACTATTATTATTATTATTATTATTATTATTATTATTATTATTATTATTATTATTATTATTATTATTATTATTATCTATTTCTCCTAGATTCAAGGCTTCCCTTCCACTGTTATTGTCACGTAGGGGATTATTTATAGGAGAAGGCATAAATTGATCTTCTAGAACTACTATATCTCTAGTCCAAAAGGTAGTTTTCTTCTGAAAATCATATATTTTATATATATTGCTTCTAGAATTTAACACTATTGCTTTAATAGCTTTATTATCTAACTTCTTTATCTTAGGATCTTTATTCTTATAATAACATATAGATCCAAATGTAGTTATATTATCTAAGTTAGGTTTTATATTATTCCTTATTTCATATGGTGTTTTATATTCTAGAGCTTTATGAGGAGTTATATTATATAAATCGACTGCTGTAAGGGCAGCTTCTCCCCATAGATATAAGGGTAAGTTAGCTTGTAGTAATAAAGCTCTTATTTTATTAGTTATAGTCCTTATAGCTCTTTCTATTATACCATTAGGTTCATGTGTATAAGGTGCCTTTATATTATGGTTTATAGATGTAGTCTTTATAAAAAGAGATTTATTATTTATAATATTTACAGTAGCTGCTGTATCTAAGCAGAAAAGAACTGAATTTCTATCTATAGGTGCTATATTACAACCTATAGTCTTATTAGAAGAAGTCATATATATAGAAGCGTAGGAATTACTTACGTCTTCAAAGTCTAGATCTATAAGATCTTGATCTTCTTGATCTTCTTCTTGTTCTTCAGTGATTTTATCTACTGTTTCTTGTATATCAGAATCAGAATCTTCTTCTATTATAGCCTTTCTAGCTATTAGAGCTTTCTGTGCTCTATAAAGCTTCTTCTTCTTATTATTTGCCTTTCTTTCTATTCTTTCTTTATCCTTATGGTTCCAGGACTTTGGAGCCTTATTTGGATGTAAAAGTTGCAATCTTCAACCAAATGGTTTTTTAGTTTGCAATATGTGCAATATAATCCTTTTATCTTCTTCCAAGGTTTCTTAGGCCTAAAAGAAGTATATAGGACTGTAGAAGAGCCTTTTCTTTTTGCTTCATCTATAAGATTTGCAAAAAGAGATTCTATAGTATAAGAATCAGCATCTTTTCTAAGAGCTTGTGTTACGTTGGTTATAAAGCCTTCATAACTATTATCCAGACTATTTAATACCCAAGCTATAATAACTTGTTTTGGTAAACCCATATCCTTAGAGGATAGGTCGTCTGTAAGCTCTTTTACCTTATTTAGGTAACTCTCCATAGAATCAAAAGAGTCTAAAGAGGTATTGAAAAATTCCTTACAAGTAAGATATTCATTGGTAAATCCTGTAGGTTCATATAGATCCTTCAGTTTTTTCCAAGCTTCAAATCCTGTAGTTGAATCTTTTATAACCCGTAAAGGGGCATCCTCACAAAACAGCTTCATAAAAGCTAAAGTTTTGTTATCAGACTTCTGCTGAGCAGGAGTTATAGGAGGTGTTATAAGACTTGAGTTTATATCTTTACTTATAAGTAAAGCCTCAAATCTGGTTGCCCAAACTAGGTAGTTAGAGCTACCTGAAAGGCGGGGGATATTGATAGATCTTTCCATCTTTAAAAGATGAGGAAGTGGTTGGATTTGATATTGAAGGTTATGGTTGGATTTGTTGTGAAAAATAGATATTGAAAGTATGTGGGTTTGTTGTATTTGGCTTGCGTTGCGTTGGAAGTCGATTTTATGATATATATGGGCGTAATCCACCAAAGCTTTCACCAGCCAGACAGCAGACCAGTTAGTCTAGTAGTCTAGTCAACTACTAAATTAACTCAATCGATTGACTACCAATTGAGAGGTCTTGGGTTCAATTCCAGCTGGAGGCAAGAAGAAAGATCCTTTATCGGTTGGATCTTAAAGTAACCGATAGACCTTCTGAGCGTTGTTGGGTTGGTTATCCGTCCGGAGCTGTAGTGACGTAAAATATAGCTGGTGTGTAACTTGCCCGGTAAGCCGATCCCTCTATTCCGTTGAATATGGATTGCTGGGTATGAGGTGTAGTAGCCTTAGAGTTGTTCTTCCATAAAGTTCCCTTATCAATGTGGTTTGTCCCCTGATAAGGTTGAGCTTTTTGGATAAATAAATCCTTTTTTAACTTTTTGTAGCAAGTCTTAAAGGTAAAAAAGGGGAAGTAAAGAGATAAAGTCCTTCTCTATCGAGCTGGGCTCATAACCACTAAGAATATAAATTCACGATGGTCAAGGGAAAGATAGAGAAGAGTAAAAGGTAGAGGTAAAAGTGTTGATATTCATGATCATAATTCTTTCTCTATAAGGGAAATATTATCTTCTTATATAAAAGGTTATAAGATATATTGTAATAGATTATTTTTAGATATCTTAGATATCTAGGGGTTATAAAGTATGTAGGGTTTATCTTTGGAATCTAGGAGTTATTCTAGATATCTAGGGGTTACTTTAGGTATCTAGGGGTTATTCTAGATATCTAGGAGCTGCTTTAGATATCTAGGGGTTATTCGAGATATCTAGGAGCTGCTTTAGATATCTAGGGGTTATTTAAGTAAGACTAGCTTAGTTACTAGTTTTACTAATGTCTTAGAGACAACCTATATACTTTTCTTATCCATTTTACTAGTAGAATCTAGTTATCTTATTTATATTATTATATAACCTTTAGTTATAGTGTTATATAGAGATTTTGTTATAAGAAATAAGAGTTATTAATTCTTAATTCTTAGTTTATATTCTAGATTCTTGTTATAATTATTAACCGTTAGCCTATTATAGGGTTTTACCCTCTTAATATAAGTAATATATTTTACTTATTTCTTTTAAAAGTTTACTTTAGGGTTATAGTATATAATACTACCATCTTATAGCTAAATCTCTATACTAAATTAGCTAGACTTTTAGTCTGAATTAAGGCTGTTCTTATTTAACTATAGAATGTTAAGAATAATATCTAGTTATCCTATAGCTATAATATTAAAAACTAGTTATGTATAAGGATTTTAAATAACTATAGAGTGATATATAGTCTTTAAGTTAATATTTTGTTAGAAGTAGAAGCTCTCTTAAGCGCTCTACTACTTCTTTATCTTATATTTCCTTTATTATAAGGAATTATCTATATAAGATATATATATATATATAATCTACTAACTTAGTAGGTTAATATATATATTGACTACGTAAACAGGATGATTACGTAATCTAGTCGAATCTAGGAGACGCACCTAGAATGTCCTCTTTGCTCCTCCTAACTCTATCTTTCCTATAAGGTTATTGCTTTAAGTTAGGGTTATTAACTTAGGGTTATGGAATTACGCAATCCTTAGGTTGATTTATAAGCAGCTTACGCAAGTATGGAATCTTCTAGTAAGCTGGACATGTCTATATAAGAGTTGGAATTCTTCCTGTTTTCTAAGTCTCTTATTGTCAAGCAAGCAAGTTAGTAACAAACAAATCCAACTATTATACTCTCTTTAACTATATATCCTTATATCTTCTATTTACCTATCCTAGGTATAAGCTTAACTACCTCTGTTATATCTTATATTCTTGCTTCTATAAGATATATCTTTATATATAAGAGATCTATTCTCTTATATACTTTTAGGCTATATTTCTCTATAAGAGACTAGCCTACCTGTTGTGCTAACATGTTTTTTTCTATTATATATAATTATTTTTTCTTTTATAGTCTAAAAGGTATATAAGTTGTTCTTATATCGCTATTTAATATTTTCTTAATTTACGAATTATAGTAATATTAAGTTTACTTATATTTTGTTATTCATTATAGCCGAAGTAGACTATCTATTGATTTAGACTTTAAATATTAAGTATATATTATTATTCTTTACTATTATCATATATAGAGACTTCTTATCCTATATTACCTTTTATAGCTTTATTTTAGTTAATATTTATCCTTTTTAACTATTACTTCTTAATAGTATTATTAATACTTATAGAAGTCTCTTTTTATAACTAGATTTACTATATATATATTTTCTCTTCTTAATAAATAATATATTTACTACTTATATAGCTAGACTAATACTTAGTTATCTTATATGTATAACCTATTAATTTCTATAAGTTTTACTTAAAGTAAAGCTAATTATTATAGTACTCTTAATTCTCTATATTTATAGTTCTTAATGTCTATAAACTCTAGAAATCAGTTATTTATTTTATTATTATCAATAGAAAAAAAGATTCTTTCTTCTACGTATATTTTGTACATTTATTATAGATATGTTATATCTAAAATATATTATAGTGTGTAAGATGATTAAGGTCTAATTACTGATTATTCTTAAACCTTAATATTTCTTATATTTTAAGAACTAAGACATAGTCTTAATATAGGTCTTTAGTTCTATAAAAACCAAGTTTTTATTTACTAATACCTTTCTACAAATCTTTAAACCATTATTCTTTATCCTTTCTACTTAATAGATCTCTAACAGAGGTTTATATAGGGAATAGCTTATTAATAATGGATAGACTTTTTTTAGACTACTGATAGAGAAATATTATCTACCTATATTTAAATATACTAAAAGTAAATCTTACCTTATCTAATATAAAGAACATCGTGTTCCTTAATTCCATTAATTATTTTACTATTAGTTATTCTATTTTACCTAATAGAATAGATTTATTAAGAGAATCTTTACTATATTGGTTATTATCTTTACTTAAACTAAAATACCTTTTTATATAAAGTCTAGGTTTAAGAAAATATCCAATCCTTTTAACTATAGCTACTACCTTAATAGATATATATCTTTTAATAATATTATTAGGTTTTATATTTTAGTCTATATATATTTAATTAAATTTAAAAGTTTTAATATATCGGTTTAGACTTTTAGTTTTTAATATATTTCTTAGGTTTTTAATAAAGTTATAGATAAAGCTATATTTACACTAAGAAATGGAACTACACAAAAGATGTGGCGCGCCATTAATGTTATTAATTAACCCAAGATTATTACCTATATATAGAATCTAGGTCACCTCCTTAAGGGCTATAGAGAGTATTAGCCTTACACAGTTATGTTATGATAGGCAAGAACCCTAGGTAAGCAACTCGTAGGTAAGAATCCTATTTTTTATGTGTGCGTGCGACCGGACTCGAACTCGCGCACTCTCGTGCACAGAGCAAACCTGGGCTCATAACCACTAAGAAATGGAACTGTATAAAAGATATGGCGTGCCATTGATGTTATTAATTGACATAAGATTATTACCTATATATAGAATCTAAGTTTTACTATGTAAGGTAACTGTATACTTCTTTCCTAATTTTTATTTAGTTCTATAGATATTTTACTTATTATTTTATACCCTTAAGTGTCCTCTTAAGGCTTTTTAAGATATATTTATTATATTCTCGTATTTCTTAGTTAATCGCTCTATTAGTATAAAATATAAGGTTATTATTAGCTTATTTACAGAAAACAGTAAAGGTTCTAATAGGTATACTTCTTAATATTATAATTATTTCTTTTTAAAGCCTTCCTAAAATCTATTCTTTAAGTTCTACTTACTTAAATATATTCTTTTATACCTTTATTCTTTCTTATAACCGTTTTTAGACTACTTATATCGTTATATCTATCTAAAATATATCAATAATATATTATTTCATAAACTTTATTATATTAATTAGTCCTATAATCTAGGTCTAGTTTTATTATATAACTTATTATATAAGTCCTTAAACTTATAGTGTTTATTACCGTTATAGGCTTTATCTTTTAATTATAAGTTTCTTAATAATAATAGCTAAAAGAGTTTTTTTTAACTTTTTTTCTTTAATTAATTCGCTATATATTTTAAAGTCTTATTTTAGTTATTTTTATACTATATATAGTTTAATATATTTTTATTAAAATAAGTATTCTTATATCTTATTATAGGTCTATTAGGACCGATATCTAGATATTAGCCTTTACTAAAGGACCACCTTACACTTATTAGGCCTCCTTAAGGACCGCTTATTATATATCGGTCCTTTCTTATTATTATATAACTATATCCTTCCTTAGTTCTTCTGTTCTACAGTAGTTATCCTATGTCCCTTTAGTTTTCTTAAGTGCTATACTACCCATGTATCGTCTTACTCGGTAGGGCTATATCAGCCGGCGCTTGTTAGGTCTTAACACTTAAACTGGCTTTTATATTATCTTATAAGACAAATATTCCTATTAATCTAGATTAAGGTATTAAATAAGCTAGTTTTTTAAAATAAATTTAGGTAAATATATATAATTAAGATATAAAAACGTAAAAATAAAGTATTTAATTTCCCTAGAGTCCTAGTATAGATAGACTATACTAAACCCCTTTTTTTTATAAAGGTGGTAAAAACCCGGTTTATTATAACAAAAACAGTATTTTCACTTTTACGTAATTACGTAGCCCCACCTCTATTTACTCCCCCCCCCTCAACTGGGTCCCCTCTAAAGTTGTTAAAGTGTGTCGGTAATAGAGCGCAGACTGGCACAAACCTTGGCCGAAATAGGAAAAGGTCACGGATAAATGTCGGCGTTATTTCCTAGACGGATTTAGCCAGCCAAATTAAGGGTAATCCGATGACACGTGCATTTGCCACTTAAGGCAGCCCCCTCATGGGAAATTGCCGCCCTGGCAGCCTTTCATAGCAGTTACTCACACACAATCAATAGAATAAGGATGTCGCTGCCGTATATACGCACCTTATCATGAGTCACTCTCGTATCTCAACTCAAATAATATTACGTGCATAACCACAACAGTTCAACATGGGCGACGCTTCAATCCTTCATATCCCAACCACCTTAATATTTGGGGGCAATGGCAAAGTCGCCCGCCAATTGACAACAATCCTTCGGGACGCCGATACCCCGCACACCATATTCAGCGTTATCCGCAATCCGGAACAGGTCCCAGACTTGGAAGCCATCGGCGCAAAGCCAATCGTCCAGGACATTGCCACGGCTTCCCAGGTCGACTTTATCAAAACTATCGAGGGTACTAGGCCAGACTTTGTGGTGTGGGCCGCTGGCGGCAAGGACCCTAAGTCCGCCGAGGCCGTTGACCGAGACGGAGCCATTCGTGCCATCGATGCCCTGGCCAATGCCAACGTGGTAGCCAAACGATACATTGTCGTTAGCGCCCTTGACGTCCGCGACCGAGACAGCAAACCGGTTCCGGACTGGTATACCGACGTCGATGAGAAGCTCAGCGACCGCATGTGGGGCATCATCGGTCCTATTCTTCGGGCCAAGCTAGCGGCGGATACAGAGTTAAGGGTAGGGAATGAGCGTCGCAAGCTTAACTACACCATTGTGAGGCCTGGTGGCCTGACTGAGGGACCTAGCACTGGAAAAGCACGAGCAGGAAAGGTTGGCACCGTCGGCATGATTACTAGAGGAGATGTTGCCAAGGTCATCTACGCCGCGATTCAAAATGAAAAGACGTGCGGGCTGGCATTTGATGTGCTAGGGCCTAAGGACGATAGCCCAGCAATTAAAGAAGCGGTTTCACGGGTAGTAGAAGCTCATGAAGATACGTTTGAAGGCTACTATTAGGCAAAAGGAAGAAAAACAAATCAATGAATATGATCAATGAATGTCTTTCAAACAACAAGGTAGTAGGTCTTGCGAAGGGAATTGATAGAGGCACCACGACCTAACACTAAGGTTTAAACAAACATCATTCTTGACCAGCAGTATCCAAGCAATTTGCCTGAGGGGCAAATGTCGTGGAACTGATACGATTCAGCGTGTCGGCTAAAGGCCGCCGGATAGGCAAGGCGGCAAGGCAAGGCAGCGAGGGGGTGGGGGCATTAGGCACCACCGAATCAGTGTCGATCGACAGAAAATTGGTAAGACCAAAAGAAGTTATCCACAACAAACAGCTTTACGCAGTACGATAGCCGTTGACTGGGTGCCAGTAGACCGTTCTAAAAGTAATCCTGACCGGGTCTCGAAACAGCATAATGAAGTTTGCTCGCATGTCATTTACCATTTATTCGGGAGCAGCACAATTCAGCCGCTGAGGTTAGTCGGTGTTACTAGACTGCCAATTAATAGTAGATTGATGCTTACCGCTAGTGTCTGTCCAACAGCTGCATGGTTAAAGAAACCAAACAGAGCTCCGCTTCTGTTTGACCAATAACAAGCATTTAGAGGCAGCCAAGGTACCTCGAAAGCGTAAGGTCTCTTGGGCGCAAGGCATGCCCAGGTGCGCTGCGGGACGCCCCGTTATTCTGTTCGCTATTATGTTACAGCTACTAAAGGCTTGGAACACTATCCGTAGGGTGTATAGGTATGTGACATGATAGGGGGCGTTTAACTTACCCCGGCCTCCCTGTAGTTAAAGGAATAGCCTAGATCCACCTGCTTGACACCACCCCGCCTTAAGGACCTCTCAGGAATAAGTTTACTTAGGATGCTATACTATCCAGTTTTTTAAAGCAAAGAAGAAAACAGGGATATTAGCTTTATGTTAAATTACATGCTGGCAATCAGTCGTTCCAACTTAAACCAAGATAAATTTTGATACTATATATAGACCGGTTCTAGTAATATATCCCTCACACTTTAATATTACGCACTATGCTTCAGTTACTATGTTTAAGCCTCGATGTGCTACGTACTATTACTTGGGATAGATCTACTGCTGACCTTTCTTATGATTTAAAAAAATGGCTTTAAATGGTGTTCCCGAAGTGTCCCAGGTATATGCCACCAGGTAGGAAATGGATAACACATAATTGTATAAATGCTGTCAACTAGGTTTTGTTTATGACTTTAAAGAGATAGTTCTACCCCTTAGAAACCGCGTAATATTCCAAGCTAGGAATTCCATATAATTATGAGTCGATATGGCTAGGGCATTGTGTCTGGTAGTCGTCATAAGCCCGACACAACGCTTGGTCCTCAGCGCACTGTCATGCCATGTAAGATAACGTCCTCCAAGTATTCAGAAAAGATAAGTCTTACCGCTGTCTGCTTTCCTTTTGAGATTGGACCGGCCACTGTACCATCAGAAATACCACATGGATACTCAACACTACCGCCTCTAGGGTACTTAATAACATTGCAGACGGTGGCGTCACGAGATGGCTGACATCGCTATGGAAACGGGTTAGCTAGGGAATTCCTGAACGCAGAAAGGGAATAAATACTCCTGGGCAACCGCCCGCAGACTTGGAGCACGACTGTCCTAGGACAGTGGCGGTGAAAGCACCTATCGCGAGGAGTGATTGAAACTTCATTATGCTGGCTATGTCAGATGCGGCATCAATGATGCGGGACAGAGAGCTTCGAGGCGATTACAGTTTTATAGGAACACGACGGCGGCAAAGGTATAACAACCTTATTAACTCCTACTGCTGAAAATCATATGATGTGGCATTATGTTAAACTCTATAACCACTGTAAACCCTATAGACCTTGTAATATCCTGGTATATCGGAGATACCGACGGGCAGCTACCCTGTGCCCTTTTGGGATTTACCCCGTGACACAGGCTGCATTAAGACCCCACCCCCCCAAGTCGGACCACGTGTCAATATTGGCAAATTTATGCCCTTTTTGTAACGCTGGCAATTAACCGCCTTTTATAAACCAAAATATCCCAACCACAAAATATCAAGTCAATTCTTTAAAAAAATACTAAACAATTTAGGATACCGAAATATACCCTAGCTATGTTAAAAAAGGCAATTAATAAAGTCTTTACTGGTGTGTTACGACCTAACAAGAAAGCGACCAATGTAGCCCTGCCACGTGAGGCAGGACATAGACGGTATAACGCTTAATGGTCAGGGTGGCATAGGATGACTACCTTGGAACAGAACTAAGCAAAGGTTACGTGATGATTAGGTAATAGGTGAGCTGTATGCTAAGGAGACAGGTATTATATAGTAAAGGTGTAGGCCCTATACACCGAATATATAGAAGCCGCCCCTTGGAGGGACGGCAAGATATGATCTAAATCAGTACATGGACTAGACTAACCTGATTAGGCCTATATCTTGTTATAGTATTTTCGTAATTAACTCAAAACATATTCTCTAAATAACTTTTAGTATTTAACCTTAGTGATTTAATTAATAAAAAGCTTTATAAGCTGTAATAACGACCATTAACTATATAACTAATTACTATATAATTAATAGATAAATAATCTAAGATTACTAGTATTGAGTATTAACTTTTTTTTTCTTATAAGAAAAATCTTCTTATTAGATTATTAATATTTATAATAGTATTCCTAATAAAAGATACAGGTCTTAACGACTGGTCGTTAAGTGTCATAGGAAATTCCCCTCATGGCCAGAGGCCATATAGGTGGTGTTGACAGCAGTGCTCGTGAGGATCACTCGAGCATTGGTGGACCTTTTGGGTCGCTGGGTCAATTGGTTAGATTGACACGACGAGGTCTATTGTGACAGGCGTCACTGTCAGCGCCTGTTACATAGAGGCCTACTGGTTAATACCTTTATAAGCTTTAGTCTTATAATACACTGATATCTACTATTAACCCTTACCTAGTTAAGTGTCTCTGGCTAATTCTATTATATTAAGTTATTAAAATTAAAAAAAAACTATTTATAAATATATAATATAATGGTATTCTCATAATTATTAATTAACTTATAAAATATATAATTTATATTTTATACTTAGAAGCTAGTATAAGTAAAAGTTATATATATATATATATATATATATATATATATATATTAAATATATTGTTAGTAACTATAGATTACCTATAGGAATCATTTTATATAGAGATATATTATTTATATTAAAGCTTCAGAAATCTTTAATTTTATAACTTAATATGGACTATAAACTATTAACTATCTTTAATCTATAAACCGATAGTTAAATAGGAAATATTAATTGAATAGTTAAATTATATTTAAAATACTATATTAACTATAATTAAGATAATTTAGTATTATTCTTACTTATAGTCTAATTGACCTAAAATAGTATACTAAAAAAAGTATTTTAAACTTACTATTTTATCTAAATTATAGATTTTAACTAACTATCTCAAGAGAACTATAGTAACAACTATAAGCGTTAAAACCTATACGTAACTATAAAAATCTATAAAAACTCTCAAGTTAAATAACCCTAGATTTAGAGTTTTTAAATAATAAATAGGAAACGTGCTAATAACTGTAGGATTAAGAGACTAACCTTTAAAAAGAAAGATACTATATACCTTTTATATAGAAATATTAAGATAAAGTAACTAAGCGATAAGCTTAACTATAAGAAGCTTAACCTTTTTAAAATCCTTAGGAAACTTTTTAACATTAATTATAAACTTGACCTATTATATAGCATAAAAAGTTATTTAGTCTTTTATATTATACTCTTAAAACTAGTATTATTAAAGGTAAATATTAATAATTATATTATGATAGAATTAAGAAAAACTAAAGTATAAAGTTAAAAGAACTATCAATAGATATTATAAAAGTAATAAATAATATTATCTAGTTAAATAAAAAACTATAGACATAAGAATAATTTTTAGAAACTAGGTAAAAACCTTTAGTACTTTTAATAACTATTTTAAAAGTATTATAACTTATAGACAGACCTCCTTATAATAGTCTTAGGTCTATAAAATTCTTTTTAAGACTATAGGAACCCTAGTTAAAATTATTAAAGATACCTAATAACTATAAGTTATATACTACCTAGGACTTATAAGAATCTAAAGTAAAAAAAACTCTAAGCGACCTAAAAAGCGGGCCCGCCACTTGGTCTGTAACGGAATTAGCCTTAAGTATGAATGTCGCTCAGGTGACATTCCAACAAAAACGCTATCATCCTTATTAAGATTCTATATATTATAATAGAAAGTCTCTTATTAATACTTTTATATTTTTCTATAGGTCTTATAACTCTATAATTAATAACAAGCAGCCTTAGCTAGTTTTAATTATATCTTAGTAACCTTAATATAAAGAGTTATAAGCTTTTTATTAGTTTTCTTTTTTTCTTTTACTTCTTTTATTAGGTATTTAGCCTTTACACTATTAAAGAAGTTAACTAAAGAAATTAATAGAGAAAAAAGAAAACTTATAAGTATAAGCTATTAAAACATTATTATTAAACTTTTCTATCTTGATATAAGTCTAATAATAAAAGAACCTTTTACTAAAATTATAAGTTATCTTTTTATAGAAATATTAAGTATAAGATATATTAATACCAATAAAATAAGCCTTTATAAACTTTAGAAATATAAGATATTTATAATTCTTAATAAAGGTTCTTTTGGATTTTAAAATTTTAATATAACCTAATGTAGTATTAGTATTATAAATAAAATATAAAAATAAGTTTAATAAACCTTTAACCTAAGAGAAACAACCTACTTATATAGGTCTTAAGGATAAGACCTTTAGAGAGGAGACCTAATATTATAACCTAACAAGCAACGGCTGATATAGCCCTACTAAATAAGACAATATATAGGCGATAAAATACTTAAGAAGACTAAAGAGATAACAAGATAACTACTTTAAAATAAAAAAACTAAAAAAGAATATAGTTATATAATAATAAGGAAGGACTAATATATAATAAGTAGTCTTCAAGTAGAACTAATAAATATAAGATAGTCCTTTAATTAGGGTTAATATCTAGATATTAATCTTAATAAACTAACAATAAGACATAAGGATATTTATTTAAATATAGATAGGCTTTTTTTTTTAGCTTTTTAATAATTAACTCATAATATATTCTCTAAATATTATTTAGTATCTAACCTTAGTGATTTAATTAACAAGAACCTCTATAAGTTATACTTATAACCTTTAATTATACGACTAATTACCGCGTGATTAATAGACCTGTAAGGTAAGATTACTGTTACTGAGTATCGACCTCTACTTACTTTTAGTGGAAACCCTACTGATAGATATTTAACCGTAATATATAATAGATAAAGCTCTACTATACTGATCATAGCCTTAGCCTATAATATTTATTGAGATAGGATTCTTATATATAGTTTTCTTTTATTTTTTTCTATCTTTTTGTTTTTTCTTTTTCTTTCTATTAACCCTATATTTCTATACTCTAGATATATATCTCTTTTATCTAATTTTTATTTCTATCGACTTCTATTAATTTTACTATTCATATCAGGCCTTATGTATAGATATAAGAGATATTCTCTATAGGTCAGCCTTAATAGTTTATATATACTAGTACTATTTAATATCGAAAGATATCATACTATATTACCTTGCATTATAATAAATAGAACATTAAGTAGCTATTATTAATTGTCTTTTTCTGTTTGAGGTATAAATCAAAAAGAAATAAGCAAATATACCTATAATCTCTCCTTATTCTTTCTAATTACTTAGTATTTTAAAAGATAAAATATCTATTTTTAATTTCGTAAATTATGTTATAAATGCTTTATATAAGCTATTATAGAGAAAAAGTCTCTTTTAAGGTAGATTAAAGAAAAAGTCTCTCCCTATAGACTTTTCAAGACTAAATATTATATACCTTCAAGCGCCTTTATTCTCTTTTTACTTTTTAAGGGTTATAAGTTAGATACCTCTAGAGCGTTCTATTTCTTTTTCTTTTAGAAGACTAAAATTTAGGGACTTCTAAAGGCTTTTATTCTCTATTTTATTCTAAAGGTGAGGTTTAAAAGCCCCTAAAGGATTCTAGTTTTATTTTAAAGGCTAAAGCTCGAATAACCCTAACGGCTTTTTTAGTCTTACCGATATTGATATTTAATATAATATATTAGGAAAACCTTTCTATAGCTAGCTTATATCCTATACAGTAAATCGGCTGATTTATCCTGCTTTCCCCTATCGTTTATACTGTAATCTACCGTCCTGCTCGTTATACCTCTACCTACTACTACTTACCTCTCTTTTCTACCTTTCCCTGTCTACTCTACCCTCCTCCCCTCCCTCCCTAGCCCTAACCTGATCATGCCGGGGCCGTGGGATGGCGCTACTGCCGCTTGGTCGGTCGGTTAAGAATAGGTTTCCACGCATCTGACCTCGATATTTTGTTTTCTGTCAGCCAATACATCTATGTCAAGAGGCCGCTTCCTTGACTCACCGTGCTGTTGATTTCGATCGAGGCTTCTGTGGTGCTGCCTCTCTTGTGCTTGCAGTCAGCGAGCGATCTCATCTCCAGCGACACGACTGACTTACATTGTTGTCGATCTTGAAGTCGGCGTCTGCTTTGCCTGCAGTCGCTACCTCCATCATCTGCCTTCCGTCCGACATAATCCGAGCTGGTCGGTTAAGGGTTCACAAGCAGGACCGGGAACTTGGATATGATTATACAGGTCTTGAAACGATGGAGGGCAAAACCAGGGGTTGCCAGGCAATAGTTTCTCAAAAAAAATGGGCTTTAGTCTACGTTAGGGTCTACGACAGTTTTTACATCGGAATCGCTACAGTGACAACTTTCACGACGTGCCATTTGCGTTCGAGCAGCTTGAAGAAAAAGTGTCGAAGATGAGAAATGGAGCAAAGGGAGGGAAGAACAAGGGCAAATGCTGTCAAGTCCTCGTCTACGCCAGGTCCAAAGATCGGACCTTCTGGCGTAGTTCTGGTATTCTCGGGTCCCAAGAGTCTCCATGAGAAGATTAGGCGCAAAAGTATCAGACGGCTTTACAGCCGGCCGCCACAAAAATTTAAACGACCTCGTTCTCGCCAATTTTGGTCTGATTAGCAGGCACCATATCGTCATTAGGCTCTACAAGAGTCAATAGGTGGTCTTGAACTTGTCTCAAAACGGTACATGAGTCAACGACGACTATCTCCATGGCAAGAGAAGGGCGCTCGCTCTAAACCCGGAAGAAGAGAACACTCTTTGTCCGCTGTCAACATCCAAACACTGTCCGGCTTAGCGAACTCTGGCCGAATTACAATACTGTCTTCTCCGAGACAGACGACGCGTCTCGAATAACGACCATCGTCCCAATAACTCTTACCCTCAACGCCAGAAGCTGTAATCTATTCGTCATCAAGGCTTGTCCTGTTGCAGAGCGGAATAGGCTATAAAGTTGCTTGGGCCTTCTCCAATTGTTCCCCCAAACACCTTGTGGTCCTTTCCTATAAGATCACGCCCTTATCGTCGCGAAAGATGTAGTGTATTCTGTCATGTAACAAAACGATACCGTTAGTTACGTGGGCAGTAATAGTAGCTTATATATCGTGACCATCGAAGACTGTTACGAGGTGAGAGGCCATTGTACTGCGTTCGGAGCTTCTTCGGGTCATCACTCTCTAGCCAGTAGGGTAAGCTGGCTGAGTCTCGCTGCTTTTACTCACCCTCAACGATACTTGATGACCGGTGACTTTCCAGTACATACTGATTGGTTAGCTAGAAAAGAAATCGCTCCCACCTTGCGCTCTTGCTACTGTGTTAAGTAACACATCGACTAAAGTAACCATTTCGGTAAACTACGAGCAGGATTTCGCAAATGACAAACCAGCCCACTTTAGGAATAACCTCAAGTCAACTAACTAATTTCAAGGGAAAACTTAGGTTTGTTGCTCAGGATGGCATGCTTGATACATTATTATGCCTAATCTAACAAGGGTAGACAGTGATCCGTAATGTCCTTAGGAGACAAAAGCTAACAAGACATAACGTATAAGTTTACGTATTTCCTTTGAGGTGACTTGACGTAGTTTTTGTATGAAAGAACATCTTAACATTCCTAGCATATATTTGGACAACTAGAGCTGCAGCTGCCAGGACCCTAGATAACCAAGATTTATTAGTCGTCTTTGAATACATATATTCAGAGAGCGTAGGTCTTACGGCTTGTTTTCCCCAATAACACAACTAGATTTGTTAGCTTCCTCTCAGCGCTTAGAGTGACAACAGCACTTACACAGCTAGTTCCCCTTCCAGGGCAGCAACATCCTCCAATGGTGTCTCGCGGTCCTAAGCCAGGAAACTGAGAAAGACTGTTAGGAGCTGCAAACACCATCGTGGTAGCCCCAAGAGACAGAGTAAGTAAGTAGGTAGAGAACTTCATTTTAGTGTGTGATAAGAGGGTAGAAACAAAGTAGTTGATATTGATATAGAGCTACACTAATGTAAAGTAATCGCCCTTTATATATCTTACTTATAGTGGTTTTCTTCATATTTACTTATGATAATATTACAGGGTTATTAAAGTGAGTTATTACTCTTAAGCATCTTAGGGTCATCTTAGTAAAACGGCTGCTACTATTACTTAATTATCCTAATTTTAGCAGGTGTTGCCTACTGTGAAAGCACTACAGTCAGGGATAGAATCTTGTAGTGAGCAGAAGCTGAATCCTAGAGGTTCCTTATCTCTGGCGATTCCCTGTCCTAATGCCCCGCGTGCTGAAACAATTTGCTAACCTTGTTATTACACATTACACAACTATTAGGGCGCACTTTGTAGCAGACACGTACCCATCGTCCTGTGACACGCAATGAATGTAACCATGTACTATATGTTAAAACTTAATGAGGTAGGCCAGGAGTTAGTAGTATAACAGAGTTTAAGCTATTAAGGTTTCTACCCTTTAGTATACTACGTTACATAATAGATAACAATAGATTTGTAAATTGCTGAGGGGAGGAAGGGGGGCGTATTTCCATTAATTTACACAAAAGTTGTGAGAATCAAGGGGTTAATTGTTAACTTCTGTATAGCTGTGTATAAGAGAAAATATTACAACATATACTCTTATAATCGAGAACTAAACGTATATAAGACCACCTAGTGGGCACAATGCCTTTTAAATTAACTTAACGCATGGCATACCTAGAGTATACACCTTGTAAGTGCTCTAAAAGTAATTTTAAGCTAGCAAAGTGTGAAAGAGCTATGGTCAGGAATTGAACTATCGGAACGCGGTAATTGCGGATCCAAGGTGGGTCATATGACCACGATGAGGATCCACAACTGCCAGCACCTTCACAATGGGCTGCTCAACCAGCCCATCCACCTAGTCTTCTATACTTTTATCATTATTAACTACGTTATTCTGTACTATTTTCTAAGGCCTGTTTTGCCTATCTTTTTTAACAATAGTACCGCCTGTTTTTTATCACCTGCGTGATAAATCAACAGGAATAATGGTCTTAATAGGTCTTTTGTTAAACAGAAGCTGAATCTTGAAGATTCCTCTTGCTACGGAATATGTGTGATTCCCTTCTTAAATGGAACCCCGCACGCTAGCCACTGTCTGAACTTTGTATCGTTCGCGTGCAGTGTCGCACTCTTGGTGTGGCCGCTGTGCCGCGTCGCGCCACTATTGTCCTATACAGCTAGTGATATTAAAATCTTTACTATAAGAGCTTTAACTAACTAATGCAAGAACTTTAATTAACTAATGCAAGAACTTTAACTAACTAATGCAAGAACTTTAACTTAAGTTAAACTAACTTTTCCTATAATAACCCTATGGGGAGTACATGAGAATTTGGTAGTAGGTAAAATGCCAGTACACTTTTGGTCGGCTGCCAGTGCCAGTGGGTTAAACCCAACTAGGGAGGCATTGCCACTGTTCATAACTCAGGCGAAAAGCGCCCTTTTTGCTGCAAATCCATAATAGACGCACATTATGCCTAAGATAGAGCCCTCTTACCTGACTTTTGAAGAATGCTAGCTACGCGTATGGTGAGTTTTCAACGTTACGTAGCTTTTTGAATCCTAGCCTTCTCATTAGTCAGATAAGTCAAATGTTGTTGTAGGCAATTTCTAGCTGGTGCTGACATAGCCTGTTTGCTAAATAGGTTTAACCCACTGGCAGCCGACCAAAAGTGCACTGGTACTTTGCCGGCTAACTGAGAGTCTAGACTGTATGGTGTCTTTAGGTTCTCAGAAAAACCAACTTGTAGTTATAATTTATTCCGAGTTTTTGGTAAACTCTATATACACCACTTAATGATTTCTTGCTGATAACCTGTCTTCCTTAGATGCCAGGAGTATCTCTGTCACCAAGAGCAAGTTCAGGATCGATAGATGGGTCCCTTTAAGCCTTCTTGCCTAGTTTAAGTATATCTCTCCTGTACTATACTTAATAATCATCATGCACCTATGGTTTCTAGTGTCATAGAACTGTTATAAGCCATAAAACATCTATTGCGCTATCCATGTCACGCATGGGCGGGCCCTGTCAGAAGGCTTGCAAAGCCAAATAGTCTCAGCGAATAAGAATTATTGGGGCAAGGACAACGGGAAACCTCCCCCCTTATAGGTACTAACTCTTGACGTCCACGTCCTGCTAGCACCATAGAGACCGGGGATGCAAAGGAGTGTGAAAACCTGCTTGTCGACATGTCGCTCCAGAAGCTTCCATTGCGCGGCATGACAAACATCAATCTGCCGCTGTGCCTTGTCCTCCAAGTTCGCTGCCACTTATTTCGAAAGGTTTTGGTGACACCAAGAAAAGGCGACTGGGAATAGCACGAAAAATCGATGCTAAGAGCGTAGTCAACTATTGTGCTATATCCTAAAGGCAGGTATAGTTGCAACATCTTGCTAAGGGGGGCCAACGTGATGGGTCACGTCACTCTACCGGCCCCCTCACCCTTTGCCAGGCCTTGCCTACTTTGTCCACGTCAGCCCACCTCGCGGTGCTTCTCTCTTCCAAATCAGCATCAGAGATCACCAATACGATAGTATTGCTGCTACTTCGCCGTTTCTCACACACCTTCACATCCATAAGCTGCTGATTTCCTCTGCACTGTCAGCTTTTGTGGTCAATGTTACGCCCTAACAAGTGAAAGGTAATGTTACCCCACTGGGCAGGACAAGATACAAACGGCACATTATTTGATTAATTAACATTATTATCCTACACGGTTTCATCCGCTTTCGCCTGCAGCCTGTTACGGTCAGTATACTGACAGTATCATTTCTGCTAACAGTATAGCTGAGGTTGATATACTGTAGGCTTCTGTAATTACCCGGTGATCAGTCATGTGGTCAATGGTTGAGGTAGTAGCTCTTATAGCTTATTATCAATAAATTACTACGTTGGATCATAAATAGACACATGATTTCCACCCTAGCGTACCCTCGCCCACCCAGTGCCTTACCCTTAAAGCAGCGCCACAGGGTAAGCCTAAGGAGAGCTTTAAACAGAGGATCCGTGGAATATAGTTGCCATTGTTTTGGTTTCCATGTCGCCTTTGATGATCACCTAGAGACCTTGGCTTTAAGTACTCTTGCGAAGAGATTAGATTGCAAATCATGAAAACAAAGAGTTTGAGCATTGCACTTGGTAAAACGGCTGGTTTATTCTTTTTTCACACGAGTCGGCCGACGTTGTTCCTGTTGTGAGAGCACGTGAGATAATTTCGGGAGGTGAGTTATTGAAACCATTCTTCAAGTCTTCCATGCCTCATAACCCGCTTGATATAATCACAAAACAGGACCCTAAAGACCTGTTTTCAGCCCAAACGTAAATCTAGATATATTATGGTACAGCGGAATCTTCTAATCATCCTTTTGCGTTTTCATTTTCAAGGGGCCGAAAAGATAGTCCCAACACCAGTTCTGAGAAGGCTCGCGAATGGTTTAAAGCCACTACGCGGAGCACCCGGCGACAAAAGCAACAAGCGAACAAGAAAAGGACTCCCTTTGGTCCTAAGTAAATAGCTTTTCAGTTCCAACCCGACTAAAATATCCACAAATAAGGACACTATTGTTTCCTCTTGTTAATGTGAATCGTAAGTTATCTGTTCCTTTGATCCACTTTCAAGTTGCCCTGTCTAAAACACCTCAATTCCATGTGAGGAAATAAGAGGAGGATGCAAAAAAGGAGGTGGATCAGACAAGCGCAGCAGTAAGACCATGGTCCGCGATCCTGTGTAGACCCCAGCCAAGAACGTCGCCTGCTGAGCCTGCTGAGTCGTCTGTTTGTTGCTTCAAACGACCGCCACAAACAACAGGGGCATTTGTCAAATATTATCAAGCAGTGGCACACGCGATTCCCCGTCACAAATACCAACGCTGTTACGCCGACGCCCCTGCGCGTGCACATTACCCACTGACAAGTCTTTCCATACCCCAAAAACCTCGAATATCCACGGTCTGTAACTCAACTACCCCACTTGCGAGCCACCCCCATATCCGAGCCACCATCACCACCACTTTCACCACTTATTTCACCACCTCTGCCGCCCACCTATATGCAGCTTTTGGCCTTGCTGGATAGTTTGGATACGCTGGATTCATCAGGACTATCTATATCACCGATATCTAGACTTTACGGCCGCTGGATATCCCATATAGTGCTAAAGGTGCTGTTAGGCGATAAGCGGACCTTTTTTCGCTTGTATTGCTGTAGGTCCTCTAACTGGCCCTTTAGCTGGCAGACCTTTTGCTCTAGAAGTACCCTTCTAGTTGCCTGCTTATTATACCCCTTTTATATCTTTCTAGATAGGTAATAAATAGTATAGGTATCTATCTTATCCTTATCTAGCTGGGTTAACTAGTATATTTAATACTGAAGATTAGTAGACCGATGAGGGGTTAACTATAGGATGATAGATATAGCTTTATCCTACTGTTAGCTGTTAGACTGGTTAGTCTGCTGGCTGGTCTGTTAGCTGGATAATAACTTTAATACTAATAGGCTAGATAGAGGTCACTATATAGATATTAGCTATAGTCTAGTTGACCTCTAGCTTCTTCTCACGTTTTAGGCTGTTATAGATATATCTTTAGCCTTTATATAATAGGCTAAAAATACCTTTTTATTAATAATAGCTAAATTAGTAACCTAATTATCTAGATATCTAACTGTCACAGGACAATAGTCGGCCGGCAACACCTAGAGACGTGGCAGAGAGTGACGCCTAAGCGTCTAAGGGGCCTAGCGGTGCAGATAAATATTGACCTGCTTTAAGTTTAGTGTAGTGTTTCAGCAGGCAGGGCCATCTCATATAACCACCTATAAGGTGGCTATTCCCTAGCTAAAGGCTGGCGATAGCTAGGTTAAAGATTAACTTTTATTTGATATAAGACCTATATTTAATATATTTACTATTAGCAATATAAGACTATTATAATTCTAATCCTTCTTTATTTATTTAGTCTTATTATAATAGACTTATAAAATCTTTAGTAATAACCTTTTAAATATAGGTAATACTTTATCTGATAGTTAAAGCTCTACTTAAAACCTTAACTATAAGGCTATTCTTATTTATCTTTAATAGCTAAAGCTTAAAATAGTATTAATAAGATAATATATAACTAAAACTATAAGGAAAATATTTATTAACCTTATAAAGAAGATAAAAGACCGTTAATCTAATAGTAATTTATATTTTAAAAATAACAAAGACTTTATATATAAGAAGATTATTAAACTTAAACTTAAGATAAGTCTCTATTTATAAAAAACCCTAGATAAATAATCTATAGGCTGTAATTTTATCTATACTAAAAAAGTTTAAAAAATAAACAAAATAAATTCTTTTAGCCTAAAACTAAATAGATAACGATTATTAAGTAAGATAGGACAGATATATAGCTTTTCTCCTAAAAAGAAAAACTAAAGATTTTATATATTTTTTAAAATAAATAAAAGACCTTCTAAAGAACGCTATATACAATAAACCTAATATTATACACTCTATAGTAAAAATATAATAACTAGAAAGCTAAAACTCTAAATAGTTCTATACCTATCTTAACTTATTAAAAAAGAAATTTATACCTAAACCTAATAAAGAATAAGTATTAAAATTTTATTACTAATTAACTAGTAAGTTATAAGATATAATTTAAAAGACTACTATTAAGCTTTTTAAGACTAAAATAGAAATAGTTAAGTTAGCTTAAAAAATCTAAAAAACTCTCTATAAAGATGATAAGAGAGAGAATACCTATTAAAAGGTTAGTAAAAGATTATTAGAAAAATATAAATATAAAGATAACTATATAGATAATAATAACTATAATAATAATAAATAGTAAAACTAAAGTAAAGAATACTATTATTACTATAAATAGAGGTATATTACCTAAAACTATCGTTAGAAAAAAAAGATATAAAGCTAGCTATAGCTATAGTGTAATCAGCTATTTCTAAGCTAGTAAAAAAGGAGGAGGTAAAATAAGTCCGAGAACTTTACCCTATCTAGAAGTCAGGATAGCACCCTAATTCTATACCCTAGCTAAGGTAAAAGGCTATTAAAAAGTTCTTAAGATATTCTATAATTTAGATCTAAAAGTAAAATATAATATTATTTCTTATAACTTTATAAAATGATATAGCTTAAAAAAAGTAAAGTAATAGATATTAATATTATAAGTAGTAAGAAATATAAAAATCCTTACCTATAGTATATATAAAGTCCCTTTAATTATTATTAATAATTAGAAAATAACTAGATATTTTACTAAAAACTATATAATAGTAGACTAAGATCTAAGGCTAAATAGTAGCCTAATTCTATTATTTATAACGATAATTAAAGACCTAAAAATCTATTTGAAAGATTGAAACTAGACCTAATGGTTTAAGATAGCTAGATAGTAGGATATAGAAGTATTTAAGGGCTGTAAATTTATTAAAAAAGTATAAATAGAAGCCTATATTTATATAGTGGTGGCCCTACCTAAGATACTTTTATTTCTACTTAACCTTAACAAGAGGGGAAAAAACATTAGTAAAATCCCTCTAGAATTAAAGTTAATACGGAAAGTGCTTAATCTCTAGAATATATTAGCTATACCACTATATCGGTTAATAGACTATAGAATTAATCTTATAGATAGAACTAAGGCATCTTAAGGCCTAATTTACACCTTTTTACTAAGAGAACTTTAAACCTTATAGAAATATATTAATAAGAATATTAAGATAGACCGTATTAAAAGGTCCTAAAGTATAATAGGGATACTAGTAATCTTTATTCCTAAAAAAGATAGTTCTCTCTACTTATATATAGACTATTAAAGACTAAATAAGGTTATAGTAAAAGATCGCTATCCTTTACCCCTAATTTTAGAGATCTTAAACCAGATTATAGACGTTAAGTACTTCTTAAAGATTAACTGAAAAGATATCTATTATAGGGTATAGATTAAAGAAATATAAATAGAAAACAGCCTTTAGAATACATTATAGGCTTTATAAGTATATAGTTATACCTTTTAGGCTAATAAATACTCTAGCGATACTCTAAAGCTTTATAAATATTATCCTTAAGAGACTTATAGATATAATGTATATTATTTATCTAAATAATATACTAATATTCTCTTAAGATAGAGAGTTATATATAGAGTACTTACTATAGGTCTTATATTATCTAGAGGAGTATATACTATATATAAACCTAAAGAAATATAAGTTCTATAGGTAGTAAGTAGAGTTCTTAAGGTTTATCTTGTCTATTAATAAGGTATCTATAGACCTAAGTAGAGTAAAAGCAGTATACGTCTAGCTAAAGCCTACTATCTATAGAGAGATCTAGGTCTTCTTTAGGTTTTATAACTTCTACTAGAGGTTTATATATTAGTTTACTAAGTTATTAATACCTTTATTAGACCTTTTTAAAGGATATTAGAATAGTAAAAAGCCAGGAGAGGTTAGGTTAAAGTTAAAGGAATAAGTGGTATTTAGAAGCCTAAAACTTACCTTTAAATTAGTATTACTTTTCTATCATTATAACTCTAAATTACCTATATATATAGAAATAGATATATTATATTATAAAGCTATAGTAATACTATTATAAGAGTAAAATAGGCTATAACACCTAGTAGTATTTTAGTTATATAAGCTAAAAGGGATAAAGTTAAATTATAGTTTACCTAACTAAGAGATACTTATAATTATTAAGTTATTTAAAACCTAATAATATTATATTAATAAAATAATCCAACTAGTAGAGGTTCTAACTAATTATTAAAACCTATAATACTTTACAAACTAGAAACACCTTAATAATAGATAAGCAAACTAGTATATTAAGCTAGTATTTTATAACTTTATAATTTAGTATTAAAAAGGTAAAAGAAACCCTACCAATAGGCTAATAAAAGGGCCAGACTATTATACTAAATATATAGTAAATATTAAACTACTAAAAGACTTAAAGTCTAAAATACCTTTTTAAAGAGATATAGTAAGCTAGATAAAAATACTAAGTGTTATATATATATAGGCCTTCACTAAAAGCTAGACTAAAATATCAGCTATAAGTAAGGATATCTATCCAGAGAAGGCCTTGGAGCTATTAATAGAAACTATCTACTACTTATAAGTAAATAATTAGAAGGCTAAATAGTGGTAAGATATTATTAAAAAGTAAACCGGCGGCCTATAGGTATATAGAGATAGCCTAGTATACTATTATAACTAGTTATTTATTTTATAAAAAGCTACCTTAAGAGGAGAGATAATCTCTTTATATTATAATAACCTTTTAGTAGGCTAGTTTAGTAAGGATAAAACCTTAGACCTATTTTATTATAAATTCTAGTAGCCTAAAATAACACTAGATATTAAGGAATATATTAGTAGTTATAAGGTCTATCTTTATATTAAGGTAAAAATATATAGACCCTATAGAACTCTATAATTATTACTATTTCTAAATAGGCTTTTTAAGGAGGTCTCTATAGACTTTATTACTAAACTTCTAGCTATATAGATAGATAACTAAAAGGTCAATATTATCTTAATAGTTATAGATTAATATACTAAGTATTATATATATATTATAATAAATATATCTATAATAGTTAAACAACTTATAGAAATACTATATAATAAAATAAAATTATGGTTTAAAATACCTAAAGGTATAGTCTTTAACTGAGGATTAATTTTTATAAGTAAGTATTAGTTAAACTTATATTTTTATTTTAAGATTAAGAGAAGGCTCTCTTAGCTTTTTACCCTTAAATAGATAGCTAAAAAAGGTAGTAAATAAGGTTATAGAATATTATTTTTACTATTTTATGATAGGCTATAAGCAGTATTAGTCTAGTTTACTATTAATAGCTAAAATTATAGTAAATAATATAAAAAATATAATAATAGGTTACAGCCTATTTAAAGCCTTAATAGGCTACTCTCTAGAGTTTTATCTAGCCCTTAAGGATAAGATCTAATAAGAAGAGATATAAGGTATATAAGACTGCTTAAGAAAACTATAATAGCTATAATAAGCCTTAAAGTAAACCTAGCAAGAGGCTATCTAAAGACAGATAAAAGCCTATAATAAATACCACTAAATAATAATATTTAAAAAAGGTAACCTAGTCTTATTATTAATAAAAAACTTATATTTCTAGACAGGCTAATAAAAACTAGTATTAAGGTTTATTAGACTATTTTAAATTATTTAGCTAATAGGTAAATAGGTATATCGCTTAATACTTCTATAAAAATATAAAAAGATATATAATATATTTTATATTAGCCTACTAGAACTATAGAGGGGAATATTAAGAAGTCACTAAGACCTATAATTACTAGACCTAAAGAATAATAATTCTAAATAAGAACTAGATTATATTGTTAATAGCTAAAAAATAAAGGATAAAACGTTCTATTTAGTTAAATAGACAGGTTAGCTAATAAACTATAACTTATAGGTTAATAGTAACAATATGTAAAGAGCTTAAAAAGCTATTAAAGACTATAAGAAAAGCTAAAATAAAAAGATAAAAAAACTAACTAATTATTTACTATTAAGTAACCCAGAAATAAACAAAAAATATACTAAAGGATATATTATTAATATAAATAAAACATAAACTAAATATTAGTAAAAAGATATAAATAAATAAATAAATAAACCACTAAAGAGTATTATATCTTAAGAAATCGTTAATAGAAAATAGGCTAAACCTTTTATAAACCACTATCTTGTCAATGGGAGGTATGTCACTAGGGTGAAGAGTGAACACGCTGCGTCCTTGAAGATAGGTTGTAGTAGTTGTGTATGCTAAAAGCTGCCTTCTCCCTTTACCTACTCCTCCCCTTTTTCTTTTATAGGCGTATGCGTTGCGTATTAGCCCTTCCTTTGCTTAGACTGCCTTATACAATATATGTGGCCCTATAACGCTGGGCCGCTTGCTTTCTTATATGTAATATAATGTCTCCTCCTCTAGGGTTTCTATCCCGGAACCCCTAGATAGTTATATCTATACTCCCTGCTGTTTTACTCTGTGATGGCTTTATAGTCTGGCGTATGCTCTATAGGTGCCTGCTTCCTCACTATATAGTTATATAGGTTGTGCTGTTTTTTTTCTTTATCTCGCTATAAGGGTGTCCCTTCCTATTATTTAATAACCGTTCCTTTCTTTAATATCGCCCTATTAGATTTTTTATTACCTATATAAGGGTGATTTCTTTCTAGCTGGTTCTTTTTTTTTCTTTTCTTTTTTTTAAACTATTATTAATATTATATATTACCCTTTTACTAGATCACTATATTATTACTACTTATTGTTATATAGTTATTGCTTTTTACTATATTATTATTCTGTTTACTAATCGTTATTACTTTTAGTAATAGCGCTATATTACACCACTATCTACTATACTATTACTATAAGCGATCCTTTTATACTATATACTATACTTATCTTGGTTATTTACTTACTTATATTATAGACCCTACTTATTATTTATAATATTACCCTATTTTTATTATATATACTTATACCCTATATATACACCGCTTACTTACTAATATTTGATAGATAGCTCTTGCTTATAACAACAGTAAACAGAAACAACAGTATAAGGTTTATACTTACGGCCAGGTCTATAATATACCTTATACTCTATATATATACTACCTTACTATTAATAAGAATATTAAGTAATACTTAAACCAAGCTGGTATATTATATAGTTTAAGCTGCTTAATTATTATTCACTTACTCTCTAGGCGTTAGTACCTACTACACCCACTACGCTAACAGTAGATATACCTATCCCGGTCTAATAGGCTTCTTACCTACACTATATATTTACTATTTATACCTTACTTACTTATTACTAGATTCCTACGGCTATACTACCCTACTACTATGTCCTTAATACTGCTATATATACCTAGGCTATAGCCCCTACTAATACCGATAATACTGCTAAGGTATATCTCCCTTATTACTCCTTCTATATACCTAAGCTGACTGCTAGTAGCTCTATAACACCTTCTGTTTTACTGGTGGTAACTTTTAGTGTGTTCTAAAAGCTTTTAATATAACCATATAAGCTGCTGGTGTTGTTGTTTCTGTGTCTATGCCGCTTGCCCCTTCTGCCGGCGCTACTATACCTCACTATACGGCCGCTCTGCCTGCACTGCCCCCTACTATACCCCTTGACACCTTTACTATACCTATAGTGTCTCTCCTTAGCTTTAACGTTAAACAGACAGGTTACCTTATTAATATCTTTAAGATCTTTACCGCTATATATATATATATGTTGAATGGTCTTTCGTACATCGATATACCGGTAAAACGTAGGGGTGAATCAACATATATTCTGGTGACTGAACAGACTATTCTACTTGTCATCATACAAGCAGTCATATACTGCCTCGTACGCCTTGAGTTATTCGGTTATACAATATGTCTTCCCCTCATATTCTATGACCGAGGGCCGAGTATCCAGTCTGTGCCCTCATGACGAGTCGTGCTCGTCGTACAAGCAATAAGTCCCATAGGCGTCGTACGATCATGTGATATTGTTATTCCAACAATATATATATATATTATTTTTCTTTCTACTTATATACTGCTCCCTTACTCACTTATAGTAGTACTATAACGGTACTACCGTTAAGGCCAAGGTATACACCGCTACACTTGCTTTAGCTACCGTATATATAGAGTATAGTGACACCGCTAATATTGAGCCGCTTATGGAGGACAAGGATAATATACTCTCTAAGCAGGAGGACGTTGCTCCTAAGGAGGAGGTCGTTGATCCTAAGTATCTCTATCGCTACAGTAGTAAGAAAGGTTATCTCCCTTACTAATCATACACTACTGGGGCATTACCTCTATAGTGCTTAGATGATGCTTATATACTACTAGGTTATAGCCCTCCTTTAGTTAATTTTTACTTAGATAATACTTTTAAGCTATACTTTACTTGTTTTCTACTTTTATTATAGCTGATACCCTTAGTCTATAGACCTTAGTTGTTAGGCCTATACACCCTCAACGTTACTATTTTAATACTCCTTTAATACTTATACTTATCGATAAGTAATTAGCTCTTAATATAATATTATGGTTTCTATATATCTTCCTTACTGCTATAGCCTTTCTATTAGACCAGATGTTGTCTATACTTTATTGGCCCCTAGTGATTTATAATTATGTCTACCTTATAAAATAATTCCCCCTTAACTTTATTACTCGGTAGCTGCTTTAGTAGTACGTTATCCCTACTCTAATATGGCTCTAATAGGGAGATTAGAAAGGTGTTATAAATTCGATATTAGGACAAGATATCTAGTTGGTATGCTAAGTTATATAGCCTAATAATACTAAGTATACAGAAAGGTCCTAGCTATTTATCTATAAGCTTCCTGTTTAGACGCTTCTATTTTATATTCTTGCTTAATAGAAACACCTAGTTGTCTACTATGAATTATTTAGAGACCCTTTTTTTGTTATAGGCCTAGGTCTAGCAAACGCTTGCTTTATATAGTAGTAACTTAAGCTTTAGCCGTTTAGTGTAAAGCCGCTATATCTTTTCTTTAGCTAAGATATTTACTAATATTACCTCTATAAAGCCTATAATACTAGTAGATAAAGGGAGGTCTTATCCTATTAGCGCTTTATTTAGGGATATACTAATTAATAAATAAAGTATATTATTATATATAAACTAGGCTAGGTATAGTTGTTAAGCCTAATCTGCTTAGTTACATATATAGAAATAGTAGAGGTAGTACTTAAGGTTGTAATTCTATCTTTCTATCTATCTATCTATCTATAGGTGAAAGGCGGTATTTAGGTGCCACTTAACCCTGAGTAGGTAGAAGAGATGGCTCTAGAACTTACTTATAAATAGTGTACCTCTGTCTAATATAATCCCTTCTAGAATCCTAAATATTAAGAACACCTAGGTAAAAAGTAAATCAGCTAGGCCGCTTATTATAAGCCGTAAGGTGGTAGGGATATAGATACTATATTTTATAGACCGATTAATAACTACTAGGATTAAGTTATAGCGTTTATACCCTAATAGTATGATTAAAGCTGGAAGGCTAATGATAAAATCTATTAATATTTCAGTATAGCGGTACCTTAACATCAATAGTAATATAAGGTACCTATAGGGGCAATAGTGCCACAGCTTTGTTTTCTAGTATACTATATATATATTAATATATCTCTTTACATCTTTTCTTAACCTATCCTAGTAATAGCTCTATTATAGCAGCTTAATTGTCTTGTATACGTTAAGATATCTAGCGTATTATACGTTATAACAGTCCTCTATAACCTTCTTTCTAATTCCTTCTACCTATAGTATATATACCTATATACCTTTATATAGTAGTCCTCTTATATTAATACGCTAGGCTTTCTTGTTACTTTTACCCTTATTAGGCCTAGCTTTATTATTTTACCTTTACCTTTTAGACCACTGCTCTTTTACTATAAAGGTGTCTTTTTATTATAACTAGAGTAAGATAGTAATTATTAGCTCTACTTTAGCTCTTGTTATTTTAGGGTTATATTAAAGATCGCTTGCCTATAGAACATATAATTCACAACTTACAGCTCTAGCGATAGGCTTAAGCGGTTAGCCCTCCGCTCTATTGCCTCTCTGGCGCCTGTCTTATGCCCCCTAGTTGCTCCTTTCTATTTAGTTAGGCTGGGGTTAGGTATCTACCCCTAAGTCCTAGCCCTTTATGCCCTTATAAACCTCCTAATTATCTCTCTTAGCTCACCGTCTCCTTATTATTATAGCGACTTTTAGTGGCTCCTATACTTCTTCTATACGCTATAGCTGCTTAAGGGCTGCTTTAACGCTACTATCTAGCTCTTTTTTATTATCACACTCTATATAGTCTAGTCTTCTTAATAGCCCGTCTATTAGATTCTGTTCACCTGACTTAAACTTAATATTAATATTATATACTATAATATCGTTAAGCTAATACAGCTATTATAGGTTTAGGCGTTTCTTAGTATTAAGGAATTAAAGGTTGAAATGGTCTATCTAGACCTCCATGGTACCTCTATAGCCATTAATATATTAATGTTAGTTCTATAAGCTGTTAATAATTATAAATAGCTCTATGTCGCCTATACTATAGTATGTTTTTATACCTTACAGCTTCTATAATTAGAATATAATTAGATACTATCTTCCTTTATAGAGCTAGGTTAATACTGCTCTAATCCTGAATTTTAAAGCATCTATATAGATGGCTGTGAGTAGCGCTGGGTCAAAGTGTCACAGTATTGGCGCTTTACTAAAGGCAGTAATGAGTTGCTTAAACATAGTAACTGCCTCCTATAGGAGCTCTAGCTGCTCTTTTCTGTTCCCCTTAAGCTTATCTATAAGGGGCATAGCAATCTTAGAGTAGTTCTTAATAAACCGCCTATAGAACCCTAAAAACCCTAGAAATATCTATATATCCTTTATGCTTTATAGTAGTAGCCACTACACCACAGCTTTAATACGGTTTTACTCTATAGAGATACCGTTAACAGAGATAATAAATCTTAAGAATCCAATTATTATCTTATAAAATTCACACTTCTTAACGTTTAAGTAGAGCCCCTACTACTCTAATCTTGCCAGGACGCTATAGACATACTGCTTATATTCCTTAGGGTTATTACTATACATTATAGTATTATCTAAGTAGATAATAGAGACTATATCCATTACGCCTATAAGGGCCTTATTAATATACACTTAAAACGTTACTGGCATGTTAGCTAATCTAAAAGGTATAACAAGATACTTAAAATACCTATAACAGGTGTAAAAGGCTGTCTTCTACTCATCACCCTTACAGATATATATCTAATAATATATATTCTTAACGTCTAGTTTTATATAGATTTTTATATTACTAAGATAGTCAAGATTTTATTAGTTAGTGGTAAGAATATATAGCCTCTTCAAGTTACCTTATTAAGCGTATAGTAATTAATATAAAGTTACAGCTTGCCTTCTTTCTTTAGGACAAATAGGATTAGGGCGCCTGTTAGGCTGGTTAATGGCTAGATCTATCCTTTTGCCTCCGCCTTTATTAGGTAATTAGATAGCACCTCTAGCGCTCTTATGGATAGGGCATAGAGCGGTCCCCATAGGGCATCTACTCCCTCCTCAAGCGTAATATAGTGCTTATATATAGAGTGTTTAGAAAGGCTTGTTACCTTACTCTTTAAGAATAGTTCTTTAAAATCCTTATACTTAGTGATCTACTGCCCCTATTTCCCCTAGCTTGTTTCCTTCTCTAGTATTAATAGGGCAATATAAAGTGTATACACTATAGCTATGACTTAGAGGTGATAAAGCTCCTTCTTTAAGCTTATAAGCCTAATAGTCCGCTTATAGAAAGGGTATCACTATCGTTTTACCTATCAGTCTACTATAGGGTTTACTTCCTTTAACCACTTTATACCTAAGATAAATGTTAGTTACTATAGCTCTACTACTATAAAGCGGTATAGCTAATATTATATAATACCTCTACTGTCTATTACCTTAATATAGAGGTAATAGGCTTCCATCGTTAGGATCAACCTATTGTCTATATCTATTAATAGGGGTAATAGGAATATATATAGCTATTTTTTCTTTTTTCTAGCACGCTTATTAACGGTATATTTACTTTTAATCTATAGTTAATAAGCGCCTTTATCGCTACCTATATCTTACTTTATTACAGTATAAGCGGGATCTTAACTCGGCACTCTTAGCTCTATACCCCCCTTATAGCAGTAACTAGGACTTTGCTCGCATTAGTGGCTCCTTTACTGTAATTTCGCTATATATACCCCTTCTTACTATACCTCCTACAGACTACCTCCAGGCAGCTATTAGCATAGTGTCCCTTTATACCACAGGAGTAGCATGTTCCTATCGACTTCACTACTTATAGACACTCTTTCATAATATAGCCTTACTCCCTATAGTTATAGTAGCTCTTAGAGGCGCCCTGCTTTATACCTTTACGGTATATCTAGGGCGTTATACCTTAAGAGCTATTTTACTCTCTAGACATTTATAGTTTAGGCCTATTATATCTAAGCCTACACTATAAGTCCTATACTTATTTAATACGTCTTGCCAGCAAGATCAGTTAAATATATATCTTTAGGAGTACTAACTGTAAGCTAATAGCTTAACGTATACTGGGTTATAGCTTAGTTAGAAGGGATAAGATATACTGCTCCTTAGGGATATTATAAGGCAGCTCTATCTCTATTGCCTTATACTCTATTAGGAAGTGATTAAGGCTTTAGGTTAATCCTTGGTATAAGCGGTCTAGCTGGAGTATTATAGCTACCGTATAGCTCTCTAGATCTGATATCTGGTCCCTAAGGAACTCCTTTAAGGCCTCCTATATTTAAATTATAGTGGTTGTTAAGCCCTTTTTCTCCTTTATCAGCCGCCTTATCTATACTACTTTAGTATAGCCCTATAAGTAGCTAGTTGTAAAAGCTATCTTATTATATTTATTATAAGTTTATTTTTACTATAGCTTAAATTATATATAACAGTTAAATAGGAATACCTATAGATCTCTATAGGATTTACTAAAGTAGGTTAAGGTAGATAGAGATAACAGCTTATAGAGATATAAACTGTTGTTGGGGTTAGTAATAGTGATTATTATAGTGCCTATAATATCCTTACTTTAGGCTACTCTCTATACTTATGGCCCCTTACAGGTGAGAGGTTGCTAGGGGTCCTTTACTATCTACCAAGCATGGCTACTGCTTTATAGTTGCTTGAGCTCTTTGTGTTATCAGTATATACGGTCCTTATGCCATACGATATATAGCTCTTCTTCTAGCTGTCGTTCTTCTCCTTATAACATCTCCCTTCTTAAGGACAAGCTAGAGGTCATAGCGCTCTAAAGGGATAAAAAGGCTATAGGTGGTAGGGGTATATCTGGGTTGGTTGCTGTGTTATTAATGCGGTCTCTATGCTCTGGCGTATAGACCTCACGGGTGATATAACAGGTGTTTACAGGCATATTGCTCCATAGGCTAGTTAAGGTAGGTAAAGCTTTTAGACTATCAATAGGAGATATATCACTAGGGTAAAGAGCGAACACGCTGCATCCTTAGAGATAGGTCGTAGTAGTTATGTATACTAAAAGCTGTCTCCTCCCTTCGCTCACTTCTCCCCTTTTCCTTTTATAGGCTTGTGCGCTGCATACTAGCCCTTCCTTTGCTTAGACTGCCCTATGCAATATGTGCGGCCCCACAACGCCGGGCCGCTTGCTTTCTTATGTGCGACATATCCATAGTATTAATATAACGTTAAATCTACTCTAGATAGCTAATAAGCCACCTATCTATTACTAAGATAGAAAGGTTTTATTAAATAACTAAGATAAAGTCGTTATATACCTTACGCTTATATAACTACTATATAATATAGCCTTAGTCACTAGAGAGTAGATAGAGGTTATTTTAGTAATTCTTATTACTTATGAATAATAAATATTATAATAAACCAGCTATAGTATAGTATTTATATAGTAATAAGCTAGTAATTAGAGGTATAAAATATTAATCTAAACATAATGTATAATTATTAATATATAATACCAAAAGATATTACTCTTTACATTATAGAATTTATCCTAAGGTTAATTATTAGCTAATAGCTAAAGAGAAGATAGAAAAATATTATATATAAGGAATTCTTTTAGAGGCCAGATTAACCCACTCCTTATAATACTATATATTAGCTATATAGAAATACTATAGAAAGATAGTTAATATATTAGACATCGGTTTATAAATATCTTTAAGTTTATTATATTAGATTTAGTATATAGCTTATATAAAATATATATAATATATCTTAATAGTTACCTAAGATTATTAGGGAATACTAATAGATAAAATATTAATAAAGAATAATCTAAAAAACAGCTAAAGTTAGATATTAGAATATAACTATTAGTCTATATACTATACTAAATATAATATATACTATTATCTAAGGTAAAACTATGGTAAAAAATAAGCGGCTAGTTAATAAGACTATACTTTTTCTACTAGTTATTATAGACCGTTCTAATATAAGATAGATATAGCTAAGACGTTATATAATTATCTTTTTTATAAGCCTTAGGGATTTCTAAAGGAGAAGGTAGAGTATTATTACCCTCTCTATTAGGACTAAGGCCCTTAAGGTTAGATATATGATATATCTTTATAATAAAGACGATATTATTGATAAAATAAGTGTTGGAATGTCAACTGGGCGACATTCATACTTAAGGCCAATTCCGTCACGACCAAGTGGCGGGCCCGCTTTTTAGGTCGCTTAGAGGTTATGAGCCCAGATGCCTCAGTGGTTAGGCCGACCACATGCGTGTTTTCCCCGCACGCTTATGAGTTAAAGTGCTGCGCGTTCAATTCGCGCTTTGCGACCGTAAGTCCAAAATGGCAGGCGCGTGCGACCGTGAGTCCAAAACAGGCAGGCGCACAGACCAACCGGGTAAGGTCAGTACCGGATTTGCCCTTAAAGGGGGCTGTTGGAATGTCAACTGGGCGACATTCATACTTAAGGCCAATTCCGTCACGACCAAGTGGCGGGCCCGCTTTTTAGGTCGCTTAGAATAAGACTTATACTTCTTTATACCTTTAGCTTCTTAATATCTATAACCTATTGTATCACTAGGTATTTATTAAAAAAGTAATAAAGATAGATTAATAATTAAAGAAAGAATATGTTAATAAAAATAAGAAAAAAGTTTTAAAAGAAAAGAGGAAGATATATATAAAAAGTTAATATAACGCTATAATTAATAAAAAAAAAGATAAACTAAAGGAAAAAGTTAATTACTTTAAGAGACAGCTTAGAGGGGTAGCTCTAGTAAGGTCAACCGTTAACAGGGTCAACCGACCCTTGAGAATAGACCTACTTATAAGCGACACCTTTTAGAAACCTAACCTAATTAGAGTTAACGTTATATAACCAGGATATTTACCTTAAGAAGAGGTATAATTATTATAGGACAATAGTCAGCCAGTAACACCTAGAGATATAGTAAAGAGTAATAGCTAAGCGTCTAAAGGGCCTAACGGTATAGATGAATATTAACCCGCTTTAAGTTCAGTATAGTGTTTTAACAGGCAGGGCTATCTCATATAACTACCTATAAGGTGGCTATTCCCTAGCTAAAGGCTGGCGATAGCTAGGTCAAGGATCAGCTTCTGTTTAATATAGGACCTTTGTTTAATATATTTACTACTAGTTATATAAGACTGTGATATTAACCTCCTTTTAATAGGTCTATTTTAATAGACTAAAGACCGATATATCTAATAGGTAAAGGAGAGTAAAGAAGTATAACGGTAGATATAGTAGATATATCTTGTTCTTAAAGTATTTCTATATAAAGTCTATAGATATCTAGCTATAATACCTATCTAGAACTAACAGTCTAGCTATCTCTAGCTTTTTAGGTATAATATTTAAGATAAAGATCTTTTTTAGCTATTTAAGGGTAGTTTCTTTTAGTTATTTAGCTATTATCTATATATATAAAATATTATTCTTTATATCTAGATAGGTTAAATAAAAACTATTAGGCTTAAACTCACTTACCTTTATATATAACTAATCGGTATAAAGACCTGCTATCAAGATATATATACTTAATAATAGATACCTATACTTAGGATTCTAGCTATTTTTTTAGATATAATATAATACTATAAAGCCCAATATTAACCTATTAGATCTTTTATCTTCTAAAATACTAGTCTTATCTATATTTTATTAGTTAGACAGATAGATTATCTAGATAATAGGGATATTGGTTGAATAATAAAAAGAAAACCTTAGACAACCTTAACAGAATAAGCCTTCTATTACTAGATATCTATTACTCGAAATTATTTAGTCCTAATTAATAGATTTTACTATAGAAACTAACCTATCTATTTTCTTTTTAAGTGTTACTAGCTGTTATCTGATATATACTTTATTAGGCCTTTTAGTTATTAATATATAAGGCTAACACTTAAGGTATCCTAGATTTATACCTCTCTAGATAGATCATCCTCCTATAACTAGGATAATCACTATATAAAAATATAGATAATAGTTTCACTTTAACATCTATAAAATTAGTGTTAAAGTGATAAATATAGTATACCCTATTTCTAAGCAGCCTAACGAATAGGGCAACCAGCTAACACCTTATTAAGGGCCTATTAAAGCTTCTCTTTAGTACATTACTTTATAATAGGGTAGAAAAAGTATCTTAAAAACATAGTATTATTTAGTAATATATAGTAATTATAGTAATAGTTTAAATAAGGTAGTAGTATTGATAGATATAGTGTTTCTATATAGTTTAGATATAGGGGTGGTTTATAAGTAGGGTAATTAAGTTACTACCTAGTCTCTTATAGAAAGGATAGTCTTGAGTCTATACTATGGGAGCCTAAAAAGTCTTTTAAATGTATAACGCTTTCTAAACTGGAAAGACTGTTTAGTAAGGAAGTTTTGAAGTGATTTATTTTGAACTACAAGCTAATAATAAGAAGATTTCCGTAATAAAAGTTTTAAAAGGAAATAAGGGTACCTCTAGAAGTATATATAATCAATTATATAAATCTAGATTTTACTATTTACTATGTATATTTTTTATATTTTAATATATCAAACCTTTCTAAAAAGAATATATTTTACTATTCTTAGTAACAGCTCAAGATATCTAATTGTAACTTATCCCTTATTAGGGCTATTAAACCTATTAGCTAAAGCGATTAGCCTATATAGTACTAAACACTTGAATCTTAGTCAAAGGGACGTAAAGTATAATAATATAATAACCTAAACAAACCAGATATTCCTTAAGGCTTGATTAAGAAAGAAAGGATTTTAATATATATATCTATTATAGGACAATAGTTAGGCCGGTAACATCTAGGGACGTAGCGGCAAGGGACACCTAAGCATCTAGCGGTCTAGCGATATAGATAAATAGTAACCTACGCTGAGTTTCGTAAAACGTTTCAACACGCAGGGCTATCTTATAAAACTATCTATAAGGTGGCTATTCTCTAGCTAAAGGCTAATGATAGCTAGGTTAAAGATTGACTTTAATTTATTTAATATATTTACTATTAATTGTATAATAGTATTATAATTTTAATCTTCTTTTATTTATTTAGTCTTAATATATTAGAATTATCAAATACTAATAATAATCCATTAAAATGTAAGTAATATTCTATTTAATAGTTAATGCTTTACTTATAACCCAAGTTATAGGGCTTTTTTTACTTATACTAAATAGCTAAAGCTTAAAATGAGATTAATAAAATAATCTATAACTAAACATATTAAGAAAATACTTATCAACCTATTAAAAGAGTCAAAAAATATTAATTCTATAATAACTTATATTTAAAAATAATAAAGATATTATCTATAAGGAGATTATTAAACTAAGACTTAAGATAAGTCTCTATTAATAAAACGCCTAGATAAATATCTATGGGCTATAATTTAAGCTATACTAAAAAGGTTTAAGAATAAAAAGGATTGCTCTTTTTAGCTTACAATTATATATATAATAACTATTAAGTAAAATAGGACTAATAAATAGCCCTTCTTTTAGGAAATAAAAAAAAGCTAAGGATTCTATATTTTTTTAAAATAGATAAAAGCCCTTTTAAAAGATATTATATATAATAAATCTAATATTATACACTTTATAGTAAGTATACAATATTTAAAAAGCTAAAACCCTAAGTAGCTTTATATGTATCTTAACTGAATTTATACTTAAACCTAAGAAAAAATAAGTATTAAAGTTTTACTATTAACTAATTTATATGTCTTAAAATATAATTTAAAAAGAAACTGTTAAGGGTTTTAAGAGTAAAATAAAAATAGTTAACTTAAAAAGCCTAGGGAACTCTTTATAAATATAATAAAAAAAGGAATACCTATTAAAAAGATACTAATAGATTATTAGAAAAATATAAATATAAAGATAACTATATAGAGAATAGTAACTATAAGAATAAAAAATAATAAAACTAAAGTAGAAAATACTATTACTATTATAAATAGGGGTATATTACCTAAGATTATTATTAAAAGGAAGCCGATTTAAAGCTAGCTATAGCTATCGTGGTATAGGATATTCTATGCCTCCGGTGGATCTAGATAGGCTTACTCAGCCTATCTGGCCGCACTAGGGCATAAGTATGACCCCTGATATATATATACCCTATAGTGCCTAATATTGCCTGACTGGATAACCTTCAAGCCAGGTGATACCTTTTAGTGTAGTGGCTTAGGCACTACCTTTCTAGATTGTAATATATAGTGTAATTAGCTACTTCTAAGTTAATAAACAGAGAAGGGGTAAAGTAAGTCTTTAAACTTTACCCTATCTAGAGGTTAGGATAACACTTTAATTCTATAACCTAGATAAAGTAAAAGGCTATCAAGGAGTCCTTAAAATATTCTATAATGTAGATCTATACATAAAACATAATATTAGTTTCTATAGCTTTATAAAATAATATAATACAAAAGAATAAGGTAATAAAAATTAATACTATAAGTAGTAAAAATATAAGAATCTCTGTCTATAACATATATAAAGTCTTTTTAACTATTAGTAATAGTTAGGGAATAACTAAGTGTTTTACTAGAGATTATATAGTAATAGATTAAAATCTAAGGCTAAAGAATAGCCTACTTTTATTAATTTATAACGATAATTAAAGACCTAAAGATCTATTAAGAAGGTCAAGGCTAAGGCTGATAGTTTAAAATAGTTAGATAGTAGGATATAGAAGTACTTAAGGGATATAAATTTATTATAAAAGTATAAATAAAAGCCTATATTTCTATATTAATAGCTCTACTTAATATACCTTTTCTCTATTTAACCTTAATAAAAAAGGAAGGAATATTAATGAAATCCTTTTAGAATTAAACTTAATATATAACGTCCTTAATCTTTAGAATATATTAACTATATTATCATATTACTTAATAGACTATAGAGTTAATCTTATAGATATAACTAAAACACCTTAAGCGCTAATTTAAATCGTTTTACTATAAAAGCTTTAAGCTTTGAGGAAATATATAAATAAAACATAAAGATAGGCTATATTAAACAGTTCTAAAGTATAATAAAGATATTAATAATTTTATTTTTAAAAGTAAAATAGTTCTCTCTACTTATATATAGACTATTAAAAATTAAATAAGGTTATAGTAAAAGATTACTATCCTTTACTGTTAATTTTAGAGATCTTGGGGTAGATTAAAAGTATTAAGTACTTCTTTAAGGTTAACTTAAAAGATATCTATTATAAGGTATAAATTAAAAAGATATAGAAATAAACGATAGCCTTTGAAATATATCATAGGCTTTATAAGTATATAGTTATGTCTTTTAGGCTGGTATAAATTTTAGTAATATTTTAAAGCCTTAAAAGTATTATTTTCAAGAGACTTATAGGTGTAGTATATATTATTTAGATAGATAATATACTAGTGTTTTCAAAAAATAAAGAGTTATATATAAAGTATTGACAATAGGATTTTTATCACCTAGAGAAATATACATTATATATAAACCTAAAGAAGTATAAGGTATATAGATATAAAGTAAAACTGTTAAGGTTTATCCTATTTATCAATAGGGTATTTATAGACCTAAGTAAAATAAAAGTAGTGTATTTCTAGCTAAGGCCTACTATCTATAGAGAGATTTAGGTCTTCCTTAGGTTTTATAACTTTTCCTAAAGTTTTTTATCTAGGTTTCTTAAGCTATTAATATGCTTACTGCACCTTTTAAAAAGATACTAGAATAATAAAAAGCTAGAAAAGGTTAGTTTAAAGTTAAAAGATTAAATAGTATTTAAAAGCCTAAGATTTATCTTCAAATTAGTACTATTTCTTTCTTATTTTAATCTTAAATTATTAATACATATTAAAGAAAGTAAATCATAATATAATGGTGTTAAACTACTATTCTTAAAAGAAGATGGAGTGTTATTACTAGTATAATAAGTAGGCTTAACTCTCTTATAGAGTGAATATAGCCTTAAAGAATATAACAGAGTTTATCTCTTATAAACGAATATACCCTACAGAAGCAGAAATATAGGATATTAGGGGTAGATATAATAAATATAAGGATATAGTGGTTAAATAGAGTATAATAGTTAGATTTCTGTCAGTTTACTTGCTTACTTCGAGAAAAATAGAAGACCTAGAAACAGCAAGGGATCCAGCACTTATATAGACCTATCCAGCTTACTGGAATATTCCATACTTACGTAAGCTGCTTAGAAATCAAGTTAACTATTATATAACTCAACAACTATAAATTAATAACCCTTACTTAATAGATAACCTAGATAAAAATATAGAGTTAAGAGGAAAAGAGGGGTTATTCTAGATACTTCTCCTGGATTCTATATAATAACGTAATCATCCTGCTTAAATAATCGATATATATATTAATGTATTAATATATTAGATTATATTTATATATATTTCTTATTTAGAACTCCTTATAATATAGGAAATATAAGATAATATAGAAGTAAGACCCTTAAGAGAGCTTCTACTTTAAATAATTATACTTAATAATATTTTAGTTATATAAGTTAAAAAGAATAAAGCTAAGTTATAGTATATTTAACTAATAGATATTTATAATTATTAGGTTTTTTAAAACCTAGCGATATTATATTAAGAAAATAGCCTAATTAATAAGGGTTTTAAATGATTATTAGAACCGATAATATTTTATTAACGAGAAACATCTTAATAATAAATAAGTAAAATAATATATAAAGCTAGTACCTTATAACTTTATATTTTAGTATCAAAAAGATAAAAAGAACCTATTAATAGGTAATAAAAAGGCTTAACTATTATACTAAGTATATAATAAACATTAAGCTGTTAAGAGACTTAAAGTCTAAAATATCTATAGAGGGATATAGTAAGCTAGATAGAGATACTAAGTATTATATATATATAAGCTTTTATTAAAAGCTAGACTAAAAAGTTAACTATAAGTAAGGATATCTATTAAGAGAAGGCCTTAAAGCTATTAATAAACGTTATTTAAAACTTATAGGTAAGTAATTAAGAGACTAAATAAGGGTAAAAGATAGCTAAAAGATAAAGCGGCGGCCTATAGGTATATAGATATAGCCTTATATATTATTATAATTAGTTATTTATCCTATAAAAAGCTATCTTAAGAGAAAAGGAAATCTCTTTATATTATAATAACCTTTTAGTAGGCTATTTTAGTAAAAGCAAAACCTTAGATCTACTTTATAAAACATTCTACTAGGTTAAAATAACACTAGATATAAAGGAATATATTAATAGTTATAAGGTCTATCCGTATATTAGAATAAAAATATATAGACTTATAGAACTTTATAATTTTTGATCACTTTTAAGTAGACCTATTAAAAAGAACTCTATAAACACTATTACTAGACTTTTAGCTATATAGAGAGATAATTAAACAGTTAATAAGTTCCTTATAATTATAGACTAATATATTAAGTATTTTATATATCCTGTAGTAAATATATCTATAATAGTAAAATGACTAAAAAGAAAACTTTATAATAAAGTAAGGTTATAGTTTAAAGTATCTTAAGATATAATCTTGAACTAAAACTAATTTTTTAAAGTAAATACTAATTAAACTTTTATTTTCACTTTAAGATTCAAAAAAAGCTCTCTATAGCTTTTCACCCTTAAATAGATAACTAAATGAAGATAGTAAACAAGGTTATAGAATATTACTTTCATTATTTTCTTAACAGATTAAAAATAGTATTAGTCTAGTTTACTACTAATAAGTAAATTCTTAGTAAAATATATAAAGAATATAACAATAGATTACAGCCTATTCAAAGCCTTAATAGGCTACTTCTTAGAGTTCAATTTAGCCCTTAAGGATAAAGTCTAATAAAGAGAGATATAAGGTATATAAAACTGCTTAAAAAAACTATAATAGCTATAATAAATATTAAAGTAAACCTAATAAAAGGCTATCTAAAGATAGAAAAGACTTCTATAATAAATACTACTAAATAATATTATTAAAGATACATAACCTAGTTATATTATTAATAAAAAACTTATACTTATAGATAACTAAATAAAACCAATACTAAGGTTTATTAGACCGTTTAAATTGTTTACCTAATAGGTAAATAGGTATATTGCTTACTATTTCTTAAGGAATAGACAGATATATAACGTATTTTATATTAGCGTAATAAAACCTGAAATAGCAATATTAAGAAATAATTAAGACTTATTTTTCTTAGACCTAAAAGATAATAATCCTAAATAGAAACTAGATTATATAGCAAATAGCTATAACATAAAGAATAAAACGTTTTGTATAGTTAGATAAATATGTTAACTAATAAAGTATGACTTTCAAATTACTAATCAAAATATATAAAAAGCTTAGAAAGTTATTAAAAGCTTAAAGAAAGCTTAAATAAAAAGATATAAAAACTAACTAATTAGTTATTATTAAGTAATTAAAAGATAAATAGTAAGAATAATAGGGAGTTATTCAAAATAGTTATAGAGTAAAATAGAGAGAATAAAGGTAGATAGAAAAGGTAAGGATAGTATTTTTCTATAATTATCTAGAAACTATCTTATAAGGGGGGAAATCTCTAGTATATATAATATAGTTATAAAGGGTCTAAGAGTTATTAGGGTTATTAAAGCGTATCTAAGAGTATCTAAGAGTATCTAAGCGTTAACTAAGCGTGAACTAAGGATAACTAAGCGCCGGAATATGCCTATAGGTATAAGCGTTAGTATTAGTTTATAAGTCTATGCTTTTGTATTAGCTTATTAGTTATTTATAGATATACTTATAGATATAAACTATATACCATTAGAATTCTCCTAACTAGGAAAATCTAGTAGTAATACTTATTTTATCATAGGACCTTGAATTATAAAGTTATTTAGAGAATTTATATTATAGGAAATAAAGATGTTAGTTCTTTAATTCTTAGTTATATCCTTAACGTAAGGAAATATAACCTAAATATTAATAAAAAGGTATAGACTAATAAGTAAGTAAACTATTAAAAAGTATTATATCTTGGGAAATTATTACTAAAAAATAGACTAAACCTTTTCTGAACCACTATCTATGGTATTAATATAATAGTAAACCTACTTTAGATAGCTAATTAGCTATTATTTATTATTAAGGCTAAAAGGTTCTCTTGTATAACCTAGATAAAATCGTTATATGTCTGACGCTTATATAACTGTTATATAATATACCTTTAGTTACTGGAGAAAAGATCGAGGTTATTTTAGTAATTCTTATTACTTACTAGTAGTAAATAATATAATAAACTACCTAGAATATAATACTTATATAGTAATATACAACTAATTAAAGGTATAAAATATCAATCTAAAAATAAATCTTATTATTAATATATAATACTAAGAAATATTATTTCTTATATTATAGAACTTATCTTCAGGTTAATTATTAGCTAATCGCTAAAGAAAAAATAGAGGAATACTATATACATATAGGATCTTTTTAAGGCTAGATTAAACTAGTTTTTATTATACTATATATTAATTACATAAAAATACTATAACAAGATAGTTAGTATATTAAATATCAGCTTATAAATAGCTTTAAACTTTTCATGAGAGATTTAGTATAGACTTAACATAAAAATATATGATATATCCTAACACTTACCTAAGATTATTAGGAATGTTAGTAAATAAAAAGTTAATAAATAATAAGCTACAAGATAACTAAAGTTAGATATTAAAATATCACTATTAGCCTATATATTATACTAGATATAGTATATACTACTATCTAAGGTAAGAATATAGTAAAAAGTAGATAGGTTATTAATAAAAGTATATATTTTCTATTAATTATTAGAGGCCGCTTTAATATTATAAATATAGTTAAGATAATATATAATTATCTTTATTATAAGCCTTAGAGACTTTAGTAATATCTAGAGATAAAATAGTAAAGCACGCCTAAATATCCAAAAGCCTAACGCTATAGATGAACATTAACTTATATTAAGTTTAGTGAAATGTTTTAGTAGGTAGGGCTATCTTATATAACTATCTATAAGGTGGCTATTCCCTAGCTAATCACTGGCGATAGCTAGGTTAAGGATTAGGTTTTATTTAATATAAGACCTATATTTAATATATTTACTACTAGTTATATAAAACTATTAAAATATCTTTTACTATATAATAATAAGAAACTTATAATAATCACTATCTATATATTAGTAGAAATAGCCTATAAGTAATACTATAAGCCTTAAAAGAATAATTATCTAAACATAACATATAAAAGAATAACTATCTAAATATTTAGCTTTTAAAACCACTGTTAGTTAGATATTATATATAAGCTATCGATATTAAAAAGTAATAAAAGGTTGAAATTAAGAAACATACTTTTCTCTTATTTATTATTACTTAATAAAAGAAAATATTTAAATAGTAAACTTCTAGATTATTAATATAATAACTTTAACGTTTTTAATAAATTTTATTATAACCTAACAGATTGTTATAACTTAGGAAACATTAGTTAATATAACTATCTAGTATAACCCATTATTAAAGGAATAAGGGGCCGGTAGACCTTAGAAGCATAATAGACAGACCCTTACAAGAAACAGAAGAGCTATAGTATAGGCTACATAGAGATAAAGAGAAGCAATTATACGGTAAGGTGATTATTAGTAATTATAGAAGTAAACGCTTACTAGTATCTATTAAATATTTATCTTATATGAAGATCATAATTACTTATAAGTGTTCGATAAGATAAAGAATAATTATAAATATAATACTATATTTTAAGACTTTTATATAGGATAGACTTAGATATCTTTAAGGATAGATTTCTATATCTTTTTTATAATTCAATTATAATATATTTTCTAAATACTTTTTAATATTCAACCTTAATAATTTAACTAACAAAAAGCCACATACGTTATATTAATAGACTCTAGCTATATAACTACTTATTAGGTACTTAATAAACCTATAAACTAAGATTATTATTACTAGATATTAAACTTTATTTACTTATATTAGAAACCTTCTTATTAGATATATAACTATAATATTCTAATTATTTGTATTGAATAAATCACCCTTAGTATTCATCTAGTAATAGAAATAACAAGATATCTACTTCTAAACCTATTTTTACCTTATCTATTATTAGGTCTAAAGAAACTATTAATAGAAAAACCTTTCTATTTAATAAAATATCTAGAGAAGTCTAATATAAAAGCTAGCTAGAGCTAAAATTAAATATATACCTGATATTACCTATAACTCGAATAGAAGTCTACTTATTATTAAGACTATCTATAAGTAACTTTAAGCTAAGTTTTAAAATGATAAAGCCTATAACTAGAAACCTATAGATATTATTAATATAAATACTATAAAACTATAACGACTAAATAAATAGTATTATAGAAAACATAAATCTGACTAGATTATAAAACTTTAAAACAAGATTAATAACCTATAAATAGTAGCTAATACTATCTAAATACCTATTAAGTCTTAAGATAAGCTTAAACTTAATAATTTATAATTATTTTATAATACCTTTAGTTATATTAAGGGATTTTTAACTTTAGTTTAAGTCTACTATTAATTTTATAATATTAGTTTTTAACATAACCTATAAAAAGTTACTTATATTATATTATTACTTTGAAGTAAAATATTAGCCTAACTTAAACCTTACCTTATAGACTATATAATAAATAAATAGATGAGCTTAAAACCCTAAACCATAGAAACTTTCTCTAAATACTTAGGATTTAAGAAAACCTTGCTATCTTTATTTTAAAGTATAAAGAAAGTTAGATAAACTTAATAAGATTTTATTAGACTATAATAAACTAAGTTAATCTTTATATATATAGATAAATTCTAATAACTAGCGGCTAGACTTTATATAGCTAGTAACTCCTTAATCTTTATATCTTATTAAGGACTTAGGAAAGATATAAAGATAAACTTAATAAGATTTTAAAACCTTTGAAAGAATTTATAAAGTATATAAAGCTAGCTATTAAGATTAATGTATAAATCTATAAATAATAAAAAAGCGAAAAAGAATATAATAATCTAATACTAATATTCACTAGAAATATACCTAAAACCTAAAGTATATATTTTAATAAAATAAGGGAAAAGATAGTTAACAGTAACTATAAAGCGGCTAACTAAGTACATTATATAGATAATATATAGGCCTAATAGATAAAAGTATAACTTGAAAACAAGATATAGAACTATAAGATATAAAGGATATCTAATATTATAATAATAAAGAAAAGGGATACTATTTAAGAAACTATAAGTACTTTAGATAACTTAAAAATACACCTTTTACTAGAAAACGCTAAATAAGCTGATACAGCCTTAAGGGAAGTATCTTATAAATAGCTTACCTAGACTGTTTATTATAATAATACCTATCTAATTCATTAAGACAGTAAATAATAAGTAGAATATGTTACGACCTAACAAGTTATAGGTGGGAGTTAGCCCCACTAAGCGGGAAAGGTATAGGCAGCACAGCCTTTATACGGTAAGCAAAAAAAAAACCGGTATATAGATAACTCCCTAGAACAAAAGAACTATAAAACAGGTTACATAATAATAAAAAGGACTAATGAACAATAAGCGGTCTATAGTTAAAGACCGACATACCAAGAGCGGTCTACCTATAAAGGACCGATAATTAGATATCAGTCCTAATAGTAAAGCAATAAGATATAAGGATATTTATTTTATATAGATAGATTATCTTTTATAGCTCTTTAATAATTAACTTATAATTTAGCCCTACTATTTTTTAACCTTAACCTTAGTATTATAATATACTTTTTAAGTATCTTTAGTACCCCTTAAGTGATTTATTTACTAAAAGCTATATAAGCTACCCTACAACCTTTAACTATCTAACTAATTACTAAGTAATTGATAGACTAGTAAAGTCTATACTATTATTACTAAGTATTAACCTTAGCTATACTATTAATAGAAACCCTACTATCAGAATACTAACCATAACAGAATAATACCTTAAGTAACTATATAATAAGACCTTTATAATAGTAAAGAAAACAGGAAAAGGTTAAATGACTAGGTTAAATAAATAAGATGAATTATTATTATAACGCTTATAGAAGTATATTAAGAGATATTTAGGAAACTATGTAATATCTATAACTAAAGTTCAGTTAAACTAATTAAGGAATACTTAAGATAATAAAAAGACTGTTATAATAACTTTAATAAGTAAAAGACTTTAGATAAAAGAGATCTATTAAGAAGTACTTAGGTTAAGATGTCTATAAAACCTATCATTAGCTTTTATAAAACAAAAATAATTAGAATACTATATTTTACATTATCAAGATAATTAAGTAATTGATAAAATAATATAATAAATATATCCTAGAAAACCTTGAATAAACACGTAAGTGTATATAATAATAAGTAAACTACCTATAAAACTAAATAGAGATTAACGAAGAAGTATAAGGTAACCTTAAATTATAAGTATAGCTATACCTATAACTGTATAAGGAGCTTAAATAATATATTAAGAACTAAAAGTAGTAAACTAATATATTAGAACTCCTTAAGTTTACCTAATAGATATAGATCGAGATATAAAAGTTAATACTATCTTTAAATAATTTAATTATTAAGGTAATAGCTATAACTAGAAAGATTATGAACTTCTATAAAACTTAAATCTTATCTAAAAAGATATTATTACTTAAAGTTATATTATTAACTTATATTAAAAGAAGAATTTAGTAAATTATTCTATTAAGTAAAATAGAATAATAAATAAGAAAATAGTTAATAATTTAATAAATATTATATTTCTTCTACTAAATAAGGCTAGAACTAATTCTTAATATATTTAACAAATAAATAGAAATATTTTTTTACTATAAAGCTAAAAAGGTAATCTATATAATACCTATATGCTTTAATCATTACGATCTCTACTTGAGATATACAAACTAGAAGAATAAAAGAATAACGGCTTAAATATATGTCGAAAGATATTAATAAATATAAACCTAGTTTCTATAGAACTAAAGACCAAGACTAAGATTATATATTAGTACTTAAACTTTAAGAAATATTAGAGTTTAAGAATAATAAAGACTTAGATCCTAACTATGTTATATATTATAATATGTTCTCGATGAAATATATTTATATTAGAAATAATAAATATAAAGAGAGGAAAGGATTCATGTTTTATCTATAACGAGGAAATAAATAACTAATTTCTAGAATCTATATAGATTAGAAACAATAAACATAGGGAATGAAGAAGTATTATAATGACTAGCTTAGCTTTTATTTAAGCCTCAAGAAGCCGATATCTTATACATATAAGTTAACTAAGCATTAATCTAAATATATACATAATAAATATATTATCTATTATAAAGGAAACTTATATATATAGTAAACCTAGTTAAAGAAACATATTTCGATTAATACTAGTGATAGTATTAGAAAGTAATAGTTAAAGAATAATAAATATTAACTATAAGAGGGCTATAATATATAATACAGGATAAGAAGTCCCTCTATATAGTAGTAATAAATCATAACGATATATACTTAATACTAAAAGTCGTAGCTGATAGACAGCCTATCTAAGTTATAATAGATAATAAAGTATAAGTAAATTATATATCACTATAATTAATAAATTAATAAAACATTAAATAGCAGTATGAAAAAGTCTATGTACCTTTTAGATGATTAAAAATAGAGTAGTTATATATAGTAAAAAAACTATTAATTTAGAGACTATATATCTCTCTATAGTGATTTGAGATTATTATATATAGTTAGTCTTTAATATTATAGCTATAGGATAGCTATATATTATCTTTAGTATTCTATAGTTAAGAAAGAGTAACTCTAATATAGACTAAAGGTCTAGCTAACTTTAATACAGAGATTTACCTATAAGGAATTATTATATACTATAACCCTTAAATCAACTTAAGAAATAAGTAAAATATGTCGGTAATATTAAATATATTAAACCTATAAAAGACTGATAAATTATATCTATTATAGTAAGTTGAGGTTTAATATAATAATAGTTAGATAGATATAATAATAATTAAAAAAAGATTAACTTAGTTTCAATACCTTTTAAATAATATAAATATATAAAACTATTTACCAAGAAATTAAAACTACAATTACTAAAGTATAGACTCTATAACTATAAGATCTAACTTATAGAAGATAAATATTTAAAGCTTTAAACCTATCCATAATCTAAACCTAATAGAAAAGGAATTACTTAAGAAATAGCTTAATAAGAACCTTAAGAAAAGTTACATCTTTTTATTAGAATTACTAACAAGATATTAAATCCTATTTATTTTAAAAAAACTAGAACACTATAACTATATATTAACTATTAAAAGCTTAATAATACCATAAAAGAAATAGTTATTTATTACTATTAAGATTAAGATTTAAAGTTCTACTATACAGAGTTAAATAGGTTGACATACTTAACCTAAAAAAGCTTATATTCTTATCTAAATTAAAATATAACAGAATAAAAAACTATATTCTGAATACGATAAGACTTATTGAAAATACTTATGATATCTTTTAAACTTAAAGGTATATCTATGATAATCTAGATAATACTTAATTAAGTTTTAGAAAGCAAACTTAATATTTTTATTCTCTATTATATTAAAATTATATCAGTTTTCTTTGAGAACCTTAAAGAATTTAAAGAATATATATATCAGATATATAAAAAGCTTTGGAAAGTTAAACTACTTGTTAAACCTAAGAATAATAAATTCTATATTTAGAAGATTAACTATCTAAGGTTTACTCTTATATTAAAAGATTCTTAATATAAGATAGTAAGGTTAAAATAGTTAATAAATAGTCTATACTAATAAATATTAAGAATATTTAGTTATTTGAACATTTATTAGTTTTTATTAATTGTTTCTTCAGAGATATATAGAGATATTTAGACTATTTTAACGACTTATATATAAAGATAGTAACTCTTTATAAATATAAGAAATAACAAGATATTTAATAAGGTTAAAGACTATTAAAAGTAGAAGTTTTCTTAAGTACTTTACTTCTATATTATCTTATATTTCCTTTGTTATAAGGAATTATGTATTAGGTAATTATAAATACATAATCTACTATATTAGTAGATTAATATATATATTAACTATGTAAGGAGGATAACTATGTAATTATATAGAATCTGGAAGAAGTAACTAGAATGTCCTCTTTTCTTCTCTTAAGTCTATCTTTCTATCTAGGTTATCTATTTAAGTTAGGGTTGCCTATTGAGGGTTCTTAAGTTACATAATCGTTAAGTTAATGTATAAGCAGCTTATGTAAGTATAGAATATTCTAGTAAGCTGGATAGGTCTATATAAGGGCTGGGTCCCTTCCCGTTTCTAGGTCTTCCATTTCTCTCTCTCAGCAAGCAAGCATACTAGTGACAATCTAACTATTATACTCTCTTTAGCCACCATATGCTTATATCTATTATATCTCTACCCTTATTATCCTATATTCTTGCTTCTATAGGATATATTCTTTTATAAGAGATATACTGTCTTATATTGTTAAGGGCTATATTTACTCTTTAAGAGAGGTAAGCCTACCTATTGTATTAATAAAGACCTTATTATTTCTCATCTAGTTATTAAGATTTTAGACCTAAATATAGAATTTAAAGTAGAGACTAACCCTTTAGACTTTACTATGGAAGGATAACTAGAATAATAAGATAAATAAAGAAAACTATACCTTTATATATTCTATTTTAAGTTATTCTATAGACCTAACTTAAACTATTAAATTTAGAATAAGGGACTTATAGCCATTTTTAAGTATTTTAAGTATAGAGACCTTATTTATTAGGAATAAAATATTACGTTCTTATCTATGTGAATTATAAGAACCTTATTTACTTTATAACCTTTAAATAAACTAATAAATAATAAGTTTAATGATTAGATTTCTTACTAAAATATAACTTTAAATTTAGTTATTATAGAGAAAATAGAAAAATAAATATTCTTAGCTGAGGGCCGGATTATAATATCTTAATACTCAAGGAAATATAGGGTATCCTTAAGTACAATACTCATAGAAATTTTATTCTAATATAAAACCTATTATCATTAATATATATATAGATACACTTAGATTCCACATATAGGTAATGATCTTGTCTCAATTGATAACATCAATGGCGCGCCACATCTTTTGTGCAGTTTCATTTCTTAGTGATACTACTATAACTAGAAAAATAATAGATAACTAGATATATAAGATATAGTATATTAAGGTATATAGATACTAAGGATTTATAAAGACATTCAAGTAAATATAATCATATTATAATAAGTAAATTATAAAAATATAAATAGCTTTAGTAATAAAGGATTAAAAGCCTTATAAAAAGAGTAAAAATAGCCCTTATAAGCTATATAGATATATCTAGCTATTATAAATATCTCTTAAGAAATAATATTTTATATTTTTAGACTTAATTATCAAAATATTAAAAATAGAAGAACTATTTATAGAAAAACAATATAATAATATTCTTATTCTTATTAACCGACTTATAAAAGATTATATATTTTATTTTATACCTAGAGACTAGTATCGCTAAAAACCTTATATATATATCTTTTAAATATATTATTACTAACTTTAGATTACCTAAAGAAATCGTTCTAGATAAAAATAACCTATTTATCTTAAAGTTTTGAAAATCCATAATTTTGTAACTTAATATCGACTATAATCTATTAACTATCTTTATCTATAAACCGATTATTAAAATAAAAAGATTATTTAGATACTTAAGTAATATTTATAATATTATATTGATTATAATTAAGATAATGAAGTATAACTATTACCTATAGCCCAACTTATCTATAATGATAAAATAGAAGAAATACTTTAAAATTATTATTCTATTTAAATTATAGATTCAAATTAACTATCTTTAAACACTAGAGTGAAAACTATAAGTATTAAAAGCTATAGCTACCTATCATAATCTATGAAAACTCTAAAGTAAAACAGCCTTAGATTTAGAGTTAACTAAATAATAAAATAACAAAATATATTAATAATATAAGCATTTAAGGATTAACCTTTCAAGAGGGAGATAGTATATACTTTCTCTATAGAAACATTAAGACAAAGCGACTAAATTATAAGCTTAACTATAAAAAGCTTAAACCTTTTAATATCTGTTAGAAAATCTTAAATATTAATTATAAACTTAGTTTACTAAGTATAATAAAAGTTTTTTTAATTATCTATAATATATTATTAAAGCCAGTATTATATAGGTTAAATATTAATGACTATATTATTATAAATTTAATTAAACTAAAATATAAAGTTAAATTAATTACTTATCACTATTATAAAAGTAATATTAATAGTATATAGTAGAATAAAAACTATAAATATAGAGATAATTTAAAGAAACTAGTTTAAAACCTTTAATACTTTTAATAAATACTTTAAGAGTATTATAACTTATAAATAGACCCCCTAATAATAGGCTTAGGTCTATAAAATCCTTACTAAGGCTATAGGAACCCTAGTTAAAGTTGTTAGGGACACCTAATAACTATAAGTTATATACTATCTAGGACTTATAAAAATCTAAATCAGAAAGAATACTATCCTTCTTATTTAGCCTCTCTATACTGTAACGAAAAGTCTCTTATTAATACCTTTATATTGTTCTATAGATCTTATAGATATATAGTAAATAACTAGCAGCCTTAGTAATTTTTCTTTATATCTTAATAAACCTTATATAGAAAACCATAAGCTTTTTATTAGCTTTTCTTTTCTTTTTATCTTACTTTTTTTATTAGGTACTTAGCCTCTATACTATAGAAAAAGTTAAGAAAAAGAATTAATAAAAAAGAAAAATACTTATAGATAAAAGCTATTAAAATATTATTATAAGGCTTTTTTATCTTGATATAAGTCTAGTAATAAAAAACGTCTTGTTATAATAATAAGCTACCTTTATATAGAAATACTAAGTATAAGATATATTAATAATAATAAAATAAGCCTTAATAAACTTTAGAAGTTTGAGACGCCTATAATCTTTAGTAAGGGTCTTTTCAAACTTTAACTTTTAAATATAAGATAATTTAATATTAGTGTTATAAATAAAATATAAATATAAATTCATCAACTTTTTAACCTCAAAAGAACAACTTATTTATATAGGTCTTAAAGGTAAAGCCTTTATATAGAAGACTTAATATTAGAACCTAATAAGTAATAGCTAATATAGCCCTACTAAATAAGGTAATATATAGGTAGTATAATACTTAAGAAGACTAAAGAGATATGGGATAACTACTTTAGAATAAAAAAACCAAAGAAAGATATAGTTATATAATAATAATAAATAACTAATATATAATAAATAGTCCTTAATAAGGACTAATAAATATAAACTAGTCCCTTAATAAAAACCAATATCTAGATATTAGTCTTAATAAGCTAATAATAAGATATAAATATATTTATTCTACTATAGGTAGATTTTTTTCTATAGCCTTTTAACACTTAGCTTATAATATATCATCTTAATACCTTTTAGTATTTAAACTTAGTGACTTAATTAATCAGAAGCTATAACGTGGTTGATAAGCGAGCTGGCCGGACAAGCGAGCTGGCCACCCGACCGCGCCTAACCCATCTTCTACCTTCCAACTCTCACGCCGCCACAACAAAACAATGCAGTCACAAAACAACGAATCCCAATTGAACTTAGCCCTCCAGGCTATCCAAAGAGACCCAAATCTTAGCGTCTGAGCCGCTGTAAAGATCTATAAAGTCCCTTGTTCAACTCTTGGTACGCGAATAAAGGGAACCCTATCACGAAGCAACGTAACGCCCAACTCACGGAATTTGACTACGCTAGAAGAAGAGAAGCTAGTTAAGTATATTCTTGACCTAGATTCCTGATTATTTCCTCCCTAGATCAATGGTATAGAAGATATGGCTAATTGACTGCTTGCCGACCGTAACGTGCCCCCGGTCGGGAAGCGCTAGGCTTTGAACTTTATTAAGCGACAACTATAGCTCTAGACGCGCTTTTTTTGCAAGTATAACTACAAGAGGGCCTAATATAAAGACCCAGACGCAATAAACGTGTAGTTTCAGCTTATAACAAACACAATCGCAAAATACGGCATTATAGACTTAGATATCTATAATTTTAATAAGACTAGGTTTATAATAGGCCAGATTACGTCTAGAATAGTCGTAACAAGTGCCAAAAGGCGTTCAAATACAAAAATGATGCAGCCTGGCAATCGTGAATAGGTTATAGTTATTCAGGCCATCAGTTTGTCAGGCTACAGTGTTCTGCCATATATTATTGTTATAAGGCAATATCACCTCTCTACCTGGTATACAGAAACAGGTCTCCCGTGCGACTGGGTTATTGCAACGTCTAAAAACGGATAGACAACAAATGAAAGAGGCCTAGACTAGATTAAACACTTTAATCGGCATATAAAACTATGTATAAATAGCAAATATCGCCTCCTTATCATTGATGGTCACAAAAGTCACCACGCCGCCGACTTTGAGATATATTGTAAGGAAAACGATATCGTTACCCTTTATATACCGGCCTATTCCTCTCATTTACTCTAGCCCTTAGACGTTAGGTGTTTTGGGCCCTTGAAGAAGGCGTACAGTCGATAAATTAAGGATAAGATACGCCAGGGTAATACCTATATTATAAAGAAAGACTTCTTCCCTACATTTTGCGACGCCTTCACATAAGCCCTCACGGTTAAAAACATCTAGGGAGGTTTTAGAGGGGCTAGGCTTGTCCCTCTAAGTACGGAAAGTGTACTTTTGAAGCTTAATGTAAAGCTACACACTCTAACACCTCCAGGGTCCCTCCCAACAACACCCCCTACATGGACTTCTCAAACGCTAAACAACCCAATAAAAGCATCTTCTCAATCTAAACTTATTAAAAAGAGGATCTCCTGCCATCAGAATAGCTCACCAACTTCAATTATTAAAACTATAGAGCATTTATCGAAAGGGGCATACGGATTTATACACCAGATTACCTTATTAAGGTCTAAGGTCCAGATCCTTCAAGAGGAGAATAACCTATTTAGCCGGCACCAGAGGGCTAAGAAAACACATCTTAGACAAGGAGGAAGTCTTACTATAGCTAAGGCAGAGGATATTCAGTCGCAAAGAGAGGCAACAACTCAGATCAAGGAGGAAACACGTCAGAGTAGTGGTCGTCGGCCAAGGACTAAGACAGGCCAACGGCGGTGTGGCATCTACAGGAACACCGGTCACAATGCGCGAACATGTCAATTCGCTGAAGAAATTTCTGAAGAAGAGGACCTCAATTAGCCTAAATTCAATTGATTTCCTAGGTGTTGTGTATCTGTCGGAAATATGCTGTGGTTGTGGTCGGGTGGCCAGCTCGCTTTTCCGGCCAGCTCGCTTATCAACCACGTTATAAGCTATACTAATAACCTTTAACTATATAACTGATTATTAGGTCATTAATAGACCTATAAAACAAGATTACTATTACTGAGTATCGACCTCTGTTTGCCTATAGTGGAAACCCTACTGTTAGATATCTGACTGTAACATTAGCCTTATAGTTAGGTTTCCTTTAGAAAAGAAAACTAAAGATCTCCTGTTTTAATTACTATAAATACTTAAGGCTTAGCCCTAATAGTAAAAAAGCCTTTTCATTTATAAGCTTTAATATAATGATAAAATAGCTCTTTTTAGCTTAGATATAAGAAAGACTTATAAAAGGTGTTATAATATGATTAAAATAGATATTAAGGCAAAGCACCCACTTTCCGCCCACCCCTGCATTCCGCCCACCCAGAAAATGATGCTATCACAACAACCACCACTTTATTAATTAACTATCAACTATCTCTTGAAGCCACAATAATGCAGCTTTCAGCCTCACTGGGTATATCAGATGCGGCAGATTCATCTGTACTACTTTCAGCATCGCCAGCCTCAATCTGGGCTTGCCGCACCTCTTTGATTGTCGCGAACTTCGTATTTGGATCCAGTTGAACAGCCCTCCTCTTCCTAGCAGCAGTATTGTTAACTCTGGCCTGGAGGAGCTGTATTTGGTGCTCAGCGGCAGCCAACTTAAAGGCTTGCTCTTCGAAGCCTTTTTTCACCTTTCTGAAGAGCTGGCGTTGTGTGGCGATAGTTTGATCCAGCTGGGTGAATAATCGCAGTTGATCATCCAGCTCCCTCCTTTTCCTAGGCGTTGACCACTGCCCACCAGATATACTAGATACCCATCCCTCTATATCCTGGGTATCCTGACCACTATAGCTGCCTTCTTTTGCCTTATTAAGTGGTGTTGATGGTGTTGTTTTATCTGGTAGCAGATGGGAGCTCATTAGAGGCTTTGCAATAGCAACAGGCCATAACCCAGTATATTTCCAGCCACTCTTGATGTTCTTTTCTGTCAGCCCAGCCTGACGAGCCTTCTGATAGCAAGATATGAAGTTCCTCTTGCCTATAATAGTAGAGTCGTTCCAGAGGCTGAGATATCCTAGCTCCTTGCGATAGGCTGACTTCACTGGGCTAAAGACTGACTGATCAAGTGGCTGGAGGACATGGGAGGTATGTGGCGGTAAGAATAATAGATGAACATTATGGGTATAGCATAACCACATAAAATCAGTTGTTGTATGGCTCCCATGCCCATCCAGGATCAGCAGCCTTGCCTTGCAAGGCTGACAGGCAGTCTGAGGCAGAAACACCCTTTCTAGCCACTCAACAGCAGTATCATCAGTAGTCCAGCCATTCTCTGTTGCTGTGAACTCCCATCCATCATATGGGCTAAGATCTAGAGGAAACCACTGCTGCTGGACTGCCTTGCCTTTATATATAACCAGTGGATGAAGTGCCTTGCCTTCAACAGAGATACACTTGATGATGGATACCCAGGCTCGTGATCCAGGTTGCTTTTTCCTTACTGCCTTTGTCGCAGCCCTGCCCAGCACCAGCCCATTATCTCCCTTGCCCTCAAGGATGCCAGTCTCATCCATGTTGTATCGATTAGCTGGTTTAATGGCCTGGATGCGAGGTATAGCGAGGTTTTTAAACCAGTCCCTGATAACCTCAGTAGATGCCCCATTAATACGCCTTGAATCGATGGATCGACTTCTCTGGACCTTGATAGATGGGTTTCTTCTAATAAAGCCATCTACCCACCTCTTGCCTAGAGGCTGGGTGTCCCCCATGGCTTGGAGGATGCGATGGGCAAAGTCCTTCAGTTGTTGATGGGTTGGTGGGAGCCCAAGGTCAGCCTGGATTTGCACCCAGTTGGCCAACTTGGCCTCTTGGGCACTAGAGAGCCTCTGAAGGTCTTCAAATGCTGCTGGCCGCGGTTGGGCGCCCTTTATGCGATCGCGAAGGGTTGAACGCGGTATACCCCATCGCTGAGAGGCAATACGAGTAGATACCCCATTTGCAATATCGTTAAGGGCCTGATTGATCTCATTTTTAGTATACTGAGCTATTGTATAATAAAGAAGGTATCTTGAAAAAATGAAGTGATTTGGATAAAAATGGTAATTGTTATGATAGTTAGAAGATTAAGGGTATCTAGAAAGTAGGTGGCTGGGCGGCATTTTCTGGGTGGGCGGAATGCAGGGGTGGGCGGAAAGTGGGTGCTTTGCCTTAAGGTTTTACCTCTAACTATAAAGAAGCTAATAGACACTATACAGAAAACAGGCTAACTAGTCATCTAGTAATTAATTAAAATATATATAGAAGTAAATCTCTTAAAAGGGCTTTAGAATAAAACAGTCTTTTTTGTAATATATATCTATAGAATGAGCCCACTGATCCATCAACTGTTTATTTGGACATAAAAACACCTTTTACAAACGAGTTTAAGCTCGCTGTGGGGCTTGCCAGCTCAACTGCCTTTGTCATCGGACCGACCCCTGACAATAAGTCTTGGGAAGCTGCGACTTATGCTGGACTCTTCAAAACCATAGATGTTCGGGGCTACGAGCTGTATAACGACACCAACCGCGTTGAACTTGTTCAAAAAGCGGTGAAGAACATCGTGGGTGGGGGCGGCAAACGACTCGCCTTGTACTACAAGAGGCGCGCACCTTCATTGGGGGTATTACCTATGGCTTGGGCCGTGTTGTTAGACTCATTCAAAGCAGAAAACACTCTCGAGTCCTAAGCAGCCTCAATTGTATACTGACAAGCTAAGGCATCCGATGAAGACATCCGCAAGCGATTCTGCAAGGTGATGACGTTCTGTGCCAACTCATTCGAAACTGACGGCAATCCTGTCTTCGGCAGCACGACGACGATGGCTTCCTTTATCGAGGGAAGAATTTTCAGTATCAGCAACGAACTCGATCTCCACCGGTTTTTTCTATTCTATATGATATTAAAACAGACGGGCGGCGAATGGCGCGAAGACCTGACAGAGCATATCGACGTAAGGGTTCCATACTGGAAAAATGTGCTGCTTTGGAGCTCCGTACGCGACGATAGAGATAGCCTCCACGTGCAGGAGCTTCTTTGCCTTGAGATGCTTAAGAAGGCTTTCCTCGCTAAAAAAAAAGAAAAAAAAAACCACAAAAATAAGGCTTGGGAATTTGATATTCTGAAGGCAAGCAGCATCTTGCCTCCTCAAGGATCAGGATGTAACCAGAATTCACATGATCAATACTGACCACATACATCTAGTCTAATATCCGACTCCCTGTCAGAGTTCCAGCACGCTTTAGTTCTTCAGAAGCTTCCGAAATCACCCCATTCACTTCGTGGTTGGGCTCGTTTTCACAGGGCCATTTAGAAGTGGAGATTTCCCTTATTGGAGTTTCGCTTTGCAAGAAGCCTAGCGAGAGCGTCTCTGATGCTGTCTGTCGTTAGATGGCCTTTTTATCTGCCGAAGACCACTTACTGAACCTTCATGAACGTCTTTCAGGCATTCAGAGCAGATCAGAGTTCTTAATTGACTTTTTGGGACTACTGTCCTATCTGCGGTATAATTATACCGTCTGCTGGACTTTCTCAGTCATCAGGCCTTGGGTATCCTATGCTTGACTTCGATAATTTCTTGAATGGAGCGGAACCGTTTGGAGCGGCCTTTCAACCGCTGCTGCCATCTCTGGAAGCGGCAATCCGACGGGGTTCGTCTCCTTTCGATATCTCACAAGGGAACAAGCGATTCTTGATCAGCTTCACTCGAATTGCTCCAGTGGAGAGGAAAACCTCTTGATGACAAACCATCTCTATCTGAGGCTCATAGGCGTATCTGAGGGCAACATCTCTCATGCGGATGCATTAGTTGGACTTCAAACGTGAAATTTTACTTTATATCTTAACCGACATAACTGTAATTATACAGGTTCATCAGGGGCATTACTGACACAAGTCAAGCCGAAGTCCACCCGTTACCATCTGATAATTCGACTCAAGCACAAATACGTGACAGAGCATTGGAGATGGTTCCGTGGCGTGGTGCAAGTATCGCTGGTACGAACAACAGCTGGAGCGAATCAACGAAGGAGTCGCTTCAGCCGAGAGTGCATATCATCAGTGTGTAGGACATGATTCACTATGCCGAATAGAACTGGCTTGGGCGTCCCCCATTCTCCCTAGCTGCCCAAGGGCAACTCTTGACTGTTGACGCGCATGAAAGACAAGATGGTCACGAAAACATTGCCACTTTATTCCCTTGCATGCTCGTCATGACCAGCAGCCGAATCCTAGGCCTTTTCTCTGATGCACGAAGAAAGGTGCCAGGATCGGGAGAAATGCGATGCTCGGTTAGGCCAGCCTTCTTTGCCAAGGGTTCGCATACGATAGTGTTACCAACTTCAAGTTCGTCCTTGGCAATGGTACAATCGTCAATGTAAATAGCCACCGGAATCCGGATCTTTGGAGGGCTCTGAAAGGGAGGTCTGGAAACTTTGAGTTTGTCACCGAGATCGACATCAGTGAATGATGGACCAGTCCGAACCGCGACATACGTAAGAAGACAGATGGGCCGACTTCTGAACAGCGGTCATGCCGTCGAACAAAATCTGGGGCGATACCACGACCTACGACTTAAACAAAACAGATGAGGTGGTCGGTGCTTACAAGGACTTCGTAAACAATATGGATGGAGACCCGGCTAGCTAGGTCATAGCAACGCTCCCCCGCAGCCGGCAAGGCTGCAGTCTCGTGGTCGTATTGATGAACAGCCAAGTACAACGCACTGCGCCTACTTTCGGCGAATTTTCCAGGATCACGAACGTCTTGAGCACAGCTCGCATCGGGACTGTGGCAGAGATGGTCCCAGAGCTCACCGGACCGACCCCTATGAGTCTCCAGTACGTCTTGTGCTGAACATGAGTGTGGAATCGCCGTAGTTGACCGCGGCACAGCGACAACTGGTGACCGGTACGACTTCCCATGACGTACGCGTCGTGCATTTCATCATCCGAAAGGCTAAGGGATACGCCGTGTCAATGAATCTCTTCGCCCCGCCGTCCAGATTTGAACTGCTCATGCAGATCCAGCCGGTGAGATAGTTGATGCTGGCACTTGGTGTCGAATGAGGCGGCAACGGGCTCGGGCTGGAGAGTGTAGTCGGGGATGACAAGGCTCCGATGTGGCTATTGGCACTGTCAATCGATACGGCGGAGAACCGGGAGCGGATCTTGCCTTGAATATTTGAACTGAAGAGTTCTTCCCTTACTCAAACAGCGCGTGCCAAAACAACTCAACAAATAATCGCCACGGCTGCCTGATAAGTTAAAGCACCCACTGTTGGACCACCCCCCCACGTGGACCACCCCAAAAATGCCTTTCAGCCACCCTATTTCTAGAATATCACTAACTATAAACTATCACCACTTTTTCCAACCTTTATTAAATCACTTCATTTTTTTAGGACCTATTCTTTATAGCCTAATAGGCTATTATACCAAGTATAAAGTTAATTAAGTAATTAAGGCTGTTATATATAGCCTATTAACTTACAAAGCCTCTAAATAATAAGGTATATTGCGATTAATATTTATAAATCGACTTTAAGCTTACTAAAGCTAAACTATTATATATACCGATCTCCAGTGACTATTTATAACTTAAAAGGCTAAACTGGTAAGTTAGATATAAATCTAGGCTAACCTAGGTCTAATATTAACCTATTTATAACTATAGTAGTTTACTTAATATACTCTTGATACTATAGGGGATATTTAACCTTTTAATAAAAGGTAGATAGAGGTATTCTTATAAAGATATCTATCTATTAAGGTCTAAAGAAGTCGCTTTATAGATTTTAGATATATTAATAAAGTATCTACTAAAGTTATTAGAGACTAATTAGTATATCTTATAATACTATATATTACCGTTATAAAACTAGCTAACCGATATAATATAGATAAAACTAGTATCCTTAAGGGTAAAAGAGATAATAGGCTGATATTAGATAGGGCTATTATAAAAGTAGTAAGGAAAAAACAGCCTGGTTTATAAGCCAAGGTATCTATTATTAAGTATATATCTATGAAGGGTAAATCACTTTATCTACTAGTTATATATAAAGGTAAAGCAGTCTAATAGTAGTAATTTCCTTTAAAACTTAGTCTATATAATAAATAGTAGTTTATAGTAATAAAGAATAGATAGACTATTAATACTACTTTTATTAAATAGCTAAAAAAGGTTTTTCTTTTTTAGACTAAGCCTTTTTAACCTAATTAGGTTAAACTACTTATTCTAGATAAGTATAAAAGCTATATAATAATAGAGTTTATATAGTTATATTATACTAATAATATCTATATATTATTTTTACCTTTATATATCTTCTATATACTTTAACTACTTAATTAGTTAGTTTTTAGGCCTATTAAGATAGTATATAGAAAGAAGCTTAGATATCCTAGTTAGTAGACTAATTGTACTATTATAGGTAAAAAGAATTTTATTTCCTATTATTAGAAAGCTTACCTAGCTAGGCTAAGTATTAATAATAATAAAGGTGGCTATAAATATATTAGGTTATAGTTTATTAGCATAATAAAGCCTTATATAAGTAGTCTATTAGTTAGAATAAGAATATTATTATTAATAATACTATCTATACCACTTAATAAGGTTAAAAACACTATTAGTAAGGCCTAAGATACCTAAGATATTTATAATAATAATAGCTACATATTAATTATAGAGTGGTTTATACTAAGAAAAAAGAAAAAGCTAGATAACTAACTATACTTATTTATCTAACTAGATTAAAGTATTACTATAACTTATTAGCGATTTAGAAAGATAAAAAAGCCTTTTGAAAATAAGCCTATAAGCTGGCTACTGCTTAATATAAAATACAGCTTCTTAAGGCTAAAATTAATAAGAGTACTAATAGAAATAAAAAGGCTGTTAATCTAGATCTAAATATAGAATTTATAATAATTAAGGAGGTATAGTAAGCCTAGATTAAGGCTGGCGATACTAAAAGTAAGCTAAATATATCTAGTATATAATAATTACCTAGTAGAGCCAAAAGTTATATTATTATAGTATTAAGGCAGTGTTAATAATTAATTAAATAAACTGGTGGTGGTTATTATAGTGATGTTTTAGGTGGTCTAAGTGGAAGGGTGTTACGGTTAGTTATCTAATGGTAGGGTTTTTACTAATAGTATAGCTAAGGTTAATACTTAGTAACAGTATTATAGGCTTACTAGTCTATTAATCACCTAATAATTAGTCGTATAGTTAAAGACGTAAGGATATATAGCTTTATTTTTAATAAATCACTAAAGGGATACTAAAAGGTATTTAGAGAATATATTATAAGTTAATTATTAAAAAGCTATAGAAGTCTATCCTTAAGTATATCTAAGTATACCTTATATATAAGTCCTATTTCTATTGATATACTATAGAGCGATAGCTGTCCATTAGTCCTCTATTAGGAAACATTATTAACCGGTTAAGATTTTACCTAAAGTGCTTATTATTTATTAGCCTTTTTTATTGTTATATAGCTTATATTATAGTTTTTTTATTCTATAGAGTTATCTTTATAATAATCCTAGTTATCTTATTAGTATAAGGGTTATTTTATCTATATTTTTAACTAGGTAAGGTTTATTATTACCTATACTTCTTAAGTTATAATATTAGGTTTCCCCTCTAAAGGTGTTACCTTTAAGACCTATAAGTAGGTTATATCTCTTAGGTTAAAAAGTTATAAATTATACTTCCTTATTACTTATATTACTAATATTATATTATTAAGCTATATAAAGAAAGTAAAATTAAAATTCTAAAAGTCTTACATTAAGGATTATAAGTATCTTATACTTTTTAAGTTTATTAATACTTATCTTACTTTAGCCGATATACTATATACTTATTATTTTTATTTAAAGAAGGCTTACTACTTTAGAGAGGGTTTCTTCTACTATTATAGTTATATAGAGGTAAAAAGGTTATATAACGGTATATTAATAGTATCTACTTATAAATTCTTTAAGGTGTATTTCCATATTTATTAACATTATTATAGTTTAAAAATTAAATACTAAAGATAAAGAATAAGATATAAAGAAGGACAAGGCTACTGAGAAGCTTATAGCTCTCTATTTCTAGTTTATTTAGTTATAATTATAGACAGCTAAAGCTATAAGTCCTCTTTAGTATTTTTATTAGATTTATAGAAAAATAAAAAAGAGATAGTAAAAACCTTTTTATAAGGTATATAGGAGCTAGATTAAAAAGATAAATTAGTTTTTACTTTATTAGCTTATAGATCCTAAATGCTTTATAATTTATAAGCGTTAGGTAATCCTAATAAGATCAATTAGGGGTCCTTAGGCCTTAGTAAGAAGTTTATTACTATCGGCCTATGAGTTAGTGTATCTAGCCTAAGTGTTTATAAGAGTCTTAAGGTGGCTGTTAGAGGGAGTACTTAGTCGATAGTTAGTGTTTCTAAATAAATAAGTAGATTTTAGTCTAAAGGTCTACATATCTTTTAGGGTTACTATAATAGTTATAGTTTCTTTATCTTATTTTTAGATTTATTATATTAAGGTTTAATTATAGATAATAAAAATTCTTCTCTATATAGCATTCTATATAATAGTTTTCAAGTTTTTTTTCTATATAGGTTAGATTTAATATTAGTTTCTATATATTATCTATATAACTATATCTTTTCTGTTTAATAAAGTACTATATTTCTAGTTTCTCTTTTATTATCTTTTTAGGTTAATTATAGTTAGTAATTTATTTAACTTTATACTTTCGTTTATATCCCTTTACAATAATGAAGTCTTGTATTATTAGTCCTTATAGTGTTAGCTTTAGTAGTATAATATTGAAAACTAGATATATTCTTATTGTTTTTAATAGGTTAAGTTTATAGTTAATATTTAGGTTTGTTTCAAGGATTTTAAAAGGTCTAAGTTTCTCAAAGTTAAGTTTATTATTTACTTATTTAGTTTTAATATTTTATTAGATAAGATATATATTATCTCTCTCCTTAAAGGTTAGTCCCTTAATCCTTATTTAGTTAGTATACTTTTTTATTTACTGTTTAATAAATTTTAAGTTCTTAATTATTTTATCCTAAACTTCTTATATTTTATAATAGTTAACTATAGCCTTTAGGGCTTATAGACCTTACTAAGGTTCTCTATAGATAGTTAGTTAAAATCTATATATAGTTTAGATAGAATAATAAGTATTATATATTTTCTTTAATAATATTATTATAGGTAAATTATGCTATAGGTAGTAGTAATATCTAGTTATCCTAGTTATAGTTAATATAGTATTATAGGTATTATTTAAGTATCTAGGCAATCTATTCTACTTATCTATCGGTTTATAGATAGAATAAAGTAGAAAGTTTAGAATCTATATCTAATTATAAAATTAGGGATTTTTGAACCTTAGTAATAAATAGTTTATCTCTATCTAATATAATTTCTATGACAACCTATAGTTACTAACGATATCCTTAAGGAATATATTAGGTTATTAAAGGGCTGGGTTATACTAAATAGAGAAGCTGACGGTTAGTAACCTAGGGGATAATAGTGACTTATTGTTTAACGTTATCCTCTCCTAAGTATACTATTACCAGTCTGGCCTCTCTTTTAGATACCTGAGTAGGTCTTTAGGGTATATATTACTTAATAGGTGGCTGTAGTGTAGGGCCGGTGGGGCGTCGGTAGGCCTTCTCTCCTCTATAGTCTTAACATAATCCCTTTACCTTAAGGTCTTGTCCTCAGGACCTAGCCGTTCTAGGCGGCCAGCTGTCTCTAATATTGTGTCAGGGCTCCCTTATCGCTACACCTTATCTATTTACTATTAAAACGGCTCGTTTTTAGTACTATACGCCTTTTTTATATAAGCCTTTATATAAAGCCTTTTATTATTATCTAGACGATATATCTTATTAATAACCTTTTTAGCCTTATAAAGCCCTTTTTATATAAAACCTTTTATATAAAGCGTCTTATATAAAGCGTTATATAAAGCGTTACATAAAATAGTTTTATATAACGCGTTATATAAAGCGTTATATAAAGTATTAGCAAGAGACCTTTCCCTTATATTATTATTTAACCTAATATCTTTTTAGGTCTATAGTGGTCTTTTTTAGTTTTATAGATTTTAAGAACCTTTTATATAAAGCGGTTTTGTATAAAGCGTGATATAAAGCGTTAGTAAAAGACCTTTCTCTTATATCGTTATTTAGCCTAGTGTCCCCTTAGGTCTATAGTGGTTTTTTTTTATCCTATAGAATCTAATAATTTGTTAGCTATTATTTAGCCTTAAGAGGGAAGCTTCTATAAGCCTTAAGTTGTATTATTCTCTTTAGTGTTAGGATACCTTCTTTATAATCCTATAGGGGGTTCTTATAGTATATCTATAGGCCTCTTTTTAAGGCTATCCTGTTGGATGTTTTTAGTCTTATAGTTAGAAATTATTATTATAACTTGTTTTCTCTAGCTATATTATATGTTATTAATAGAATAAATCTTTTATTTATTTAACTTTCTTTTTTTCTTTTTTACCTATTATAATATCTTTATATTATTATTATTTTTTATTCTTTTACTATTATTATTATTACTATTATCATTACTATCTAGTAATAATAACACTAGTAATAGTATTAGTAGTTTTTCTATTATTGCTATATCTTTTACTATTATACTATTTTCGTTTTTTTTAGCCTATCTAACAGCTAAGGTAGCTTTATTACCCCCCTGATACCTCCTATTACTTCTATACTAACACTATTAAGGATAAGTCTATCTATAATATTCTATATAACTACTGCCTTTAATAGGTAGCTAACTAAAAGTTAACTATAGTGGCTGTTTTTTTAAATAACCTTCTCAACTATATTAAGATCACCTATATATTTCTCTTTTGTCTATACCCCTCTAGTGTCTTTCTGATATTCTTTTTCAATTGTCTTAATTATTAATAATAAGTATATATATTATATTATTATACATAACAACATCTATATTTTAATATATTTCCTTTATGTTTTAGCTATTTTTATAGTTATTAACAGCCCTTAACCCTCTATAGGCTACCTATACTACTGTTATAGCTATTATTAAGTTATACTACCTTTTTAAAGGCCTATAGTATACCCCTAATACCACCTTTATCTATCCTAATATAGCTATATATACCCTCTCTCTTGTTACCCCTCTAGTGTTCTCTATACTAATATTAACCTAAAAAGAGATTATCAAGGCCTAGGTTATAGGTAAAAAGGCGTTTTAGTATTAGGTTAACTAGACTAAGATCTCTAATATTAAATATAAGGCTGAAGTAGAGGAAGAGAAATAGCTCCTCTACTAGTGTTATATTATAGCCCTTAAGGCTAGCGCTAATATTGCTAGACGTTAGGCTAAGACAGTTAAGTCTCTAACTAAGGCCGTTAAGGTTGCTGTTATAGCCTTTAAGGTTTAAACTGCTGCTCTTTAGGACTAGACTGTTATTATTATAATCTAGACTATCTTTTTTTTAAAGTGGTCTTAAAACTTCTCTTAGGTTATATATACTTTATTACCCCTTTAGTATTCGCTTATTAGTTTTTAACTTTCTATAGTATATCAGTAAACTAGATTCTAAGGTAGATAATAATACCTAAGGTGATAAGGCTAAAGGTAAAGCCTTCTATAAGGGTAAAGAAGAGAAAGATAAAGGTAAAAGTAAAGAGAAATTTAACCTTAATATCTAGATTTATCTCTCTAGTAGCCGCTTATTATTTCTTTACTATTTTTTTATATTAATAGTTATTAGATTTTCTATACTTAAGTAGTTAACTTACTTTTCAATCTTTATAGTAAATAAGATTTATTTTTTTATATTAGCTAGTAAGCTATATAGATCTTTCTATTTCTATTTATCTTATTATTACCTTTTATTTTCTTAGTAATCCCTATCTTATGTTTTTATTATAATTTTATTATGAAGTATTTTTATAGTTTCTATAAGTTTTCTTTCTTATTATACTTTTTCTACTTAATAAGATACTATGAGTATAGCAGTCCCTTATATATAATAATATATTTAAGCTTATATATATCTTTTTTTTCTTTTTAATAGGGATTTCTTAAGGTTTCTCTACTAGGCTATTAAACTTCTCTAGCTATAATAGTATAAAGATATTATAAATCTAATACCTAGCCTCTATATCTAGCATATAGGCTTTACTTTTACTAACTATCTATATAACTATAAAGAGGCCTTAATATGTATTAGATAGTTTTTTTGATAGTTACTTTTACTTAATAAACCTAATAGATAGTAGGACTTTTTTATCTATCTAAAAGCTAATATCTATCCTTTAAGTGTTATATTATCTTTTATATATCTTATTAGATATTTAGAGTGTTTTAATAATAATATTTCTCTAGCTAGTTACTAGTTTTACTTTCTTTTTTATAGTTAGGACTTCTATTAGTCCTTATATAAAGAGGGTAATATTATATAGACCTTTTAGTAAATACCCTATTAATACTTTTATTAGTATTACCCTAGTTATATTATACTAGGTCTTATTATATATAAACTCCGCTATAGATAGCTATCATATCTAGTTATCTTAATCTATATTATAAAAGGCTTATAAGAAGGACTTTATATTCTAGTTCTATTATTCAGTTCATCTATCTATTTAAAGGTAATATACTATACTAAGTTTCCTCTTAATAGCTAATAAATAGTATACCATTACCTAAAAGTTATTAGTAAATAGAGAGCTTTTATTTAAGATTATTACTTTTAGTATCTTAAAGTAAAAAAAGACTTAGTTAATTAAAAAGGTTACTAGTTAGTCTATCGTTAAGGTGTGTTTTATTAGACGGTAAATTAAATATTTAGTTAGTTAGTTAATAATAATAAGAATACTGTTATATAACCTCCTTAAGAAGCTTCTTAATATAGTTAACTTTATAAGAAAGTTAAGCGTAATATATTTCTATAGCTTATTATATACTAATAAAAGAGAGAATCTTTTATATAATAGGTAATATCTTAGCTTAGTTTTTTAGTATATTATATATATATATATACTTCTAAGTATGTCTTTTTATTTTATTTTGAGAAAAACGTCTTTTTTATCTTTTTAAGTATTTAGTTTACCTCTAGAAAGCCTTTTATTAGTTTATTATAAAACACCGTTAGGAGCTATATATATATCTTATACCTTTTTAAAATAACTAGTTATCCTTTATATTAGATTAAGCTGTTTTTATCTTCTATCTAGTTATCCCTTTGTATCTATTACTTTTTAGACTTAAGCTCTTTATCCTCTTATTAGGTCTACTTTACTTTATCTATAATATTCTCCATTAGGGTTTCTAGTACAACTATTAGTAACCCTTTATACTAGAATATTACTATCTATCTCTAGAAGTAACTAGAGAAGTCCTTAAGGAATATATTATATACTTTTTTATCTTTCTTTCTTATTATTTAGTAGTCTAAATAGTATAATAATCCATCTATTATATTCTTCTTATTTAGTTAGTAGTTAATCTTAAAATTAAAAAAAGAGAAGTCTTAAAGTAGCTTAGCCTATCTATTATTTAGCTAGAGCTTACTTGTAAGATACTAATAGCCTAAGTGGTTAATTGTAAATATAATCTTATATTAGGTATATAAAAGGTAGTACCTTTAGTATACTACTATGTCTTTAATAGCTAATAGTTTAACCTTTAATATCTTATATTAAAGCTTTATACTTTTAACTTTCTTTAGATATTAGATATCTCTATATAGTTAATATAGGACTACCTTTATTATAAAGTTTGATATATTTATTTTTACCTTAATAAATAGTAATAGGTTAACGTGTTTTAGAATAGAAACACTAATAAATATAATATATAGCTTATAGAAAACCTTAATTACCTTTTTAGTTCTTATTAACTCTCTTTTTACTTAGAGTATTAGCCTATCTATAATTAGGGTATATACCTTAAAGTAGTTCTTAATAAAGTATTAATAGAACCCTATAAACCTTAGAAAGACCTACATATCTTTTATATTAATAGATATTAGCTAGTTCTAAATAGCTAATACTAGGCTATTTTTATCTTAATACTTTTAGGTAAAACTATAAACCTTAGAAAGTTAATTATCTACATACTGAATATATATTTTTATAGGTTAATATATAGCCTTATAGCTTTTAACCGGTATAGTACTTCTTATATCGCCTTTATATAGCTCTTTTTATCCTTTATAAAGATAAGGATATTATCTAGATATATAATATAGCTAATATCTATAAGGCCTATTAAGGCCTTGTTTATATAGGTCTAGAAAGTTATTAGTATATTTACTAGCTTAAAAGGTGTAACATAATACTTAAAATACCTATACCTTATTTAGAATACCGTTTTCTATTTATCCCCCTTATAGATATATACCTAATAGTATATATCTTTAAGGTTTAGCTTTATATACTATTTAGCTTTTTATAGTTAGTTAAGGATCTTTATAATCAGTAATAATAATATCTAGTTCTTTTATATAACTTTATTTAGGCCTTAATAATTAATATAGAGTTATAACTTATCTCTCTTTTTAGATATAAATAGGATTAATATCCCTATAAGGCTTATTAAGGGTCTAATCTAGCTATTCCTTAATATATCTATTAAGTATTTCTTTAGTTCCTTTATTTTCTTCTTTATTAGGGGGTAGATAGGCCTAAACGGCAGCTTTATACCTGGTTTTAGGTTGATTAGGTGTTACTAGCCCTCCTTATTAGCCGGTTTTATTATTATTCTTATATTGAATATATATATGTAGTCTTAATACTTCTTAAGAAGTATAAATTCTGTTATATTATCCTTGATAGAGGGTTCTTAAGGCAGCACTAGTGTTTCTCTATAGTGTTTATATTTTAATCTTTTAACTATTAACTTAGGGGTTAATACCCTCTTTATATCCTTATATATCCTCTATATGACCTTTCTTTTAGATTAGACTGATATAATCTTTTATGAAGAGGTAGGTCTATCTAATAACCTTTTAGTCTAGCGTTAGGTATATCTATTTACCTTAAAGGATACCTAAAATAGTTTTATAACTATACCTATTATTAACCTAGAATTTACTTAACTATCTTTTAGTCACCCTTATATTATTAGTAATATTTATTAATAGTTATTATAGGCTGTAATTAGAAGCCTTATCTCTCTATATTCTTTTTAATAGCGTTATTTTTTCTTTCATATTTCTTAGTTTAAACTTATATAATATTCTTTAATCTATAATATTCTTATCTCCCTTAAGGTTAATAAGCGTTATACCTTTTTTCTATCTACTATTAGCCTTAACCCTAATAATAGCCTTAAAATAGTAATATAGCCCTTTATCTTAGGTAATCCAGATACTATTAACCCTTAATACCTAAGGTTATATATAGTGTCTCTCTATATATTTTAGCTGTTTATATTAATAGTAATCTATTTTATTATACTTAACCGATATATATCTTATCTTGCTATAGTTGAAGTATTTAGAGGCCTCTTGTATCTATATAGTAAGGTAATAGTTTTCTATTATCTTTCTTTTTAGTTTAGCCTTTAGGGTGCCTATAGTTAGTAAGAGTATTATTATAGGTATAGATATTAATAAGGTATACTTTAACCTTATCTCTATAGTGCTTTATTGTATAGAGGTATCTTTTAATAGGGCTATATCCTATTAATTTCTTCTCTTATAATAGCCTAAAGGTTAGTTATTCTGTATATCCTTTTATTAGGTCTTTATAACTATTTTTACCTTTTTTATTATATTATTTAGCCTTTATTAGCTGGCTGGTATCCCTTGTATAAAGATAAAGTTTTCAAGCTTGAATAGTAATTAGTTAAGTATATAGACTATCTATTATCTTTCTATTTATAGGTTAAGATATTAAATCTCTACTATTTTATATTAGTTAATAAACTATTAATATATCTATTTCAGCTTTTGTTTTAGCTTATCAAGTTTAGTTATTATACTAAAGGCCTATATATTATTACTAGCTATATTATTATATAGCTAAGCTTTTATCTAGGTCTATAATACTTTTAGGATATTACTTTTATAGTTAAAGGTTATATAGCTTATCTGCTTATAGGATATATTACCTTTTAGGTAAACACTAATATATTATATTTTATCCCTATTATTGTTATAATCTCTCCTATTTATTTTAAATTATCCCTTAACCTTAAAAAAGAAGTTATGAAGCTTGGCTTAGTTATCTCCCTTAAAATAGATAGATATATATTGCTTCGTTAACTTATAGCCTTACCAGTGCTTTAGCTCTATCTCTTAAGGCTGACTAGTTATACCTTTAGTAGTCTCTATAGGTCTTATATTACCTTAGGCCTTCTTTTTATCTATCTTTAAGAGTTACTTAATTATTTTTCTTTTTCTTATTTAGGCTGTTTTCTTTTCATAATATACTTTAGCTATTCTTTAATTATCTTATTATAGTTAGTCTTATATTACTCTTTTTTCAGTAGCTTACTTAGTTATTATAGTCTTAGGTATTAGTTTACCTTATTACTATTTTATAGATATATTAATATATAAGTATTAGATAGTTCTAAATTATACTTTAGTTTTTATTATACTTTAATAGTCGGTATACCTATAGATAGATGGAGAGTTAAATATATTAAAAGGTTAGATTGTATTAAGTAAATAAGTGAATAGTTAGTAACCTAAAAGGTAATAGTAATTTATTATTTAACTTTATCCTCTCCTAAGTATACTATTACTAGTTCAGGCTCCCTTTTAGATACCTAAGTAAGTCTTTAGGATAATATTACTTGATAGATAGCTATAGTATAGGGCTAGTTAGGCGCTAATAGGCTCTCTCCCCTCTATAGTCCTAATATAGGTCTTATACTATATTAAATTCTAAGTATAAACTAGAGTAGATATATATTATAAGTCTATTTATAATGATTAATATATTATTATAGTATACTTTTGTAAAGGGCTCTTTTAACTTTAGTAGTTTAATAATAAAGTCTAAAGAGATAAAGTTTCATAATTCTAGAGATATTGATAGTAGTTATATTTATCTATATAGCTTATAAGGGATGTTTTTACTCTTTTCGTATATTTACTAAGAATCAAAGAACTAATATCTTTATTGCCTATCATATAAATTCTATATATAACTTCATAATTAAAGGTCCTATAATAAAATAAGTATTACCACTAGATCCTCCTCGTTAAAAGGACTTAAATAGTATATATCTTATATCTATAAGTATATCTATAAATCATTAATAAGCTAATATACATGTATAGACTTAAGAGACTAATACTAACGCTTATACCTACAGGTATATACCGGCGCTTAGTTACGCTTAGTTAACGCTTAGTTACACTTAGTTAACGCTTAGTTAACACTTAGATACTCTTAGATATACTGTAATAACCCTAATAACTCTTAGACCCTTTATAACTTTATGATATATACTAGAGATTTTCCCCTTATAAGATAGTTTCTAGATTATCATAGTTAATTTTATTTTTACCTTTTCTATCTATCTTTATTCTCTCTATTCTACTTTATAACTATTCTAAATAACTCCTTATTATTCTTACTTGTTTTACAGTCCTTAATTACTAAAGCTATTTTTTTATATAAAACCTTTTTATTATAAGCCTACTCAATCTATTTAGAATTCTTTCTAATTCCTTAATATCTATATATCTTTACGTCATATGTCTTATAGATCTAGTCTATAGTTACTCTATTAGTTATATTAATATTAATATATTTACTAATTATAATAAGTTTCTATATAGATATACTATTACTATTACTATTACATTTAAGAATTACCTATATTTCTTTAGATACTGAAAGTTTATAATTTAGTCTTTTATTAAGAGTATCTATTCTACTGTTTTCTATAATTTTATAGTAGATAATCTTAAAGTTATATTCTAAAAGGAATTCTAAGTATTAGATCTATTCTTTATTAAGAACCCTTAAGGTAGTAAAATAAGAAAGGTTCTTATAGTCTATATATATAAAGACCTAATATTTAGTTCTTAATAAGTTTAGTTTTTACTCTTAGAATACTTTCATAATAGGTATAAGTTTCTTATAACAGATTTAATAGTTTAATTTAAGTCTATAGAAGGCTTTAAAGTAAAATATATATAGGTACAGTTTTCTTTTTTTGTCTTACTATCTAAGTTATCTATCTGTAGTGTAGTTTAAGGTGTTAGCTTTAACTTTAAATAGGTTATTTAGGTTAGAGACTTAGGTAACTAGTTTAAAGGTAATAAGTTTTTTAACCTTAGTAAAAGGCCTATTATATTCTTCTGTTTAGGTAAATTTAGTATTGTTATATATAAGCTTCTAAAGTCTTTTAATATAGCTTATATACTTCCTAAGAAACCTTTAATAGAAGTTAATAAATTATAAAAAGGAATAAATATCCTTAATATTCTTAAGTATAGGTTAATTCTTCACTATTTAAATTTTTTATTGTTATCTTTAGACCTTATTAGGTATAATAGTAAATCCTAAGTAGTTAACCTTTTATATATAAAGTTTACTGTTTTTAGGTTTAACTAGTAGTTTTACTTTTTAGAGTTTTTATAGTATTTAGTGTATATATTTCTTATAGTTATTCAGGTTTTGAGAGAATATAAGGATATCTTTAAGATAGTAGATAATAAAGATATTCAGGTTTTTTAGAGAATATACTTAATCATTATACAAAATATTACTAATATATAAGTAAGTCTAAAGAGGATAATAAGTGTTTGAAATAGGCCTTATTATATTTGGAATACTATTTTCTATTTATCTCTTTTCTTTAATATAAATAAGGTTATAAGCTTTTCTTAAGTCTAGAGCCATAAACTAGTTTACTCTATAAAGAAGGTTATATAGTTTAAAGATAAGTAGTAATAGGCATATATCCCTTATTAGTAATATTATTAAGTCGTTAGTAGTTAATATATAGTTTTATCTTTCTATTTCTTTTTAGTTATAAATAGGATTAGGTATCCTATTAGTAAGTCTAATAATCTAATATATCCTTTCTTAAGGTTTTTATGTAGCTATTTATTAAGTGTTTTTTATTTAGTCTTACTAAGGTTTTAGATTAGTTTTAGCCTAAGGCATATTTTAGAAAATTGTTTAATTTCATAGTTATATAGTGTTGAATGGACTCTCTCCTGTCCATGAGAGTCCCTTACGCGTAAGGGGGTAAACAAAATGTAGGGTGAACCAAAGATGTATTATCCGTAACTGTCTCTTCTAACTACAAGATGGCTGTCGTGCGACAGTTATGTACTCAGCCATGAGGCTTGAGTCAGTTCGGCCCGAGTCTTACACTGGTTCATACCCGAGGTCCAAGTATCTAATCTAATGACCTTTGTCCTTTGTGCTTGACTCAAGGGTTTGCCGTACGGTCATGTGAGATTGCTATTCCAACATATAGACTATATTCTAGTAACTATAGTTTTATTTTTTTAGTAGATAGTTTTATATATTTTATATAGATCTTAAGGATTATTAAACGTTTTCTTTCAAGTTTATAGATTAAAATCCTTCTTCTTTAGTAGGTTTAATACTTGAGATATATATAATATACTTTAGTTATATCTATAATCTATTTAAGGGTTTTAGTATATAATACTGCCTTATAGCTAAATCTCTCTATTAGAGTTAACTAGACTTTTAATCTATATTAGTGTTATTCTTTCTTAACTATAGAATATTAAGAATAATATCTAGTTATCTTATTACTTTAATATTAAAGACTAGTTATTTATAACGATTTTAGATAACTATAGGGAGATATATAGTCTTCAAGTTAATATTTTCTCTACTATATATAACTTTTTTTTAACAGTCTAAAGGGTATATAGATAATTCTTATATCGCTATTAAATAATTTATTAATTTACTAGTTATAGTAATATTAAGCTTACTTATATTTTACTATTCATTACAACTTAGGTAGGCTGTCTATTAATTTAGAGTTTAAGTATTAAGTGGATATTATTGTTATCTATTATTACTATAAATAAGGATTTCTTATCTTATATTGTCTTTTATAGTTCTATTATAGTTGATATTTATTGCTTTTTAATTACTACTTGTTAATATTATTAGTTTTAATAAAAGCGTCTTTTTATAAATAGGTTTACTATTTATATACTTTTTCTTTACAGTATATAATATATTTATTATATATATAGTTAGACTAATATGTAGTTATCATATATACATAGGCGATTAGTTTCTTTAGGCTTAACTAAAAGCTAAGCTAATTATTACGATATTTTTTAATTTCTTACATCTATAGTTTATAGTCTATATAGATGTTAAGAATTATTCATTTATTTTATTATTATAAGTAGAGAAGAAAAATCCTTTTTATTTCTTAAATTTTCTATAGTTATAATAGATATACTTTGTTTAGAATATACTATAATATATAAGGTGGTTAAGGTCTAGTTATTTATTATCTTTGAACCTAGATATTCATTTAATCTTCAGGATTAATATATAATCTTGGTCTAGGTTTTAGGTTCTATAGAAACTAATTTCCTAATTATTAGTATCTCTTCTTATATCTTTAAACCTTAGTTCCATCTTTTTCCTTTTTAATAAGTTTCTAATAAAGGTTTATAGAGTTATAGATTTATAGATATTATATTGGTTGTATTTTTAAGGTCATAGCGGGGAAATACTTTCTATCTATATCTAAATATATTAAGAAAAGGTCTTAATTCTATCTAATATAGAAGTTATAGTGTTCCTTAATTCTAATAATTACCTAACTATTTATTATTTTATTTTACTTAATAAGATAAATTGATTAAGAGATTTTGTAGTATATACCTTATAATCTTAATTTAAACTAGAATTTCTTTTTATATAAAGTTTAGGTTTTAGAAAGTTTATAGTTCTTTTAACTATAACTATTACCTTAATAGATATACTAATAGTTGTTTAGGTTTTAACCTATATCTATTAGATAAGCTTTAGGAGTTCTACTATATTAGCTAGCCTTTTTTATTCTTTAATATATTTTTAAGTTTCTTATAGAGTTATAGGTAGGATTATATTTACCTTATAGGCTTACCTTATACTTTTATCTTAATCTCTATTTAGTTTTAAAGATATCTTACCTATTATTATATATACTTAAGCGTTTTCTTAAGGTTTCTTAAGATATATTTATTATGTTCCCTTATCACTTAGTTTATTGTCTTATTAGTATAAAATATATCGTTATTATTAATCTTCTTATAGAGGATTTTAATAGTTCTTATAGGTATTATAACTAGGATACTTATAGGTAGAGATCTCTTATTTATAATTCTTTATTTATAGGAGTTATTATAAGTATCTTTTTATTACTTTAAATATTTCTTAATTAGGTTAAGTCTTTACTAACTATATATATTAAGCGGTTATTTAAGTATCTCTTTATTGGCTTTAGTAAGTATTATAATAATATATTTATTCTATTTATTTAGTTCTATTACTTAGTTTTCTTTTATCTTCTTTACTATTATAAAGGTCTTATTAAGAGGTCCTCTAGGGTACTATCCTATTTATTCTTTACTATATTAATATATTAGATAGTTATTATAGTAATAGGCAGTCTAGAAGAGTTAATAATACAGTGTTTCTTTAATAGCTATATTAGTATTTTTAATATACTTAGGTAATAGTTTATTTTAGAGTTATTTAGGTTACTTATAATCTTTAGTATAATATCTTTATTCTTTATAGTTAAAGTATTTAATAGTGTTAAGGTCTTATATCGGTTATTTATTTTATTCTTTATTAATATTAATATCTATAGGTCTAATATAGTATCTATAAGTATTATTATTCTAGTTATTATATTATAATAGTTTAGGTTTATACTTTTAGCTAGTAGTAATATTAACCGTATTAAGTTAAGTTTATTATTCTTTTTATTTAAGCTTATATTTATATAGCCTATTGTTAATCTTAACAGCCTTATCTATAAACTTATAAAATTTACCTTATCGCTTATCTTAACTAAGTTTATCCTTAATATTTTTCTTAAGTATTTAATAGAACTTAACTATTAGAGCTTTATCTTTTTATTTTAGTTTAAAGGTAATATGTTAAAACTTAACGGTAAATTTACTAATTAACTTTTTCTAGGTAAGGCTTATAAGTTTATATTCCGTTATATATTCCGTATTAAGGCTATTAAAAACTTCCTTAAGTCGTTTTTTAAAGTTTTTAAACTTTCTAAATATTTCTTTAGTATTATTTTTTTATTACCTTTATTATTATTAAGACAGTCTTATATAATAGGGTTAAATTAGGCTAAAACGTCTTTTTTTAGGAATGAGGTAGTATATAATACCTTATTAGTCTGATATAAAAAAGTTTCTATAGAACTTAAAATAGACCTTAGTTTATATAAGAAATCCTAATAGGGTTCCTAAACTTCTATTATAGGGTTTAAGATCTAGATATTTAGCTTATAGGGGTAAAATAGGTCTAGATACTAATAACTAGACGTAAAGTTACTGATTTTCTTCCTAAAGTTAGATAATTATTTTAAATAATTATTAATTAGTTAGTCTAATTATAAATAGGGTTAAGGTAACAGTATATAGAGTAAGAATAGATATTATAAAATACTATGAGATAATTATTAAGGTTAACTTACTTAATAGAAATAATTAAAATATAATACTTAGCAATCTAATAATAAGGTTTTTATTTATAGTATAGCTAAGATTAATAGCTAATAATACTAATATAGGCTTACTAGTTTATTAATTATCTAGTAATTAGTTATATAGTTAAAAATATAACGATAACTTATATAGCTTTATTATTAATAAATTACTAAAAAGAGATTAAAATATATTCAAAGAATATATTATAAGTTAATTACCAATAAGCTATAGAAGTCTATCCTTAAGTATATCTAAGTCTACCCTATATGTAAGTCTTATTCTTATTAGTATACTATAAAACGACCGCTGTCTGTTAGTCCTTTATTAGAGAGCACTATTAACTGGCCGGTCTTTTACCTAAAACGCTTATTCTTTATCGGTCTTTTTTATTATTATGTGACTTATACTATAGTTCTTCTATTCTAAGGAGTCATCTATATAATAATCCTAGTTATCCCGTTGGTATAACGGCTATCTTGCCTACGCTTTTAACTGGGTGGGGTTTGTTATCGCCTGTACTTGGGTCGTAACAAGGGGTGGTCCAACAGTGGGTGCTTTAACTTATAGTACTTGCAATACCTTACGAAGGAAAGGTTTCCATACCGAGCTAACCATTTCGGCCATTTAAATGAATCCGTAATGAATAGTTTTACAGCTTGCAACGAATGGTAGGCTGCATCTTACATAAAAACATTTCATCGTCAGTGCTCTGCGTGACTCCAAACCCGACGCTTCCTTTGCTCAACCATCATACCACAGCATCGCCAGCCGCCAGAGGTGCTCAGCGTCATACGAGCCATTTCCTCGGGAAACCAGCTCCCGACATGGGGATAACCACCCCACCCCACATACGAGCCAGCCCTACATCCGAGCCATCCGAAAATCCCACACTCATTAACACCACCACCTTTTTCAAACTATCACAACAATTGCCATATATCACCAAACAACGCCATTTTTTCAGAATACCTTCTTTAACCCACTATAAAGCAATATACCGAAAATAAGCTCCAACAGGCCCTTGCCAAGGTGCAGGGTGGTTGCCCTATTCGCAAGGCTGCTTAGAAATAAGGTATACTATACCAGTCACTTTAATATCGATATTATAGGCGGTAAAACAGGAGTTCTGTCTAGGCTGATTATTAGCGATTATCCCAGTTATAGGAGGATAATTTAGCTGCTTTTATATGCCTTTAAGAGCTCCTTGGTAGGTCCCTTACCTATTAAGAAGTAAAAGGACTAACAGAACGTATAAGGCAAAGCACCCACTTTTCGTACACCCCTGCATTTCGTACACCCAAAAATGCCGCCCAGCCACCCACTTTCTAGAATATCACCCACTTCAAAGTATCACAACATTTTCTAACCTTCTTCAAATCACTTGATTTTTTTAGAATACCTTCTTTATACCCTTATGTCTCAGTATACCGAAGATGATCTCCAACAGGCAATGCAAGCTATGCGAAATGGGTTAAGTCTAAGGAGGGCTGCCTATAAGTATGGTATACCACCTTCTACCCTCCAGTATCGTATGCAAGGCACCCAACCAAGGCCTACTGCTTTTGAAGATCTTCAGAGGCTTTCAGCAAGCCAGGAGGCCAATCTGGCCAAGTGGATAACTGCCCAAGCAGATCTAGGCCTCCCACCAACCCATCAACAAGTCAAAGAATTCGCCCAGCGTATCCTCAAGGCCATGGGGGATACCGAATCTCTAGGCAAGCGATGGATAGATGGCTTTAAGCGAAGGAATCCCTCTATTAAGGTCTAGAGAAGTCACTCTATTGATTCAAGGCGTCTAAATGGGGCATCCACTGAGATTATCAGGGAATGGTTTAAGCATCTTGCTATCCCTCACATCACAGCCATTAAACCAGCCAACAGATATAATATGGATGAGACTGGTATCCTTGAGGGTAAGGGGGACAATAGGCTGGTGCTGGGCAGGGCTGCAACGAAGGCAGTGAGGAAGAAGCAGCCTGGATCACGAGCCTGGGTATTCATCATCGAGTGTATATCTGCTGAAGGCAAGGCAATCCATCCCTTGGTTATATATAAGGGCAAGACAGTCCAGCAGCAGTGGTTTCCTCTAGATCTAGGCCTATATGATGGATGGGAGTTTACAGCAACAGAGAATGGATGGACTACGGATAATACTACTGTTAAGTGGCTACAGGGAGTCTTCCTCCCTCAGACTAAGCCTTCTCAACCTAATCAGACCAGACTGCTTATCCTGGATAGGCATGGGAGCCATACGATAACAGATTTTATGTGGTTATGCTATACCAATAATGTTTATCTGTTATTCTTACCTCTACATACCTCCCATGTCCTCTAGCCACTTGATCAAGCAGTCTTTGGTCCTATAAAGGCAGCCTATCGAAAGGAGCTTAGATATATCAGTCAGTGGAATGACTCAACAGTTATTGGCAAGAGGAACTTCATCAGCTGCTATCAAAAGGCTTGCCAGGCAGGGTTAATAATAAGAAACATTAAGAGTGGCTGGAAATACATTGGGTTATGGCCTGTTGCTATCGCGAAGCCTCTGATGAGCTCCCATCTATTGCCAGATAAGTCAGCACCATCAACACCACTTAATAAGGGCAAAAAAGGTGCCCATAGTGGCAAAGATGCCCAGGATACAGAGGATTGGCTATCTACTTCATCAGCAGTTAAGTGGTCAACACCAAGGAAAAGAAGGGAGCTGGATGCTCAGCTACGATTATTTAGTCAGCTGGATCAAACTATCGCTACACAACGCCAGCTCTTCAGAAAGGTGAAAAAAGGCTTTGAGGAGCAGTCATATGCCCTAGCTATCGCCCAGCAAAAAATAGAGCTTCTGGAGGCTAAAGTAACCAATACTGCTAGCAGGAAGAGGAAGGCTGTTCATCTGGATCCTAATACGAAGTTTGCGACAATCAAAGAGATACGACAAGCGCAGATTGAGGCTGGTGATGCTGAAAGTGAGTCAGATGAATCCAGCGCCTCAGAATTATCTAGTGAGGCCGAAAGCTGTATTATTGTGGCATCATAAGGTTGTTAATAGTTAATTAAATAGAGTGATGATGGTTATGATAGCTTCATTTGTGGGTGTACGAAATGCAGGGGTGTACGAAAAGTGGGTGCTTTGCCTTAATAGGTGTTAGGCAGCAACCTCTAGGGAGGAAGTAGATGGCCTGATTTAAGCGTCGAAATCTATCTATTATAACCAGGAGGAATAAGGTAATAGATACCAGGCGATAGGTACCCTATTCTCTAGAGGTTATCTAGGAATTCTTCTATTGTATAGATAGTATCCCTATTATCTAGGGTATCTATCTATCCAACCGATAGAATATAGATAAGACTGGTATCCTTAAGGGTAAGGGTAGTAATAGGCTAGTGTTAGGCTCTATAGTAGTTAGATATACCTAAAAAAAGCAGTCTAGATCTAGGGTATAGGTTTCCCTTATTAAATATGTATCTGCTGATAGGCGGTCCTTATACCTACTGGTTATATATAAAGGCAAGTCAGTCTAAGTCTAGTGGTTTCTATCTAACCTATCTAGATATAATAGCTAGTAGTTTATAGTAATAGATAATAGCTAGACGACTAACTAGACTGCCCTTAAATAGCTAGAAAAGGTCTTTATCCTAAGGACTATCCCTAGCCAGCTAGATAGCTAGACTGCTAGTTCTTAATAGGCATCACAGCTATATAACTATTAATTTTATATAGAAATACTAATAGAATAATATATATCTATTATATCTATCGATATACTCTTTTACTGTCCTCCAGCCTCTAGATATAGCTGTCTTTAGGCCACTAAAGTAGTCCTATCGGAAGAAGGTTAGATATCTAGATAACTAGGTAACTAATTCTACTATTACTAACAAGAGGGTATTTCTAGACTGTTATTTTACTACCTATAAAGCAGTAATAATAGTCCAGAATATTAAGGCTGGCTAGAAGTCAGCTAGGTTATAGCCAATCTCTTTAAGGTACCCTCTATCTAACCCTATAGTATCTAGGGCCCAACAGACCAGCTAACAGACCAGCCAGCCCAGTCAGCCCAACAGCCAGCAGTAGGATAAAGCCGTATCTATCGTCCTATAGTCAACCCCTTATCGGTCTACTGATCTACGGCATCAATTATATCTATCCAGCCAGCTGGCCAAGGAAGGGCAGGATATCTATACTATTCGTCACCTATATAGAAAGGTGTAAAAGGGCTGGGATAACCAGACATCTAGACTGGCTCTTCTAGAGCAGCAAAACAAGGTATTACAGGCCCAGCTAGAGGACCAGCGGCAACGCAAGAGGAAAAAGGCCCCTCTATCACCTAACAGTCGATTTGCAACAATATAGGGTATCCAGCGGGCGAAAAGTACGGATATTGAAGAAATAGATAGTCCGCATAGATCCAGCGCATCCGAATTATCCAGCGAGGCCAAAAGTTGCATATGGGTGGGCGGTAGACCTAGTGAAATAAGTGGTGATAGTGGTGGTGATAGGAGTGGTGATGATGGCTCGGATGTGGGGATGGCTCGGATGTAGGGTGGGGTGGTTACCACCAAAAAGTCAGTCGCATGGCTCCATGGGTTCATGGATATGAAAGGACCAGCCACGTTGAAGCCAATGTCCACCTAGTATTTCCGCCACTGGCGACGACTTGGTTAGTCACTAGCAATGGTCGTTGGCTCACTGCCTCATACAGAGAGCTACTTGCTTGAAGGAATGGAGGCATTAGACTGGCTGGGGATAAACATCGTTTTTTGCCTCACGTAGGCTGCTCCCCTGATTCCGCGCCTCCCTAGCAGCGGATATGAGGTTTCGTGAATTTCGGTACCGCTATCGCATAGCACGACCGACGCAGCTTTGGTTGGATACAATTGGGCTTGAATTGGAACAGACTTAAAGCCAGGCCATCGCTATTCGTTCAAGTACGTCCACACAGCCGCCGCTTACGATGCTGGTCACTTCTCGTTCATTCTCTTGCCACATTCGTATCTTTACCAGTTCCTTCTGCAATATGGATGAGTTACGCCCCATGCGAGAACGGTTCTGTGACCAACAGTCTGCCCCCGATGCTCAGCTTTGTCTGGGTTGCGACTCGATCCCGTATTGCCCAAGGTCTGTTCTATGACATGTGATATCGTCTATCGTCCTTCTCGACACGAGTAGTTGGCGCTGGTGATGACTCATACTCTTTGGCTGAAGAGGAAATCCTGAGGCCGATGATTTCCCTGGGCGTCTGGACCAGGAGCGCACTCTGTCGTTGGCTGAGCCCTTCATGGGCTTGGAGGACCATCTTTGTCGGGTTTGTGGTGAGGCGAAACGACGTTCTTCCTCACGCCTCAGCTTCCCCGTTGGTTTGCCATGTTCGGTGCGACTGCTTCTGTGGCCAGGTCTTGATCGTGGACCTGAGCTTGAACAGGGCTCTCAGCTTGTCTGCCCTGGCACCTGTCTGTCCATTCTGCCCCATCCGGTGGCTTATTTGATGGCGAAGTCTGCTGCTTCGTTGCCCTGGATGCCAGCCTCGGTCCAGCCTGTCATAGATTTCAGCGATGAAGCCTTCGCCGGGACCGATACCGCGATGGCGGTTGAGATGGCTTCAACAGTTGCCTCTACATAGCCATCGAGTGCTGCCTTTGCTCTAAGCCTTTGCGGTTGCGGTATCGAGACTTGGAGCGTCTGAGTCAGTGTATTCTTGTTAATGGCTTTTCTGTTTCGTTTCTTGTCTAGCTGTAGCTCTGCTACTGCTTGTTGTAGAGCCGTTACTGTAAGCGGTTGGTTAGAGTTATGGCTGATGTCGTGGTCTACTTTACATGGGATGGTCTGGTTAAAGACGCCCATGGTGACAAGGTATAGGTCGTTGACTGTCTGGTGATCTCACGTTTTGTATATACTAGTTCCTGTATGTGATTGGCTTGTAAGATGTCGCCATGCCTTCATGGCATCGCGCAGCCTTGTGAGATTTCGCTGGAGCTGGAAGATTTTATAGTTTGGCCTTACCGGCCTAATCTAGCTGAAAATATGTATATCAACGGCTTAGCCTAGGCAGTCTTACACATAGATAGTTAGGCCGTTTTCCCATAACGTTTTTCTAAGCAGAATAGGGTAGGCTTAGGTCTTTTTAAGAAGAGAATAACAGCCTAATATAACAGAACATATCTCTTATATAAATATATCCTATAAAAACAAGAATATAGAATAACATGGGTGTATATATAGAAGATATAAGACTATAAGGGATATATGGTTGAAGAGTATATAGTAGTTAGATTGTTTTTATACTGGTTGCTTGCTTAGAGAAGTAAAATAAAAGATAAAGAAATTAAAGGAATTCCAGCCCTTATATAGACCTTACCCAGCTTACTAGAATATTCTATACTTATATAAGCTGCTTAGACATCAAACTATGATTATATGACTTAATAATCTTAACTGAATAACTTTAACTTAAAGTAATAACCTTAATAGAAGAAAAAAGAAAAGACATATTTAAGTTATTTCTCCTTATTTCTAGCTAATTACGTAATTATCCTTCTACTATACTTAATATATATATTACTTAACTAATATAGTACGTTACATATATATGTATATGTTATATATAATTCCCTTAGAAAAAGGAAATATAACTTATATAAAAAGTTAAAGCTTAGAGATAGCTCTATTTCTAATGCTCCCTTTTTTCTTTATTCCGAGGCAAAAATATTACCCTAGAGTGAGGACTTACCCTAAAGCAGAAATATAATGTCCTTTAAAGTATTAATAATAAGTATCATAACTTATTGAGAAAACTTTTTAAATATCTTAAGAAATATATACCTTGTATATAGGTATATTATATAGGCTTATTATTATACAACCCTATAAGCTTAATAAAGTTCTTAAATTTAACCCTGTATTAAGGTTTTATTAAGCCGTCTATAGGTATATAAGAAGTATATAAATATACTACTTCTATATTTTCTTTTATAACGTCTTAATAAAAGTAAAAGTGATATATAGCAGTAGACTTAGTCCTCTAACAATGTTCCAGATTATAGGCTAAGCTTAAGGCTGTATTAGAATCTCTTTTAATAGTAATAAGGGATACATTATTTAATACTATATATAATAGACCTTTTAGCTATATTACCTGTTCTTTAGGTTCCTAAAGGGCGTTAAACTTAGCCTTTGTGATGGAGAGTAATAAAGTCATCCTTTTTTTAGATTTTAAACTACTAAAACCTTTAAATAGTAGAAATATATAAGAATAAATATACCTTCCAGTTTCTTTAAAACTAGCCTAATGAGAATCAATATATTCTATTAAATTAAAGGTATCATTAAGGCTATTATTATTCCTTACATTATCTTTATAGATTATATTTTGATTAATAGTCTCTTATAGCTATTTTAATATGTTTTCATCTCATCTATATAGATATTCTATCCAATTATATAGATAATAGAATAAAACAGATATACTATAAGCTATATCTAGCCTAGGTATATATTTAACGTATCTAAGAGTATCTAAGTGTAACTAAGCGTTAACTAAGCGTAAACTAAGGATAACTAAGCGCCGGTATATGCCTATAGGTATAAGCGTTAGTATTAGTTTCTAAGTCTATACTGTTGTATTAGCTTATTACTTACTTATAGATATACTTATAAATATAATATATATACTATTAGAATCCTTCTAACTAAGGAAATCTAGTGGTAATACTTATTTTCCTATACGACCTTTAATTACAAAGTTATACAGAGAATTTATATTATAAGAAATAAAGATATTAGTTCTTTAATTTTTAGTCTACAGATAGAGGTATATTATAAATTTTTACTTTTATTAGATTATATCTTTCTAGAAGCTGGTAGATATAGCAGGTTTAAGAAATAGTAATAGACCTATTAGGCCTATTTCTAGCTATATAAAGCCCTAGAAATTTAAAAATTCCACTCAGGTCTTAAATCTCTATATATTTCAAGATTTTAATCTTAATACTACCTATATACTTAATATCTTTATTAATATAAGAAACTTATTAAGATAGATAATAATATAATAAGGATTCTTTGTATACTAATTATAATAGATAGCTTTATTTAAGTTTAAATATATAGAACCTATATTATTGAATAAAGATTATATCTTTTATATTAACAGCTATAATTATACTAAGTAAAGAAGTCTATAATAGTATAGTTAAGGGTTAATTATAACGATTATTCTAATCTGTCTTTCTCTAAACCTAAATTCTTACTAGATTCCCTTTTTATATATTTCCTAAGTAATAGCTTATCTATCTATAACCCTACCGCTGGTGTCCCTCTAAGGCCTTACCCTAGACACCTAACACGATCTACCCCTTTTAAGGTCCTACCCTTAGGACCTTAAATAGGCGACCTGTCGGTAACCCCCTTTTTAATCGCTTTAACCCTTGGTATCTTAAAACCGTCTAGAAATATCTATTAGGCTTAACAGACTATCAGGCTGGTAGTTATCTCTTTAGCCGACCGTCTACCTTTAGCCTTGCCTTTATACTACTATAGTCTAGCTAGGCCTCTACTATTATCCCCCCTATAGGTAATAGCCTTCCCAGCTTAAAGTATAAGTCTTATTATTAAACAGCCTAGCTAGAGACTATTTACTCTATAATAGAGATACCTTACCTATCTATAACTCTTAATACTCCTTTAGATCTAGGCTTAATAACCTTTTTAGATACTATATACCTTTTCATTCTTTACTAATCTTAGGCCTTTTTATTAGCCTTATATTTATATATAATTAAGCCTTAAGTTATATTATTTTTATAATAAGTAAAAGTCTTTTTTTTATCTTTAGTAATTAGTATTAATAGCCTTTTAGGCCTAAGTTGTCTCTTTTAATAAGGCCTATCTTACCTTATCTTTATAGGCTTAAGTTATTATTATTACTAGTCTTTTTTTAAGATTAATATAAATAGGTGACCCTATTTAACCTGGTTTTTTTCAGTTTTTTTATCCTTAGGTTTCTTTTTTTTTTCCCTTAATACCTTAATATTACTATTATTTTTTATCTTTTTACTATTATTACTATCACTATTATTATTGTTATCTAGTAATAATAATACTAATAATAGTTTTAATATTAATAGCTTTTTTATTCTTATTATATTTTTTACTGTTATACTATCTTCTCTTTCTTTTAGCCTATCTAATAGCTAAGATAGCTCTATTAACCTCTCTATACCTCTCTATTACTTCTATACTAATACCGTTAAGGATAAGTCTATCTATAACGTTCTATATGACTATAACCTTTAGTAGATAGCTAATTAAAAGTTAACTATAATAGCTGTCTTTTTAGCTAACCTTTTCTACTATATTAAGACTATCTATATATTTCTCTTCTATCTATACCTTTTTTATATTTTATTAATATCCTTTTTTAATAGTCTTAACTATTAGTAATAAGTATATATATTATACTACTATATATAGTAAGACCTATATTCTAATATATTTCCTCTATTTCTTAGCTATTCTTATAGCTATTAATAGCTATTAACCCTCTATAGGCTACCTACACCATTATTATAGCTATTATTAAGTTATAAAGGCCTATAGTATACCCTTAACACTATTTTTATCTATCCTAATATAGCTATATATACCTTTTCCCTTATTATTTTTTCATACTTTCTATACTAATATGAACCTAAGAAAAGATTATGAAGACCTAGGTTATAGGTAAAAAGATATTTTAACGTTAGGTTAATTAGATTAAGACCTCTAACGCTAAATAGAAGGCTAAAGTAGAAAAGAAAAGAGTAGCTTCTCTATTAACGTTATATTATAGCCCTTAAGGCTAGTGCTGACAACGCTAGACGTTAGGCTAACGCAGCTAAGTCTTTAACTAAGGCTATTAAGGTCACCGCTATAGCCTTTAAGACGTAAACCGCTGCTCTCTAGAAGTAGACCGCCGCTATTATAGCTTAAGCCACCCTTGTATTGAAGTGGTTTTAGAACTTCTCTTAGGTTATATATACTGTTTTTGATATCCTCTTAATATCTCTTTAGCTTTTAGTTATTAACTCTTTTATTAGTATACTAATAAGCTTAACTTCTAGACTGATAAGGATAAAGATACCGATAAGTATAATATTAATAAATATAATAAAAAGGATAAAGATAAAGATAAGGATATATAGGCCTTATACTACTGCTATTAATATCTTTGTATCCCTCTCTAGGCCTTCTCTTAGTTTTATCTTTTTAGCTACTATAGTTCTTAGATATCTAGCCCTTAAGCTGTTTATACTTTTTAGCCTTAATACTAAAAAATAAATTTAAAACTAGCCTTTTTTAGACTCATACGTACTTTTATTTCATACTCTCTTTATATGTATTTAGTAACTTCTAACTTATAGTTATATCATAGGTCTTTAGCTATATTTCTTTATAGCCTTTATAAATTTTCTTTTTCATTATACCTTTTCTATTTGGTAAGATGCTATCTGTTTTTTATAATCTCTTATAAGCTACTATCCGATCTACCTTATATATATCTCTATCTCTTTTCTTAATAAGGATAAGCTAAGGCTCTACTAGTGCTTTTTACAACTTCTCTAGTTAAGATAATATAAAAGTATTATAGATATAGTACTTTATTTCTATATCTAGCTTATAGGTTTTCCCTCTATTAACTATCTATATTACTATAAAGAGGTTAAGATACTTATCTATTAGCTTTTTTAATAGTTATATCTACTTAATAAACTTTACTAACAGTAAGATCTTTTTTTCTACTTTAAACTCTATATTTATCCTTTTTTTATTATATTATTTTTATAGACCTAGATTATAGCTTTTAATGTACTAATAATAATAAACCTCTAGTTCTATAGTAACTATATCTTTTTATAGGCTATAGAGACCTCTATAGGTTTTAATACCGTTAGTCTTATAGCATAGGGGTTATATAGGATAAAGCCTATAAAGGCCTTTACTAGTGCTACCTAAGTTATATTATACTATAACCTATTATAGATAAACTTTACTATAGGAAGCTATTCAACCTAGTCGTTTTATTCTATATTATAAAAGGCCTATAAAAAATACTCTATATTCTAGTTTTATCATTCTATCTATCTATTTATGTAAAGGTAGTATACTATACTAAGCTTTTACCTAATTACTAACCAGTGGTATACTACTATCTAGAAATAGCTAATAAATAGGGACCTCTTATTAGATACTATAGCTATTAGGATTCTAAAATATAGAAACACCTTATCTATTAAAAAGATAGCTAGCTGGTCTATTATAATAGTCTCTTATATAGAGAGATAGACTATATACTTTATAAGTTTATCTATTACTATAAGGATATTATTATAGGCCTTATTCTTAAACCTTTTAAATATTAATAACTTTATAATAAAGTCTAAAGTTATATATTTCTATAGCTAGCTGAATCGTAGAAAAAACACTAGTTTTCTATAGGGTAGATAGTTTTTTAGCTTAGTTTATTAATATATGATATATATCTTAATATACTTCTTAATATCCTTTTTTATTGATTTCTGGAAGAATATTTATATAATATATTTAATTATATAGGTAACGTTTAGATAGCCTTCTACCGGTTTATTATAGAATACTATTAATAGCTTTATCCTTACTATATACCTTTTTAAGATAACTAGTCTCTCTTTTTACTATAATACCCTAATCTCTCTTTTAGTCTATTATTTACCTAGTTATTATTATTCTTCTAACTAGATCTATTTATTAAAGAGTTATATTATAAATACTTTATTTTTTATATTAGCTATAAGCTGCTTTAGGTCTTATAGTTTAAGACCTAGTAACCTGTTATATTTTATTATTAGTATCTATCTTTTAAATCTCTTAAGGAAGTCCTTTAAAAATATATTATATATCTCTCTCTCCTCTTCTTAAAAAGCTAATAGTCTAGTTATTTTAAAAGCCTATCCGCTATCTTATCTTTTCTCGACCAGTATTTAATCTTAAAGTTAAAAAATAAAAAATCCTAAAATAGGTAAGCCTACTGGCTATTAAGCTAAGGCTTAGCTATAAGGTAGCGGTATTCTAAATAGTCGGTTAAAAATACTATCTAGTGTTATATATATAATAAATAGTACCTTTAATAGATAGCGGCCTTTTAAATTATAAATAGTTTTATCTTCACTACTTTACAACGGAATTCTACCTTTAATAATTTTTATAATATAAAGGCTATAGAGTGTTATACCTCTTTGTATAGCTAGCTTAATACTAGTTTAATCATAAAGTTAAAAATATTTATTGCTATCGATATAGCTAGCAGTAGATTGAAATATTAAAGGATTAACGCTTAAGTAAATATTATATAAAGCTTATAGAGAGCCTTCTTTACTTTCTTAGTAATCACTAGCTCCCCTATTACCTTCGCTATTAGTCTATCTATAAGGGGTATATATATCTTAAAATAATTCTTAATAAATTAATAGTAGAACCCTATAAACCTTAGAAAGATCTATATTTCTTTTATATCAATAGATAGTAGCTATTTTACCATTATTACTACTTATTTCTATGTTATTATAATCCTCTTATTAAATATAGGATAGACTTAGATATACTTAAAAATAAAACTATATAAGTGTTAAATAACTAAGTTATAATATTCTAGTACCCTTTTGGTAATTCATTAATAAAAAGCTATATAAGCTGCCATTATATCCTTGAACTATCTAATTAATTACTAAGTAATTAATAGACTAATAAGCTAATGATACTGTTATTAAGTATTAACCTTAGCTATACTAATAGTAGAAACCCTACTATTAGATTACTAACCGTAATATTTAAGTATTATATCCTATAGGACCTGAAGTAAATTTCTATTATTAGAATAATCTTAGATTTATCTAGAATAGCCTTATTAGCTTTTCTTACTATACTGTTTTATTTTAATATATAGGGTATACAAGGCTTATATATAATACCTTTTCCTTTAATATAGATAGATAATTCCTTTATATTAAATTTAATACTCTAATCTAAATATAATTATTTAAGATATTTATACCTTTAATTGAAATAATATTGTAGCTTATTGTTAAAGATATTAAATATATTCTTTATAGTTATAAGGAAACTTAGATGCCATATATAGGCAATAATTTTGTGTTAATTGATAACATCAATGGCGTGCCACATCTTTTGTGCAGTTTCATTTCTTAGTAGGAATCCTATATCTATAAGAGTAGGGTATATATATACGTAAGACATAATATAGTTATTTCTATTGATATTTATAAAAGCTATTTTTAAAATATCTATATATATCTTTTCTAAAGGAAAGATTAGTTTATTATAGCTAATCTTAGGCTGTTAACTAGTTAACTTAAAATTAATATAGTTCAGGTAACATAAATTTATTTTCTTAGGCTTTCTAAAAGAATACTTTCAGTTAACTTAGCTGTTTAAAGTGAGTAAAAATAAAAACGATAGAGTAATTCTTAACACTGTTCTCTTTTTATAGTAGTAGTATATACCCCTTCTAAATCAATAAAGTTATTTCTTTCTATATTAAATGATATATTTTCTCTAGTGTTTCCTAGAGATATATTTAGGTCTTTATTCCTTTATGTTATGTTGAGGACTATTGTCTTTATAAGGCTAGTTATTAGTAATAGTTAGGTAAACCTCTTTGTTTATTATACTAATATAAAAGATTTTCTATTACTGTTAGAAGGATTATAGATTAAAAGAAATTTATCTTGTTTTATATTATAATAGATATAGCAATATAGGTATTGAAAATTGTAGAATTTAGAAGGTCTTCGTTAACCTTATATAATTGCTTTTTCTGTTAAAATAAATAGGAATTGAAATGGTTCTTATTCCCTAGGTCTAATAGGTCCTATTTCTATATTAACTATAGGAATATTTTTCTTAGGTAATACGTCTAAATAATCCTCTTTATTATTAGAAATATAGACTATTAAACCTATATCGTATAACTAGTTATTTCGTTTATTCAACTCCTTACAATAGGATAGATAAGTATAATATCAAGCTTATCAGTTAACCTTCTAGGTTAAAGGTTAATTAGGTTAACAATTTATAGTAAAGATTGCTTTCTTTTAGTCTTTGGAAGGCTATAGGTTTTGTTATAGGTTATTAATCTTTTTCTTTAGGGCTCGCATACCTTTTATTTCTCTACTTATAAGCTTTATCCTTAGTAAAAGGTTTCTTATGCTTCTATATAGTATTTATAGTGTTATTAAAGTTATTTATATTATAGTTATTAGATATAGATATCTTATTTTAAATATCTACTTTTATTTAACATATTAATTATAAGAGTCTTTAAAGAAGAAGGGTTTTTAGTTTATAAAAATCTTCTATATCTTTCTATCTATTTAAAGAATAACTACTTAAAGTAGCTATGAATGAAATGTGTTACTTTCTATCTTTTATTCTAGCCTTTATATTCTTTAACTTGATGATGGAAGCTTCTAAAAAGGTTATGAACGTATTCAAAGTATTAAAAGTCTCTATTTCAATAATATAGAATCCTAAGTATAACTGCTACCCGAGAATATGACTGGTCTCTGGGTAGCAAGACGTTAGTATGTTTAAAGTATCCTTAAGACTCTTTGAATTATATGCTAAAGACAAAGGTTCTTTTTAAACCCTTTACCCTGAAACTTATCAGGATTCTTTACGCTTTACAAATATTCTTATATTTTTATTTTTCTATAAAATAAATACTCAATTTTAATCATTTGGGATATATAGAAGTAAGCTATGTATTGTATTTTTTAGTCTACTAAAAATAATATTCTTAAGGTATTAAACAGTCTATAGTAGCCTTAATAACGTCTACTATTTTCTTTCAGTAATTTTACTCGAGTTAAATCAATATTTCTAACCTATTAAAAAAGGCTCCTACTTATTCTACCACTTTATATAAATCTATATCCTTATAAAATGTATAAGACGGTGAAAGGATTATATAACTATTTGTAAGGCCTTTTATAGTCTTCAATTAATAGATATTGAATACTAGTTTTAGTTATAAGAAACACTAAAGATTTATGTTTTCTATCTTAATATTATTATAAAGAAAAGAATATATAAGAGATTTACCCTACCAATATATATATATATATATATTAATTAAACGGATATAAAGGTCTTTATAGATATAAATTTACCTTAGGGACATAACCTAGACTTATAATCCTTTAATAAAATAGCCAAAATAGAAACTTATTTTAATTGATATATATATTAACATTGATATAAGTAATAGAATGGTAGATAACTAGAAATAGAAGATGTATAGTACTAAGTATTAGGATATCAAAAAGGTTCAAAACTATTTAAATAAATATAATCACACTATAATAACTAGATTATATAAAGATGAATACATTGAGTAATTAAAGACTATAGACGATATAAAAACAGTAAAAGCAGTCTCTTTAAACTAAATAGATATATTTAACTATTACTAATCTTCAAAAGTAGACCTATCTCCAAGCCTTGACATCCTATAGAAGTTGAATTTGTTTATTTTAAGAGAGTAATACATAACCTATATATATATATATATATATATATATATATATATATATATAATCTACTATCTTAATAGGCTAATATGTATATTGATTATACTTGTAGAATAGTTATATAACTAGATAGAATTAAGCAGAAATAACTAGGATTTCTTTTCATTCTTTTCGCCTTTTTATTAAATTTGTTATTTTAAATTAGAGTTACTAAGTTAAGGTTATAAGCTATATAAAAATAGGTTGATTTCTAAATAGCTTATATAAGTATAGTATATTCTAGTAAGCTAAATGAGGTCTATCTAAGGGCTGTAATTCTCTTTATTTCTTTCTCTTTTATTTTACTTCTCCAGGTAAGTAACTAGCATTAAAATAATCTAACTTCTATATACCCTTTACCTATATATTTCTAAGAAGTATACCTCTATTATTCTATATTCTTCCTTCTATAGGATATATAGATTTATGTAAGAGATACATTCTCTTATATTCTCTTTGGCTGTAATTCTCCTTTGAAAGAGACCTAAGCTTACCTATTAAGCTATTCTTTTAATATTAATACTATCTCGAATATAGTGCTTAACCTTTTTAAACCGTATTGTTAAACTACTAAAGTTAAAAAATCAATTGATGAAAATATATATTATAACTATATGCATATTATTATTGACCAATTTAGAAAATATATACTTTTATCTTATATGTTATAGCTAACATAGCTAAACGTTTTATATATATATTCTTAAAATATAATATTGATAACTATGAACTACCGAAGATAGTTATTGTTACTAGATATAAGCGAGTTATATTACAGGCTTGAGAACTTTAAGTTTTATAGCTCAATATAAATTATACACTATCTACTATTTTATATCTATAGCTAAATAGCTAAGTAAAAAGTATTATCTAGATACTTAAGTAGTATATATAAGGTTATAATAGCTATAATAAAACTAATCACATATAGATATTATCTATATTGTTTTAATATAAATAATTCTATTAATTAAAATATATTAACCTTATCTTTTTATTTAAACTATAGGTTTAAACCTACTATGCCTAGAGAACTATAACAAAGACTATAAGTATTGAGAAGTGGAGATAATTATAATAAATTATATAAATTTAAGATAAAACAGCGTTATGTTTAGTATTTATCAAATAATAAATAAAGATGTTTAACGATACCGTAAGGATTTAACGACTCATCTTTAAAAGAAAAGATAGTAGATATCCCTTATACTAAAAGACTAAAACTATAAGGCTGTATAACAACCTTAATTATAAGAACTCTAAGGCCTTTTGAAATTCTTAAGAAAACTTAAATGTCAAGTATAAACTTTACTTATCAAATATAATAGAAGTATATTTAGCTTTTATATTATATAAATAGAAGTAATACTATATATACTGGAACTGATTATTATAATATAAAAAAGTAAATAGACTAGAATATAAAGCCTAAGGGATTCGTAATAGTTTATATTAAATTAGAATAACAAATTGTATCTAGTTAAATAAAAGAACAATAGATATAAAGATAGTATATACAAACTAATCAAAAACCTTTCGTGATTATACGAGATATTTTAGTGTTATTAACATTTGCAGATGTATCCTATATCAATAGACCTAGGTCTTGAACATCCCTGCTAAAACTATAAGAACTCTGCTTAATATTATTAAGAATGTTAAATAACTATAAGTTATACAGTATTGAAGATTTATAGGAGCAAAGAATAGCAATAACCCTATCCTTTTTATATAGCTTTTATATTCTTTATTAAAAGGGTTTTCTCTTATGTTTCTATATCTCTTTATGAATAATTTGACTGTCTTATAAATAGCTAATAGGTTTAGCTATCTATAACTATATCCTAGTAAGGTTTATATAAAACGCTATAGAGTTGTTGCTAGGTTTTCTTTTCTATTTTGTTTATTAGGTATATAGGTTTTACTTTAGAAAGAAACATTAATAAGAAGTATATAATAATAGATAAGTCTATATGCAGAAGCTATTAGAACCCTATTACAAGGCTTTTCAATCTTAATATAAGGCTAATAAAACCTATATCTCTAACTAGAATAATGAGCTAATTTAATATAAAGATAGTAAGTATGAAGTACATTATGAATAATAGATTAAGCCTAAATAAATACTATAAATAAGAAACAGTTATAAATCTTAATAATGGTAATTTATGAGCCTAAATTTACTATAGAACGTGACATAATATTAGTAGTACTCAGTAATCGAAAAGTGAGTTTTATAACTTTTGAATCTTCAAAAGAATTCCTATTTATATGGTCTTAAGGGTAGAACTTTTAGAACAGAGACCTATATTATAACCTAATATAGAGTAACTAGGATAGCTCTATTAGCTAACTTAAGATATAGCTGGTGTATTACTTAAGGATTGAAGTACTATATAGTAACTTTTTTAAAATAAAAAAGGGGAAGTAAAATATAAACTATATAATAATAAGAAAGAATTAATGTATAGTAAGTAATCCAAAATAAAAACTAATAATGTTAAAGCGGTCTATTAAAAAGAATTCATATTATATTATTAGTCTTAGAAGGTAGGTAGTAAAATATAAAGATACCTATTTTAATACCGACTGAATCCTTTCTTTATCTCTTTTATAATGAGCTTACAATATCTTCTTTAAATATCTTTTAGCATATAATCTTAGTAATTTCATTAGCAATAATCTATAAAAGTTTTAGTAATAATGTCGGATAATTTAACTAATTATCAAGTAATTAATATATCTATAACCGAGGATTATTATTGCTTACTAGTAATCTTTATTTATGATAGAAGCCCTATTATTATACTAGTAACGATAATATCACTTTTCTTATTATATAACCCTTTTATAGCTGTTATTATAAACCTATATATTATCTATCCATGAGATATCTATCTAGTTACTGAAAGTCTAGTAGATATAGGCTTAGGTCGTAATACGTTAAGCCTAATTAAAGCCTATAGTAAAAATTAGAATATTTACAAACAATTTTAAAAGCTAATTAGACTAGCTATCAGTACCCTCTTTAACTTATATTATATTATATTAATCCTAAAATAAAAAGCCCTACTATGGTTAAAGCTTTATACTATAAAATAGTATATTTATTAGAACATTAATCTTATATGACTATATAATAACCAAATAAATTAATAATACTTAAGATAAAGGTTATAAATTAGATACTTAGACCTTAGTTACTAAAGGACAGACTAACTGTACAGGCTAACTTGATAGGACTAAAAGGTTATATCTATCTCTATAACAGTTTAGTCTTATATCTTAAAATTGAGTTATAGATAATAGATCTTTAGTTTACGGTATGTTTTACTTATTCTTTTAAATATAAAGGTGTTTTGTAGATAAGATAAAGTCTATTTCATATTGATTAGGAGATATATAATAATCATCTTTAAATATTTAATATAATTATAGACTGGAAAGGATAAAAGATAACGCTTAAGTTATATAAAGAATTTAGTTTAAATAACGCCTAACTATAGAAAGGATTAAGAGGTACTAATTTTAATAACTATCTATATTATTTTCTTCTATGAATATCTAAATAAAAAATACTATAACTCTTTTTCCATATATCTAGAAAGTAAATAGTATACCACTATAAGTATACTAATTTTATTATAATTAGTAACAAGTTATATATTTTAAAAGAACTATTACTACATTAATTTATATACTATAAAACTACAAAGAAAGTCTATATTAGATAAATATATCTTTATATATATAGATATATTAAATAGTGGTAGTATTTTAATTATAACCTAAAGATCTCAAATATTACCTTAGTTTTAGATTAAAAATAAAGACCTTATCAATAATATATCTTAAAAAGAAATAATAATACACCTAGCATATAAAATCTGTTAAATCATTTATATAAATCTAGATTAATAATAAATTAAAGATATAGTTTTAATAGACTTTAAACACCAACTAGTTACGTATTAAAAGCTTGTTTTTTACTTATACTTAAGGGGATTTATTCATCAGCTAGTAAAAGAGCTATATATATAAATAAAAACTAAAAGATAATGAATTACTATTTAGCCTTATATAAATATTTAAAAAGTAGTATAGATAAAATATAAGTATTTATATAATAACTATTACCGTTTGAATCTCTATTAAAATACTCAAAACTAGAAGGCTAAATGTAGTAACTAAATAGCTAGTAGAGTTGATTAAATAATAAGATATCCTACTAGCTTAAGGGAATAGAAAGCCTTTTACATAGATAATACTACCTAAAATAAAACTTATATAAAAGATGGAAAGGCTTTTACGATTATGGAGTTACACTTTATTAACACTATCAAAAGATATCTATAACCTTTTATTAAGATAAATAATTTAAAATAAACCTTATAAGCCTTATACAATATTAGCTTTTTAGATAAAATAGAAACGTAAAAACTATATGGGTAAACTATATAATATACTATATAATAAGGACAAAGTCTTAATTAGTTTTTGTTAATATCTTGAGATTATTAGAGACTGATATTATATAATACTTCTAGACATCTTACCTAACTAAATAAAAAGGTTTTACCTATACTATATTAGTTTTATATAAAGATAGAACAAAATATATAGTATACTAGATATATATTTTAGTACTAATACTAATTTTAGTTTATATAAGATTATCTGGACTGTAATATCCTTTACATAAGTTAAAAGAGAGAACCTAAATAAGATATCTATAGAAGTTCTAAAGGTATTTCTAGATAAGTTACCTCTTATATAATAAGCATTTAGTTTAAGATTTTAAAGAGAGATTATACCTTATATATAGGTTACGTAAGCCTACTATAGACTGTTAAAATCTAAAAAAGAGAAACCTAGAAAGAGATAAAGAAAGGCTATATAATAATTACTAAAGGTCTTTTTATCCTAGAAAAAATATAATTACTATACTATTACCTTTAAGCTTAAATAGAATAGTATTGTTATTTCCCTTCAAACACTATATAAAGAGTCTGATAATTTAAGATAGACTCCTTTATTTATAAAAGATATTCTTTTTTATATATTATACACTGATAATATATACTAAGGTCGAGTGTTATAAGAAAATAATAAGAGGACAAGGTAACAACCTATTTATGAGGCTATATAAAAAGTTCAGACTTATTGTTTAAGGTTATATAAATCAAGAGAAACAAATACTCCTTATATAGGTTTTAATAATCTAAAGGATAAACTGAAAGCTTTTTTTTACCTTTGGACCTACCCTCATATAAGACTTTAAATATCAAGGACTGCTTAAACATATTATAGAGGTATATACCTAGTCTAATAATATTTTAACTAAATAGAATTAGGTACTAATTAATATAAGACCTATTTTAAATATTATAAGGAAGATCTAGAAATAATAATGTCTATATACAATCTTTATCTTCTCTATATAACTAAAGATTATATAACTGTTAACGTTATAGTAATATAGACAGATAACAACTTTACTCTCCATATCAATATATTCTTAAAGCAAGAAAAAGAGGCATTATATATAAAAAGACTTTAGGTAAAACGTAAGAGAATTGTTTTTTAACTAAAGAATTAATTCTAAAAAAAGGAAATTTTACTTATATAAGGATAATAGTCTTACTTTTGTTTTCAAAGGTTAAGCTAATAACCTTTGAAAGGTTACTTTTTATATAAAGGATGTATAATAGGAATATATACCTTAAAAGACTAAGAAAGTCTGCTTTATATGAATCTATTAACTAGAAGCCTTTAGGAATTTATTAGTTATAGCTTAAATTAAACTACTAAGTAAACAGAATATTGCTATCTTAATTATATCACTAAAATAAAAATAGATAATTACCAAAAGGGAATTAATAAGGGTACACCAGGAATTTATATAGATATACCAACCTTATAGGTATACTATATTCTATACTTCCAATTAGTTTAAAAAAGTATTATTAGTATAATAAAATTCTATTAGACCTATAGAAGGTAGCTTATCCTTTTTTCGTTTTTTTAATAAAAGGTTAATCTAATCTTAGTTTTATCTATACCCCTTATTTCCTATAGCTTTACTAGCTAGAGCTAAAGGTATTCTATAATATTAAACTTAACCTATTATATAATACCTAATTTAACCTATCAACCTTTTAAATATAAATTCAATTATAAAAGAACGACTGTTATGTAATTATAACCTATAACTATTGTCTAGCTACCTTTTATTATCTTTTAACTTAAAAAGTAGTTATCTTAATGTTAGCTAGTTTTATAAGGCTAAAGATCTTAAATGGTAATATAACCTTGTTACTAAAGTTCTAGCCAATACCTTATTAAATATATATTTCTTGTATTCTATAAACTATACTACCTTAATATAAAGCTAACACTCTATTTTATTTTTTATCTTTCATATCTTTTTTGCTTGTTTTCTTTTTTATACTACTTTTTATCTATATATAAATCGTTGTTTTCGATATATAACAACCTTAATACCTTCTTCCTTCTAATATGTTAATAACCTTCTCTTTATTTTCTTCTTTATATATAGAAACCTTTTTTTCTCCTTTATAGAAAGACTTTTCTTTTTGTATTTTAAAAAAAGGCTTCTTCTGCTTCTATCTTAAAAGAAGGGTTTTATTGTGTATCTCCTCTTTAACTCCTTTTCTCTTATTATTATTAAACTCACTAAATGTCTTATATACTATATAATAGTTATTATAGCTCTTTAGGCTCATAACTCAAATACTATTATTAGTAATATTTATATTTAGTATAATATTAAGAGAGTTATTTAGCTTTATCTCCCTATTAGTAGTATTACTAATTATACCTTTACTTTAATACTTATAATTAATATATATACATAATAGCCTAACTAGTTAGGGTATTAGCCGGTATAACTATATAGTATAAAATGAGGGATAATAATATATCCATATTATGCCTAAAGCTTTTAGTTTATACTATATTGGTTGCCTTAACCTACTTGTGATATAATAGTATATCGACCTCACATGAAGGGTATAGGTTTAAATCCTAACACTACTAGATAATTCCTCCCTAGGGTCCTTAGCGTTCCAACCGTACGCAGTGTATATAGCGCTTAGTTCTACCTTATACCCCTACTAGAGTTTCCCTACTTATACCTATAATATATCTGTTTGGTCACCGGTATAGGGATATACCTCGTAAAGGGGACATATAGCGTTCCAGTTTAACCAGTTACGGTACTAGCCGGCGTAACTATATAATATATAATAGGGGATAATAAGATAGGTATATTATTACTAAACCTCGTACTTTATACCAGAGTTAGTTGCCTTAACCTACTTATAATAATATAACTCCTTCGTCTATTTTATTTCTTATGCGAATATAGTCATTTACAATAATAAGTTTTATATATTAAATATACTTACCTATGATATTACTATATATCTTAACAGTAATGCCCTTATATTCATGGTTATTCTTAAGATTCTATAATATAAAGGTTATTCTCTTACTAGTTTAGTGAATCTAAAGGTAAGATAGCTTATTAATCTGGTAATAAATATACTAAAGATAAAAGCTATTATTTCAGTAGTTATATTTCTTTTTCTTTATATTAAAGTAACACTTTATATAACCTTTCTAGTTACCTAATAGACTTATATAAACTAGCATTAAAACTAAAGCTAAATCTATAAACCTTATAATACCTAACACCTTTTATTTATCTAATACTATTAATATATAGAAAGACTTTTACTTTAGATTATTCGTAATCAAAAAGAGCTATTTAGAAAAGTAATAAAAAACAAAAAGTTTCTATATAGTTATTAGTGTATTTATTAAAATTCTTAAGATTATAACCTTTTTATATAGATAGCTTTTAGTATTTACCGTTAAGACTATCATTATTATTACTATTATTATTAGGTAAATCGGTATTATACTTATAGGAAATATAGTATGCTTTATATAAGATATAGATATACTTAATATAAGTATCACTGTAATATAAAGAAAAATAAATATAACTAGTAGAATGATAGCTTTTAATTTTACTATATCTATTATAAGTTTAATACGCTGTATAACCTTTAGATTGAACTATACGATATTGATATACTATATATAAATTAAAATATATAACTACAACTATATAAGGTATCTATAGTATTTATAATATTTAGTTCAATATTATACTTAAAATAATACAAATGTTTGTAATAGAATTCATATTTAAGCACGTATACGTCTTGTTCCTCTAACATTAGAGGAAGCAAGACTAGACCTTTTCGTCTAGTAGTTATTAACTAAGCAACTATGTTACACTATTACGTCTAAAAGTTATAGAATATAGCTTACTTATTAATATACTTTATATAATCTTTTTATATCTCAATAAACTTTAGTAAAATATATTATCTTTGCTTCTAAAATTCTTTATTATATAAACGGTTTCTTTTACAAGTATAATTTTATATTCAAGTTATAAAGATAGATCTATACTATTTATATAGAAACTATAAATAAAGATATATATCTATATATATAAAGGCTCAAGTAAAACATAGGTAAATTATTTTTAGTAATTATCTAGTTAATATTCTAATTATATATCCAAGATAATAATATCTTTTTTACCTAGTTTTATTACTTAAAGTATAACTAATAAATTATATAAAGCGTATAGTTAGTATATTAATATAGGGTAAACCGTTTTTATTATTAAGATATATACTACTATTATTGATTCTTTATCTTAAAGTTAATTAAGATAAGGTTATTAGTTTAACTTTTCGAGATAAAAGTAATATTATTATTCTTTTTCTTCTATAAGTACATTCTTTCTCTATTAAAGTTAATTTCCTAATTAAAACAAAAATTATGTCGACTTCTACCTAAAGCGTTTTTATATATAAAACCTCTTTCTTCTTTTTTACAAATACTTTCATATAAAAGGTAAAATTATTATCTATCTATATTACTATAAACCTAAGAGTTATACTATCCTTAATTATATAGAAGAGATAAGGGTTATATATAGACTTTATTATCCTTAGGTCTTCCTTATAGTGTTTGAAGTAAGTCTGATATTAATATATATCTAACCCTATTATTCTATATAATAGCTTAATAATATATAGAAAGATATTGGAAGGATATTTATTATTTAGCTTTCTAAGGAGTTATATAATTATTATTCTAATTAAGATATTACTAGATTGAATATAGACCTAAGCAATATCTTTAATCTCTCCTTAACATTTAAAGCCTTATATTAAGATAGGTCTAAACATGAAAAAAGCCTTTAGGTTATCTTTTAGATTACTAAAGCCTATATGAGGAGCATTTCTTTTTATCAAGCCCTATATTCTTAAATAATACGTCGAGACTTTTTATATGTTTATAAAAGTAGGTTTCAACTTCCCTTATTTCTTTATTAACCTATACCTTCTATTATATTATTAGGTTATTATATATAAAAGAATCTACTTTTTTATTAATAAGAAAGTCTATTTTAATATTATTAGATTCTTTATATAATACTTTAGAGGTTATAATAATATTACTTTACTTAAGGTTAAAGATAAACTTATAATAGTCCCTTTTTATAGAATCAAAAGATCTTAGGTAATTATTGTATAGCCTTTCTTTATCTCTTCTTAGGCTTTTTCTTTTCTCTAGATGATTATTAAGGGGTTAGTTATATAAGATCCCAAGCGTCTTTTAATATTATTTTTTCTTTAGAATAAGGTTTCATGTATATTATATAGAACTAAAGAGAACTACTAAGTAAGTTAATTATTATAATATATCTTTTTATTCTCTAGACCTTATATAGTTTGATCTATGGCTTATTTTCTGTTTATATTAAGATTCTATATTAGATGAAAATTAATAATTCTTAATGAAGGTTTAGGTTATTATATATATTTAATTATATATCTAATCTCTATTTTATGCCTAATACCGTAAAACATCTTTATTACTTTTTATATAGCTTTAGCCTATTAGGTATTATTATATGATAAAGCTAAGCCCTTCTTAATTTTTAGATTTATTCTGGATACAGAAAAGTTTAATAGAAAACTTTATAGATTAACTATATTATGTAGGGCCTTAACTATTATGTAGGGAATTATCTTTTTATCTGTATTATAATCTAACCCATTATCAAATATCTTATATATATATCGTAAAGATATATGTATTCCTTCAATTTTAAAAACAGCTTTATAGGCGTATATTAATATTTCGTTATATAGTATTTCTATAATCTTGATAGTATTTCTAAATTCTTTTAGGGTAAAGTTTATACCTAGGTTATATATAATATAGTCTAAAAGACCTGTATGTAAACTAGTTTAGTATTTTAAAAAGGCTTTTTAGGTATCTTATATACATAGTAACTTTATAAATAGTACTTTGTAAAAGCGTATTTCTATATTAATAGTATATAGTGTGTTTCTATCTTGTTATTATATAATATCTATAGGAATTCAATAATTAAGGTAAATCTTTATCCTTAAGGAAGAACTTAAATCTTTTTAAGGCCTTATTATATAACTAATACTAATATTAAATCTTCTAGATGTTTTCTAAAAAGAATATAATCTATATATTCATATTTAGCCTTTTTTAAAGATAGTAAAAGCAATCTATATAAGGATATTTAAACTTTTTAATACTTAAGCTATAGTTCTATAGAGAATATCTTAGTACCCATATAACTGAAGTTAAAGAATAGATATCTCTATTTGTTATAATTAAAATACATTTATTATTATAAAAAATGGTAGTAATTTATATAGTATTAGTATAGACTTTCAGTCTTTTTATATTTTATAAGAAAAATAGGAATAATAGCGGTATGCTATTTACTCTTTATATATATGTAAAAAGAGTTATAGCTTTTTATACTGTATTACATATTGAGAAAAATAATACAACTAGTTACTATAAAGAGTAGTTCTTAATTTTTCCAATAGTTAGATAGTACAAAAACTAGATTTCTTATACAACTTAAGCCTTTATTTTTCTATTACTATTAACCTATATTTATATAACCTTATTATATATATTTATCAAATAACTATTAAGTAGAATTAAATAGGCTTTCTCTTTTCTTTGAGAGTCTTTTTTATAGAAAATGGTGCATAAAATATAGAGTAAACTAAAGATCTATTATCTATAACTAAGTTTCAAGATATAAGATTTAGCTATTATATAGATAAATATATCGTTTTAGTCCTATCAAGTTATTATATATATTTAGTCTATTCACTAGTAGTTAAGGTTTAAATATATAATCTATAGCTTTTATACTAAGTCTTATGAAGTTATGAGGTTATAAGATAGTCATATAATTTTATTGTTTTAATAAAAAGATTTAAAAAACGTAATTAATAATTAATCTATATAAGTTTACCCTTATATATTAACTATTAAGAAAGATATTCTACCTTTGAATAATAACCCTAGGTATTATACCTTTACTTTAAGCTCATAAAAGTGACTTATATAATCTATCTATTTATCTAGTGTATATATATAAAGTAAAGCTAAATCTAAAAACTTTATAATACCTAATACTTTATATTTATCTAGTATTATTATTATATAAAAAGACGTTTGTCTTTAATTATTCTTAACTAATAAACGCTATTTAAAAAAGCTAAAAGAAAACTAAAAGTTTCTATCTCCCTATTAGGATAGTTATTAGAAATTAAAGACTATAACCCTTTTATATAGATGACTTTCAATATTTAGCTCCTAGATAACTATTATTATTTATATTATTCTTAAACAAACTAGTATTTTACTTATTATAAGTATAATAAATTCTATATAGTATATAGATATACTTAATATAAATATTACCTTGATATAAATTAAAATAGATGTAACTAGTAAAATAATACCCCTTATTTTAACCTTCCTATTATAATCTTAATAAGCTATATAGCCTTTAGATTAGACTACAATAGTATAAAAATAATCTTTATATTATATAATGTTAATAGTAAACTTAGAAATAAAGGTGTTATTACTAAGATAAATACCGATATCTTAAGACAGTATATGAAAGATAAAACACTTATTATTCTAAATGCCTATATTAATATAAACAATAGATAGAGAAAAAAGGTATATTTATTATTTACAAGTATAAAGAGAAAGGTATAATTAGTATTCTTATCAATACAGGGATGAAGCTAAGTGACTTTATTATTATTATATCAAATATAAATACTACTAATAAGAGTATTATAGTTATTAGTCTAAAGAGCTATAATAACTAGTATATCATAATCCTTACTAAAGTTAGTAATACGGAGAGAAAAATATTAAAGGGGATAAATATAAAGAAAAGTTAAAAAGTTAAACTGATACCTACATCTAAAAGTCTTTCTATAATATAGAAGATAAAGAAGTCTTTCTATTAGAGTGAACAAAGGGCATTATTTTTTTAAAAGGAAAGGAAAACGATAGAGAGGAGGTTATTGATATATAAAAAAAGAAGTTATTAAGTTTTTTATATATTGACCGTAGCGATATATATTTAGATAGAAAAGTGGTGTAAAAAGGAAAACAGAAAAAGAGGAAAAAGAAGGTATAAAAGGTAGGATCTTATAATAGAAAAAAGACGCCTCTAGACGTATACCTAACTAAATAGAAAGATATAAATTAAGAAAAAGTGAATAGAAAATAAAGGATCTTCTTATATATATACAAGTAACATAATAAAAATAAATAGAAAGATATATATAAAAAGAAAGAATTTTAGTAGCTTCATAAGGTTCACTTTTGGTTTATTATTAGATATAGATATATTCAAAGTTTCTTATATTTATTATTTACTTATATATAATGAAGAAACTACATATAAGTAAGGCTCTTCTTTAAATCATTAGTTTAACTAGCTGAATTAATTACAAAAATATTAAATAGATCTAAAGAAAGTTATAAGTATTAAAATAATAATATTAAATAACTATATAATAACCTAATAACTTGATAAGATTAAAGATAAAGGCTATAGACTAAATATTAAGACTATAGTGATTAAACGATAAACTAAGCGTATAGACTAAATTAATAGGACTAAAAAGATATATCTATCTATATAATAGCTGAGTCTTATATCTTAAAAGTTAGTTATATATAATAGATGTTTAGCTTACTCTATGTTCTATTTTCCTCTTTGTCTATAAGGGACTTTTGTAAATAGATGATAGTCTATTTATTAATATTATTAACTATTAGCTATATATCTTAAGAAAAAACGGTTTTTTGCTATATAAATCTTTCAGCTTTTATCTATTTCTCTATATAAACTCTTACTATATTAAAAAGATAAGTTAAGTTAATGATGATATTATTATTGACTAAAAGTCGTCTTCTTATCCTAAATCATTATTAATAGTTACTTTTCAAAGCCTATTATAGAATTAAAGCATCCTATGATAATAGCTATATCTAGTCTTGGAATAACAAAATGTTAACCTAAGAAGAATAAAGATAAAAAAGAGGTTATTAATAAGAGAAATATAATAACTAGATGTTAAATTTTGGAAAACTTCTGTTCAGTTTAGAACACTTTCTTTTATATCCTTTTTATCTTATTGTTTTAAGTATTATTAAGATAAATTACTAATAGAATGTCTTTATATCTACCCTAAAACCTATTTATGAAGTAAGAAACACCTATTTATCTGTTTCTATTATCTTAAAAGAGTAGGCTTAGCTAATAGGCTGTTAGCTAGTTTTTCAAAATTAATGAATTATGTATATCTCTAGTTTAAATAAGATTCTATTATACTTTGTAAAGCCTTAGAAGATGTACATTATATCTTATAGAATAGGTAACGTATGATTATAAGTCAAAAACAATAAAAGTATCGATAAATATTTTCCTAGTTTTATTAGAATAATAAATAAATTCTTTATTAAATTAAATATTTCTATATTTAATTAGAGAAAGTAGCTTGATTAGAAAGAGATAATTTTTGAAATGTTCTTAATATTATTAATTCTAATAACTGCTTTTTATATATACTTATCAAAATCAAATGGTTAATCTAAATTACTACTTTAATTAATTCTATAGATAGTACAGGGTTTAAAGCTCTAAAAGAATAATATTAATTAAGAGATATAAGGCTTTATATACAGAATAATACTATTACTCTTTATTATAAAACCTAGTATTCCTTATACGAGTTTGGAAATATTAACAAATAAGTAAATAGGACTAAAACTCTGTTTAATATATAGTATAGTTATCTTGAAGTAACTATAATATATATATCTAGGTATTTAGAATAGAAATAAAAGATAATATCTACTTAGCCTAAAAGTATAGCTTTAGTATATAGAGCTAAATTATATATATATTTATAGGTATTTAGAACTTATACATATATTATATATAAAAGAATAATACTAATATAGAGGATATACTTATTATAAACTTAAGTAGTAGAAAGACGAATAGATTACATTTAGGTTAAAATATATAATAAATCTAAAAACGATAGCTAAAGCAAAATAGAAATAAAGTAGATTAATCAATAAGGATTAGTGTAGTGAATTATTATACTTAATGTTTAGCTATTTTAAATATCTTTATTTATCTTGTTAGTACTATTAAAGTTATAAACTTATATACCCTTATAAGCCATACTGATATCCTAATTTTAAAACACTAGATATATATTAATGATACCTAAAGCTAGAGGTAGATTAATAGTAGCGTATATAGAGACTAAACACCCTTCGCTATTAAATAATTAAATCCTATAACTATCTTCAAGTTAAGGTTAACTTTATCCTATATCTTTACTATACTATAGGAAAAGCGTTATTTCTATTTTTATTAAGGTTAAATAGAAAAAAAGTATCTTAAGTAGAGCCGCCACTATATAAATCTAGCCTCTATCTATACTTTCTTAATATATTATAGCCCTTAATATAATTAGCTAGAAGCACTTAACCAGGTAGGGCTTGTTAGTAGGTATTAGTATATTATAAGATTAAAGCTTATAGAGGTGTTAACTAGCTGGCCTTTACGTCTAGTAACGCTCTATAAGTAGGGTGGGTCGCTAGAAGCTTAGCGACTAGTTATTAAGACCTATATCTTCTATTAGGAATACTATTATAATTAATTCTCCTCCTATATAACTTTATCCTAAAGTTATTATATACTATCCTTTAATAATAATAATAAGATATAGTCTTTTCAGGCCTAAAATAGTCTTATAGCCTTTTTATTTATAGTGTTAATTCTTTTTCTTTTTTTCTACTATAATAGCCTTATTATTTTTATTCTTTATTATATATTTTATATACTTTATTTATTTTGTCTAGTGACATATTAGTAAATAGTTACTAGGTTATAGGTAAGTTGTTGGGTAGATAAATAGTTATATAGAAGTAAATATATTAGCCTATTATCTGGCTTATTTTCTCCAGCCTATAATTACTTAAGTAAACGGTTCTTTCTTACTATAAGCTGCTTGTTTTTTTTCTTCTCTTTTTCTTTTAGGTTGAGCGATTATTGTATTATTTTTTACCGCTATAACCTTTCTTTATAACTTTTTTTATCTATTATATCTTGTTTTTTTCTCTAGTATTTAATTATTATTTAGTTTTCTTTTCTATTTATCTAGTCTTTACTAAATAATTACTATAATATCTGTTATTTCTTATGTCTAGATAATCCTTAACTATAAGTTTAACCTCTATACTGGCTTTAACAGCCTTAAGGGAGGTGCTCCCTATACCTACTGCATTATAAGTATATATCGTAATATAAATAGTCTTATCTATATTACTAGTTATTATATAGCTAAATATATTATCTATTAGGTTAATAAGAAGAGATATTTTATAGGAAGTTAATAACCTCTTAGCAAGCTTTTATCTTTGATATTAATATCTCTTTATAGGTCTCTTAGCAATTTTTTAATACTGTCTAGTATACCTAAAACATAATAATATACTATTATACTCTTAAAACCGATATTAAGCTTAGCTTTACTAACTATAGCTATATCCTTTTAGCTTTTTCTTGTTATGTCTATACCTAGGAGTAGGTTAATAACTATATTATTAACCTATCGATAAATAGTTATAAGGTTTATTTAAAATGGGTAACTCTCTAAAAGCTTTCCTTTATATATAAGTGTCTTGTCTTAATACTTTAGCTGTAAGTATATTTAAGAAGCCTTTTATAACTTTTCTATAGCTAATAGTTCTATAGTTTAACCTTTTTAGCCCTAAGAATAAAGATAGAATTTACTTCTATCTAAGTACTTTTTAGCTAGGCTATCTATATAATAATAGCTATACTATTACCTTATAGTTAATAATTAGTAGTCTTAAGGACTATAATAATAAGCTTAAGCCTAACAATAAGATTAAGTATCTTAATATTTTTCTAAAGTCCAAAACGTTTTATAACTTATTAGGAAGTATTTAGTAAATAATATATCTATCTATATTATGATTATTTATAGTGTTATCTTTATTATTTATAGTAATAGTATTATAACTTCCTTTAAGTGTTATATCTTAGAGATTATCTACATCTTTAGTGGTAAAAATAAGAATACTTTTAAGTTCAAGCCTAAGTCTCTTTTTAAGTAGGTTTATAAGTATAAATATTACTATCCTAACAGTAACCTTTTATTAAGCTGTCCTGTATATAGTGCTTTATATTATCTTAATATCTAAAGTTTAGTAGATATTTATAATACTATAGCCTTTAAAGCCTTTAGTTATAATATTAATCCTATATAAGTGACCGCTATCTGAATACTCAATAAGGTATTTATTATTATTAAAAATAAGACTAAAGCCTAAGGTAAGACCTTTAATAAGGCTATCTTTATAACTAGCCTATATTCTATTATTATCCTTTTAATAGATAGAGTTATTATTAGCCTTTTTAATACTATTAGTAATAACTTAATAAACCCTAGCGACTTAACTATTATTACTATTAATATTTTACTCTATATTACTAATAATATCTAGATAGACCTTAATACCTGTTTTATAGGTCTATATTATATAATTATTGAGATAGCTGTTACTAAAAACACTATAGTGTTAGTAAACTGTTACCTTTTTAATAAGTAGGTCTAGTCTATTAAGGCTAAAGGTAAGTATTATGCTTTTATACCTCTTATAGCTGCTAAAGATACCGTCTATAAGGAGTATAAGAATCTCTATATTATAGCTGTTAATACTACTTATACTACTGGCGTTCTACAGCTTAATCTTTTTAACCCTAATTCTTAAAGATAGTCTCTTTCTTTATTAGTCTTTTAGTGACCGTTCTATGATATTAACTACATCTATTTAAGGTTTATATATAATATTTAATATAGATAAAAACCTTTCTTAGGTAGCTTATAATAGTCTTATATTGAATAAATAGTTATTATTAGTAATTTAATTATCTTATTTTTAGACTTTCTTTGTTTATTTCTTATACTTATCAACCGTTTTCTTAGCCTTTTTAAGATACCTTGATAGTTTCTATATATTATATTTAATAGGCTAACCAGCCTATTTAACTAAGTATTAATAATCTTAACTAATACCTTAATATTCAATAACCCTTTCTATTTTCTAGATATTATCTTTAAGTTTTAACTTAAAAAGCTTTATTAAGTTGCTAGTAAACCGTGAGATGGTTCCCTATAGTTATAGTAGAGAGACTAAGAATATATTATATGACTATTTATTTTATTCTAAAAGGTAGATATAATATACCTAGGTATCAGTTCTCTCTATAATTACTATCTTGATATATTATAGTGTTAGCTTTTTGTTCTTAGAATATATGTTTTTTATTAAAAGCCTAACGACCTTTTTATAATAAAACTCTTTTTAGGGGTATCTTTAGTTATAGTAGACAGCTTATAACCCTATAGCTTTTACCTATATTTTTACTATTTATCTTTTAACCTTAGCGAGTTTTTTAACTTAGTGATTAACCCTTTAGACTGTAACCTTATAGCTAGATATATATTCTATATATTTAGAGTAATACCTATATAGTGCTATAAATAGAAATACTTTAATAGTAAAGTATTAACTATTATTATATATAAACTTAGCCTTATCTAGTTATATAGCTTATCTATTTAGTAAGCTGTTAGGATATAGTTATAGTTAGTGTTTTAATATTTAATAGGTTTACTATTGGAATAGGAATTTCACATGACCGTACGGCAAACCCTTGAGTCAAGCATAAAGGACAAAAGTTATTAGATTAGATACTTAGACCTTAGGTATAAACCAGTGTACGACTTAGGTCAAACTGACTTAAGCCTCATGGCTGAGTATATAACTATTGCACGACTGCCATCTTATAGTTAGAAGGGACAGTTATAGATAATATATCTTTGGTTCACCCTATATTTATTTATGCCCTTACGCGTAAGGGACTCTTATAGATAGGAGAAAGTCTATTTATACACTACGGTATAGCGTATATTAACCTAACGCTGTATAAGATAAAAGGGCTACTAACTAACTATAGCTTTAGTATAAGGACCAAAAGTCTTCTAACTGGAAAAGGAAATCTAGCAGTCTAAGAATAATAAGGATAAGTATTAGATCATATATAAAGATATAAGTAAGAGAAGTAGTATCTCTCTAAGCATCTAGAAGAAATTAATAAACCTAAAAGTCTAGATAAAGACAGTACATAATACAGCTGCTCTATTAGATATAAAGCTTACTAAATATATTAGGTATATAATAATAAATAAAATTATTATTTAACTACTAAAAGAAAACTTCATTAACTAACTATATAAAGACTTTAAGGATTAGTTACTATATTAATAGTTAAAAGTTAGTTATATATATCGAAACGAGTTTATCTAACTACTTACTAAATAGAGAGTATAACTTCCATACGGCAAGGGAAGATTATTATCTGAACAAATCGTAAATTTCATTAAAGGGATTAATAAGAAAGATAGAAAGGACACTATCATAACTCTTTTATCTTATATAATTAATATACAAATAACTATTGTTACGAACCCTAACGTTACCACTTAATAGAATATAGCTAAGCCTTTAATAAAGTTAATTAAACTTCAAGATATACCACTAGCTTAAGGGACTAAAAGGTCTAATAAATAAATAACACTACCTAAGGTAAGATTTATATAGAAAATAGAGGGCTTCCTAAAATTATAAAGTCGTAGTATAGCAGCCCCATAGAAGAATATCTATAACCTTCCGTTAGGAAGAATAGTATAGAATAGACCCTATAACCCTTATATAATCTCTGTTTTTTAGAAAAGATAAAGAAAAGATAGAAACTATATAGGTAAGCCATACGATATCCTATATAATAAGGCTAAAATTTTTATTAGTTTCTATTAACATCTCTAGATGATAGAAGACTAATACTATACTAGATTTCTAGATATTTTAGCTAATAATATAGAAGAGTTTTATCCATACTATATTAGCCCTATATAAAGATAGGATAAGATATATAATATACTAGATATATATTTTAATACGAGTATAAACTATAGTCTATATTAGACTAATTAGACTATAATATCTTTTATATAAGTTAAGAGGGAAAACCTAGACAAGACCCCTATAGAAGTACTAGAGGTATTTCTAGATAAGTTGTCTCTTATATAACGAGCACTTAGTTTAGGATTCTAAAGAGAGATTATACTTTATATATAGGTTACCTAGGTCTACTATAGTGTACTAGAACTTAAGATAGCCTTAAGCAACCTTAAGGTATATTATATATATAAAGAGTTCTTCTTTAACCTTAGGGCTTCCTTATAGATAGCCCTAAAAAGAAAGACTACCTTATATAACGTATACTTGATAGATAGAAGATATATATCTAACTATAAAGAACGTTAGTAATAACGCTTATATAAAAAAGGACCACTATATTAACTATTTTTTAACACTAAAGGCTTTTAAAATAATAGGCCTAAACCATATATAAATATACCTAAGAAATACTTTATATATTAAAAAGTGGGATATTAGTTAACTAGCCATATAGATAAAGAATAGAATTATATAAAAAGCTAATATCTTTAAGTATATAATATATTTAACTAGGAACTATATAAGGATTTCTTACTATACCTTTTAGAGGTAGAGAGAGAGAACCCTATTAAGGATGAAGGAGATAAGTTGTATGATGAAGATAAACATCAGGAAAATTAGGATATCTCTTAATACCTCTTGTTAACATGACTCCTTTATTATACGACTAGAGAAGATATCTTCTTAAAATAGACACCAGAAGAAGAGGAGATATATATATTATATAACCCCTATAGCACTATATACCAAGGAGAATTATAGGATATAGAAGCAGTTAAGTTCTTAACTGTTAGAAGGCTATAAGTTATAACGGACTTATAAGAGAACCTATATATAAAGGTGATATAGAAACCAGGATCTATAAATATATAATTTAGAGGAAATAAATCTATTATATCTATAGGAATAATAGAGATAGATAACTAAATCAGATAAGTTCTTACTATATTCTAGACACCCTAACGCTATTCCTCTTCTTGTTATATAATATAGATAGATTAGAAGCCTATTTTAATAATATATAAAACACCATTAATATAAAGGATAGTAAATAATACCTATTATATGAAAATAGGGATATCTATTCTTTAACTTAAGTTATATAGAGGCTAAAATATTCCTTACTAAACCCTAGTTAAGAGGCCTTTATGGAAGGTTTAGGTATCCTTATATAGATTGCTTATACTACCTCCTAAAGAAGGCTAGATATAAAGATATTAATTTTAATATTCTAGAAAAGATCTAAAAGTTCTATTATTACTGCTAATTATATAACTAGGCCCTAAAAAAATTTAAGTCCTTACTTAAAGATAAGATTACTTTAACTATGAGATTGTTATAGATATTATATAAGTAAGGGATAAGGATACCCTTTATATTATTAATATTGAGATAAGCTTCTAAAGAGTAATATTCTTAAGTTACTATCTATTTAAGATATCTAGAATATGGTCTTGAAATACTGGATTAATATATATATAGGTCCTTTAGACTATATCGTATATAACCTAGATATAAACTTTACCTTAGAAGAATTCAGAAATAATACTAAGATTATAGGTATATCGTGTAAAAGAATACTAATTAAAGCCTATTAGGCTATAGGTAAGCTTAAAAAGATATATATACCCTTAAGATATATATATAAAATACTATATAAGGAGTTAGGCTATAACATAGATAAAGGAGTTATCCTTTAGATAGTAATTAAGGCCCTAAATAACACCGTCAGACTTTACGGTATAATACTAACCTTTCTTATTTTTAGGTTATATCTAAGGATTAACTAGGATTTGCCTTTATTATATAGTATCACATAGTAAGCTAAGGCTGTATAAAAGGTAAAAAAGATACTTTACGGTATTAGGGCTCAAGTGGAAATTAATTATACAATTAATATATAAAATAGCCTTAACCTTTACTAAGTCTATTACTCCCTATATAAAGTAAAATCCTTATATAGAGAGAAAATAAGTAATAGATTGGACTATATAAAATCTAGGGAATAGAGGGATACACTATAATAGTTAATATAGTTAATAGTCCTATCTAGTTTTATATAATATACATTAAGCCCTATTTTAGGAAAGAAATACTACTAAAAGCCCCTAGAGATGTTATATAACTAACTTTTTAATGGTAACCAAAAAGGAGGGAAAGACCTAAGAAGGCATATAGGAAGGCTACATAATAATTACTAAGAGTCTTTTTATCCTAGAAAGAAAAGGATTACTATAAGCTAGCCCTAAAGTTAAGATATAACAATATTATTATTACCTCTAGAGTACTATATAAAGAATCTAATAATATTAATATTAACTTTCTTATTAATAAAGCAGTCTTCTCCTTTATTTATTATAAACTAGTAATATATAACAAGATATAGATCTATAAAATAAGGATAGTAATAGAAGTTAAGAACCTACTTATTAAGCTATATAAAACGTCTAGACTTATTATTTAAGGCTATAGGGACTAAGAGAAAGAGATACTTTTTCTATAAGCTCCCACTATCTAGAGGATAAGCTAGAGACTTCTTTTTACCCTTAGACCTACCCTTACATAATTATTTAGATATTAAGGAGAGCTTAGAGATATTATATAAGTATATAGCTAATCTAATAACACCTTAACTAGGACTATTATTATATAACTGCTAAAGGAACTAGAGGATAGATATCCTCTAGATATATTTCTTTATATCACTAAGCTATTATATAGACTAATAGAGTTAGGCCTCTATTAATATAAAACCTACTCTAAATATTATAAGGAGGACTTAGGTATAATAGAGTTAATATACGACCTATATCTTCTTTATATAGCTAAGGATATAGAGACCTTCGGTATTATAGTAATAAAGATAGATAACACCCTAAGCTTCTATATAAAGGTATTCTTTAAGAAAGAGGAAGAAGCACTAGAGGTAAAAGGACTTTATATACAGCTAAAGATAGTACTTACTGTTAATTAAGAGATTAATTTTAATAGTAGATAGATTTACTTATATAGAGATAATGATATGATATTTACTTTGAAAGGTTAAACTGTTAACGTTTAGTAAGTTAATCCTAAGGGAGAGAATATATAGTAATAATATATATCCTAAAGAGTAAAAGGTGCTTATCTTATCTTTATTCATTAAATAAAAGTATTATATAACCCAGCTATTACTGCTTAAGTTAAGGCCCTAGACAAGAAAGATATTTACGCTCTAAATATATAACTAAAATAGCAGATAAATAACCACTAAAGGGGACTTACCTATATCTTGTTTAACCTTATATATATAAAGATATATATCTTTACCGATAGGTCCTTTATAAACAACACAGACCTATCCTCATAGCTTAGATATATAATTATACTTACAGAAGAAACTGCTTATATAAATAAGGACTTTAAGATTAAAAGCCACATACTCCACTAAAGCTTAACTAAGTATAACAGGGTTATATAAAGCGTCTTAGTAAGTAAGTTATATAGTATAACTACTGGCTGTAATAGTAGGATTACCTTAAGTATAACACTTAACCGGATACTTTATACGCTTTAGATACCTTATATCTTAATAGTTATAGGTTCTAGTGTATAATCTCTATATAAATACCTTATATAATTAGGTATAATAGATAAAAAGAGATGAATAATAGATATTATAAGCCTATATAAGTCGTATAACAAGAAAGAGATCTTAAAGGTGAGATAGATTAACAGACAAGATAAACCTATAGATATATTTATTAAGAAGTTATTAAACTTAGCACTTTAGCAACTTATATTGTATAACACACTTAAGATATATACTAAAACGCATATAGATAGAATAGGAGAAGTAAGTTTTAATTAATAGTTATTTATATATCTACCTATATAAACTAACTATCTACTTTTTAAAAGTCAATACTAACTAACTTAGGTATTATATAAAAACCATTATACCTTAACTTTAAGACTAGTACTATTATTAACCCTATCAAGTCTTTTTTAAATTACCACGATATATAAAGATAGGCCTAAGTATATAAGTTTAGGAAGGGGAAAATATAGTTTATATTTTATTACCTAACTTCCTTATAGGGATGTAAGTAGGAAGCTGCTTTAGACCACTACTGCCACCAGTATTATTGTTTAAACCTAAACTGGATCTAGAATTACTATTACTATCTAAATTACTACCCTAGTTATAATGGGTATATTAAGCAGTCTTCAACTAAAAGATATACTTAACATAGACACTATACTAAAAATGGTATATATAATAATACTAATAGAAGTGTTTCTTTCTATAGCTAGTGTAACAGTTATAGGTATTTATATAGACCTAGCTAAAAGACTAGACTATAATATTAAGTATATACAAAGACCAACGGATAATAGAGGTAATAAACACCTAAGTAGATATACCTTTAGTAATATAGATCTTAATATTATTTAACGGGAGATTAAGAAGATCTTATTTATAGCTTTAGGAAATATTAATATAGAAATACTAAAAGATAAAAAAAGAGAACTATATATTAAGGGAAAACGTTTATATAAATCGGCGACTACTAGGTAAAAATATTAGGATAGTCAGCTAGTAATTACTATCTATATCTATATAAAAGTAATAATCGCTAAGGATACTAGACTACTAATAACCTTAAATAGCTATAATGATAGGTATATAATTAATCTACTAAAGTTAGTAGGTTAATAGGTAAAAAAGGAAAAAGAATATATAAAGATACATAGTAAGGAAAATGGTCTTTTCTTAGATAATTAGTAGCCTATAAGGAAAAAAAAGAAAGAAAAGAATAATAATAATAAAGAAGAGTTAGATATAGTTGTATATTAGAAGAATTAATAATATATATAATATCGCTTAGTGTATAAAAAAGATTTAATATAGGTACAGAGAGAAAAACAGCAAAAAGAGGAAAAAGATAGAAAAAAGAGAGTTTTATATACTGTTAGAAAGTAAGGAGTGATTTACACCCTACTAGTAATAGGTATATCGCTAAGGTAAAGTTAAGAAAGGAGCTTATATATACGCTTACTAAACTTGTTTTCTAACAAGGAGAATATATATATAAAGAGTTTTCACTATATCTATTATTTGGGTTAAAAAAAGGCAAGTTTAAAGTTTCTTTTTTTTAATAGGTAAACAACTTTATTATATATTTAGCAGGCAGGACCAGCTAAAAAGAAAGTAAAGCTATTTATAGGTTTTTTTAAGGGATTTAATTAGATAAAAGGTGTACGGTTATAAAAAGAAAAGTTATAAGTGTTAAAATAGTAATCTTATATAACTATATAATAAACCCTGAAGTTAAGTATAAAGGATAAAGGTTATTAGATTAGATACTTAGACCTTAGGTATAAAACAGTATATAACATAGGCTAAACTAACTCAAGCCTCATGGCTAAGTATATAACTGTCGCATAACAGCCATCTTATAGTTAGAAGAGACAGTTATAGATAATATATCTTTAGTTTACCCTATATTTATTTACCCCCTTATATATAAAAGACTCTTATAGACAGAAGAGAGTCTATTTAATATTTACTCTATTTAGCTATCTATCTATAGATAGTATACTATAGATAGTTAGTAATATATTACTTATACTCTAGCGAATTCTTTTTCAAGTAAGCTTATAAATAGCTTATCTTAATTACTTATAACCCCCTCTAGCGTCTTAAATCTATATTCTACTTTCTATATAGAACTTTTACTATTTATATTATATTTAATATATTATAAATAGAAATCAATATTATAAACTTATTTTTCAAAGATAAAATAATAATTATATAATTATATTTAGTATTATTACTATAAACGCTTAGTAATAACCTTATAATAAAGTCTATAGAAATCTTTTAAAAGGGATATAATAGTAGTAAAAATAGCTAAAGCTATCTATATAGCTTATACTATAGAGTTATAGCATTAAGGCAATATTTATAGTCTTTACTGTACTACTATATATCTTTATTAATCTCTTTTTAATAGAACTTCCTTATAACCAGCTTAATAGTTTTTATAGCCTCTATATAGTCTACCTTAAGGTTGTTATAGTGTTAGTAGAAAGTTTCTATTCTTAGAGATTTTATCTATAGGATTACTAGCCTTTTTTTAAAGAATAAGGTGCCCTTTCTATTAATATTATATATTTTTGTTAGAAGTAGAAGCTCTCTTAAGCGCTCTACTACTTCTTTATCTTATATTTCCTTTATTATAAGGAATGATCTATATAAGATATATATATATATAATCTACTAACTTAGTAGGTTAATATATATATTGATTACGTAAGCAGGATGATTACGTAATCTGGTCGAACCTAGGAGAAGCACCTAGAATGTCCTCTTTGCTCCTCCTAACTCTATCTTTCCTATAAGGTTATTGCTTTAAGTTAGGGTTATTAACTTAGGGTTATGGAATTACGCAATCCTTAGGTTGATTTATAAGCAGCTTACGCAAGTATGGAATCTTCTAGTAAGCTGGACATGTCTATATAAGAGTTGGAATTCTTCCTGTTTTCTAAGTCTCTTATTGTCAAGCAAGCAAGCAAGTTAGTAACAAACAAATCCAACTATTATACTCTCTTTAACTATATATCCTTATATCTTCTATTTACCTATCCTAGGTATAAGCTTAACAAGCTCTGTTATATCTTATATTCTTGCTTCTATAAGATATATCTTTATATATAAGAGATCTATTCTCTTATATACTTTTAGGCTATATTTCTCTATAAGAGACTAGCCTAGCTGTTGTGCTAACAATTTTAGATTTACTAGTTATACTATATATCTTTACTCATTATAATAGGTAAAACTTATCTTTAGCCTATAGTCTGTTAATAAGTTTTTTTATTTTAGTTATATAGTATAATATTAATACTATTTTATTAGTTATAAGCTTTTTTATAACATAATATAGGATATAATATTTTAGTATAATAACCTTAGCTTTATTAGCTTCCTTAGTCGCCTTAATAACCTCTTATTAAATATTTATTAATAGCTTTTTTACTTTTTAGCCTTAAGTTATAATAATAGTGAAATAGGGTAGGGTAATCTGCCCTGTTTTATTGCTCAGATCGTGGATTTATAATATAGAGGATATAGAGACAAGTTATTCCGATCAGAAGAATTCCGGTATAAGAAGGCCAGATCGGAAGCTTTCTAGACAGTAAAGAAATTAATAAACCTTTCCTCCTTCTTTTCTAGACCTACCCTTATAGTCTAATTAAACCTAAAGCCTTTCTTATAATTTATAATCTAATATAATAATATCAGACGATTAGGAAAGTTACTCCTTAAAACAGAGTATCTTTTTATACTAACTAAAGAATATATATTATTCTAATTAAAACAAGTTAACCTCTAATTAAGGGAAGCATCTTGTGTTGTGTATAGGGTTATTAATGTTTCCTTTAGATCACTGTACCGTATAGGCCCTCTTCTACTCTATACACTTTTAATAGTAATTATTACTAAGTAACTATAGCGCCTTATAACCTACTAATAGTTGAAAGGAAAGGATTTCTTACTTTAAAAGCTATCTATCTTATAGCTAGAGATTAATAGAGAAGTTTTTACTGCTTAAATATATACTGTTATAATTTTACTTTCTTTTTTAAGACTAATAACTCTTTAGTATATATTAAGTAGTAATTTACTAATAAGTTAAAGCTTTTTTACTAATATTGAAAAGATATTTATATATAGTACTTTCCTCTCTATATAGTTTAGCCTTTTAGATAGTCTATCTATAGGGTTTATCTTTTTTACCCTATATTTTAGGTTAAAGCTAAATATAGATGACTTATATATCTAATATATAAGCCGTCTATAAAGGTCCTATATAGGTATACTAATCACACTCTTTAGTGCTTAATAGTCTATTAGGATAGCGAATTTCTATAATAGCTCTTAAAGGTAATAAGCCTAGTGCTTTAATCCTTTAATTATAGCTAATAGCTTTTATTATCCTGTAGCCTATCGCTGCTTTATATTACTAAGCTTTTATAACTAATAAATAACTAGTTATTCCTACCTTTCTATTTATTATAGTAAGATAATTATAATAGCTTTAATAGATATATTAGTCTCTATATGTATCTTGTATGAAGGGTTCTAGTGTATAAGTATAATTATTAATAAGAAAGTAACCTTTAGCTAATTAAAGGCTTTACTAGCTTTCTTAGTCTATTTGAATCAATAGCCTACAGTTATATATCCTTTTAGTAAAGCTATTATAGACGTTATAATATCTAAATACCCTATAATAAAGTTATAGTAGAAGTTATAAAACTCTAGAAAGACTTAGATATCTTTTATTAATACTGATGTCTTTTATTTAACGATTATTTATACCTATAATTTATCTATTTTAATTTTCTTTAGGGTAATTATATACCTAAGGAATCTAAGCTTTTACTAATAATATAAGTATTCTATTAGCTATATAAATAATCTAAATATCTACAACCTTTAAAGAACCTTCTTAAGGTTCTCTATATATTACTCTCTTATGGTAGAGTAGATTATAAGGTTATCTATATATATAATATAATATATATCTAAAAGCTGATTAAGTACTTAATAAATAAATATCTAGAATATTATAGATATATTTATTAAGCTAAAAGGTATCACTATATATTCAAAGTAACTATATTTAGTCTTAAAGGTTGTCTTTTAATAGTCTTCTTTCTTAATATTCATATAGTGGTATATATTATAAATATCTATTTTTAATATCTATTTTATTCTATAAAGCCTATGCGATAGCTTACTGATTAGTAGTAATAGATTTTGATTCTTAGTTATTATCTTATTAAGGCTATAGTAACCTATATAAAGGTGTATTATATTATCCTTCTTTAGTATAAAAGGATAAACATTTTAGTTTTCCTAATTAATTATATAATATAGCTATTTATAAAGTTCTTATCAAGGTATTAGTAAAGCTTTTCTTATTATTTATTATTTAGTACGTAGATTAGTCTTTATAGCGGCTTTTTCTTAAGCATAAGGTTAATTAAGTGTTTAGCCTTACTATAGACTTTTAGACTTATTATTAAGCCTTTATTAAAGGTGGCAGCCTTACTTTAGAGCTTCTCTAGAAGAGCCTCTACCTGTTTTATTTCTTTTTATTTACTAACTTTATAAGAAAGATAAAATATATATACTTCTTTTATATTTTCAATAATATTATATGTAATTATCTTGGGTTTTATAATAAAGACTATTTTATAGTACTATTTATTAATAGTTTTATTAATCTACATATTTTTTTAGCCTATAGAGTATCTAGCTATTAAGACCTTTAGGAAGCCTTTTTATTTTTTATTTTTAATAAATAGTTCCTAAATATCTTATAGTTAGCCTTTACTATTAATTAAGAAAAATATAAGCCAGTATACCTTTCTTTAGCCTGTTATTTTACCTATAAAAGACTTAAGGATTAAGGCTTCAGCCTTTACTAGCAATAGATCTAAGTCTTATATTAGACTTTTATTAATAAGGTCTATCTTAAAGTAAATATCTATTAATACTCTTATTATCTTTTCAATATACCCTTATAGAATAATTATTATACCTATAGTGGTTAGCTTTATTAGTATTTTTACTGTTTAGAGTATAAGTAGACTAAATATAATACTTATATCTATTTATTTTTTAATAAGTTAACCTTATAGATTTTTAGGTATATTTCAACCTACTATACTATAGTAATTAGCCTATCTAGTTAGTAAATAAACAGCCTATTATTGTTTCTATTATTAGGCTTTTTAGGTCTAAGGTATATAGTTATAAAATACTCTATCTAGTCATAGTTAAAGTATTTTATAAATTCTAACTAACACTTTAATAGTTAGCTATTATATCTAATTATCTATATAGTAAGTTAAATAGCCTTATATCCTTTAAGATTTCTTTATACCTATCTTTTTAATATAGCGTTAGTCTCTATAGCTGCTTACTTATAGATATAGAATGCTTCTGAAAGTCTTTCTATAACCCTTTATTAACTTTTGAGTCCCTTAGGGACTATAGTTAGTTTGCTTGTTAAGCTATATCTCTTGCCTAAAGAATAGATATTTTCTCCCTAATTGTTTTATCTTATAGTATAAGCGGTAGCCTGAAAAAATATTAATAGGCCTCTACTTTAGACTTCTCTATATCTTTAGTGTTAAGGTTATAATAAATTCCTAACTATTTAGTAAGAAACTATAATAAGGTCTATCTATTATCTATCTATTCTTTTTAGCTTATATTAGTATTTCTTTTTTTAGGTCTTCAGGTTAACATGTTATTAGTAAGTAAACACTAAAAAGTCGCTCTATTTTCAAGGTCTAATAAGCCCTTTTTTATAGTTATATTACTATATCAATAAAGTTATGGCTACCTTTAGAAAAACTTAATTAATATATTATTCTATAGTGTTTTCTAAATAGAGTCTATTTACTGTTTCTATAGTAATAATTCAGTCTATTACTTAAGCACTTATAGACTTTTCCCTAATAGGTCTATCGTTATAGAATAAGGGTTTCTTATATTCCTTTTAATTAGGGTGTCATACCGATCGGTTAGTAACCTCTTATAGAAGATATTTATAATACCTTAATTCTCTATAATATTTTTTAACTATAGTCTTTATGGTTTTTAAAAAGTATAATATTATTATCTATATAGGGTTTAAGACCTCTTACCTTAATATTACTATATTAATATTTTAATATATATTTATAGTTTATCTACTTTATAACCTCTTAGTAATAAAAGCCTTATTTACTTTATAGCTATTAATTAGAGAGTCGAGTATCTTAAGGTCCCTTAATTATAACCTTCTATATATCTCTTCTTTATTAGGTTTCAATATAAACCCTCCTTAAGGTAGAGACTAATCTTTACTTTTAGGTAAATATATTAGGTATTTAAGTATAGATAGCTATAGCTTATCTATACTAACAGCCTATCAGTATAATATTAATAGATGGTCGGTAAATGTAGCCTTATTTTAATCTATTTTACCTATACTAATTACTGTAAAGAGATAAAAGCTTTAGAATTATCACAAAATTAGGTAAAGGTACCTAACTAGGTAGGGCTTAATAATAGGTATTAATATATTATAAGACTAAAGCTTATAGAGACGTTAACCAGCTGGCCTCTATAGCTAGTAACGCTCTATAAGTAGGGTGGGTCGCCAGAAGCTTGGCGACCAGTCCCTGAGACCCACGTCTTCTGTCAGGAATACTATTACACTTAAGTACTTCTATATCTTGCTATCTAACTACTTTAAACTATTAGCTTTAGTCTTAACCTTCTAAATAGATTTTTAGGTCTTTAATTAGCGTTATAGATAATAAAGTTAGGCTGTTATTAAGCCTTAGATCCTAGTCTATTAATATATAATCTCTAGTAAACCGTTTAGCTATTTTTTAACTTTTAATAATAGTTAATAAGACTTTATACATACTATAGATAAAGCTTTCTATATCTTTTACTACTTATAATATTAAGACGTATTTCATTACTTTTTTTAAGCTATATAACTAAATAAAGATGTAGGAAATAGTATTTTACTTTATATCTAGATCTAAATTATAAGATATTTTAAAGACTTCCTGATAGCCTTTTACCTTACCTAAGATATAAAATTAAAGTATTATCTTGATTTCTAGATAGAGTAAAATCTTAAGACTGATTTTATTTTTTCTCTTTTTATTAACTTAATAATAGCTAACTATACTATAGCTATAGTTAGCTTTAAGCCTGTTCTTGAATAATAGTCTTAGCTAATAGAACTTTATTTATAAACTTAATAATATTTATTTACCTTAGTTTCACCACTTATTATATTTATTGTTATTATTATCTATATAGTTATCTTTATATTTATATTTCTAATAAGCTTTTATTACTTTCCTAATACGTATTCTCTTTTTTATTATATTTATAAAGGGTTTTTTAGACCTTTTAAGTTAACTTAACTATTTTAATTTTGGTTTTAAGAAGCTTAATTATAGTTTCCTAAGTTACATCTTATAACCTATTCGTTAATTAATAGTGAAAGTTTAATACCTATTTCTTATTAGGCTTAGGTATTAAATCTTTTTTTCATAAGTTAGAATATGTATAAAACTATTTAAAGTCTTAGTTTTCTAATTATTATATTCTTACTATAAAGTGTATAATATCAGGTTTATAACATATAACATGCTTGAGAGGGCCTTCAATTCATTTTGAAAAAATATATAGAATCCTTGGCTTTTTTTATTTTCTAGAAAAAGGGCTAAATATTAACTTCATCTTATTTAATAACTATTATATATATAATTTAAGGCTAAGAGATCTTATTTCTCTTATTACTTTTAAGTGTTTTAGTATAACTAAAACTATAGCCTATAGATCGTTTATTTAGGCTTTTTATTAATAGAGACTTATCTCAAGTTTAAGTTTAATAACCTGTTTATGGGTAGATTCTTTATTAATTTTGAAGCATAAATTGCTATAGGAATAAGAATCTTTAATTCTTTTTATAATGTTAACAAATATCCTTCTAATACTTTTGGTTATAGATTATTTTATTAATACTATGTTAAGCTTTAGCTATTGAAGATTAACAAGAATAGCCTTATAATTAAGGATTTAAGTAAAGCTTCAACTACTAGATAGAGTTGCCTTATAACTAAGCTTCTAAGTAGAGTTCTAACTATTAGATAAAGTATTATCTATATTATGAAGAATTATTCTTAAGGATTTTATATTTTCATTAAGATAGGACTAAGTAAATAAATATATATAATAATTATACTAGTATAATATAAATAGTAATAGGCATATTAATTATAGGTCTTATATTAAATAAAAGCTAACCTTTGATCTAGGTATTACTAGCCTTTAGCTAGGGAATAGCCTCCTTCTAGGTAGTTATATGAGATAGCTCTACCTATTAAAATACTTTACTAAACTTATTATAGGTTAATATTTATCTATACCGTTAGACCGCTAGACGTTTAGGCGTCCTTTACCGCTATATCTCTAGCCGTTACCGGCCTAACTATTATTCTATAATATTTATATATTATTATAATAAACAATATAGTTTAGATTATAACATAAGTATACATTTCAACTACTATTAGTTATTAAATATTTTCTCTTTTTTATTTACTTTTATACATATGGTATAACCTATATAATATAAAAATAAATATTTAGTAAAAGTTATTCTTATTTTTAACCTGTTATATTAAACTAAAAACAGTAATTTTATAGCTCTATATTAGTAACTAAAAAGATCTATAATATCTATTTCTATTTCTAGATGAAGATATATAAAGATAAAGCTTTTAAATAGCTTATTAATCGATAGATATAACGATTTACTATATAGGTATAGACCTTATATAGGCATAACAACTATACTCTCTAATTAGGTAAAGAATTCAATATATTCACTTAAAGGCGGTAAAGGTAATTATATTAACACTCCACTTCCGCTATTTTATTACACTGTAACTAATTAACCTATATAGCTATATGAAAAAGGGTCGATAAGAAGGGCCCTTTTTATAGCTATAGAAAACAGGCTTAATAAGGGGGTTCTTTTTACAGCCGTAACGATTACCTCTATTATTAGGCCTGTTTTCTATAGCTATTTAGAGGATCTCTCTTTTTAACTCTATTTTCTACGGCTGCAAAGAGTGCCCCTCTTAAGCCTATTTCTTTAAGCTATAAAGAGTATCTTTTTTCTATTTTAAGATTTATAGTCTACCTATTACCTAGTTGTATGAATCTTAAATAGAATTATTTATTTAAAATGCATATTATCTAGCTATTCTTTTATAATATAGTTATAAGGATTTATTACTAGTAACTATTTTCTGTTAACTTGATATCCTCTAGGTATTAGGCTGAAGTGGCTGTCTATTTATATATAACCCTATTACCCTCTCTTTACTAAGAACACTAGACTAGCTCCTTACTTATTACTAAAATAAATCTATAGCCTAGCTTTTGCTTAGTTAACTTACCTCCTATATTAACCTTTTTTAAAATCTAGATCGATAGCCTAGCTTGTTACTACTTATACCCTAACTATTAGTAGTAATTTAAGTTGAATAACCTAACTAGCCTTCTTAAGGTAAAACTAGTTATAATAGGATAAGGTGTACTATATTTTTAGCCTACTATAAAAAAAGTCTATAATCTTTAGATTAAAATTCTTATAGTATAGATTAAAAAAGATATCTTGTAGAGATATTAGTAAAGATATACTTAGATTCCACATATAGGTAATGATCTTGTGTCAATTGATAACATCAATGGCGCGCCACATCTTTTGTGCAGTTTCATTTCTTAGTGGTTATGAGCCCAGCTTAGCTCTGTGCACGAGAGTGTGCGAGTTCGAGTCCGGTCGCACGCACGCATAAAAAATAGGATTCTTACCTAGGAGTTGCTTACCTAGGGTTCTTGCCTATCATAACATAACTGTGCAAGGCCAATAGTCTCTATAGCCCTTGAGGAGGTGACTTAGATTCCACATATAGGTAATGATCTTGTGTCAATTGATAACATCAATGGCGCGCCACATCTTTTGTGCAGTTTCATTTCTTAGTGATATACCTTCTACTCAATAAAAGCTATTAAATTAAGTATCTGAATAATAATCTTATAATAATATAAAGTATTAAGCTTAATTAGAATTATATAGTTTGAACTATATTTGTTAATAGAGGTTATAAATAGCCCTTTATCAAAAAGTATTATCTTTTTTACTAGCTAGCATTACTTGCTACGTAATATAAGACACTTTAAGAAAAATATTATTTAAAGTTCTATAAGAAGCTTAAGATAAATATCTATATACTTTTAGCTTTTAAAAGCTTTTTCCTTAACATAAGTCTTTCTAAAGTATAACTCTTAATAACTAATTATCTATTATATAATATTAATAAATTAATATAGGTAATTAAGACTATTTAAAAGATAGCTCTTAATATAATTCTTCCTTAACTTAGTACTAAAGGTAATATAAATACTAAAGTTTTAGTACCTTTAAATAAAAAAGTAGGCCTATTATACCCTTAAGGCTAGATATATTATATAAAGGTATTAAAGCATAAAACGTTAGTTAATAAACTCTTTACAAAGCTTAATCTAAGCTTCCTTAAAGGTATACTTAGTCTTACTTAAAATAATAAACTTCTATATATTAATGACCTTATAATATATATAAAGAAAAGACTTATCTATTAGTATATTAATATAATACTAGTCCTTATCGTTAAGCTAGACTGTTACTTATATTAAAAGCTAAAAATCCTTATTATTAAACCTATCACTATCGATATAGGTATAATCCTTAAGCTACTTCTATTTTACCTTAAGCATAACGTTAGCGTTAACATAATAGAAACAGAATTATTACTAGATATCTAAAAAATACTTATTTAGGGTAGCCTTTATTTACCTGTTATAGTTTATCATAATAATAATACTAAAATAAACACAATATTAGTCCATAAGTTAATAGATACTTAATAAAAAAAGCTAGAAGCTTTTCAGTTTTTTATTATTAATATGGCTAAGTATAATATTATAGATAGATCTAAGGTAAATCTATCTAATATATTTGAAAAGTAAAAGTTTAAAGCGATTAATATTATAGGTATTATTAAAACTAATCACTTCTATATTTAGAGATAGCAGGGAAAGGTCTAAATAAGGCTGATAAGGCACCTGTTAGAGGACAGTTGGTCGGAGCGATATAAAGGTGAAGGCACAGCAATAAAGTGGGGACTATATAGATATATATAAGGGATTGAGAGGATTTCCAGTAGGGCCAGATTTCAGCTTTATTTATATCTTAGTTTTTGGTTGCCTATTACTCTACCTTTCCCTTCCTTAACAGTCTGAAATCTCTTTATTAAGGGTAGACCGTTAGGCATCTATAACACAAGAACGATATAAGAACGATACGATAACGATATAATAACGATATAATACCGCTATAAGAGAGCTTTAGAGAGAGAGCTTTAGAGAGAGAGCTTTAGAGAGAGCTAAAGAGAAGACCGAGAAGTCTAGCCCTTTCTATTAAAGGGGACTAATTAGGTAGTAAAAAAAAGAGTAATAGGGCTAATTACTGGCGTTATAATATTGTAAGTCGTTAGCTGCCTTTAGGTTATATATACCCCTTATTAGAAAGGGACCTAAACAGACGTATAGTGGGTATTAAGGGCTGTTTTCCTTGATAGGGGGTTAGCTACCTCTAGCTATATCGTCAGCCTCCGGTGGGCTATAGCGCTGCGGCGTAGCTAAGAGTAAGTTGCTAGAAAGTCTTGAAGTTGCTACTGTTAATAGGCTGGGCTGCTGTTGCTGCTGCTGCCGTGAAGTTATTGATGGGCTGGCTGGCTGCTGCTGCCGCCGTAAAGTTGTTGATAGGCTAGGCTGTTACTGTAAAGTCGCTGTAAAGTTGCTGTTGTTGATAGGCTGGGTTACTACTGTAAAGCTGCTAATAGATAGGTATCAGGATTATCACACCCTGTAAACGGTAGTACTCTTCCTGCCATATAGATGGAGGTTTAATGAGGCTGACGGGGGTTGTGAATAGCTTCAAAAGGGCCTGTAACTAGGGGCTTTTGGGACAGAAGCCTTGTAAGAGGGGATATATTGTTAGAGGACAGTTGGTCGGAGCGATATAGAGCTGAAGGCATAGTAATAAAGTGGGGACTATATAGATATAAATGAGGGATTTAGAGGATTTCCAGTAGGGCCAGATTTCAGCTTTATTTATATCTTAGTTTTTGGTTGCCTATCACTCTGTCTTTCCCTTTCTTGACAGCACCCTAGCTTATTATCTATTAATTTTACTATATATAGAATATCTTACTGATTAAGTAGCTTAATTAAAACAGTAGTTACTAAATATCTGTCTAGCTTCTCTCGGTTTATATAAGCTTTAGTGTTATAGATATCTTATTAAGTAAATAAAACGTCTAAAAACTATTTTTAGATGATAGTATATACGTTATATATCTAGCTATTAACTTATTAACTTATTATATTATTAATTTTAAATATAGTCTAGATAAGCCTATAATAGAAAGGATATATAGATATATCAAGGCTAGAACTATATTATAGTAGCTATACTAAAAGTATTAATAATAATATAATAGCTATTTCTCTTTTTGATTTACTTCTATTATTAACTACTATTTATAGCTGCTTTTTTACGACTTGTACTATTAAATATTAACACCCTCCATAGGCCTAGGCTTATTAAACTAATTATATTAAATAGTATATTATATAATCTAGCTATAAGCCTAATATTTATATCGCTTTATAATACTAAATCTATAAGTTTTATAAAGGTATTAACTTAATTAAAAAGATATTCAAGGTTTATTTTAGTTTATTAGGTATTAATAGGCTTAAGATATTAGTTCTAGAAAACAAAAAGAATTAATAGCTTAAGGTATAATAAAAACCTATAGTTTAAAAAGATATTTTACCTTAAGGGAAGGATTATCGTTAGGGTAAACAGGGTAATAGATTTACTTATAGATCCTATCGGTCTAGCTATTAATATATAAAGTCTTGTTACTAAAGGAGTATTATTATTATTTATTATTTAGTCCTAATAACCTATTAAGGAGTCCTAACAGCTCATTTAGTAGTCCTAATAGCTTATTAAATAGACTTAACAGCCTCTTAAATAAGGTTAAGGGTACTATTTAACTACTATATAATAAGATAGAGAGATTATTGGGACTATTTATTAGAGAAAGAAAGGCTATATTTTAAAAACAGTTAAAGTAAAATAGTTTCTTAGGTCTTTTTTATTCCTCTAAGGAAATAATATTTAAGGTAAAATATTAGTTTTATATTAAGATAGTTTAGTTTATAGTATAAAAAAGGTTATATATCTAATAAAATGTTAGCTAAAAGCTTAAAGATAAAGTTATATTGTCTTATAGAATTATTAACTCTATAGAACTAACTAATATTAAATCGACTCTTCTTGAAGGAGAGAGATAATAAGGGATAGCTAGATAATAACAATAGATTATAATTAGGTAATAGTTATTATTTTATGGTATAACTTATATTAGAAATATATATTAATTAAATTACATTTTATGAAATAGGTTAAGTTTAATTTTATAAACTATGTTTAGCTTTAGCTAGTAAAGCTATAATAAATAAAAAGTATAAAGAAAATTAAGGTTAAATTAGTTAGATAATAAAAAGGATAAAAATAGTAAGCTATCTTTTATGGGTTTAATAGAATTTAGTTATACTAATAATAAACTTTCTAACTAATTAGAGAGCATAGCTGTTATACCTATATAAAGTTTATATCTATATATTAACCTGTTATTTGTATCTGTTAATTCTCTTAAAAACGGTCTTTAGTTTTATAATCATTATAATAAGTATATATGTTCTTATATTTTAATATAAAAGTTTATATTTCTTATGACGTGTTAGTATTTCCAATAAGAAACTGACCTTAAAAGTTATACTAGTCTTTAAGACTAGTTAGCTTTTTCTTTAGATTTTCTGAGGCCTAAAAACCAATGTTTTTTTAGTTATTATTGTTATCATTATTTAAGATAACCTAATTATGTTTATTAGCGTAGATAAAAGCTTAGGGTTTATTAAAGGACTAATAAGAACTAAGTATTACTATACTATTTATAGAGAGTTAGTAGTTAATTATCTATTGTTAAGGTTAAAAGTATATATAAATAAATAAAAAGAAAACCAATAATATTATAAAAGCAATCTTCGTAATTACTTTAGTCTTTATATTATCTATAACTAAAGCTATACTATTAAAATATAGTAAAAACATCTTAAGGGTAGCAGGTTTATTAACCTTTAAGATAGACAACAACCTTTTAGCTCTCTTAAGTTTTTCTATTTACTTGATTATATGTTTGATATGCTTATAAGCCTTCTCAATATATCTACTTTTAAAATAGCTATTATTAGTCGTATGTTTAATATTGATATTGAATCGTAATAGGCATCCTCAAGATATATTAGTTGGATTACTATAATTAATTAATATAAATGAAACTTATATAGCTGAAGAAAAAGCGATTTGTAATGGAAAAAGAACTCTAAACAAAAATTAAACTATTTTAGAAAGAGATAATAGAGTAGTGTTTTATTTAAGGATAAAGCCTATTTCTAATATAATTATTATTATTAATGCTTAGAAGAAAAGTAAAACTATAAAACATTTATAAAAGGGTAAAATAATAAATAAAGTAAGTATAAGTATCAGAAGTAGAAGCTCTAATAAGTGCCCTACTTCTATATTATCTTATAGTCCCTTTATTATAAGGAATTATATATAAGATATATATGTAACTATAATCTACTATACGAGTACATTAACATATATGTTGATTACGGGAGCAGGATAACTATATAATCATATGGAATCCAGGAGAAGTATCTAGAATGACCCCTCTTCTCCTCTTAACTCTATCTTTTTACCAAGGTTATCTATTAAGTTAGGGTTGTTGATTTAGGGTTATTAAGTTACGCAACAGTTAACTTGATTTATAAGCAGCTTACGTAAGTATAAAATATTCTAGTGAGCTGAATAGGTCTATATAAGGGCTGGATCCCTTCCTGTTTCTAGGTCTTCTATTTTCTTCTATAAGCAAGCAAAACTAGTATAAGAAAAATCTAACTATTATACTCTCTTTAACACTATATCCTTATATCTATTATATCTACCCCTATTATATTTTATATTCTTGCTTCTATAAGATATATATTTATATATAAGAGATATACTCTCTTATATTCTTTCAGGCTGTACTTCTCTAAAAGAGACTAGCTTACCTGTTGTGCAAACAATAAGTTAGTTTTTTCTGGATGTATTTAAGCTATCATATATGTCTATTTAATTTATGTTGTTTTACTTATGTCTTCCTCTTTCTATACTCTTTTTGATAATAATACTTAGATTCCACATATAGGTAATGATCTTGTGTCAATTGATAACATCAATGGCGCGCCACATCTTTTGTGCAGTTTCATTTCTTAGTGGTTATGAGCCCAGCTTAGCTCTGTGCACGAGAGTGTGCGAGTTCGAGTCCGGTCGCACGCACGCATAAAAAATAGGATTCTTACCTAGGAGTTGCTTACCTAGGGTTCTTGCCTATCATAACATAACTGTGCAAGGCCAATAGTCTCTATAGCCCTTGAGGAGGTGACTTAGATTCCACATATAGGTAATGATCTTGTGTCAATTGATAACATCAATGGCGCGCCACATCTTTTGTGCAGTTTCATTTCTTAGTATAATAATAGTAATAATAACTATACGTTATTCTTTCTCTTATCTCTTCTAACAAATACTAAGTATTTAGCTTTATTATTATCATAAGAGTCAGTTGACCTTTCTGTAAACGTTCCATTAAAGGCCCTAGGCTTAGAAAGCCAAAAAGCCTAAAAATATAAGAAGGTCATTAGATTCAAAAGCCCTAGCTTTAAACCCTCTAGCTACAAGAAACCTAAACATAAAAAGACTATAGGAGTCTCTATTTAAATGAGATGTTAAAAGCTAAATAATATATACTAGACTACTATAAGTAGTTACTATAACATTAATTAATCTATAGCTATTACTTTTATATTATTTATAAATATTAAAAGTTAGTTGACCTTTTAGTAGTAAAAATACCCTTCTAATATCTTTTATAGGCATTGTATATAAGGTTTTTAAATAAGATAACTTTCACTTTAAAAAGGCTGTCACTTTTTCATTATAAAAGACTATCAAGACTTATCTTATACCTATACTTAAAGGTAAATACTTGCTTCAATTAATTGTTATCATAGTCTTTTCATTAATTCACATCTTTATTGTTATCTAGTTAGCTATTATTTATATTAAGAAAGTGACTATTATAGAAAAGCTACTAGGATGTTTGAGTTTATTCGTATTACTATAAAGCTAAGAGATAAGAACTTATACTATTCTCACCTTTTATCAAGCCTTTTCTTCTATGGAGGTAATTAAAGCCTTAACCTATAGGTAAACAGAAAAGCTAGCGTAACTGCTATATAAAGGCCTATATTTAATGACTACTACTACTATAAAGTGTTGAAGAAAGGAATAACCTAAAGTACTATTATTAAAAGAAATCAAGATAAATTAGGTAACCCTATAAAGGAGGGTAAAGATTGAGGTAGAAAATAGCTAGAATAACTCTATTAGAGAAGATATAAATATAAATAGAGTTTTAGCTGTTAATTAAGTAGTATTATTAGTAGATAGATAATGAACACATAATATAAAGAACTACTATAAAAGATTTGTATAAATATTAAAATATCTTACTCTTAATATTCAACGTTTTGTCTATAAACCTCTATATTATACATCCTTCTAAATTCAATATTTAAAAGTAAAGTTTAGTATCTTACTCGTAAAGCTACCAGTTCTTTTCAGTATTGATCGGTTTAAAAAAACGATATCAGTATTATAACTAAGTTGTTTTTAAATACTATTAGGTCTTTTATTACCTTATCTGTTTTAGGCTTTTTGATAACGGTTATTTCTTTCTCTATAGCTTTATTTTCTATATTGTTTTTTGATTATCTGAAAAGCCTTTGAAGCTTTTACAGTAATAATTTATATATATATTAGCCTTAATCATAGACAGTTTTTGTTCTAGTGACTTACTATTGCTAGTAGAGATGTAGTATCGTGAGCTTTATAAATGAAATTCTGAGTACTTTAAAACTATAAAGTAATAAGAAATCATACTAATAACTATAATAATATATAAAGAGAGTAACCTTTCTATCTATCTCTTAAGCTTACATTATAATAGTTATTGTTTTTCTATACTTATTAACCTTAAAGTTAAGATTTTAGATATATATAGTCTTATTAACTGATAATTTAGTATCTCTTTTATAGTATTTCTACTATATATCTCTAGATATAAATATAGTGGTCTTAAGTCTTTTTCAAAAATCTATTTCCTTTATTTAGCCTTTTTGTATAATAAAGATTAAAAAGTTTCTCTTCAAAATCGTAGATAAGGTTTAAAGTCTATATAGTATATAAGTATATCTATAGTTAGCTAAAAGATATTTAAAGAAAGTTATAAAACACAAGATTCTATTTTAAGATTTATTTTCTTTTTAGTATCTTTATTATTATCCTTTTTGTTATTTCTGTTATTATCGTCTTTCTTATCTTTATTATACACTTTAATAATATCTTTAGTAACTCTTCTATAAGGGTATTACTTCTTTATTAGCTGTCTTATTCACGAATGTAATAGATCCTTTTATTTATTATTCCTAAAGCCTAAAGTAATAAGTTGAATAGTAATAAAGCCCTTTATATTAATATAAAGTCCTTTATAGTTTTACTATTTATTCACCTTAAATATATAAGTGATGATTATATTTGTCTATATCTATTTAATAAAGAATAGTGATACTAAGAGAGATAAAAGAAAATGAACCTTCTTTATATTATAGAAAAATTAGAATAGTAAGAATAATTATCTATGTATGAATAGCAGTAGTGTATACCTAAATTAAACCTTAATAAAATAGGAAACTCTTCTTAATTTTAACCTAAGGCTTTTCTTTATTACTGTATAACCATTAACATAGATCTAATATATATCTCGATCAGGCTCTAAGTTTCTTTTAAAATATTCGGCTTCTACTAGGTAATATATTGGTACTTTCCTAGTGAGTCAAAGATACTTTAGATTATATATACTTTATATACTCCTGTAAAGAGGGTATTCAAGAGCTAGAGGAAGCTAGTAGCCGGCCTCTATAGAAAGAGGTTATATATTTCAGTAGCTGCTGCGTTTACTTATATAAAAGAGTATTCGGCCGGTCGGGCTATAGCCAGGCTGTTATTAACCGGAGACCACTTTATACTTAGATAACCGTAAAGCTAGTCTATTGAATTATCTTTTGCTGGACAAGTTAGCCTTTAAAGAAAACGTATGTATATAAGTATAGTCGGCGTCTAATAGTTGTTTTGTATAGCCGTTGGGCTGGCAGTAGCCGTCAACTATAGCGATAGGCGATAGGATAATAGGAGGTAAAACACCAGTCAGCTGGCTGGCCGTCCGATATGATAGTAAAAGCGTACTGTAATAGTAGCTATACCTAAAATAGTAGAGAGAGATATAATAAGTTACCCCTTAGGGAGCTTTTATTTTAGCCTTATATTATAGTAGATAGGTTAAAGAGGCTTAGGATACTCTTCTGGATAACTATTGTATCTAGTAGCTCTATATACTATATAATAGATACTAGATAGTAATTATGATAGATAGAAGATATATAAAATAGTGATGTTTGGCTGGATAGAAATAGATAGAAAGGATACCCTATTTCTAGAAGTTATAGAGTGTATAGATATATGATATAATACAGACTTTTACTTACTGTTAGAAGTAGAAGCTCTCTTAAGCGCTCTACTACTTCTTTATCTTATATTTCCTTTACTATAAGGAATTATCTATATAAGATATATATATATATATAATCTAACAACTTAATAGGTTAATATATATATTGATTACGTAAGCAGGATGATTACGTAATCTGGTCGAATCTAGGAGAAGCACCTAGAATGTCCTCTCTGCTCCTCCTAACTCTATCTTTCCTATAAGGTTATCTATTTAAGTTAGGGTCATTAACTTAGGGTTATGGAATTACGCAATCCTTATGTTGATTTATAAGCAGCTTACGCAAGTATGGAATATTCTACTAAGCTGGAAAGGACTATATAAGGGACTGAAATCTTCCTGTTTCTTAGTTTTCTATTTCTCTCCTTAAGCAAGCAAGTCAGTAGTCAATAATCTAACTATTATACTCTCTTTAACTACATATCCTTATATCTTCTATTTACCTATCCTAGGTATCTGCTTAACTACCTCTGTTATATCTTATATTCTTGCTTCTATAAGATATATCTTTATATATAAGAGATCTATTCTCTTATAAGCTTTTAGGCTATATTTTCTCTATAAGAGACTAGCCTACCTGTTGTGCTAACACTTACCTCTACTACCTTATACAATAGTCATATTAAAAATAAATAGATCTCTTCTATATTAAGAATCTATTAGAGTTAAGATAGAGCTTTAAATTATAAGTGAAATTTGTTAATAGTATTTATTTAAAAGTTATATATAAGTTCTGGCGGTATTTGTGTTATATATTTAGGCTATAGAGGGATACTAAGCGTGGTAAAGGGCAATCAATAGGGGGAGAGGGAGAGGGCCAGAAGGTATGATAAGGAAATAGCTGGCTTTTAGCCAGCCTGGCGTAGTTATATGTAGTATATACGCTATATACGGAAGCTATATAAGCTAAGATATTCGTTATCGCTATTAACTTATAGTAATATACTTTGACCTTTAACTAATTAAAGCATACACTTTAAAGGAATTCTCAATATTATAGTTTTAGCTTTATATGAGTATTATAATATACAAGTGATATATTTAACTAATATAACCTTATATTATACATATTTTACTTTCATAGACCTAGTGAATCTTGAATTATATTAGGTTTGTTCATTATAAGGTACTAATAGAAGACGTATAACCCTCTATTAGGTTTTATACCAGTTTAAAGTCTCTAAAAGGCGGCGGTATCACCCTTAGTAATACTTCTAAAATTTCCTTATATTTAAGACAAGTCAGCCAACACTTTATCTTGAGGAAATATTTCATGTAACGTTAAAGGACTTATTATAGTATTTAAGTACAAGCCTAACAGAAGCTAATTAAACTCTAGTGATTTATAGAGATTTCCTTATTAGAATAAAGGCATTCCCTATAGAAAGTAATACTGTGGTATCAGGCTGAAGTTTAACCCCCTCGTCAGGTCAATGTGGCCTTGCTTCTTTGATTATCTCAGCAGGCGGTATTTCGAGGTTCGTGTGCACATACAGCACAAATCTAGCCAGTGAGAGTCTCGATGTACGTGGGTCACAACTCCACACTACTTGTCAGGGAGTTTTTACTTGCCCATCACACCATAATGGACACTTAGGAAGCTATATATAAACACTAATATGTACGCCGTGAATTACCATATACTATTCTTTCAATTTAACAAAATCGTCCTAATAGCTATCCTAATCTCTTTCAACCAGTGTATACAAATGACCATAAAAGCGTGCATAGGTTTTTAAATTAAATATGGAGACCACCGGCTACCCGTTGGGTCCCAACCAAGGGGTAACCGACACACAAACAGCCCCATACATTTATTTAACCCAGTTAGACTAGGCAATAAGATCAAGAACTAAAGCTCACAAAAGGGGAATATATAAACTCATTATAACCAAGTTATAATGTTGGGCGCCCCGCCGGTCATTTAGTCTTATTTCAAGATTTACCTTCTCTCTCTAATAATAATAATTAGTTTGCAGATATGAGGCTCTTAGCTCTTGTGGCTTACTGCACCGCGGCGCTTGCCAGCGTTATACCTCTGGTCATAGACCTAAACACCACCGATGTACAGATTTACAACGCTGACAAGGACGCGGCGTATCAGCCGTCGCTGGCCAAGTTGCTCTCCCGTGACTCAGACAGTGCCTACCAGGCGGCCAGGCGGGCTGCGGGACGCATCCTCTTCCCCGGCACCTACTACTACTTTATGAACTGCCTAGAGATGGCCCCAGACGACTACGAGCGTGCCACGACGCGAAAAGGGTTCTGGATGATGCAGACCTACCAGTGCTCCCACGTCGGTCTGGTTGTAGGCAAGACCTCATGGACAGGTCACAAATTCAAGGCGCATTATCTACACGTCAGAATGTTAAGTAGTGGCCTTGACCAAACCTCCCACGACTACTACCCCTATGAAGGTCAAAGGTATACATACCCTGTGTAGCAAGCTAGCGCTGTGTTATCGATACTGACAGTTTCCAGACTTATTTGGGGTGGTAAAACCACAGCATCCAAGGCCAATCTTGATAGGTTGATTGATGCTGGTGAGTTTGATGATCTAAGGCCACCGACAAGCACTGACATCTATCCTAGGTCGTTCGTGGCTTAATGGCGCAACGGCGATTACTGAGGAACATAACTGTATGACCTATTATGAATACCTTGCTAGTCTACTTTAAGGAGTTTTTTACTTCTTCTGTCTCATTCTGTGGGGTAAAAGGGCCTGTTGCTAGCGGTCGTGCTGGAAAAGGGGTGTAAGTCAGGTTACCTACTTCTGGGCCACCCCTATATATAGGCCAATATAAAACATCGTAAATGTAACCATCACCACTATATTTAATTAACTATCTACATTATCTTTATGCTGTAATAATATATTTTTCGGCCTTCTAGGCAATTATAATACGTTAGATTCATCTATACTACTTTTCGTATCGTTAGTCTTAAATTACTCTTATCAGACCTCTTTAATAGTTATGAACCTCGTGTTTAGATCTAGATAAACAGCCTACCATTTCTCAGTTATAGTAGTAGACCTCCCTACGGCCTTAACGCTATCAGGTTAGGGCTAAGTATGAAGAGGGTTGGGACCAGGCAGGAAGGCGGGCGGCGGCGGGGGTCGGCGGCAGTAGTGGTAGTAAGTCAACTAACCTACTTTCGGCCCACCCCTACTTTCGGCCCACCTAGAAATAAATCTATCATAGCGACCACCACCCTTTTTAATTAACTATTAACATTATTTAGATGCCATAATAATACAGCTTTCTGCCTTGCTAGGTAAATCCGATACGCTGGATCTATCTATATCACTTTTAATCTCACCAGCCTTAAGTTAGGCTTACCGTACCTTTTTGATTGTTGCGAACTTCATGTTTAGATCTAAGGTAACAGCCTTCCTCTTCCTGGTGATACTGTTGCTGATTTGAGCCTCTAGAAGCTCTATTTTTTGCTAGGCGATAGTAAGGGTATAGGACTGCTCTTGGAAGCCTTTTTTAACCTTTCTAAAGAGCTAGCGTTATATAGCGATGTTTCATTCTAGTTAGCTAAATATATACAGCTGGCCCCTAAGGTCTTTTACCTTCCTTAGTATAGACTACTTAACAGTAGACAAAGCAGATACCTATTCCTCTATAATCTCGGTATCAGCCTTACTACTAGCCTTATTACTAGCCTTATTAAATGGTATTAATAGTATTAATACCTTTAGTAATAGTAGGATGCTTATAAGAGGCTTTATAACAGCAATAGGCTATAACCTAGTGTATTTCTAGCCACTCTTAATATTGCTAGTGGTTATCCCAGCCTGGTGAGCCTTACGATAGCAAGAAATAAAGTTCCTTTTACCGATAATAGTTAAATTATTCTACTGTGAGAGGTATCCTAGCTCCTTACGATAGGCTGCCTTTATAGGACTAAAGACTGCTTAATTAAGTGGCTGGAGGATATAGGAGGTATATAGTGACAAGAATAATAGATAGACGTTATTAGTATAGCATAACCATATAAAATCTATCGTTATATAGCTCCCATACCTATCTAGGATAAGGAGTCTGGCCTGATCAGGTTAGAAGGGCTTAGTCTAAGGGAGAAAGACCTTTTCTAGCCATTCAACAGCAGTAGCATCAGTAGTCCATCCATTCTCTATTACTGTAAACTGCCACCCATCATATAGGCCAAGGTCTAGAGGAAACCACTACTGTTAGACTGTTTTACCCTTATATATCACTAAGGGATAGATAGCACTACCTTTAACAGATATACACTCAATAATGGAGACCTAGGCTTGCGATCCAGGCTGCTTTTTCTTTACTAAATTAGTTTCTACTCTACCTAACAACAGCCTATTACTACCCTTACCCTTAAGGATACCAGTCTTATCTATATTATATCTATTGGCTGAATTAATAGCTGTAATATAAGGCATCGCGAGATATTTAAACCAGTCCCTAATAACCTCAGTAGATACTCTATTAACACGTCTAGAATCAGTAGAGCGACTTCTCTAGACCTTAACAGAGGGATTCCTTTACAGGAAGATATTCACCTATCGCTTACCAATAGGCTTAGTATTACCTATTGCTTTAAGAATACGTTAGGCGAAATCCTTAAGCTGTTAATGTGTTGGTGTAAGCCTGAGATCGGCCTGGATTTACACCTAGCTTGCCAGCTTGGCCTCTTGCTTATAGGAAAGCCTCTAAAAGTCCTTAAAAGCAGAGGACCTCTATTGTTGGCCTTTAAGGCGATTCCAAAGTGTTAAGCGTGGTACACCCTATCGCTAGGAGGTAATACGATAGGATACACTATTTTCGATATCGGCAAGTGCCCTATAGACCTTAGATTTGGTATATTAGACTATTAAGTAATAAGAAGGTATCCTAAAAAAATAAAGTGAGTTAATAAAGAATAGAAAATACTGTAATAGTATATAGTTAGAGGTTATATATAAAGTCGGTGGCTGGGCGGGATTTTTTAGGTGGGCCGAAAGTAGGGGTGGGCCGAAAGTGGGTTACTTGACTTAGTGATATGCCAGCAGGCCGTTGGTATAGGTTGCCGGTTATTAGTCTTATAGAAGAGAAGCCCTGCGGGGCTTTTCCTAGCACAGCAGACGGCCTTTAGCAGCTTTGCCTGCTAGACTGCCGTCCACCTAGATAGGTAGATAGCGGCTAAATAGGGGCTATACTAGGGCCTATACTTCCCTAGTCCTATTCTATTGACTATAACTGGACCTTACTACCGTATAGACCTACTTATACCTATATTTCCCTCTTATCTTAGGGAATATAATAGTAGTATATTCTTTACTTCTATATAAATTTTACTAGTTTTACTGCTATGTTTTATATTCTCAATAACATCATGATAACTGCTTTTAAGCCTCAAGTCTTTATAGATAGTATCTAGAGCTATATAAGGGTTACCGTATTACTAAAGTACTGTTAGGCTGCATATAACTAAAACTATACACCAGAGAAATATAACCCTGGTATTATCTAGCCCTATACGGAGGTGCCCTTCAAAAGTCTTGACCACCCCCTGCTCCTTGGCGGTAGGGGTCCCCTGCCACCCCTTACCCCACATCTGGCGATAGGATAGTCTAAAAAATAAGATCTATTTTTTACGGTATCTGCCAGCTTCTCAGCCCTCTTTATATTTATTACCACCCTTAAGGGCTATAATCTCTTTAATATGCTGTGGGATACGCTCTATCTATTGCTAAATCCTTTCTTGCTTGAGGTCTACGTAACACTGCTGCTACTTCTAAATAGCTTTAGCCTGGCTCTTTAGAGCCCTTTTCCTGATAGTATACCTCTTTAATCTATAGCTAATAGGGCTTAATGGGGTTGAAACCTAGGCTGTTACTATACTAAAGAAGCTTTTAGATACTAATAAGACAATAGGTATGATATATAAACTAGTAATTATAAGCTAAAGTTTTATCTCTTTATAATAGTATTCCTGATAAAAGATATAGGTCTCAGCGACTGGTCGCTAAGCCTCTGGCGATCTACCCTGCTTATAAAGCTTTACCAGACATAGAGGCCTACTGGTTAATACCTCTATAAGCTTTAGTCTTATAATAGACTAATACTTACTATTAAGCTCTACCTGGTTAAATACCTTTAGCTAATTCTATTATAATCCTAAAGTTTTTATGTCTTTAGAGTAATGAGTATAAATAAAATAGATTAAAATAAAACTAGATATATTAACTATTTATTAATGTTATATTGATAGGCTATTAGTATAGATAAGCTATAATTACCTATAATTAGAGATCTAGTATATTTAACTAAAGATAGAAATTAGCCTTTACCTTAAGGAGGGTTTATATAGAAATCTAATAAAGAAAAGATATATAAGAGGTTATAATTAAGGGACCTTAATATATTAGACCCTCTAATAATTAACAGTAGAATAAATAAGGCTTTTATTATTAAAAGGTATCCAAGAAGATAGAGTATAATTATATATTAAAATACTAATATAATAGTGTTAAGGTAAATAATCTTAAACCTTATATAGGTAATAATGTTATATGTTTAAGAAACTATAAGGACTAAAGTGAAGGATTATCAAAAGAGAGAACGGTATTATAAATCTATCTTATTAAAGTTTATTAACTAACTAATATATCGCCTGAATTGAAGAAAATATAAGAAACCTTTATTCTATAACTATAGACCTATTAGATAAGAATCTATAAGTATGTAAGTTATGAACTAGATTATTACTATAGAAATAGTAGATAAACTTTAGCTAAAAAGTATTATAGAGTATTATATTGAATAGGCCCTCTTAAAGCTGTCTATCACTCTATAAATATAGTAGTATAACTATAATAAGAGGCTTACTAAACCTTTAATATAAAGCGACTTTATAGTGTTTATTTCCTAATAGTATATTAACCTGAAAACCTAAAAATAGGAATACTAATATAGACTAAAAGGAATAGATAGACCTAATTATAATTCTTTATTAAATAGTTAGTAATCTATTATAACCTTAACACTAAAGATACAAAGGAGTCTAAAGGAGAGGCCTATTAATACTTTTTTAGGCTATTAACTATACTATAAGATAAAATAATTAGATAGAAAATATCTATTTTTTAGGTAAAAGATATAAGGCCGGTTAACTTACTATATGGATAATGAAAAAATAACTAATATAATAGCTCACTATTCAGAGGTTAATTAAACTTTATGAAGAACTTTAACTATAACAAGATAGGGTAGTTTATAACTATATATTTTAGACCTAAAAAGCCTAATAATAAAAGTAATAATAGGCCGTTTTCTTACAGAGTAGATAGGCTAATTATTTTAACATAATAGGTTAATATATACCTATAGATCTATAAGGTTAACTTGTTAAGAAATAAGTAAATATAAGTATTATATTTAGTCTACTTATACCTTAGCTACTGAAAGTATTAACAAGGCTAACTATTATAGGTATAACGATTATTCTATAAAGCTATACTAAAGAAATAATAAGAGTTTTAATAGATATTTATTTCAAGATATACCTTATTAGTAAAAGTCTAATATAAGACTTAAAGCTAAAGCTAGTAAAAGCTAAAGCCTTAATTCTTAAGTCTATTATAGGTACAATAATAGGGTAAAAAGGACTATACTAACTTACATTTTTTTATGAATAGGTAAGGCCAGTTATAAAAGATTTAGTATCTATTTATTAAGAGTAAAAAAAAAGAAAAAGGCTTACTAAAGCTCCTTATATCCTAACACTCTATAGACTTAAATAATATCTAGATTAATATAGCTATAAATAAGTATTACTATAAAGCGGTCTTTATAATAAAGCCTAAGGTAATTACTTATAATATTATTTAAAATAGAAAAAAGTATATATACTCTATGTTTTATATAAAGTTAATAAGTAAAGAAAAATAAAGCTAATAGAGGCCTTTTTAAAAAAAGCTTAAAAGTAAGGCTGTTACCTTTAGCAAAGGCTTAATAATAAGGCTATAAGTCTATAGTAAGGCTAAACACTTTATTAACCTTATTCCTAAATAGAAGCCGCTATATAGATTAATCTATCTACTAAATAATAAAGAATTAAAAAAACTTTACTAATACCTTAATTAGAATTTAATAAACAGCTATATTATATAATTAGTTAATAAGCCTAAAATATCTATCCTATTTATATTAAACAAGAATAATATAATATACCTTTATATGAATTACTATAGCCTTAATAAGGTGATAACTAAGAATTAATATCTATTACTAGAAATTAATAAGCTATTAGATAGGCTTTATAAAGCAAAATAGATATTAAAGATAGATATTTATAATATATAGTATTATATTAATCTTTAGAAAGAAGACTATTAGAAGACGGCTTTTTAGACTAAATATAGTAACTTTAAGTTTATAATTATACTTTTTAGCTTAATAAATATACCTATAACGTTGTAGGTGTTTATTTACTAAGTGTTTAATAAACTTCTAGATATATATTATATAAGATATATAGATAACCTTACAATCTACTCTACTATAAGAAAGTAATATATAAAGGACCTTAAAAAGGTCCTCTAGAGGCTATAAATACTTAGATTATTTATAAAGCTAGTAAAATACTTATTTTATTAATAAAACGTTAAATGCCTTAGGTATTGAATTACCCTAGAGAGAATTAAAATAAAATGCATAAGTATGACTAATTACTAAGTAAAAGACATTAATAATAATAAAAAATATCTAAGTCTCTCTAGGTTTTATATCTGCTACTATAAATTTATTATAGGGTATTTAGGTATCATATAACAGGACACTAATAGTGACGCCTGCCAATAGACCTCCGACCGGCCAGCTCTAACCGACTAAGCTATCTGACCAGACAAAAGGTCCACCAATACTCGAGTGATCCTCACAAGCACTGCTGTCAACACCACCTATATAGCCTCTGGCCATAAGGGGAATTGCGTATAATATATTCTAATACCTATAATAGCTTTACTAAAAGGATATATAAGTATAGGCTATTTATTCAAATAGACTAAGGGAGCTACTAAAGGCTTCAATTAGCTAAAGGTTGCTTTTCTATTAGTAACTATACTTATATATTAAAAGCTTTAACGTAATATATATACAGAGATAGATATATCAGTTAGAGCTATCATAGCTATCCTGTTATAACTAGTAGAAAGGTAATAACAATTAGGTACCTACTAGTTATAGAAGCTTAATAAGATAGAGTGGTGATAGGCTATAAGGTAGTAAGAGCTATTAGCTATAGTTAAAGGATTACAATAGTAAACTTATTACTTTTAAGGGCTATTAGAAAAATTTATTATTCTAATAGACTATTAAGTATTAAAAGGTATTATTAATATACCTATATAGGACCTTTATAAAAGGCTTATATACTAGACATATAAGTTATCTATATTTAATTTTAACCTAAAATATAGACTAAAAAAGAAACCCTATAGATAGGCTATCTAAAAGGCTAAACTATATAAAAAAGAAAATACTATATATAGATATTGTTTAAATATGAATAAAAAAGCTTTAACTTACTAGTAAACTACTATCTAATATATATTAAATTATTATTAGCCTTTAAAAGAAAATAGAATTATAATAATACATATTTAAGCGGTAAAAGCTTTTTTATTAATCTCTAGCTATAAGATAGACAACTCTTAAGGTAAGGAATCCTCTCCTTTTAACTAGTGGTAGGTTATAGGATATCCTAGTTACTTAATAATAATTATAACCGTTATAACCTAAGGCTAAAAGGTAAAAAGAATATTAATAAATATTTAATAAAGGGTTACTAAGGTAACTAAAGAACCTAATAATACTAAGGTTATTATACTAAAATAGTATATTTATATCAGGTTATAAAGTAGCTTATAACTAATAAAACGATATAAGTATTATACTATGTAACTAAAATAAAGAAACTTATTAAAAACCTATAGTCTAAAAAAAAGGTTTATCTCTTATAATTAGTAAATATATATAGTATAGCTAGTAAACCTAAAATATATATTATTAATAAAAAGGACACCTTATTCTTTAAAAAAAGACTAGTAATCCTATAGGTAAAATCTTTTAATATAGAGATCTTTTATTAACACTATAATAACCTTAAGGTAGGCTACATAAGAGCTATAAAAACCCTTAAGCTGGTTATAAGACCTTTCAATTGAGAAGAGATCAATTAAGATTATATGGTATATTAAAAGCTATATATATTACCTTAAAGTTATAACCCGATAGTATAAACTATATAGATAGCTTTAGCTATTTTAACTATCATTATACCTTCTTAGGAGATTTCTATAGATTTTATTATAAGGCTATTATTATATATTTATAATAACAATATAACATATAATTAAATACTTATTATTTTATATTAGATAACCAAGTTTATAAGACTTTTTTTTTTATAAAACACTAAATATAATATAAATAGTAAAAATCCTATATAAGAGAGTAAAATATAGATTTAGGATACTAAAAAGGGTTATAAGCGATTTAGATAAGCTTTTTATAAGCTTATTTAAGAAAGAATTTACTAAAATAAAAACGATATATTATTAGCTATCTATTGTATACTATCTATAGATAGACAGCTAAATAGAGTAAACCTATTTGATATTAAAGTATTATCTATAATTATATACTAATAGCTTACTAAATAGATAAGCTATATAACTAGATAAGACTAAGTTTATATATAATAACAGCTAGTATTTTACTCTTAAAGTATCCCTATTTATAGTACTATATAGGTAGTACCTTCGGTATATAAAATATATATCTAGCTATAAGGCTATAGTATAAAGGGTTCATAAGTAAATTATAAACATTACTTAACCTTAAAGATAAATAGTAAAAACATAAGTAAAAGTAATAGAGTTATAAACTGTCTATTATAACTAAAGATACCGTTAAAAGGAGTTTTATTATAGAGAGGTTATTAGGTCTTCATTCAAGAATATGTTGCGTAAAAACGACGCAGTTAGTTGTAGCAGTACAACTAACGCCTTAAATCACTTCACCTCATCGTGACACACACCCCCAGATCACAGGTAGCCCCGCTTACAGCGGGGTTTCATAAGTCTCAGCCCACCCCTCATGTGACGCGCGCCCCAGCCCACCCAGCAAAAACATATCTCTTCCTTTCAACTACCAGAACTTCAGAAAATGAATAGTAAATTACAAGCCTTTTCTACTCAAATATCAGGAAATCGGAGGAGCAACCATGAGCTTAATAAGTTATAGTGGGTTATAGTTATTATTTTTGTTCTTGCTGGTAAAAGCCAGCGGGAGGCAGTAACAGCTTTTAACTGTTTACGAGGGGCAGTCCGCTATACACTTTAACGATTTAACACTAGCGATACCTTTTAGTTATAACCTTAAAAAGAAAGGCTAGAGAAACTTAGTTAAGTAGAGAAACAGGTAAAAGTTAGATCTATAAGAATTAACTACTAGTAGAGCTACCGAGAGCTTTTTAGGTAATAGAAAGGTAAAGTGAGCCTTAGTACTATTAAACGTATATTAAAAAAGGCCTATTATCAGAAGTGGTAAGCAATAAAATAGCCCTTTATAATAAGTAAAATAACAGTTTTATAACTATAATTTATAAAAAGATAGATATAAAATACTAAAGAATTAATAAAGGTATACTTATAGGTAGCTACTTTATACTAAAAAATATATATACTAACTCTATTCTTTTTAGGCTTGATTCTCTAATAAATCTTTATATTAAAACAACGCTAACTGCTCTACTGCCTAGGTCTTCTAATTATATTATAAATACTAGTAAAAGCGATTTATTAACCTTGTTAGTTAGATTAAGGTAAATATATATATTATAATATAGGGAATAGTCTGCTAAGAACATTACAGTAACTTAGTTTTCCTTATTAGAGATAAGGAGTCTTTAAGATAAGGATATACTTCTAATAGTTATATCTAATGTCTTGAGGAGGGCTTATTACCTATATATAACGATACACGATATTTTCTTCACAATAATACCCCTATTTACACATCAGCTTAGACAACTAAGTGGATATTATACCGGGGTATCTCCTTAATTAACTGGCCTTTATACTTACCAGACCTAAACCTAATTAAGTACGTCTGGCGGATGATAAAAGAGAACCTATAAAGACTATACTTCAAAGTATTCAATCTTAGGAATAACGAGTTAGATATCAGGAACTTCAAGGAGTAATTACAGGCAGTATAGGATGCTATCCTACAGGTAGAGATACGGCAACTTATACTCTCTTTACCACGACGTTTAAATACAGTTATTAAAGCATGGGGATGGTATACATGATACTGAATAGCAAACGCTGGATTTTAATTTGACTCTGGCATTTCTATATAATTCATTAAATTCACAGACTTGTTGCTAGAAAAAGATAGGTGATAGATATGCTGGAAGGAGGCCAATGCGTGGGTAGGCTGAGACTTATGAAACCCCACTGTATGTGGATCTGCTATTTATATTTTTATTATTAAAAATATAAGTAGTCTTTAAGGTGTAACGCTTAAAGAGAGTTATAGTGATATACCTATAGCTAATAGAGGTAACACTATAAGAAGTAATAATATAGATAGATATACTATTTATTAAATATTTATTAATAAGTTAATGAAAACTTTTCAACACTAAAAAGAATTAAGGTATTTAATCTTATTATTAGGCTTAGTCTTATTATTATATTATTAACTTTAGGGTAGAAATATAGCTATTATTATATAGATATATGAACTGAAAATAAGACATAAGAGATACTATAGTGATTTTCAAATAATGACTAGATAAGTAAGAAAAAACTGAAGAAAAAATTAGATACTAAAACAAAAAGTGATAAACAGGATATAATAAATAAAAAGAAAGTTTTAGTAGTAAAGAATTATAGAAAGGGTATTAAAACTAAAACAGAAAAAAAGAAAAAGAAATAAATAGCTAATAGTAACAAGAATCTCTTACTTAGGGAATGGATAGGCTAAAGAAAATAAGCTAGATAACTAACTATTATAGTTATTTTTATATAACTATTTATCTACCTAATGATTTACTATGTAACCTAATAGTTTTTAATTAATAAACCGCTAAATAAAACAAAAAGAAATATATAAAGTATATAATAGAAAAAAAAAATAATAAGACTATTATATTAAGGAAAAATAAAAAATATTAATATTGTAAATAAAAAGACTATAAGGCTATTTTACGTCTAAAAGAACTATACTTTATTATTACTATTAAAAGATATTACGTAATAACTTTAGGGATAAACCTATATAGAGAAAAAAACGAATTATAGTAGTATTTCTAATAAAAGATATAGGTCTTAGCGACTGGTCGCTAAGCCTCTAGCGACCCGCCCTACTTATAGAGCTTTACCAGACGTAGAGGTCTCCTGGTTAACGCCTCTATAAGCTTTAGTCCTATAATATAGTAATACCTACTATTAAGCCCTACCTAGTCAAGTGTCTGTTAGAAGTAGAAGCTCTCTTAAGCGCTCTACTACTTCTTTATCTTATATTTCCTTTATTATAAGGAATGATCTATATAAGATATATATATATATAATCTACTAACTTAGTAGGTTAATATATGTATTGATTACGTAAGCAGGATGATTACGTAATCTAGTCGAATCTAGGAGAAGCACCTAGAATGTCCTCTCTGCTCCTCCTAACTCTATCTTTCCTATAAGGTTATCTATTTAAGTTAGGGTTATTAACTTAGGGTTATGGAATTACGCAATCCTTAGGTTGATTTATAAGCAGCTTACGCAAGTATGGAATCTTCTAGTAAGCTGGACATGTCTATATAAGAGTTGGAATTCTTCCTGTTTTCTAAGTCTCTTATTGTCAAGCAAGCAAGTTAGTAACAAACAAATCCAACTATTATACTCTCTTTATCTATATATCCTTATATCTTCTATTTACCTATCCTAGGTATAAGCTTAACTACCTCTGTTATATCTTATATTCTTGCTTCTATAAGATATATCTTTATATATAAGAGATCTATTCTCTTATATACTTTTAGGCTATATTTCTCTATAAGAGACTAGCCTACCTGTTGTGCTAACAAAAGGTTATAACTTAACCTAGTAAAAAACTTATAATATTTCTTCTAGGTAGTCCAATTAGAGATAATTCTTTAATAAAATATTATAACCATGTTATATAACTACTAGTAAATATATTAAATATAGGTCTTATATTAAATAGAAGCTGATGTTTAACCTCGCTACTATTAGCCTTTAGCTAGGGAATAGCCACCTTATGGATAGTTATATAAGATAGCTCTACCTAGTAAAATATTTTACTAAACTTAGTGTATATTAATACTTATCTACATCGTTAGACTGCTGGATATTTAGTCGTCTTTTATCGCTATATCTCTAGGTGTGATCGGCCGAACTAGTACCTTATAATAATTATACCTCTTTTTAAGGTATATATCTTAGTTATATAACGTTAGTCTTAATTAGGCTAGGCTACTAGAGGGTCTTACTTATAAGTAGGGTTATTATAAATAGTTAGTTAACTCTATTAAGAGTTAGCTTTACAAAAGCTATTTTATAAGCTCTCTCTAAATATAAAGAATAATTAACTTTTTTTAAATTTATATTCTTTTATTAAGTATAATATTATATTAACTCTTTATATATAATTTCTTTTATATTACTTTTGCAAATTCTTTTTATATTTATATTTAATTATTAGTCCTTTTTGATTATCTTTCTAATAAAAGCCTAAAGATATAATAGGCTATAGATATTAAAAACCTAAAGATATAAGAAATATGAGTTTTATTTTACTTATAAAGCTATCTTTACTAAAAGAATATATAATTAAAACGCTGTTAAGACGTATATAAGAAACCGCCGATATATTAGAATAAGGCGGGGTAATCTGCCCTGTTTTATTGCTCAGATCAGGTATTTATAGTATAAAGGATATAGAGACTAGTTATTTAGATCAGAAGAACTTTAGTATGAGAAGGCCAGATCAGAAGCCTTTTAGACCGTATGGAAATCAATAAACTTTTCCTCCTTTTTTCTCGACCTACCCTTGTAGCCGAATTAGACCTAAAGCCTTTCTTATAATTTACAATCCAATGTAATAATATAAGATAGCTAGGAGAGGTACTTTTTAGAATAAAACATCTTTTTATACTAACTAAAGAATATATATTATATTAATAAGAATAAGTTAACCTATAATTAAGTGAAATATCTTATATTATCTATAGGGTTATTAGCTTTTCCTTTAGATTACTATTCCGTATAGGTATTTTTCTACCTTATACACTTTTAATAGTCTCTCTTTCTAGAAATAAAGATAAAATAAATAATAATAGTAAAAAGATAATATAATCTAAGCCAAAATAAATAGATATAAGCCAGATTGAGATCATAGATAATAAATAATAGATAATAAGATAAATACTAAACAAGATAAATTAATTAATAAGAAAGTAATTAAAAGATAATATAGATAATAGGTTAAAAAGATCAAGATAAATCGATAAATACCTAAGATAAAAGGGTATATTCAGAAATAAATAAGCCTTAATTACTATAAAAAATAAAAATAGTGTAACTAACTAGAGATAGAATTAAGGGCCTTAGCTTTAGAAGCTTCCAAAAGTAATAACTAGTTATATAATAAAACTATTTACTATTAATTAGTATAACTTAAAACGTCAAAAAATATCTAATTAGGATATATAGGTCCTTTAGATTAAGGGTATTTATAGATTAAAGTACTTAACTACCCTACTTCTCCTTTATTAAGGGACTATAGTAGATTAAAAAAAGTCTTTACTAAGATTATACTGACTATTATACTAAGGACTTATAATAGCTTTATAAACAGCCTTAATTAGTATAGCTATATCAACTTAGGTATTAAGTTAAGCTATATCTATACTTATAAAGCTTAATCTAATTATATTGAAGTAAGATAAAATTATATAAATACTTGAAAACCTTAACGGATTATGTTATTATTAATAATAACTTATTACTATAGATAATAAATATTTTATTTTTCCTTAGGGTGTTATTCTAAATCAGCCTTAAACTTCTACCTTAACGTTATCTTAGGAAGATATACCAGCTATTAGGCTAAACGTTTCGATATATAGGGAGCCTAAAAGGATTATATTTTTAGATAAGAATAAAGATAGTAATTCCTTACATTAGCTAGGATTAATAGTTAATAAGGGGAAAAAACCGGCTCTAAGGCCTCTTAAGAATAATAACTTAATTAATACTTTTTTAAGAGTAATTACTATTTAGATTTAGACTAGTATTCTAGAGTGTTAGATATCTATTAATTAGATAGATAACTCAAACTTTTATAAGATTCTTTTCTCTAGATAGAAAGGTATAGCTATCTTCATAGAGGATAATATTATAGAGTTTCTAGAGAGATTTAAGGATTAATATAAGATTACTAGGGTTTTAGACTGATTTAAGGGAAACCTTACTATATATACTATAAAAGGAGACTATTAGACCTCTATTAAGGATATAATTAAAGGCATACCTTAGGACTATATAAAGGCTTATCTATTAAACAAGTATAGATAATAGGATATTAACCGATTTCTAGATAAGAAAGAATAAATCAAGAAAGCTATTAAGGGAGCCCTATTTACTGACACCGACTTCAGGTTTACTTAGGCCCTATTCACTAGGATTAATAATATTATTATATATACTAAGCGATAAGACCTATCTACTATTTCTAATAAAAGCTTAATTAAAGCTATTTATAAGTATTCCTATATTGATATTATAGAAAAAGCAGCTAAATAGATAGATATAAGCCTAGAAAACTTTATTAGATAGATATAATACTTAGTATTTAAGGGAAATCTGCTTAACAAGATTGCTTATAAGAAAGAATATAGACCTCTTTTGATATAAAGCTAGGAATTAACTAACTTTAGTTCTTAAAATACTCCTTAATAGTCTTAGAGAAACTAGCCGTATAGATACTAGAATTACTAATAGACTTAACAGCTAAGTAAAGATATCTAGATTAATAGGCTAATTCTAAATAAGGTTAATTAAGACGTAGCTAACGGTACAAGTAAGCTATAGATTTATTAGAATATAATATAAATATAGAGGCTAGATTAGGTCTTTAAAATAAATATAATAATAACTAATTATCTTAATATTTTGAAATTAAGAGATTAATATTAATACTATTAGTCTAAGAATTATTACTGTATTTAGGAATATAATTAGTATACCTTAAATAAAGATATCTAGCTGGTTATCTTAATCTAAGAAGCCCAATACTATAGTAAATATAGTAACTAGAACCCTATATTAATATTCTATTTCTAGTGATTAAAGATAGATATAAGTATAGTATTACTAATTAGGTAACTTTACTTTTTTGTGTAGCTAATATATTAATAGATAGAGACTATAAAGCTACTATATAATAGATTTTAGATAAGGAAATCGGCTTTCCTTAACAGAATAAGGCTTTACTTCCCTTAAATCAGGTAACCCTAGTTAGATATATCTATATAGTATACCCTAAGTCCCCTAATTAAGACTATATAGATATATAAGCTATGTAACACAAGAGGCTGCCTAAAAACTAAATATCCCTAAGAGACCAAAGAAGCTAAGGGAAATCTTAGGAAGCTTATAGGGTAAAAAACCCAGACCTTATACTACTAACTAAACCAAAAACTATTTTATTTAATAATAATAAAAAAAGCGCTAGAGTTATAGATAGTTATAATAAGTTAAGAGTCTCTTAAGCCGCTAAGCCGTCTTAATTAATAAAAAAGAATATAAGATTAAAAGTTTTAATTTATTAAAGATCTAAAGGTAATGAGGTCCTAGTTTATATTAAGTAAGACGGAAAAAGAAGTAATTAAGATAAACTATAGCTAGAGATGTCTAGATTAATAGCCGTTAAGTAGCTATAAGAGTTAAATCTCTATCTAGAAGCTAAAAAGCTAATAAAAAAGAAACTTAACACCTTAATATCCCTTTTTAGTAGCCTTCTTTAGTAGATGTAGCTAAAGTTTCACATTATAATAGGCTCTACCTTATAAAAATCAAGATATATAGGAGTAGATAAGGTCTGGATTAAGGCCCTATAATCTTTATTAGAGCTAGTAGAGTTAAAATAATAATGAGCTAAAATAAGAGAGCTTTTAGATAATTATAACGGATCGATTATAGTAGGATTAGGTTGAATTATGAAAGATTAGATATATAAGAGGTGTTAAGGCTGTAGTCATACCTCTAATAATAATTATTTTAAATATATATCTATAGCTAGAGGTCTAGATATCTAGCCTCGATTAGATAAATAAAGCCCCTATAACTATTATAATTCTAGATATTAATATCTAAGTTAACATCTTATTGAAGTAGTATATTAAAGCTATAGGATTTCTATATACTTATACTAAACTATAGATAAAGACTTTGAAGTTAGATCTAGACAGCCTAACTATATTTAATAGATTCTATTATATGTATATCTAGGTAAATAAAAATAAAGTCAATTTATACTTCTTTACTAAAGATAAGTATAAAATAATTAATCTATTACTATTCCGTCTTTTATTTATATAAGATGCAAGGCTTTTATTTAGTTATAGAAAGTATCTAATTATAGCTTATATCTATACTAAAGATATATTGCTATAGATTCTAATAGGTATACTTAGGATAAATAGGCCTCCTAAAGTAGTAGATATCTTACTATAGCTACATTAATATCTTAAGGAGGTCTTTAGTTTAGAAAACTAAAGACTAATAGTATAAATAGAAGTATTATTAGAATAGATAACCTCTACCTAAAACCTAAGCTAGATACAGATAAACAGATTAAAATAGTCCTAAATTAAAACTAGGCTGATAAACTAATATTAAGAATTATATATAAAGCGATTTAGCTATAAGTTATATAGATCTAAAGAATAATAGTAATTATAAGAGGTAAGATATAGAAGTCTAGTCTTTTGAATAACTATAAAGATATCTATTAGGAGTTTCTAGAGAAACCTATCTCTAGATAAAAGAAATAACTAGTTAAATAGACACTAGATAAATACTACAGGAAAGTGATATATTAGTTTAATATAATAAAAGAAATAAGTAATAGGACTCTATAGGTTATAAAAGTTAACACTATATATAAACAGAAGAATTAAAAGGTCTAACTAGTAGATAATACCTCTTTAGATAGATTAATACCTAAGAGAGACTTATATTAAAAACTTGAAAAGGTTAAAAAAGTTAAAGGGAGGCTTCAGAATTAATTAGGACCTTATAGAGACCTAATTACCCTAAAGTTTTCTAATATTAAAGCTAGATTAAGGCCTATAGCAGACTAATAAAATATAATTATTAAGGATTATAGCTATCTCTTACTAAAAGAAAAAGAAACTTTTTAGAGAGATTTTACTTAATAGAAAGAAAGCTTTAGTATAGAAATTCCCTAAGTATAGATATATTAACCTAATAATAGCCCTTTTTAAGAGATTTAGATAATTCTGTATAAGGTATAATAAGTAAAAAGGATTCTAATTCCTAAGATATTTCGCCTAACAGCCTTTAAGGTGATTAGATAACAAGTTATATAAGAAATTATTAAGAAAAGTTATAGTGTTTACTAGAATCTATAGTTCTTAGTTATAAAGAAGGATAATAGACTTTAACTAATTAACTTAGTTATAAAGATAAATAGAGTTACCCTTTAAGACGCCTAATAACCTCTACCTATAGATAAATTTTCTAAAGGTTTTACTAGGTAAATACTTATCTCTCTACTAGACTTCTTTTTAAGATATAACTAAATCCTACTTATAGAAAATAATTATCATTTAATAATCTTTTTAACCTTATTTAGTCTATTTTAATACTATATACTACTAATAGACACTATAAACTCGATTACCTAGTTTTACTAGATTATAATAAGAATTCTCTATAATCTAATCCCTAAATACTATAACACCTTTATTAATATTATTATAGTTAAAGGTCTCTACTCTTACTATAATAATAAGGAGCTATCTAACTACCCTAGAATCTAGAGATTTATTTATAAGTATCTATATATTATTAATTAGATCCTAATTAATACTAAATTAACAGGCTATACTATTTTAAGTATAAAGTCTTAATAGTGTTAACCTTTATTAGTTATTATTAGATATATCTACAGTATTAATAGGTACCGTCTAGATTAAGTAAAGATTATTAAGATCCTTAAGTAGAAGAAGTATAATAATATTAAAGATAGTCAATCATTTCTTAGTATTATTATCTTTTATTAGTATTAGGTGAAATAGTTTACTGGTATAGTAGTACTATTATATCTACTTTGAGGGAAAAATAAATTATTTAAATAGAAGTAAGTATAGAGTAAAGTAATAAAGACTGTTAAGAAGTATATTATAATAGCTTTAGTGCTTATTAGTATTAATTATAGTCCTAATATAGGGCTAGTTATTCTAATAACTAATATAATTATTAAAGGTTAAGGCTCAATATTTAGCTAGATTGTTAATAGAAAACAGACGGTTATATATTTTGAAACTAAAATCTAGCGAGGTCTAGAGCTAAAGTATAATATAGGAAAGCTAGAGATATATAGGGTTCTAATCAGTCCAAGGTAACTATATAACTATCTTTTTTGTTTTTATTTTCTACTTAAGGTAGATATATAGGTTTTAGTTATGTAGATTAATAAAATAATAAATAATCTATTATCTATTATAATAACTTATTAGCTTCCTGAGATTTAATTTTTAACCTTTAAAATTAAGTATATTAATAGAAAAAAAACACTATAGTAAACAGCCTTTCAAGGAAACCTTTTAGCGCTTTAGATCTATGTAAAGCTAAAAATAAAGAAGATATTAAGAAGTTTATTAATAGAAAGATTCTTCATACTTATATAGTAAAAGACTTCTTTTTTATAATATATAGTTATAGTAATAAGGACCTAGATTAAAATAATATTATCAAGATCTCTATTAACCTTCTTATTGCTAAGGAATAATAGTCAATAATATTCAAGTAGATTGTCTATTTTCTTTTTATCTTACAACGCCCTCTAGATATCCTAATCTAGAAGTTTTATTAATTTAAGTAGAAGGTAATCCGCTTTATTATTTAAGATAGCTTAGCTTTACTTTTACTATATAACTAACTTAGAATAGCTTTATCTTAAGCTGATTACTAAAGTATATAATAAATCAAGATATTAAGGATAAAAGGCTACCTATTGTTACCTAGCTAAATAATACTATTAGCTAGAGCTATATATCTAGATAAAAAGACTGATTATAATCTATAAAGTATATTAAAAGGCTTAGTTAAAGTAAATAGATAACCTATATATTTTTTTAGTATTAATCTATTAGCCGTCTTTGAGGGTTTTACTAGATACTTGATATATCGATAAATAGAAGATAATAGAGGTATATTATAAATTTATAGGTTACCTTAAAGCTTAGATTCTAAAGTATACTATATTAGGAAATATTACGAGGTTTCTTTAGAAAGATATAATCTACGAATATAGTATAAATAGATCCCTAACTATAGATAAGGGATATAAGAATATAGGTATAGTTATTTACCTAAATTAGCGCCATAGTATAAAATATAAAGTTATATCAGCCTATAATCTATATATAAATAGACTATTAGAAAAAGATTATTAACTAATTATATATACTTTTTAAGTTTAGTCTAATTAAGGGAAAAAATATTTAGCCTATACTTTCTATAGCTCTTTTAATAGATTGAATAACTATTTATATCTCCTCTAGCTATACTTTATTTTACCTTATCTAAAGTTGGTACACTATAACCCTAATTAAAGGATAAACAGTAATATAGAGGACCCTTAATTAGGATAAAGTCTAGACTTTGGAAAAAGAAACCTAGCTTTATCTTTACGCTTTTATATAGCTAGATAAGGATTAGTTTAAGGCTATAAAAATCGATATATACTATGGAGCTTAGACCTAGAACTAGTTTAATATAGCCTATTAATATATACTATAAAAAGGAAGTTTAAAGAAAAGTAATTTGGTTTTAGTTTTTAATATATAACAGAAGATTAATATTTTAACCTTAAGGAAATTAGATTACTATTAGAAAGGCCTTTATTAGATTTGCTTAATTACTTCAAATAAATTATCTTATTAGCTTTTAACTTTCTTTAAAACGGTAATCACTAAGGTAACTTATATAAGTAATAGGCTAAAGAAGTTTCTCAAGTTACTAGACGGCCTCTATTTATTACTAGATAAAAAGGATTTAAGGGCTGATTTGATAAAGGATCTAAAAGACCTACTTCTAAAAGATAATCTAGAATTAGAATAAAACCCTTTAGACTTTAGGGATAAATTTCTTATAATTACCCTAAGGGAAACATATTTACAAGTATAAAGCTAATAACTATAATCTTTAAGACTTAATCTTTACCTAGATTAAAATCTTTTGCTTTTAAAGTTAATATTTCTTTAGATAAATCGCTATAAAGATATAGGGGATAAAGAGATAGAGAAAAAGATTTCCTTTATATTATATTATATGAAAACCAGATATATAAACCATTAATTAATTAAAGAACCCTAAAAAGCTTAAATACTTATTATTAAAGTTAAGGTAGAAACCACTCTTTTTTAGTCTTTCTTTCTACTCTTTATCTTCCTTAAGCTGCTTCTTTTGAGGATTTTTCTATAGAGCCTAAGGATAATCCTTTAAAATATACTTTAATCTAGTATTACTAAACTCATTATACTTATAATAGAATTAATAATAAGCCTTATTATAATAATTAGAAAGCTAATAATACTTAGTCTTAACGATCGGTAGATCCCTATAGAAAAAGGAAGCCTAACTATCGCTACTTAACTCTTATTTATAAAACTATCTAGATTCCTTTAAGACTTCTCAAAGACCCTCTTTGGCTTAATCGGTATAAACTATATAGTTATATTTAGTATTCTTAAGAAGAATATAGTTAATATAATCATTCTTAAAGCATCTAGAAAGAGAGATATACTTAAAGTAGAGATTTATACTATAAGGCTAATTATTAGCCTAATTCTAATATATTACTAGAAGCTATAGATAGAACACTGATATAGAAGTTTATTATAAACCTGATGTATCTAAATTAAAAGAGAATGAATAGCTATAGTATAGCTAAAAAGCTTTTAGAATAAAGCGTTAAAGTAGCTAGTAATACCGTTATTAATAAAGACTTAGTATCTCTAGTAAAGGCTACCTCTAGTTGTATAGAGATTATTAACTATAGATTATATAACCTTTTAATTATTAATATTACACTAGAGACTAACCGTTATAATATTAAAACTCAAGTTAGATATCTTTTTAGGATTAATAATTAGAAGCTTAAAATACAGATCGCCGGCTAGACTAGAAAAAGTAGCCTATACTATAATCTTTAAAACCTAAGAAAAAGAAAGTTAGACTAAATTAAAAAAAGTTAATTATGGATAATATTTACCGTAAGATATTACTCCTTAATATTTTAGAGCTTATATCTCTAACACTTAATAGTAATATCCTTAACAGGAGATATATAGATATACCACTATAGCTTAATATTAGTATAGATAGACCGATTTAGGTATTAATTATTAGTCTTACTAAAGATAGATATAATTATAAAGTAAGCTGGAAATAGAAAAGAAGAGACTTAACAATAGAATAAAACAGTTATAAAAGAAGTTATTATTATAAAAGAGAAAAAAAGATAAAGAGTTATAGGAAGAAAAGGCCCTTCTTATACCCGATTTAAAAGGTCTAAATAGAAAAAGGAATTAGAGGTAGGGTCCTATTAATAAAGGTGAATTGTATAGTAAAGTTATTATTTACTGTTAAAGCTATTAAATAGATAGTAAATAACTCTCCTACTTTTTCTCTATTTACAAAAGAGCTTTTCTTTTTACCAATTAGGTATTACTAATAGCTAATAATATAAAACCCCACCCTTTCTATTAAGGCTCTTTACTTCTTTTTTTCCCTATTAACAACTATAAATTTAACTTTACTAACTAATTTAGACTATCTATTTTAATATCTCTATATTTCTATTTTATATTTCTTTCTTATATATATATTATTAAGTCTTAACTTATTCTTCTTATTTTACCTCTAAAAGTTATTCTTTTAAGAGTAGTAATTATAGGATCTATTCTTACCTTTTTTATATCGGTCTCTCTATCTTACTAAAAGTAACCTAATAATAAAGCCTAGATCTAGTAACTTTATACTAAAAAAGACTTGAAAGTAGACCTTACTCATTAAACTAGCTAATAGAGTATTCACTAAATACTTAGTTATAAAGCTATAGGTCTCTATATAGTTGATACTATGAAATACTTTTAATTTATTAACTAGGATATAAATATCTATTTTAAGTAGTATATTTAACCGTATCATTATAGTATTCTGAAGTAAAAAAGCTTTCTATAGACTATTTAAACTTCTATAATAGTCTATTTTTCTAACTAGCTATATTAAAAGGATATTAACCGGTTCTTTGATTAGCGCCCTAAAGTATTTAATAGCCTTACTAGTGTAAAGACTTAGGTAAAATAGAACTATAGAAAGATATAAGTAGTTCTTTTTAACTATTATAACCTATAAGGATACCTTCTATATAGAGATTAGATTATATAAGACAAAGTTAAAGTTATGCTAAAGATAATGATATATAACCTTTTTTTTATTTATAATATTATACTTATTCTAATCGGTTAATAGAATATACCTAATCTAAACTATATACCGCTCATCATTTTATAATACCTAGAGATTATTTATATAATTAAGACTTAAGTATACCTAGTTATTTTTCTATTATTCATCAATAACCCTAGATACTTTATAAGGCTTATTATTAACTAAAGAGATAAAATAATCTATTAGTACATTCCTTTATAGTTAACCTCTTAATTAGAGTTCCTTTTTATTAATAATAACTAGGCTTTAAAGCGATTTTACTAAGATATTGATATACCGCTTTATATTTAGGACTTAATAATACAAGTACATATAACCTTAACTTAATCTAACTGCTAGAAAGATAGAAGTATAGTTTATATATTTTGAAATAGTTTAGAAAGCTATTTCCTTTAGAGAGATATACCTGTCTTATAATATATTCTAGTAAAACCTTAACCTTTTTAATAGCTTTAGTAATTATATATAACCGGCTTAAATTAACTAGATAAGTTATAAACTCCGGTATAATAAAGAAAGACTATATAATACTATATAAGACGTTCACTAGCTATCTTCAGAGTAGTTAATAACACTTTAGTTAAATAAGCTAAAACGTCTACTGTCTGGAAGTAATTCTAATATTAAGATACTTAGATTACGTAAGCCAACTCTATAAAAGCCTTTATTACTACCTTGACCAGTAGCAGAGTCCTAATTATCTATTCTTAAGCTAGAAACTTCTACTATACCTCTATATCTACCTTTTTCTTCTAATTAGGTGTATAACTAATAGTAGTTAACTCTAGCGCCTTATATACCACTTCCCGGTATTTGAAAACTCCCTAGAATTATTAAATTTTTTCAGGGGCTTCTATTAACCAGGTTATCTATTAACTAATTACTAATAGAGTTAAAGGATATAATACCTTCTATACCTAAACAAATAACAGAAGAATATAATAGAAGTATATATATAAATATAATTCTATCTCTTAATACCCTATAGACTTAAAAGCTTTTATAGTCTTTATCTAACTTAGCGATAAAAATTAACTCTTTTGCTCTAAAAGGCTGATTACTGACTAAAGAGATATATATAGCTACTTATAATTAGCTAAGGAATAATAAAAAGGTCGATCTATTAGTACAAGACAAGCTAACTAAAATAGAAAAAGCTATATATAAGATAAAGAAAAAGACTAATAAGCTATATAAGAAAGCTATAAAGAGGTATAATAAGCTTCTTAAATAGTATAAAAAGTTTAATTTAAATAGGGAAAATCAAGATATTTATATACATACTAGATAGTAGTAGATAGAGTAATATAATAACCTAATTAATAAAGCCGTACAGTCTATTAATATTGGTATACTATAGGTATTACTAACTATAGAGATTAATTAAAAGGGATAGGTAAAAGGGAACACTAGATATAAATAGGATAAGGCTTAAGTGGTGATTATTTTAGCTAAACCGGTAAAAAAAGATAAAAAGAGGTCTAAGAAATAATAATAAAGGATAGATTAAAAGAACATTTTTATATATTTCTTTTACTTAAGGGTTTAAGGTAAAGAAACTAGGGGATAATGAAAATAAGGTAGAGTAATCTATCTTATTTTATTACTTAGATTAGGGGTTTATAATATAAAGGATATAGAGATAATTTGTTTAAATTGAAAGGATTTTAGTATAAGAAGGCTAGATTAAAAGCCTTCTAGATAGTATAGAAATTAAAAAACGTTTCCCATTTTTTTTTAGATCTACCTCTATAGTCTAATTAGACCTAAAGCCTTTTTTATAATTTATAATCTAATATAATAATATAAGATAATTAAGAGAGTTACTTCTTAAAATAGAGCACCTTTTTATACTAACTAAAGAATATATATTTTTCTGATTAGAACAAGTTAACCTCTAATTAACGGAAGCATCTTATGTTATCTATAGGGTTATTAGTGTTTCCTTTAGATCACTGCACCGTATAGGCCCTTTTCCACCCTATACACTTTCAATATAAAAAGATATCTATATAGTAATAAGTCTAATATTTCTTAAAGGTTACTCTACATTAGCTATTTTTCTTATTATATTTCTAACTGTTTTCTATCTTAGTAATCTAAATATAGACCTAAATATAAGTCTATATATACGTCGAAATATAACGGTATAAATAAACTACCTAAGTAATCTTAAAGCTTTTTATCTTTTTCTTTTCCTTTTTCCCCTCTTTTAAGACAGATAATAGTAAGAAATCTAAGCATAGTAAGTCGTTATATAGTATATCTAACCCTAAGGGCCTTAGTCTTAACAAAAAGACTGGTAATTCTCTATTTTTTCCAATAAGAATTCTTAATACTTACGATAAAGGTGATTAGATATTATTCTAGCTATATCTATACTATATAAGACTAGCCTATTATAACTAATAAAAAGGATATACTTCTATCAATAAATCGTCTTTTTTTAACTATATTTCTATCCTAGATAGCAGTATATATTATATCTCGTATAATATATAGGCTTATAGGTATATCTTTATATCTAGCTTTAGTTATTTTTAAGGTTATTATTTATCAATCTTTTACTTATTAATATTCCTTAATAATCTCAAGTAAGTATCAAGATCTTGAAAATAATTTAATATTAATTAGATATTAGTTTTAATATAACAAATCTAAAGATAATTATGAGCCAATATTTAATATCTTAACTACTTTCTAATAGTACTTCTATATAGTTAACATATAGTCTTATAAAGACTGGTTTAATCTAGCCTTTAAAAAGATTTTATATATGTAGTATTATTCTATCTTTATCTTAGTGATTAACTAATAAATAACCTTAAGATAAGTTTTATAATATAGAGAATAGTATTTCTAGTATCACAAATCATTAATAAAATATTATTCTTAGATTAATATTTTATATATTATATTATAAGCTTATTACTATAGAGATATTATACTTTAGCTAGTTTATTATATTACTTATTATCAATAACTAAAAAGGATTACTAAAATAACCCTTATTTTCTTTTAACTAACTAAGGCTATATTATATTATAGTCATATAAGTATGAAGTATATAATAACTTTACCTAGATTATTTAATAAAACCTTTTAACCTTAGTAATAACTAGACGGCTTATTAATAATCTAAAGTAGGTTTAATATTATATTAATACTAGAGATAATACTTTATAAAAGGTTTGACTTATCCTTTATTAACAATTTCTAAAGATATAATACTCTTTAATAGTTCCTTCATTTCTTAATTTATATCTTTCTATTAGTGTTTAGCTCATATCTTACTTATATTAGGAATATATCTTGAATCTATATTTTCAGTTTATTTTTAGGCTACTTAATAGTAATTAATTAGTTAGTTTTTATATCTTTTTATTTCAGCCTTTTAGTAATCTATAACAGCTTTTTAAGCTCTTGATATATTATTAGTATTCATTGATAAGTTATACTCCATTATTCATCCTATCTAGTTAACTAAATAAAATATTTAATTCTTTGTTTTTTGATTATTAAAAATAGAACCTAGTTTCTATTGAAGATTATTATCGTTTAGGTCTAATAGTAATAAGTCTCAATTACCTCTTAATATTACTTCCAAGGCTTGAATTAAACTAGTATAAAATATATTATATATTCTTCTATATTCTTCTAGAAATATCAAGCGATATACCTATTTACCCCTTAGCTCAATAATTTTAAACGGTTTAAGAAACCTTAATATTAATTTTTACTAGGCTGTCTACAAGTATAAATTCTCTATCAATAATAAGACTAAGTTAGTTTTTTTGAAATAATATTACTTAGTAGTATTTATTATAGGTTTTTATTAATGTCTAGATAGCCTTTTATTGGGTTTAGTTTAAGGCTTACTATAGCTGTTATAGTTTTCTTAAGCGGTTTTATATAGCTTATATCTCACCTCATTAAATTATATCGTTAAGGGCTAAGTAAAACTCTAAAGAGTAACCTATTAGGACTCTAAATAGGCTATAACCTATATCTATATTCTTTATACTACATACTTTAAACTTAGCTATTAAAAGTGTATTAGACTAATAGAACTTAGAAACTTGTAAGGTGTTAGCTTTATATATTATTTTACCTCTCTATTATTAAGGTATTCTTGATTTATAAAGTAATATAGGTTTTTATAATTAGTTAAAACCTTTATTATTTAAGTTATTGAATTAATAGAATGTTACTAGGCTTTAAAAAGCTGAATTAATAATAAGTATTCGTTAGTAAGATATATTATAATATAATCTTATCTTTTTTAGCTTTTATAACTAAAATACTATTATGTATGACAGCGTATTTTACTATTATAACAGTATTTATACAGCTTGATATTATAATATATCTATATATATATATATATATCAACAGCTTAAGCTTAAGATTACTAAGGAATAATACTTATTAGCAGGTAAGCTTTAGGCTTTTAAATACCACTTATTTCTTTAATTTTAACGTAAATATTAGAAATAGTTAGAAAGGCTTTATAGATACTATAGGTAGAGGTTTTATTACTTTTTACTACTTCTAATATAAATATCTATTATTTTATTTATTTAAGATATACTACTTTATAAAGTAATCAGAAACAATATTATATTTTATATTTAAGTGCAAGTTATAAAATACTTTTAGGACTTCTTAATAGTCTTTTACTCTAGCTAAGCTATAGAATTAGAATTATATCCTAACGTCTAGATACAGTAAAGTTTTAGGATTTACTTTATTTTCTCTCTTTTTATTAACTTAAAAATAGCTTATTATACTGTAGCTATAGTAAGCTTTCAATCCTTTTTTAGTAATAGCTTTAGGTAATATACCTCTATTTATAATAGTAATAGTATTTCTTCTCTAGTTATATGAATCATTATTACTATAGTTATTATTATCTATATAGTTATCTTTATATTTATATTTCTCAGGATCTATTATTGTCTTGTTAATAAATATTCCCTTTTTTGTTATCTTTATAAAGGGTTCTCTAGACTTTTCAAGCTAAGTAAACGATTTATATTTTAATCTTAAACAGCTCAAGAGTAGTATTTTAAATTATATCTTATGACTTGTTACTTATTCATAATAAAAGTCTTGTATCTATTCTTTATTAGGCTTAAGTATGAATGCCTTTTTTAATATATTAAGATATATATAGAACTCTTTACGACTTTAACCTTTTGATTAGTGTACCTTTACTATATAATATATAGTATTAGTGTTATAGTATATAGCGTTCTTTAGAGAACCTTGTATCTATTTTAAAAAATATATAAAATCCTTAACCCTTTTACTTTTATTTCTAAACTTTTTTAGTATTAATAGGATTTTAGCCTATAGATCGTTTTCTAGGCTTTTTATTGATAGAGATTTATATTAAGTTTAACTTTAACAATCTTTTTATTAGGAAAGTCCTTATTAGTTTTAAAATATAAATTGCTATAGAAGTAATAGTTTTTTATCTTTCCTATAAGGTTAATAAATATTATTTTTATTAAATAGACTCTCTCCTATCCATAAGAGTCCCTTACACATAAGAGGGTAAACAAATAAAGGGTGAACTAAAGATACAATATCTATAACTATCTCTTCTAACTATGAGATGGCTGTTATATAACAGTTATATACTCAGCCATAAGGCTTAAGTGAGTTCGGCCTAAGTTATATATTAGTTTATACCTAAGGTCTAAATATCTAATCTAATAACCTTTTCTATTTATACTTAACTTAAGGGTTTACTATACGGTTATATAAGATTACTATTTTAATACTTATAATATTTCTTTTTATAACTATACACCCTTTACCTAATTAAATCCCTTAAAATAAACCTATAAATACCTTTACTTTTTTTTGAGTTAGTCCTATCTACTAAATATATAATAAAGTTGTTTACCTGTTAAAAATAAAAACTTTAAGCTTACCTTTTTTTGACCTAAATAATAGATAAAGTAAGACTCTTTATATATATATCTTCCTTATTAGAAAACAAGTTTAATGAATATATATATAAGCTTTTTCCTTAACTTTACCTTGGCGATATATCTACTGTTAGTAGGGCATAAATCACTCCTTACTTCCTAATAGCATATAAATCTCTCTTCTTTCTACCTTTTTTCTCTTTTTCCTTTTTTTCTCTTTATACCTATATTAAATCTTTCTTATATACTGAAAGATATTATATATAATATTAATTCTTTTAGTATATAACTTTATCTAACTCTTCTTTATTATTATTATTCTTCTCTTTCTTCCTTTTCCTTATAGGCTACTAATTACCAAAAAAGAGACTCTATTCCTTACTATAAATCTTTATGTATTTCCTTCCCTTTCTACCTATTAACCTACTAACTTTAATAGATTAATTATGAACTTATTATTAACGTGGTTGATAAGCGAGCTGGCCGGACAAGCGAGCTGGCCACCCGACCACAACCACAGCACATTTCCGACAGATACACAACACCTAGGAAATCAATTGAATTTATGCTAATTGAGGTCCTCTTCTTCAGACATTTCTTCAGCGAATTGACATGTTCGCGCATTGTGACCGGTGTTCCTGTAGACGCCACACCGCTGTTGGCCTGTCTTAGTCCTTGGCCAACGACTACTACTCCAATGCGTTTCCTCCTTGATCTGAGTTGTTGCCTCTCTCTACGACTCAATATCCTCTGCCTTAGCTACAGTAAGACTTCCTCCTTGTCTGAGATATGTTTTCTTAGCCCTCCGGCGCCGGCTAAATAGGTTATTTTCCTTTTAAAGGATCTAGACCTTAGACCTTAATAAGGCATTCTGGTGTATAAATCTGTGTGCCCCCTTTAATAAATGCTCTATAGCTTTAATAATTGAAGTTGGTGAGCTATTCTGATGGCGAGAGATCTTTTTTTTAACAAGTTCAGATTGAGAAGATACTTCTGTTAGGTTGTTTGGTGTTTGAGAAGTCTATGTAGGGGGTATTGTTGGGAGGGACCCTGGAGGTGTTAGAGTGTATAGCTTTATATTAAGCTTTAAAAGTATATTTTCTATATTTAGAGGGATAAGCCTAGCCCTTTTGAAACCTCCCTAGATATTTTTAACCGTGAGGGCTTATGTGAAGGCGTTGCGAAATATAGGGAAGAAGTCTTCTTTTGTAATATAGGTATTACCCTGGCGTATCTTATCCTTAATTTGTCAACCGTATGGCTTCTTTAAGGGCCTAAAACACCTAACGTCTAAGGGCTAAAGTAAATGAGAGGAATGGGCCGGCATATAAAGGGTAACGATATCGTTTTCCTTACAATATATCTCAAAGTCGGTGGTATGGTGACTTTTGTGACCATTAACAACAAGGAGGCGATATTTACTATTTATATACGGTTTTATATACTGATTAAAGTATTTAATCTAGTCTAGGCCTTTTTTATTTATTATCTATCTGTTTTTAGATATTATAATAACCCAGTCATACAAGAGACCTATTTCTATATACCAGGTAGAGAGGTGATATTGCCCTATAACAATGATATAAGGTGGAACACTGTAGCCTGACAAACTGATAGCCTGAATAACTATAACCTATTTATAATTGCCAGGCTGTATCATTTTTGTATTTAAACGCCTTTTGGCACTTGTTACGACCATTCCAGATGTAATCTGGCCTATTATAAACCTAGTCTTGTTAAAGTTGTAGATATCTGAGTCCATAATACCGTATTTTGCGATTGTGTTTGCTATAAGCTGAAACCATACGTTTATTACGTCTAGGTCTTCATATTAGGCCCTCTTGTAGTCATACTTGCGAAAAAAGCGTATCCAGAGCTATAGTTGTCACTTAACGCAGTTTAAAGCCTAGCACTTCCTAACCGGGGGTATATTACGGTCGGTAAGCAGTTAATTGGCCATATCTTCCATACCACTGATCCGGGGAGGAAACAATCGGGAATCTAGGTCAAGAATATACTTAACTAGCTTCTCTTCTTCAAACACAGTCAAATTCCATAAGTTAGGCGTTACGTTGCTTTATAATAAGGTTCCCTTTATTCGCATACCAAGAGTTAAATAAGGGACTTTGTAGATCTTTGCAGCGGCTTAGACGTTAAGATTTGGGTCTCTTTGGATAGCCTGGAGGGCTAAGTTCAATTGGGATTCGTTGTTTTGTGACTGCATTGTTTTGTTGTGGCGGCGTGAGAGTTGTTATTTATATATTAGACCTTTTAGTCCCTTAAGCCAGTGATATATCTTAAAGTTTAATTAACTCTATTAAAGGCTTAGCTATATTCTATTAAGTAGTGACTTTAGGGTTTCTGATAGTAGTTATTAGTGTATTAATTATATAAGATAGGGCAGTTATAGTAGGCTCCTTTCTATCTTCCTTATTAATCCCTTTAATAGAATTTATAATTTGTTTAAATAATAATCTTCCCTTACCTTATAAAAGTTATACTTCCTGTGTAGTAAATAGTTGGATAAACTCATTTTAATATATATAACTAACCTCTAACTATTAATATAGTGACTAGTTGTTAGCACAACAGGTGGGCTGAACTCGTAGAGAGTAATAACAGCCTCTGGAGTATATAAGAGAGTATATCTCTTATATAAGAATATATCCTATAGAAGCAAGAATATAGGATAACAGGGGTAGATATAATAGATATAAGGATATAAGTATATAGAGTGAATATAGTTAAAGAGAGTATAATAGTTAGTCTTATTTTTAGAACTATTTTGCTTGCTTGCTTAACAATAAGAGACATAGAAAACAGGAAGAATTCCAACTCTTATATAGACATGTCCAGCTTACTAGAAGATTCCATACTTGCGTAAGCTGCTTATAAATCAACCTAAGGATTGCGTAATTCCATAACCCTAAGTTAATAACCCTAACTTAAAGCAATAACCTTATAGGAAAGATAGAGTTAGGAGGAGCAGAGAGGACATTCTAGGTGCTTCTCCTAGATTCGACCAGATTACGTAATCATCCTGCTTACGTAGTCAATATATATATTAACCTACTAAGTTAGTAGATTATATATATATATATCTTATATAGATTATTCCTTATAATAAAGGAAATATAAGATAAAGAAGTAGTAGAGCGCTTAAGAGAGCTTCTACTTCTAACACTAGTCCTTAGAGTCTTTATATAGTTAGTTAATAAAGATTTCGTTTAGTAGTTAGACCATAATTAAATTTATTTTCATATACCTAATATATATAGCAAGCGCTATATCTAATAAACTAGCTATAATAGCTAGTGTTTTTATTTAGAATTTTAGTTTTATTAATTTCTTCTAGATACTTAATGAGATACTACTTCTCCTACTTATATCTTTATATATAATCTCATACTTATCCTTATTATTCTTATACTACCAGATTTCCTTTTCCGGTTAAAAGCCTTTTAGTCCTTATACTAAAGCTATAGTTAGTTAGTAGCCGTTTTATCTTATATAGCGTCAGGTTAATATACATTGTACAATAATATACACTATCTACTAGTAAGATATATAATAGGTTTCCTGTCTAGTTCTAACTCACTAAAGTAGACATAGGGTGCTTTCTTATATAAAATAATAATATCTAGTCCCCCCCACCCCCACCGTCCAGTTCCGACCCACCAGGCGATAATAATAAGATTAAGGCTCTTGATATAAAGTGATCCTCCTAGATTCCTAAATCCTTATCTCTTTACTTTTACTAATCTATAATTATATCAAGTAATTATATATAATTACCTAAGTAACCACTGATCAGTATTAGATAAACTCTCTCCTATCTATAAGAGTCCCTTATATATAAGTAGGTCAATAAATATAGGGTAAACTAAAGATATATTATCTATAACTATCTCTTCTAACTATAAAATAGCTGTTATATAACAGTTATATACTCACCCATAAGGCTTAAGTCAGTTCGGCCTAAGTCGTACACTGGTTTATACCTAAGGTCTAAGTATCTAATCTAATAACCTTTATCCTTTATATTTAACTTAAGGGTTTACCATACGGTTATATAAGATTGCTATTGCAATAACTTTAATATTTCTAATTATAAAATATTCTATTAATACTGTTATAAGCTTTAGCTATAAAAGATAAATAAAATAATACTATGATTAGGGTTTTAGGTAAAGCTTTAAGTATAATATAAAATATTACCTATATCTTAAAAGATTATTATTAAGGATTATATAATTCTATTATAATAAGAGTTAAAAATATATATAGATAAGAACTACAGTATTATTATATAACTAATAATAAATATATCAAATAGTATTCTTATATTAAATAAAAGCTAATCTTCAAGGTAGCTATTACTAGCCTTTAGCTCATGAATAGCCACCTAACAGGTAGTTATATAAGATAGCACTACCTATTAAGAGACTTTACTAAACTTAGTATAGGCTAATATTTATTTACTCTGTTAGGCCGCCAGACGCTTGGGTGTCCCTTACCGCTATATCTATAGGCGTTAACGGCCTAACTATTGGCCTGTTATAAAGTACTAAGTATCTTTTTCGAAAATTAAAAAGAGTTAAACTATGGTAAGAATAGAAAAGATAGCTTTATACAGGTAACTATAAGCTGGTTAAGCTATTTACTAAACGACTTAATAGAACAATAGTTAAAATAATTACTTTCTAGATATATAATATACCTATTAACCTTCTAGAGAATAGTAACTTTAATAACTTTAAACCTATAACCTTAGAGTAAATAAATTAAAAGGTACAATAGTTATAGATATACTAATCTACCTAGTAATAATAAAAAGTATCTAAAACTAGCTTAAAGCTCAGTATATTGATATCTATCTCTAAAGATATAACCTTGTTTAACTAGGATAAAAATCCCCTATTCAAACTGGAAAAGTCTAGTTAGACCTTATATCTAACCTATTAAGAGTTCTATAGACTGTATCAATCACTAACAGAACTTTCTAGGTTACAGTAATAAATAGCTTAAAGTAGACGTAAGCTAAGCCTAAAGAATCTCTATCTTTTCTTATACTTTTTATTTTTTTATTTTTTTTTATTTTTTACTATTTAGTTCTATAATAATTTTAAAAAAGATTAATAATAAAACAAGTTAAATATAAACAAGGAATAACTTAAAGCTATTTCTTATATTATTCTTATGATATTGGTATCACTAGTAAAGATATACTTATAACATTATAATAACTCTCCAGCGACTTTATAAACCTTATTTAACTGAAAGTAATAGGTAGCAGATATAAAATCAGCTCCATAGTATTTACCTATCCTAATAAGAGAAAGTTATTTATAGGTTTTTAGTAAACCTTAAAACCTATTTATCAATCACTGAAATACTAATAACAACATTAATATTCTTAAGAATATAAGATTAATAACGTTCTAATTCATAGATATTATATACTTGTAGCAATATGAATGATACAGCCTTTAGGGAAGAATTGTAATATTATAGTCTTATAAATATGATTAACTAATGTAACTGTTACCTAACTAACTATAGTAAGATTAGTAGAATGTAAAGACACGTATAGCTGTAAAAATATAATATATTTATATAAAATAAAAGAACTAAGAGGGATATATATTAGATCAATGAGAAGTATTGGTTTTCTAGTATACTCCTTGAGCTAGAATTGATATATTAAAGAACTAATTGAGTACTAAGGATTAAATTTCAGACTGTAAAGTAAAGATGATAAGAAATAAATATACTTATCTTATATAAATAAACTACTGTTTATAGCTTCTCAAAAAACCTATAGTATATCTTTCTAAATACTATTGAATATATATGCTTAGTAACCTAATCAATAAGAAGCTATATAAGCTATATCAGCCACTCTAACTATATAGCTAATGGCCGGTGATTAACAGACTAGCAAGTCAATATTACTATTACTAAGTATCAATTTCTGTTTACTAAAAGCTGAAACTCTACTATCAGATGTCTGACGGTAACATTCAATTACTATATAAAGTGTACTTAGGCCAGCCCTATTCTGTATAGACTGGCTTCTAGAGAATAAGGTAGCCGTAAGGGTGTATATTAAGTATAGAAAAGTGTTCAAGTATTCAGGGGATGATTTTAATATTCTAACAGCCTATTCTACCTAATATCTATTGTTCATTTAACGAAGACTCTATATTTAACGCTAATCATGCCCCATTCCAGCAGTTCCCTTTATGTAAACACCACTATGTATATTCATTAGTACATCTTTATACATAGGATAGTATAACTTACAAAGCTAAAATCATCCTCATTAACATCAGTACGACAGTACTTCCTCCCCATTGTCCCATGGACTAAATCACACGCAGATGCGGTATCTTGAGGGCTATATCTGTCATCAATTGTACAACTAAGAACATGTTAGTTAACCTAAGTTTCATTGAAAATGACATAGACATAGTATACCGGCAAATTTGACGACTCATAGCGATATGACGACTCATAGCGAGCGGGAGAGTGGCAAAGACGTAAAGTAGAGTAAAGGACTTCATTGTAAGGATTAAGTAACTAGTATGCCGTATAGGTTTCGAGTAGGGGGTGTTGGTTATTGTCTAGGTTTTAGGTGCTAGAAAAGATAAGACTCTTTTATATAGTTCACAAGGTTGGTCAATCTAGAAACATCTTACTTTTTTTATAACACAATTAAACAGAGTTTAGTAACATACTATACAGTACATTACGCTTTAACGATAGCAAATTATAATTGTACATAGTATAATATGGGGTGGGGCAGGGGAGGCACTAGCGGCTCGTTAGTGGCTCGGTGGCGCCAAACTAAAAACTTTAACCGACAAATCATAGGTAACGCTAGCCCCACTCGACCCCAGCAAGCATAGGCGGCATACAGGGTGGCAGGGCTAAGTCTTTTACCCCTATGATGTTAGCCCCCACAGCTGATATCGTAATAGAGGGTGAATATTCACCAAAAGTGAAGTCCTGTAGTAGAGGGGTGAACATTAGTAACCTAACAGGGGTAAAAAATCTCGGCCTGGTACCATAATACGTGTTACGACCTGGGAGCGCAGTTTGGGGGGGTGAATTCCAGGTTCGGGGGGGGGGGGCATCCGGCGAGTGGGGCAAAAGCTCGGGGGGGGGGGTTGGGAAAGACCTAGGGTTAGGGTTGACAGGCTTATTTAGGCTTGGCTCAGAGTGTAAGGAGTGTAAGAATTAAGCATATTCACAGCACATGTTTAGTATATACTTAGTATATCCTTAAAAATATCGTGTTTATCCTTAATAACTATGGAGGACTAAGAGAGCTAAGTCCTCTATACCTATAGAGGGTGAAGTGTTAAAGAGAGTATAATGAATAGTTGGATTTTTCTTATACTAGTTTGCTTGCTTATAGAAGAAAATAGAACACCTAGGGACAGGAAGAGATCAAGCCCTTATATAGACCTATTCGGCTTACTACAATATTCCATGCTTGCGTAAGCTGCTTATAAATCAAGTTAGCTTTTATATAACTTAATAGCCCTAGATTAATAACCCTAACTTAATAGATAACCTTGGTAAAAAGATAGAGTCAAGAGGAGAAGAGAGGTCATTCTAGATACTTCTCCTAGATTCCATATAATTACGTAATCATCTTGCTTACGTAATCAATAAATATATTTATCTACTAGTATAACAGATTATAGTTATATATATATCTTATATATAATTCCCTATAATAAAGGAAATATAAGATAATATGGAAGTAGTGCACTTATTAAGGCTTCTACTTCGAATCACTTTTAAGACTATAAGTAATCTAGATGGCTTTAGAATAAACCTCTGTTAAAGGAGGTAATAAGAGATAAGATAGCTTAAAGGGAAGTTCTATATAAATAAGTAATATAGACTACCTAGTATGATAATACTCACCTTATAGAATAGTATCAGAAGTGAATAGAATAATCTTTAAAGAACCCTTAAGTAAAGACTATCATAATAATTAAGAGAGAATCATAGGAAAGTATGATAAGAAAAATAAAAGGTTATTATAAAATTTATTAAGATACTGAATTACTTAGTACTTTAACCTGATAATAAATATAACTATAGGAAAGAAATATCAATATAAAAATAGCTTTATTAATAACTAAATACCTAACGAAATACGGAAAAGTTATATCTTAGAAAACCCACTATAAGTAATCATAAAAATAGTAATAATTAAATAAGAAAGCGTTCAATAATTATAAACACTATAAGCCTAAATATATATATAATAGTTTACCTAATATAATTAAACCTAGATTATAGAGTTAATTAATGTATAAGATGTCACTAAATAGTCTATAACTTATTTATTATACCTAGATAAAGCCTAGTAAAGAAATAAAGAATACCTATAAAAATGATTAACGTATAAAGAAATCTAGTTAAATGACTAGAGCTTTGAAAAAACCCTCTATAGAAGATTCTGAAAAAGGAATTATATTTATAAGTATATCTAGTAAAGCCTTCGTTACCCTTTGTAGAGAAACTGATAATATTATATTTTATTTATCTAAAATGATAAGCTAAGTAGTATAGATATATAAGATATACTTTTTATGAAGCCTAAAGAAGATAGTTTACAATATTTATAGATGAGTAAAACACCTAACTATTAAGTTATAATATTTAGGGAAGTATAGGTTCTCTTTAAATATAATATTAATAGTAGTATTATTTTAAAATATAAACTTATTATTATTATTATACATAATAATAGGAATATAATTAATAAGATGATATAATAACAGTCTGATATAACTAGTGGTAAACATATTAAATATAGGTCCTATATTAAATAAAAGCTGATCCTTAACCTAGCTATCGCCAGCCTTTAGCTGGAGAATAGCCACCTTATGGATAGTTATATAAGATAGCTCTACCTATTAGAACACTATACTAAACTTAAAGTAGTGGAGCAGGGCAGGATTTCTTATTTTTCTTAGAGGGTTGTTTTTATATGCTTTCCTTACCAATAGTAGAGAAACCGTCCTAATTAGGACGATAAAAAGATTAAGAACTAGATAGAGAGAGATATAGAAAGACATAATATAAATTTAGTATCTACCTTTAAGAAAGACATTATGCTGTTACTTTATAACTAAAATTCCTATTTAAGAAGACTTTTTAGCCATAATTAGGCCTTTAAGGTCTAATTAAGGTATATACCTTTTAAAAATAATAACTTTATAATATTAGTCTACCCTATATATATCTTTTATACTACTTAGTAATAACGGTATAATAGACTAAAGTTAACTATTAGATATTAGGATCCCTATTTCTAGATACCTCTAGCTCTAATTAGGTTAAAAGGTATCTAATAGTAGAGGATATTATTACTTATATAGATTGATAAGTCACCCTTAGGTTTTCTAGCGCTTAGAGTACATTAGTCATAGCAGCCTTTAAGTATTATAGTATAGATTAGTTATATATATACTAGCTATCTTTTTACTCTACTTATAGACTTTCTATTTAGTTTTAATAGTGCCTTATAACGGAATTAAACTCTTAATCTTTTTATTATTAATAAGATAGAAATACTTAATAAAAAGTAATAACTAAATAACTAAACTAAAAAAACAAGATAAAAGAAATAAAAGACAGATCTAACTAGACCTATCTAAAGTATAGGAGTACACTTAACCTTAAAAAAAAACTAAAAAAAAAGAAAGTAATAAAATAAAAGAATATAACTACTAAAAGCCAAGAGATAAAACAGGCTATATAAGCACCCTAGTTAGCGATTAGTCTAACCTTTATCTAAAATAGAAACCACTTCCTATTACAAAAAGTAGTATTAAGAGCCATAAAGAAAAAGAAAATATACTATAACTATAACTATAGTAGTTAAATAGCTAGTCTACCTTTTTAAACTGAAGTATATATCCTTTATAATAACTATACTAAGTAAAGCCCTTTTTTTTATATAATTTTATATAACTATTAGTCTAATTAGAGTATAAGTTACCTTTATAACTAGAGAATAGTAATTTATAACTAATAGGGTAATAATAATAGATTATATCTAGACGTTTAACTTTAAGCTAGACTTAATCCTAATAATTCTTTATAAAATTATCTAATACTAGGTAATATTTAGTCTTTAAAGTTTTTTATATCATATCTTTCTACTTTTAATTAGGTTTCTCTTTTCGCCTAAAACATAACACTATACTAAAGAAAACCCTATTTTTTAATCCTTATAAATATCCTTTAATACCCTTAAGTATTAATTAACTAGTATTAATAAGCTGTTAAGATATCTAACGCCTTTTTATCTTTTTTAATCTTTAATCTCGATAAAAAGCTGTCTAATTAGACTATTAAACTAACTAATAAATCCTTTTAGAAGTACTATAAGTCTTAGGCCTTTAACTTAGACTTAGGCCTTAGCCTAAAAAAGAACCCTATTAAATCTAATGCTTTAATTATAGATAAAGGAAAAAGTAAGGTAAAGCTGTTTCTTTTAGTTTTCCAATTAAGTTAGGACCCTATTAACTATATTTAGCTAAACACCTATTAAAGGCTAGTATATATTTTCTATCTAAATCTATTATACCTAGTAAGCTATAATAACCTAGTTAATAGCTTTAGTTACTATTAGCTAAGACTCCCTAAAGAATGTGTCTTAGGTTACTTTTTCTATTTAGACTAAATTATCTATTAAGATATCTATTTTAGATTTTTGTAATGTTTTAACTTTTAATAGTTCTAATATCATTAACTTTCTAAATAAGTATAAGGCCTTTTTAAAGGTTAACTAGTTAGTCTAATTAAGAGAAGGCTATCGCTTTACTATAGTATTTACCTAATAAGTATTAAGCTATAGTTAAGATTAAAGGTAGGACTTATATTTAGCCTCAGCTGAAGTGTTACCCTATAGAGACCTATAGACCTCTTAATAAAGAAGTTATCTTTTAGTTAAACTAATATATTAAGGACCTACTTTAAGGCTTACTAATTAGGGATAATAACTCTATAATAACTATAGAACTATTCTAAAAGGTTAAAAGTATCTATAAGAAGGCCTATATTAAGAATAAGCCTATTACAATAGCTTAAGAGCTAATTAAACCTTTTCTTAAACAGTATACTTAAGATATAATCTAGATAATAGCCTTATAGATGGGCTTTACTTAAGCTAAGTCTTTTAGAAAAAATAGCTTTAGCTTTTTTAAAATATATATATTAATATAAATCAGATAGAAAAAAAGATATAAATACTATCATAGTAACTTTGACCTAATAACTATAACTATACCTATTATAGCCCTAATAACGATTTCTAAAGTAAAAGCTAGGACTAATTAAGGCTATGCTATACCTAAGGTTATCTTTAGAATTATTAATATCTATATTCCTATTAACCTTATTATAAAGCTTTCCAAAAAACTAAAAGCCTTAATTATAATAATAAAGAGTAATATAGAAGATAAAAGTATAATGAGCTACCCTTAAGCTATTACCTAAAATTATAATATCTCTAGAGTTAATAGTTAATAGAACCTTGACTCTTTAGTATTTATCTTTTTAATATTCTTCTTATAATCTAGATTTATTACTAGTAACCCTAATTAGTATTAGTATAATAGGTGTTATAGTAAAAAGTATTAGAAATACCCTTAGTTGAAAAAAATAAGCTAGTTATCTTAGTTATCTTAGACTATAATATCTATAAGTTTAGAAGATTAATAGATAGTAATCTAGAAGCTAATAAAGTCTTAGACCTTATTATTATAGATGATAGAAAATAATATTTACCTAATTAAGTTATAATTCTCTAACACTTTATAAACAGTACGATGTTTCTAGAAACTATATAAGTAGTAAAAAGGATCCTTAATTAGGGTATAGGATACCTTTACAGCTAGAAACTTAGTAATAGCGACTATAGTTACCTTAGGATGCCTAAGTTAACCCGGTTATATATATACCTAACAGCCTAAATATATATAAAGATATCCTTTTAATAAACAAGGCTTAGGTTAATACTATAATATAAGTATAGACTGTTTAGCTAAATATAATCCTCTACTACCCTAGTTAAAGTAAATAATATATTATTTATTAAAGTTATATAAATAAGAATCAATATTAATACAATAGTAATATTAGTATTAGATCCTAGGTAGAGAATATAAATATTAATATCTAGTGGCTAATATATCTAACTATACCGCCCTAAATAACTCTATAGCCTAATTAGAACTACCTATAGTCTTATAGAGATCCTAATAGCTTTTAGCCTTTCCTATAGTAATAAAGCCTGTTAAACCTTTAACTATTAGTTAAAAAATCTTTTTAAAACCTAACTATAGACATGTCTTCAATTAAGATACTAAGAATATAAATTCACGATGGTCAAGGGAAAGATAGAGAAGAGTAAAAGGTAGAGGTAAAAGTGTTGATATTCATAATCATAATTCTTTCTCTATAAGGGAAATATTATCTTCTTATATAAAAGGTTATAAGATATATTGTAACAGATTATTTCTAGATATCTTAGATATCTAGGGGTTATAAAGTATGTAGGGTTTATCTTTGGAATCTAGGAGTTATTCTAGATATCTAGGGGTTATTTTAGGTATCTAGGGGTTATTCTAGATATCTAGGAGCTGCTTTAGATATCTAGGGGTTATTCTAGATATCTAGGGGCTGCTTTAGATATCTAGGGGTTATTTAAGTAAGACTAGCTTAGTTACTAGTTTTACTAATGTCTTAGAGACAACCTATATACTTTTCTTATCCATTTTACTAGTAGAATCTAGTTATCTCACTTATATTATTATATAACCTTTAGTTATAGTGTTAAATAGAGATTTTGTTATAAGAAATAAGAGTTATTAATTCTTAATTCGTAGTAAGATAAAATTAATAGAAAAGTAATATCTATCTAAACTATTATAAAGAAGTTTAAAAGGACTATTTCTATTCTTGTTGGAATAATAATATTATATAACCGTACGACAACCTAATAACCTAACAAGATTTGGAGTAAAGGTCATGAGATTAGATACTTAGACCTCGGTTACTAAAGGATAAACTAAGCGTACAGACTAACTTAGTAGGACTAAAAAGATATATCTGTCTGTATAACAGCTAAGTCTTATATTCTAGAAGTTAGTTATAGACAATAGATCTTTAGTTTACCCTATATTTACTTACCTTTTTATATATAAAGGACTCTTATAGATAGGAGAGAGTCTATTTAACACTGATTAATAATTACTTAGGTAATTATAAAGTGATTACTTTATATAATTATAGAATGGTAAGAATAAAGAGATAAAGGTGGTAACTCTAAAGAGTTTACTTTATACTAAAAGCCTAGATCCTTACTATTATTATCTATAAAGGTAGAACTAGATAGTAAAAAAAAAGACTACTTATTAGTTTAGTATATAAAACTCTTTCTATATTTACTATATAATTATAAACTAGATAGAAAGATTTTATTATATAATACTTTAGGAGAGTAGTATATATATATCTATAATAACTTAACGCTATATAAGACGATATAGCTATTATTATAATAATGGCTTTAATTTAGGGCTAAGAAGACTAAATTAAGGTTGGCTAATAGGACTAGGACCTTAACTAAGTTATATATAAAGAAATAGTAATTAAAAGCTTACTTTCTATCTATATATAGAGGAAAGTAACTAATCTATGCTTCTAGATGAACACTCTAGATATTACTAAAGAGATCTTTTTATTAAAAGAGCTAACTATATATATTAGCTATATTATAATAAATATATTTATTATAGAATTATTAGTTAACAACCTTATTACTAACTTATATAAGGATTTTAAGGGCTGGTTACTAATATAATAAAAGGATATTAGATATATGTTTAGAGATAAGTTTATATAGTTACTAGCTATCTAAGGACTTTATTTTTTAAAAGGATATTCTTAATAAGTATAGCTTATAGCTTTTTTTTAATCACTTAGAGAAGAAAACGATAATATAATAAAGGAAATATCTACTTATATAATTATAGACACCCTCTAAATATCTAATAGAAACCTATAACCTAACGTTTTAAGGGATATACCTAAGGTCTCTATATAGTTAATTAAGGTCTAAGATACTTAAGTGGCTAAAAGGCCTGGAGGACTATTTATATACATAATACTACATAGGGTATAAGTTACCTGGAAGGTAGAGAGCTTTCTATATATAAAAAAATTACCTTAGCTATTATATAGAAGGATATTTTTAACCTTCTATTAATATATATTATCTAAAATAGACTATGTGACCCTTATACGATCTCTGTTTTCTAGAAAGGATAGAGAAGAGAGAGAAACTGTATAGGAAAGCTATAAAATATCTTATATAATAAGGCTAAGGTGTTTATTAGCTTTTATTACCGTCTTTAGATTATAGAAGACTAATACTATACTGTTTTTTTAGACATCTTGGCTGATTATATAGAAGAGTTTTACCTATATTTTATCAGCTTTATATAACAATAGGATGAGACATATAATATGCTAGATATATATTTTAATACCAGTATTCAATAATCCTCTTTATTAGACTAACTAGACTACTATATTCTATATATAATTTAAAAGAGAAAACCTTGAGAAGTTACCTATAGAAGTGTTAAAGGCGTTACTAGATAAGCTGTCCTTTATATAATAAGTATTGAGTTTAGGCTTCTAAGGGGAAATAATACTTTATATATAGGTTACCTAGGCCTACTATGGTGTCCTAGAGCTTAGGATAGCCCTTGGTAATCTAAAGTTATATTATATATTTAAGGAATTCTTTTTTAACCTTAGGGCTTTATTATAGGTTGCCCTACATAGAAAGACTACCTTATATAATATATACTTTATAGACAGGAGATATATATCTAACTATAAGGACTGATAACAACGGTAATTATATAATAGAGGTCTCTTATATCTACCACTATTTAGGGAAAAAAATAACTAAAGGCCTAGACTAAGACCTTTTTATATAAATATAGTTAGGAAATATTTTATATATAAAAAGAAAAATATTAGTTAACTAACTATTTAGATAAGAAGTATAACTATGCTAAAGACTAACACCTTTAGGTGTATAGACTGTTTAACTGGAAACTTTATAAGGACTTTTCTATCTATCTCTTAAAGGTAGAAGGGAAAAGCCCTATTAAGTAAGAAGACTATAAATTATATAATAAGGAACAATATTAGGAGGATTAGGAGATCTCCTAATACCTTATATTAATATTATTTCTCTACTATATAATAGGGAAAGATATATTTTCCACTTAATAAGCAGAAAAAGCAGAGATATTTATATTATGTAACCTCTATAGTATAGTCTATTAAGGAGAACTATAGGATATAGAAGTAGTAAGGTTTTTACCCATTAGAAGGCTATAAGTTATAGTATACTTAAGAGAAAACCTATATATACAGGTAATATAGAAACCAGGATTAGTATATACCTAATTTAGAGAAAATAACTCTATTACGTCTATAGGGATAATAGAGATCAATAACTAGATTAGATAAGTTATATACTATATCCTAGATACTTTAACCCTTTTCCTGTTTTTTTTATATAATATAGATAGACCACAAGTGTACTCTAATAATATATAGAATACTATTATTATAAAGGGTAGTAAGTATATATTAGTTATATAAAAATAAGGATATCTATTCTTTATTTTAGTTATATAAAAGCTGGGACTTTCTTTATAGAGTTATAGCTTAGGAGACTATATAGAAGATTTCGATATCTTTATCTAGATCGCCTTTACTAGTAACTTAAAAAGGCTGGTCATAAAGATATAGATTTCTCTATTCTAGAAAAGGTCTAAAAGTTTTATTACTACTACTAATCATTTAACTAAACGTTAAAAAGATTTAAGTTCTTATTAAAAGATAAGAATTACTTTAACTATAAGATTGTTATAGATATTATACAACTAAAGGATAGGAATACCCTCTATATAATTAATATAGAGATAAGCTTTTAAGGAGTAATATTTCTTAAGTCACTATCTATATAAAATCTATAGAACGCTTTTCTAAAGTGCTGGATTAATATATATATAGGTCCCTTAGACTATATTATATATAACCTAGATATAAATTTTATATCAAAAGAGTTAAGGAATAATACTAAGATTATAGGTGTATTATATAAAGAAATACTAATAGAAGTATATTAGGCTATTAATAAAGTTAAAAAGGTATATATACCCTTAAGATATATATATAAGGTACTCTATAATAAGTTAGGCTATAATATAGATAAAGAGACCATCCTTTAAATAGTAGTTATTACCCTAAACGATATAGTTAGACCTTATACTATTATATTAAATCTTTTTATTTTTAGCATCTATTTAAGGATTCACTAGGATTTACCTCTATTATATAACATCAGCCAGTAAGCAGAGGCTATATAAGAGGCTATAAAAATACTTTAAGGAATATAGGCTAAAGTTAAAGTTAATTATATAATTAATATACATAACGGCCTTAACTTTTACTAAGTCCTATTACTCTCTATATAGAGTGAAGTCCTAATATAGAGAGAAAATAAAGGATAGACCGGACTATATAAAATCTAAATACTAAAAAGAAATATAATAACAGGTAATGTAGTTAATAGTCCTATTTAATTTTATATAATATATATTAAGCTATGTTTTAGGGAAGAAATATAACTCAAAGACTAATAGGACGTTATATAACTAACTTCTCAATATTAACCTAAAAAAAAGAAAAGACCCAAGAAGAGATAGAGAAAGGCTATAAAATAATTACTAAGGATCTTTTTATCCTAAAAGGAAAAAGATCACTATAAGCTTACGCTTAGGCTTAGGTGTAATAACATTATTACTACTCCTAAAGTACTATGTAAAGAGTCTAACAACATTAAGATTAACTCCCTTATTAATAAAGGAGTATTCTCCTTTATATACTATAAACTAGCAATATATACCAAGATATATATCTATAAAATAAGAATAGTAAGGGAAGTTAAAAACCTACTTATTAAGCTATATAAAAAGTCTAGACTAGTTATCTAAGGTTATAGGGACTAAAAGAAGGAAACACTCCTTATATAAGCTTCCATTATCTAAAGGATAAGCTAAAGACTGCTCTTTACCCTTAGACTTACCCTTATATAATACTCTAAGTATTAAGGAGAGCTTAGGGATATTACCTAGACGTATACCTAATCTAGTAACACCTTAACCAGGACTATTATTATATAACTTTCTAAAGAGTTAAAAAGTAAATACCCTCCTAATATACTTCTATATATTACTAAGCCACTATATAGATTAGTAGAGTTAGGCCTGTACTAATATAAGACCTACTCCAAATATTATAAGGAAGACCTAGGTATAATAAAGTCTATATATAATTTCTACCTTCTTTATATAACCAAGGTTAAGACAACCTTTAGTATTGTAGCAATAGAAATAGATAACACTTTAAGCTTCTATATAAAGGTATTCTTAGAAAAGAAAAAAGAGGCACCATATATAAAAGGCCTATATATAAAGCTAAACATAATTCTCTTATATAATTAAGAGATTAACTTTAGTAGAGGAAGAATTTAATTATATAAGAATAGTAGTATCACTTTTACCTAGAAAGGTTACGCTAACAACCTTTAGCAAGTTAACGCTAAGTTGAAAGATATATAATAGTAATATACATCCTAGAGGATAAGAGAAGCTTATCTTGCCTCTATTTATTAATTAAAGGCCTTATACAACTTATCTATTATAGCTTAGTTTAAGGAGCTAGATAAAAAAGATATTACTACCTTGAGTATATAACTTTAATAATAGATAAACAACCATAAAAAAGGACTTACTTATATCCTATTTAACCTCTTATATATAAAGATATATATATTTACTAATAGATTTTTTATAAAGTCTATAGGTCTATCCTTACAGCTTAGATATATTATAGTAGTTATAGAAGAGACTACTTATATAATAGAGAATTTTAAGATTAAAGGTAATATATTTTACTAAAGCCTAATAAAGTATAAAAGGGTTATATAAAGCGTATCAGTAAGTAAACTTTATAGTATAACCACTAGCTTTAATAGTGGTATTACCTTAAGTATAACACTTAACAAGATACTTTATACGTTTTAAATAACACCTATACTAGTTATAGTGTATTCTAATTTATGTTTACTATATAAATACCTTATATAAATAGATATAACTAATAAAAAGAGGTTAATAATCAATATTATAAGCCTATATAAGTCGTATAAAAAGAAAGAGATCCTAAAAGTTAAATAGATAGGCAGTAGAGATAACCCTATGAATATACTTACCAAGAAATTACTACATATAGTATTTTAACAGCTAGTTATAGGCAATAAACTTAAAATATATTTTAAAGTATATATAGAAAAAATCAGAGAAAGTAATTAATAATTACCCTATATAAGCTTACCCTTATATATTAACTATTAAAGAAGATATACTATCTCTTAGAGATAACCCTAGATATTAGACCTTAACTTTAAACTTATAAAGATAATTTAGAAACCGATTTATAGAACTTATCTATTTATCTAGTGTATGTATATAAACTAACACTTAATCTAGAAACCCTAGAATGCCTAACACTTCCTGTTTACTTAGTATTATTATTATATAAAGAGACCCTAACTCCTAATCCTTCTTAATCAGGAAAGGCTAATAGAAAAAGTCTAATAAAGAATTAGAACTATTAATAGCTTTTTTTAAGATATTTACTAGGTATATAAGGGTTATAACCCTTTATAACCTTTAGAGGCAGGTAATTACTAAAACTATCTCTATTATTACTATTAATACCTTTATTTTCTAAGGAGATATTACTAACACTATAATGGCTATATTATACGCTATAGCCTATCTAGATATACTTAGTATAACCGTTACCCTAATAATCTTGAATAAAACGGTATTCTATAAAGCGATATAAAGTATTAGTTCTATATTTCTAAAGGTAAATATAAGAGTATTATCTATAAGACTAGATAAGGATTATATAAAAATAACCCATATCTTATACTGTCTTAACTATATATAACTAAATAGTCTTGTCAGCTAGAAATTAGATAGTAATATTAATAAAAGGTATCTAAATAATATACCGCTTATTATCCTATATAACAGTTAGTATTAATATATATAAATGATAGAAGATATATATATTAATCGCTAAAGCTAAAAGAAAGGCATGGTTATTAGGATTACTAGTAGAAAGATAAAGCTATTAGTTACTACTATTACTAGTAATATAAATATTTCCTAAAGGAAGAGAAATATTTAGGACTATAGTAAGAGCTATAATTATATTTTATATATAAAGATCCTTAAAAGGAGTTAATAATAATAACAAGAAAAAAAGAGTTGAAGGTAATATATATAAGAAAAAAAGATATAGTTATCTCTAAAAGAAATCAAAGTTTTCTTCTGTAGGAAAGAAAAAGAAAACTAGTAATATATAATAAAAGTAAAGCAATTTATTATTATATAAGAAAACAACTTACATATAATTAAGGAGGATTTATAGCTAAAGAAGAAAAGAAAGAAGAAGAAAAATGAGTTTTATATAGAAAGAAAAAGGCTGTTAGATATTTGCCTATCTAAACAAAAAGATAAGAATTAAAAAGAGGTAAAGGTAAAATCAATACTCGTTTTATATATATATAACTTATTTAGTAACACAAACAGATAGATATGTATAAGAAACACACTCTTTATTAGATAACAGATTTTATCTTTTATTAACTATTAGAGATAGGCCAGTTTAGAGTTTATCTTTATTTATTTATTATTTAAAGATAACCTATATATAACTAGAAGCCTAGATATACGTAAGGCTATGTTAACAACAATTAGTATAACCTGATTAGTTAATATAAGGGGATTATAAAGAGAAAAGTTGTAAGTATCAGAATAATAATATTATGTAACCATATAACAACCTAATAACTTAACAAGATTTAGAATAAAGGTTATGAGATTGGATACTTAGACCTTGGTTACTAAAGGACGGACCGAGCGTATGGACTGACTTAGTAGGACTAAAAAGATATATCTGTCTGTACGACTGCCAAGTCTTATATTCTGGAAGTTAGTTATAGATAATAGATCTTTGGTTGACTCTATATTTGTTTACCCCCTTATGGGTAAGGGACTCTTATGGACAGGAGAGGGTCTATTTAATTACTTTAATATATATGTATAGTTAGGCAATATTCTTTTACTATTAATTGAAGAAGATAATCTATATAATACCTATTAACTATTAATTATATAAATCTCTATTAGAGATCTATTAACTAGAAAGGATAAAGAATAATAATTTAAGGGTATTAGAAAAGTATTACTAGATGAGATATTAGTTTCTATAGGACTAAAAATAAGAATGTAGGGTAGTGAAAATAAGGGTTTAGCTAGCGATATGATTGGAATAAAATGTGAGGTAGTGAAAATAAGGTTTTAGTTAGCAACATGATTGGCTAGCAGTATAACCGGTTAATAGAAGAAAGAAGAGAGATAGATAGTTTTTTATTTCTGATCAATTAATATTTCGTTATTCTAAACCTCTAAGGACTAAAGTAGACCTTTTATAGTTATTTCCTAACCTGTAATTATTAATGCATATTCATACTGATTCATGCGTTATTTATATAAAACCTTAGGCTGTTACAGACTACTATAGGCTGAGTCAAGCTCTGTGTTAGCCTAAGTCAGTTATGCTTATGTGTCTGTAATTTCTAAATATATATCTCTAGACCTATAGGTAGTATATTATATAGTTAGGGTTATAAAGGTTTATATATAAGCTTTATATCTAAGTCTAAAGACTTAAATTAGGATTATGTTTTAATCCTCAAGACCAAAGAGATATTAAGGTTTAGGGGTAATAAATAATAAAACCTTTACTATCTTATACATTATAATATATTCTATATAGAATATATTTATAATGACTATAAGATATTTAAAGAAGTGGAAGGATTTTTCTATTTTGTCCATAATTATAAAATAAATAACCAATTCCTAAATTTAATATAGATTAAAAACTATAAATATAGGGAATTAGGAAGTATTATAATATATTGCGTAGTTTTGAGTTAAGCCTAAAAGGCCTACTAGCTTATACATGTAAGGTAACTTGATGTTAGTTTAACTATATATATAATAGATATATAATTCATGTTAGAATAAAAATATATATATAGTAAGCCTAGTTATAGAATAATGTTTCTATTAATAGTAATAACATTATTTAGCAGTAATAAATAAAAAGCAATAAATATTAACTGCATTAGAACTATAAAAGGTAATATAGGATAAAAAGTTTCTATATATAGTAATAATAACTAATAATACTACTTAGTAAATACCTAAAGTATGAATTGATAGACACCCTATTTGGGTTATAATAAATAGTAAAATATGGGTCAGCTTAATAACACTATACCTCTTAGGTTAATATAATATAATATAGTAATACAAGGATAATCTATATACCCTTTAGACCGTTGAAAAAGAAATGGTTATATATAATAGAGAAAATCTTAACTTAAAGACTATATATCTCCCTATAGTTATCTAAGATTACTATAAATAACTATGTTTTAATATTATAGCTATAGGATAACTAGATATTATCTTTAGTATCCTATAGGTAAAAATAAATAACCTTAATATAGACTAAAAGTCTATTTATCTTTAGTAGAGAGATTTAGCTATAAGATAACGATATATATTATAACCCTTAAGCTTTAAGAATGAATAGTATATATGTTTGCACAACAGGTAGGCTAGTCTCTTATAGATAGGTATAGCCTAAAAAAGTATAGAAGAATATATCTCTTCAAAGAATATATCCTATAGAAGTAAGAATATAGAATAGTAGGGGTAGATATAATAGATATAAGGATATTGTGTTGAAGAGAGTATAATAGTTGGATTTTTCTTATACTAGTTTTGTTTGCTTGCTTATAGAAAAAATAGAAGACCTAGAAACAGGACGGGATCCAGCCCTTATATAGACCTATCCAGTATACTAGAATATTCCATACTTACGTAAGCTGCTTATAAATTAGTTTAATTGTTATATAACTTAATAACCCTAAATTAATAACTCTAACTTAGTAGATATCCTTCGTAAAAAGATAGAGTTAAGAGGAGAAAAGGGGTTATTCAAGATACTACTCCTGGATTCCATATAATTACATAATGTTAGAAGTAGAAGCTCTCTTAAGCGCTCTACTACTTCTTTATCTTATATTTCCTTTATTATACGGAATTATCTATATAAGATACATATATATATAATCTACTAACTTAGTAGGTTAATATATATATTGATTACGTAAGCAGGATGATGACGTAATCTAGTCGAATCTAGGAGAAGCACCTAGAATGTCCTCTCTGCTCCTCCTGACTCTATCTTTCCTATAAGGTTATCTATTTAAGTTAGGGTGATTAACTTAGGGTTATGGAATTACGCAATCCTTAGGTTGATTTATAAGCAGCTTACGCAAGTATGAAATATTCTAGTAAGCCGGAAAGGACTATATAAGGGACTGAAATCTTCCTGTTTCTTAGTCTTCTATTTCTCTCCTTAAGCAAGCAAAATAGTGCTAAAAATAAGACTAACTATCATACTCTCTTTAACTATATTCACTCTATATCCTTATATTCTTATATCTATTATATCTACCCCTGTTATCCTATATTCTTGCTTCTATAGGATATATTCTCATATAAGAGATATACTCTCTTATATACTGCAGAGGCTGTTATTACTCTCTACGAGCACAGCCCACCTGTTGTGCTGACATTTAGTCTTCTATTTATATAGGATATAAGGCTCGTATTTAGTTATAGTAAACACTTAATTACAGCTTATATCTATACTAAAGATACCTTTCTATAGATTCTAGTAGGTATAATTAGGATAAATAGGCCCTTTAAAGTAGTGGATATCTTACTATAGCTAGATTAATACGTTAAAAAGGTCTTTAGTTTAGAAAAGTAAAGACTAATAGCATAACTAGAAGTACTATTAGAATAGATAACCTCTATGTAAAACCTAAGCTAGATAAGGATAAACAGATGATAGTAGTCCTAAATTAGGATTAAGCTAAAGAACTAAGATTAAGGATTATATATAAAGCGATTTAGCTATAAGTTATTTACATCTAATGAATAATAGTATTTCCAAGAGGTAAAATATAGAAGTCTAGTCTCCTGAATAACTATAAAGATATCTATTAGGAATTCCTAAAGAAACCTATCTCTAGATAGAAGGAATAACTAGTTAAATGGACACTAAATAAATACTAAAAAAGGATAATGGACTAGTTTAATATAATACAAAAAATAATTAATAGCACTCTATAGGCTATAAAAGTCAATATTATATATAAGTGGAAGGATTAAAAGGCCTAACTAATAGATAACGCCTCTTTAGATAGATTAATACCTAAGGGAGACCTATATTAGAAACTTAAAAATGTTAAGGAAGTTAAAGAGAGGCTTTAAGATTATTAGGACCTTATAAAGACCTTATCACCCTAAAGCTTTCTAATATTAAAGCCATATTAAGGCTTATAGTAGACTAACAGAATATAATTATTAAGGAATATAGCTACCCTTTATTAAGAGAAAAAAGACTTTTTAGATAGATTCTACTTAATAAAAAGAAAAATTTAGTATAAGAATTCCCTAAGTGTAGGTATGTTAACCTAATAGTAGCCTCTCCTTAAGAGATCTAGATAATTCTATATAAGGTATAGTAAATAAAAGGGATTCTAATTCTTAACGTGTTTCTCTTAGAAGCTTTGAAGATTATTAGATAATAAGTTATATAAGGAATTATTAAGGAAAGTTATACTGTTTACTGGAATCTATAGTTCTTAATTATAAAGAAGAATAATAGACTTTAACTAATTAACTTAGCGATAAAGGTAAATAAAGTTACCTTTTAAGACGTCTAGCAACCTCTATCTATAGATAAACTTCCTAAAGATTTTACTAGATAAGTACTTATCTCTCTATGAGACTTCTTTTTAAGATATAACTAAATCTTACTTATAGAAAAGAGTTACAATCTAATAACCTTTTAAACCCTACTTAGTCTATTTTAATACTATATACTACTAATAGACACTATAAACTCTATTGCCTAGTTTTACTAAATTATAATAAGAATCCTCTATAATCTAATCCCCAAATACTATAACGCCTTTATTAACGATATTATAGTTAATGGTCTCTACTTTTACTATAATAATAAGGAGCTACCTAACTACCCTAGAATCTAGAGATTTATTTATAAGTATCTATATATTATTAATTAGGTCCTAGTTAATATTAAATTAGTAGACTATATTATTTTAAATATAAAGTCTTAATAGTGTTTACCTTTAGTAGTTATTTTTCGATATATCTATAGTAGTAATAGGCGTCGTCTAGATAAAGTAAAGATTGTTAAGATCCTTAAGTAGGAGAAGTATAATAATATTAGGAATATCTAATTATTTCTTAGTATTGTTATCGTTTATTAGTGTTAGGTTAAGTAGTTTACTAGTGTAATAGTACCGTTAAATTTACCTTTAGGGAAGGATAAGTTATCCAAATAGAGGTAAATATAGATTAAAGTAGTAGAGACTGTTAAGAAGTATATTATAATAGCTTTAGTGTTTATTAGTATTAATTATAGTTCTAATATAGGGCTGATTATTCTAATAACCGATATAAGTATTAGAGGTTAAGGCTTGATATTTAGCTAGAATTTTACTAGGAAATAGACGGTTATATATTTCAAAAGTGCAATCTATAGAGGCCTAGAGCTCAAGTATAATTTAGGAAAACTAGAGATATATAGGGTTCTAAGAAGTCTTAAGCGACTATATAACTATCTCTTTAGTATTTGATTTTTACTTAAGATAGATATATAGGTTTTAGTTATCTAGATTAATAGAGCGGTAAATAATATACTATCTATTATAATAACTTACTAGCTTACTTAGATTTAAGTTTTTAATTTTAAAATAAAGTTCGTTAATAGAAAGAAGAACAATATAGTAGACAGCCTTTTAAGGAAACCTCTTAACGCTTTAGACCTATATAAAGCTAAAAATCAAGAAGATATTAAGGAATCTTTCGATCTGAAGGTTCTTTATATTTATATAGTAAAGAAGTTATTTCTTATAGTAAATAGTTATAGCGATAAGGACCTAGATTAAAATAATAATATGAAGATCTCTTTTAACCTTTTCACTGTTAAAGAATAATAGTTAACGATATCTAAGTAGATTATCCATTTTTTTTGCATCTTAACACACCCTCTAGGTATCTTAACCTAAAAGTTCTATTAATTTACATAGAAAGTAATCGGCTTTATTATTTAAGATAGACTCTTATTTAAGTAAGGAATGAGATCTTAGTTTTACCTTTACTATATATTCGACTTAAAGCAGCTCTACCTTAAGCTGATTATTAAAGTATATACTAAATTAGGATATTAAGGATAAAAGGCTATCTACTATTACTTAACGAAGAAATACTATTAGCTAGAGATATATACCTAGGTAAAAGGTATAATCATAACCTATAAAGTATATTAAAAGGCTTAATTAAAGTAAATAGGCAACCTATATATTTTGTTGGTATCAATCTGTTAGCTATTTTCAAGGGTTTTATTAGAGATTTAGTATATTAGTAAATATAAGATAGTAGAGATATACTATGAATTTATAGGTTACACTAAAGCTAAGATTTTAATTAATATATTGAATTAAAAAGTATTATAAAGTTTCTTTAGAAAGATATAATCTATTAATATAATATATATAGAAGCCTAATTATAGATAGGGGAAATAAGAATATAGGTCTAGTTATTTACCAAAATCGGCACTATAGTATAAAATATAAAGTTATATTAGCCTATAACCTATATATAAACAGACTATTAGAAAAGGGTTATTAACTAATTATATATAAGTTTTAAATTTAGTTTAATTAAGGGAAAAAGGATATTTAGCCTATACTTTCTATAGCTCTTTTTATAGATTTGATAACTATTTATACCTCCTCTAGCTATACTCTATTTTAAATTATCTATAGTTAGTATGTTATAATCCTATTTAAAAGATAAACAGTGATATAGAGGACCCTTAATTAAGATAAGGTCTAGACTCTAGAAGAAGAAACCTAGCTCTATTTTTACGTTTGTATATAGCTAAACAAGGATAAGGTCAAAGCTATAGAGATCGTTACATATTATAAAGCTTAGACTTATAATTAGTTTAATATAGTCTACCGATATACACCATAGAAGGAAAGTTTACAAGAGGGCCATTTAGTTGTAGTTTTTAATATATAGTGAGAGATTAATATATCGACCTTAAGGAAATTAGATTACTATTAGGAAGGCCTTTATTAGATTTACTTAGTTACTTTAAATAGATTATCTTATTAGCTTTTAACTTTCTTTAGAACACTAATTACTAAGGTAACTTATATAGATAACAGGCTAAAGAAGTTCTTCAAGTCACTAGACAGCCTCTATTTATCACTAGATAAAGAGGATTTAAAGGCCGATGTTATAGAGGATCTTAAAGAACCACATCTAGAAAATAATCTAAAATTAGAATAAGACCATTTAGACTTTAGGGATAAATTTCTCCTGATTACCTTAAGGGAAATATGTTTATAATTATAAAGCTAATGATTATAACCACTAACGCTTAATCTTTACCCTAGATTAGTATCTTTTTCTCCTAAAGTTAATATTTCTTTAGATAGATTACCACAAAGATGTAAAAGATAAAGAGATAGAGAAAAATATTTCTTTAATATTATATCATATAAAACCTAGATATATAAATCACTAATTAATCAAAACAACCTAAAAAGCTTAACTATTTATAATTAAAGTTAAAATGGAAGCCACTCTTTCTTAGTCTCTTTTTCTACTCTTTATCTACCTTAAGCTGTTTTTTTTAAGTCTTTTTCTATAAAACCTAAAGATAATCCTCTAAAATACAGTTTAATTTAATATTATTAAATTCTTTGTTCTTATAGTAGAATTAATAATAAACCTTATTATAATAATTAGGAAGCCAGTAATATTTAGTCTTTATAATTAATAGGTCCTTATAGAGAGGAGAAGCCTAACTACTGCCGCATAACTCTTCTTTATAAAACTATCTAGATTTATTTAAGACTTCTAAGAGACCCTTTTTAGCCTAATCAGTACTAACTATAAAATTATACTTAATATTCTTAAGGAATATATAGTTAATATAACGATTCTTAAAATACCGAGAAAAAGAGATATACTTAAAATAGGGACTTATACTATAAGCCTAATCGTTAGCCTAAATTCTGATATACTTCTAGAAACTATAGATATAGCACTTATATAGAAATTTATTATAAACTCTATATACCTAAATTAAAAGAGAATTAATAGCTATAGCATAGCTAAAAAGCTTCTAGAATAAAGCGCTAAAATAGCCAGTAACATCGTTATTAATAAACACTTAATATCTTTAGTAAGGGCTATATCTAGTTATAAAGGGATTATTAATTATAGATTATATAACCTTTTAATTATTAATATTATACTAGAAAGTAACCGTTATAGTGTTAAACTCTAGTTAGATATCTCCTTCGGATTAACGATTAGAAGCTTAATATATAGATCGTTGGCTAGACTAGAAAGAGTAGCCTATACTATAGTCTTTAGAACCTAGGAAAAAGAAAGTTAGATTAGAGTAAGAAAAGTTAGTTAAGCATAATACTTGTTATAAGATACTGCTTCTTAACACTTTAAAGCTTATATCCCTAACGCTTAATAGTAATATCCTTAACAGGAGGTATATGGATATACTATTATAGCTTAATATCGGTATAGATAGACCGATTTAGATAATAATTATTAGTCTTACTAAAGATGAGTATAATTAGGAAATAAGCTAGAAATAAAAAAGAAAAGACTTAATAATAAAGTAAGGTAGTAACAAAAAAAGTTATTATTACAAAAGAAGAAAAAAAGTAGAAAGTTATAAAAGGAAGAGGCCTTTCTTATACTTTATTAAAAAGGTCTAAATAGAGAAAAGAATTAGAGATAGGTTCCTATTAATAAACGTAAATTATATAATAAAGCTGTTATATATTATTAAAGCTATTAAATAGGTAGTAAATAACTCTCTTACTTTTTCTCTATTTACTAAACAGCTTTTCTTTTTACTAATTAGGTAAAAAGAAACCTAGCTTTATCTTTACGTTTTTATATAGTTAGTTAAGGATTAGGTTAGTGCTATAGAGATTATTATATACTATGAAGCTTAGACTTTTAATTAGTTTAATATAGTCTACCGATATATACTCAAAGTATATAGGGCAGAAAAGGGCCTATATAGTGTAGTGATCTAAGACAAATACTAATAACCCTATAGATAACACACGATACTTCCCCTAATTAGAGTTCAACTTATTCTAATTAGAATAATATATATTCTTTAGTTAGTATAAAGAGGTCCTTTAATCTAAGGAGTAAGTCTCCTGATCGTCTTATATTATCACATTAGATTATAAACTATAAGAAAGGCTTTAGGTCTGATTACACTATAAGGGTGGGTCTAGAAAAAAAGGAGGAAAAGTTTATTAATTCCTTTACTATCTAGAAAGCTTTTAATCTAGCCTTCTTATACTAGAATTCCTTCAGTCTAAACAAATTATCTCTATATCTTTTATACTATAAATCTTTAATTCAAGAATTAAATAAGGCAGATTATTTTACCCTATTTTAACGATCCCCTAGTCTTTTTACCTTAAACATTTAAGTAAAGAAAGTATATAAAAGAGTTGTTTTAATCTAGCCTTTATTATTATTTCTTAGACCTCTTTTTACTCTTCTTTACCGGTTTAGCTAAAATAATTACCGCTTAAGCCTTATCCTATTAATATCTAGTGTCCTCTTTTATTTATCTATTTTAATTAATCTCTATAGTTAGTAATACCTATAGTATACTAATATTAATAGACTATACAGCTTTATTAATGAGGTTATTATATTAGTCTATCTATTACTATTCAGTATATATATAAATATCTAGATTCTTTTTATTTAAATTAAACTTTTTATACTATTTAGAAAGGTTATTATACCTTTTCATAGCTTCCTTATTTAGCTAATTAGTCCTTTTCTATATCTTATATATAACTCTTTTTACCTTAGTAAGCTTATTCCTTAGTAATAGATCGGCTTTCTTATCGTTATTCAGCTTATTATAAGTGGCTATATATATCTCCTTAGTTAATAATCAGCCTTTTAGAGTAGAAGAGTCGATTTCTATCGTTAAGTTAGATAGGGACTATAAAAGCTTCTAAGTCTATAAGGTATTGAGAGGTAGAATTGTCTTTATATATATACTTTTATTATATTTTTCTACTATCTATTTAGATATAAAAGATATTATATCCTTCAACTCTATTAGTAATCGATTAATAGATAACCTGGTTAATAGAGGCCCCTGAAGAAATTTAATAAATCTAGAGAGTTTTTAAATACTAGAAAGCGATATTTAAACCGCTAGAGTTAACTACTATTAGTTATACTTCTAATTAAAAGGAAAAGATAGATATAAAGGCAGTGGTATAATAGAAGTTTCTAGCTTACGAATAGGTAATTAGGACTCTACTACTAGTTAAAACGATAATTAAGGCTTTTATAAATTTAGCTTATATAATCTGAATATCTTAATATTAGAATCACTTCTAGATAATAAAACTTTTAGCTTATTTAACTAAAGTGTTATTAACTACTCTAAAGATAGCTAGAGAACGTCTTATATAGTATTATATAGCCTTTTCTTATTATACCGGAATTCATAACCTATCTAGTTAATTGAGGCTATTTATATATAATTACTAAAACTACTAGAAAAGTTAGGGTTTTATTAAAACGTATTATAAGATAGGTATATCTCTCTAAGGTAAATAGCTATTTTAAACGACTTTAAGATATATAAACTACACTTGTATCTATCTAGCTATTAAATTAAGTTAACGATATATATATTTATATTAATTAAGTCTTGTATATAAAGCTGTATATTAATATCTTAGTACAATTACTTTACAGCCTAGATATTATTAATAAAAAGAAACTTTAATTGACTATTTAACTATAAAGGATTATACTAATAGATTATTCTATCTCTTTAGTTAATAATAAGCCCTATAAAGTGTCTAGGGCTATTAGTAAATAACAGAAAGATAACTAGGTATACTTAAGTATTAATTATATAAATAATCTCTAGGTATTATAGAAAAATTAATAGTGTTTAGTTTAGATTAGACATACTTTACTAATTAATTAAAATAAGTATAATATTATACATAAGGAGATGGTTATATACTTTTATCTTTAGTATAGCTTTAACTTTATCTTATATAATCTAATCTCTATATAGAAAGCATCCTTATAGGTTATAACAGTTATAAAGAACTATATATATATTTCTATAGTCCTATCCTACCCAAGTCTTTATACCGTTAGGGCTATTAAATACATTAGGGCGCTAATTAAAGAACCAGTGAATATCCTTTTAGTATAGCTAGTTAAAAAAATAGACTGTTATAAAAGTTAAAACAGTCTATAGAAAGGTTTTTAACTTAAAAATAATATAATAGTATAGTTAGATATACAAGCTAAAATAAATATTTATATCTTAGTTAACAAATTAAAAGTATTTTATTGCGTTAACTATAGAGAGAGCTATAGCTTTATAACTAATTATTTAGTAAACACTCTATTAGCCGGTTTAATAAGTAAGGTCTACTTCTAAGTCTTTTTTAGTATAAAGTTACTAGATTTAGCCTCTATTATTAGGTTGCTTTTAGTAAGATAGAGAGACCGATATAGAAAAGGTAGAGGTAGATATTATACTTACTACTTCTATAGAAACGATTTTTAAAGGTAAAATAAGAAGGGTAAGTTAAGACTTTATAATATATATATAAGAAAGAAATGTAAAGTAGAAGTATAGAGGTATTAGAACAACTAGTCTAAGTTAGTTAATAAAGTTAAATTTATAGTTATTAATAGAGAAAAGAAAAAGTTAAAAGCCTTAATAGAAAGGGTAGACTTTTATATTACTAGCTATTAGTAATACCTAAGTAGTAGAAGAAGAAGCTGTTTAGTAAATAGAGAAAAAGTAAGAGAGTTATTTACTACCTATTTAATAGCTTTAATAATATATAACAACTTTACTATATAATTTACCTTTATTAATAAGACCCTAGCTCTAATTCTTTTCTCTATTTATACCTTTTAAATAAAGTATAAGAAAGGCCTATTCTTTTTATAACTTCTCGTCTTTTTTTTTTCTTTTATAATAATAACTTTTTTTATAACCGTCTTGTTTTATTATTAAGTATTTTGTTTTCTATTTCTAGATTACTTTCTAATTATATCTATCTCTAGTAAGACTAATAATTATGATCTAAATCGGTCTATCTATACCAATATTAAGCTTTACTAATATACCTATATATCTCCTGTTAAGAATATTACTATTAAGCGTCAGAGGCATAAGCTTTAAAGTATCAAGAAGTAGTATCTTATAGTAAATATTATCCCTAATTAACTCTTTTTAGACTAATCTAACTTCCTTTTTTCTAGGTTCTAAAGACTGTAGAATAGGCTATTTCTTTTAGTCTAGGTAGTAATCTATATATTAAGCTTCTAATTATTAATCCTAAAAAGATATTTGACTAAAGTTTTAATACTATAACGGTTAATTTCTAGTGTAATATTGATAATTAGAAGGTTATATAATCTATAGTTAATAATCTCTATATAACTAAAGGTAGCCCTTACTAGAGACGTTAAGTCTTTATTTATAACGATATTGCTAGCTATTTTAACGTTTATTCTCGAAGCTTTTTAACTGTACTCCGGCTAATGATTCTGTTCTAATTTAGATATATAGAGTTTATAATAAATTTCTATATAAGTACTATATCTATAGTTTCTAGAAATATATTAGACTTTATGCTAACGATTAGGCTTATAGTATAAATCTCCACTTTAAGTATATCTCTCTTTTTAGATACTTTAAGAAGTACTTTACTAACTATGTATTCCTTAAGAATATTAACTATAACTATATAGTTAATATTAATCAGGCTAAGAAAGGTCTTTTAAAAGTCTTAAAGAAATCTAGATAGTTTTATAAATAAGAGCTAAACAGCGCTGGTTAGGTTTCTCTCCTCTATAAAGACCTACCGATTCTTAAGACTCAGTATTACTAGCTTCCTAATTATTATAATAAGGCTTATTATTAATTCTATGATAAGTATAAAAAGTTTAATACTACTAGATTAAAGTATATTTCAAAGGATTATCTTTAGGTTTTATAGAAAAACACTTAGAAAAAGCGGCTGAAGGAAGATAAAAAATAGAAAGAGGGATTAAAAAAGAGTGGTTTTAATTCTAACTTTAGTAATAAGTAGTTAAGTTGTTTAGGCTTTTAATCAATTAGTAGTTTATATATCTAGTTTTCATACAATATAATATAAAAAAAATCTTCTTCTTTATCTCCTTATCCCTTATATATTTATAGTAATCTATTCAAAGAAATATTAACTTTAAAAGAAAGAAATACTAATCTAGATAGAAATTAGGCGTTAGAGGTTATAGCTATCGGCTTTATACTTATAAATATATTTCTCTTAAGGTAATTAAAAAAAATTCATCCCTAAAGTCTAAAAGGTCTTATTCTAATTCTAGATTATCTTCTAAAAATAGGTCTTTAGAATCCTTTATAAAGTCAACCCTTGCATTCTCTTTATCTAGTAGCAAATAGAGGCCGTCTGGTAACTTAAGGAACTTTTTTAGCCTATTACCTATATAAGTTACCCTAGTAATTAGTATTCTAGAGAAAAATAAAAACTAATAAGATAATCTATTTAAAGTTACTAAGTAAATCTATTCAATACCTTTCTGATAGTCATCTAATTTCCTGAAGGTTAATATAGTAGTCTTTTATTATATATTAAAGACTAAAACTGAATTACCCTTCTTTAAACTTTCCTTTTAGAGCATTAAAATAGGGTAGGGTAATCTGCCCTATTTCAATACCTAGATTAGGGATTTACAGTATAGAGAATATAGAGACGAGTTGTTCAGATTAGAAGAATTCCGGTATAAGAAGGCTAGATCGGAAGCTTTCTAGATAGTATAGAAATTAATAAACTTTTCCTCTTTTTTTTTCTAGACCTACCCTTATAGTCTAATTAGACCCAAAGTCTTTCTTATAATTTATAATCTGATATAATAACATAAAAAGATCAAGAGAGTTATTTTCTAGATTAAAGTATCTTTTTATATTAGCTAAATAATATATGTTATTCTAATTATAATAAGTTAACCTTTAATTAGGAGAAATATCTTTTATTATCTATAGCGTTATTAGTGTTTCTTTTAGAGTACTATACTGTACAGGCCTTTTTTACCTTATATATTTTTAATAGCCTCTCTTTCTAAAAACTAAGATAAGATAAATAATAATAGCAAAAAGATAATATAATCTAAGCTAAGATAAGCGGCTATAAGCTAGATTAAGACAATAGATAATAAATAATAGATAATGAGATAAACACTAAAAAAGATAGATCGGTTAACAAAAGAGTAATTAGAGAACGATATAGATAATAGATTAAATAAATCAAGATAAATCGATAAATAATTAAGATAAAAAGATATATTTAGAAATAAATAAGCCTTAATTACTATAGAAAACAATAACAATCTAACCGACTTGAGATAATATTAAGGGCCCTAGCTTTAAAAGCTTCTAAAAGCAATAACTAGTTATATAATGAAACTATTTACTATGAATCGGTATAACTTAAAACATTAGAGAATACCAAATCAGAATATATAGGCCCCTTAGATTAAGGGTATTTATAGGTTAAGGTACTTAACTATCTTACTTCTCCTTTATTAAGGGACTATAGTAGACTAAGGAGAGGTCTTTATTAAGATTATAGCGACTACTATATTAAGTACTTATAATAGCCTTATAAGCAGCCTTAATCAGTATAGCTATATCAACTCAAGTCTTAAGTCAACCTATATCTATACTTATGAAGCTTAGTCTAATTATACTTAAGTAAGATAAAATTATATAAATACTTGAAGAACTTAACGGATTATTGTATTATTAATAACAACTTATCACTATAGGCAATAGATACTTTATTTTTACTTAAAGCGTTATCTTAAACAGCCTTAAGCCTTTATCTTAATACTGTCTTAAGAAGATATATTAGCTATTAGGCTAAATATTTTGATATGTAAGGAGCCTAAAGGGATTATATTTTTAGATAATAATAAAGATAGTAATTCCTTAGATTAGCTAATACTAATAGCGAATAAGGGGAAAAAACCGGCTCTAAAGTCTGTTAAGAATAACGACTTAATTAACATTCTTCTAGAAGTAATTACTATTTAGATTTAGACTAGTATTCTACAGAGTTAGATACCTATTAATTAGATAGATAACTTAAACTTCTATAAGATTTCTTTCTCTAGATAGAAGGGTATAGCTATCTTTATAGAGGATAATATTATAGATTTCCTAAAGAAATTTAAGGATTAATATAAAATCACTAGGGTTTTAGACCGATTTAAGGGAAAAGTTACCGTATATACTATAAGAGAGACTATTAGACTTCTATTAGGGATATAATTAGAGGTATACCTTAGGACTATATAAAGGCTTACCTACTAAAGAAGGATAGATAACAGGATACTAACCGGTTTCTAGATAAGAAAGAATAGATTAAAAAAGCTATTAAGGAAGCCCTGATTACTAATACTAACTTAAGCTCTACTTAAGCCTTATTTATTACGATTAACAATATTATTATATATATTAAGTAATAAGACCTATATATTATTTCTAATAACAGCCTAATTAAAGCTATTTATAAATATTTATATATTTATATTCTAAAGAAAACAGCTAAAGAGATAGAAATAACCCTAGAAAACTTTATTAGATTAATATAATACTTGATATTTAAAGGAAACCTGTTTAATGAGATCGCTTATAAGAAAGAATATAGACACCTCTTTATATAAAGCCAGGAATTGAGTGACTCTGGTTCCTAAAATACTCCTTAACAGTCTTAAAGAAACCAGCCGTATAGATACCAGATTCGCTAGTAGACTTAACAGCGAACTATAGATATCTAGATTAATAGTCTAGTTCTAAATAAGGTTAATTAGGACCTAACTAATAATATAAGTAAGCTAAAGATTTATTAAAATATATTGTAAATACATAATCTAGCTTAGGTCTGTAAAGTAAATATAATAAGGAGTAATTATCCTAATGTATATATATAACGAGTCGCCTATTATAGCAAGTCGACTATTTTTCTAACTTTCTATCTCTTTAACCTTTATACTAATATTCCTCTATATATAAACATGTAATCCTACTTAAATAAAAGCTGTATTATCCTTAACCTTTAAGCTCTTAAAAGAGACCTAAAAATATGTATATAAAAAACAGCTACTACCTTTAAGGTCTCAAGAACAATATTATACGACCGATACACTAGATATATTATATAAGACGAGATATATCTAAACTCAAAAAGGGTAATAGAAATAGAGGAAGAGGTAATTCTTAAGAGGGTGATTAACCTAATTAATTAAGGGTTTCTTTTATAATAAAAAGACGTATAGGATATAGCTAACTAACTCATAAATAAATATAACGTAACTTATGTTAGACCCCAATAGGTAGAAAACTTTATATAACAATAACCCTAATTATAAATATAATTGTAACGTTAAACTAACTCTTAGAGGGCCTTAGCTAAAGATTCTATAATTATAAAAGGCTGGTTTATACCCATATAAAATATAATTATAAAGTATAGGATATAGGATTATTATTCCTCTAATTTTAATAAGACTAGGTTTCTAATAGGAATACTGTTATATATAAAGGTTATTATAACCTTTAACCGTAAGGAAAGGCCTTATATAAAACAGCCTAGTAATCAAGAATAGGTTTCTATTATTTAGGGTATATACATAGATAGCTAGGTAATACCTCTATATATTATTGTAAAAGGTAAGAATTACCTTCTCTTCTGGTATACTAATGGTTAATTTTTAGCTGAATAGCGTATCCATCTAAGTAAAAATAGGTAGACGATGAATAAGATTGGCCTAGATTAGTTAAGTTATTTCAATTAGTATATAAAGTCTTATATAAAGGGTGCTTGTTAATTCTTAATCCTTAATAGCTATAATAGCTATAAATTAACTAAATTTAATAATTTCTGGAAGGAATAAGAGATTATTGCTTTATATATATCTCCCTATTTCTCATATAAGCTTTAGCCTTTTAATATAGGTTATTTTAGCCTATTAAAGTACTTATATAGTAAGGAAATTAAGAAAATAATATGGATATAGATTTTATATATTGTAAAAGATAACCTTTTTTCTATCAGTAAAGTAGTATTCTTTACTTTAATAGGGGAAAGAAATATATAAGCTGGCTTTACATAGGCTAGTCTTATACCTTTTAGCCCTAAAATTGTTATTTCTTACCTAGATTTTAAGCTATAGATATTAATACCCCTTAGCTTACCCTTAGGCAGTAATAGCTTTTAGGGCCTCAAGATACTAACTATAGTAATTAAGGGTATATAAAGCTTTAGTTCCCTTAAAAAGAGAATCTAGTAATATTAAGCTAGCTTACCGATAGTTATATATAAGCTTATTAACTTTTAAGCTAAAGGTATTAGCAAGTTAATATGTAGGCTTACTCTTATTAACGCTAAAACCCTTAGACTTCATATAGGGTAAGATATATTAAGTAAACGCTACAAGGTAAAAAAGACCTAACTATACCTTAAAGGGTCACTTAATATAGCTAAAGTAGAGGCGCTTCAAAGAGAAAAGAAAGGTATTGAAGCTAGACGTGAGAAAATATCCTAAAGAGATGCTTATATAGAGGGTGGTAAACTATACGTATAACGATATAGTATTTATAGAAAGACTAGACATAACATATAAACCTATAAGGTAGTTTAAAAGAGTGATAAAGAAGATAGCGATAAGTACTATTAATTAATTTTATATATTATAGCTTAATTAACTTATACAAAAGGTAGAAAGGTGGAAGGAAGTAGGCGACTTACTATGATGGGCGACTCGTTATGTATATACGTTATAGATATTTCTAGGGTTTATGGGGTTCTATAGACGGTTTATTAAGAACTACTTTAAGATCGCTATACCCCTTATAGACAAGCTTAAGGGAAATAGAAAAAGACAGCTAGAGCTCTTATAAAAGACAGTCGCCATATTTAAATACCTTATTACTATCTTTAGTAAAGTATTAATATTAAGATATTTTAACCTAATAATATTAATAGCTATCTATATAGATACATTAAAATTTATAATTCGAATAATATTAACCTAGCTTCTTAAAGAAAGGTAATATCTCATTACATTCCAATTATAGAAGCTATAATGTATAAAAATATACTATAGTATAGATAATATAGAGCTACTTATAATTATTAACAACTTATAGAACTAGTATTAATATATCAACAGCTATAGAGGTATTGTAGTAGTCTAAATAGACTATTTTAACCTTTAATTTCTTAATATTGAGAAGTACTTAAACCTATAATAGCTATACTAGCTTAATAATATCATAATATATAATATTAATATTAAGTTTAAGCTAGATAAACAGAATCTAATGGATAGGCTGTTAGGAAGACCAAGCTATATACCGTATAATAATAAAAAAAGGCTAAAAGTGGTATTAAAGTAGCCCTTAAGTAGATATAGTATATAAATGAAGTATAGAAGCTGTTAAAAGTCACTATAATATTAAAGAGATAATAAAGTAAGAAAGATAATTAAGAGGATTATAAGGTGATAAAAGGCTAAGATGTAGCGGTAGATATCTAACTTTTGCCTAACTAAATAGAAAAAAACAACTAGGGGGTATAAGAGAGGCACTAGAGAGGTAATAGAGCAGAGGGTTAACCGCTTAAGCCTATCGCTAGAGCCATAAGTTATAGATTATATACTCTATAGATAAGTGATATTTAATATGACCTTGAAATAATAAAAGCTAAAGTAAAGCTAATAATTACTATCTTACTTTAGTTATAATAAAGGGGTACCTTTATAGTAAAAGAATAATAGTTTAAAAAGCAAAAATAAAATAATAAAGCTAGGCCTAAAAAAGGTAAAAATAGTAAGAGAGCCTAATATATTAATATAAAAGGACTACTATATAAAGATTTATAGATATATATATTATAGAGAGAAAGAAGTAGAGAACTGGTTATAAAGAACTATTATAATATATAGTATATAGGATACCTTAATATAAATAGGATAATTAAGCTACTACAATAAAGCTACTACTAGAATAGGTTAAAAAGGATATAAAGGGATATATTAATATATATATAGTATATTAAAAAATAAAGCTACAGCACTATCGCCCTTACAGATACCTTATATTACTACTAATATTAAGACGTCTCTATACTAAAATATTAATAGATTTTATTACCAGCCTTCTAGCTTTAATTATACTATTAAGGTATAAACCTTATAACTTAATCTCAATAGCTATTAATCAGTATATAAAATATAATATCTATATCTCTACTACCTTATGGATTATAGTAAACAGCCTAGCTAATTCACTTTTTACTTAACTATTCTTGATATTTAGGATTCTAAAAAGAATTATATTAGATAAAGGTATACTATTTATAAGTAAGTTCTAGAGCTATCTCTACTACCTATTGGAGGTTAAGTAACACCTAAGTACAGCCTTTTACCTATAGATAGATAGATAGATAGAAAAATAGAATTAAAACGTTAAGTATTACTTTTACTATTTTTATATATATAAGTAAGTAGATTAAGCTTAATAGCTATATCTAGTCTAATTTATATATAATAATATACTTTATTTATTAATTAATATATCTCTAAATAAAGTATTAATAGGATAAAACCTTTTTTTACCTATTAGTATTATATGCTTTATAAAGGTAATATTAATAAATCTCTTAACTAAAAAAAAGATACAGCGGCTTTATACTAAACAGCTAAAGCTTAAGTTACTATTATATGGAATAAGTATTTACTAAACCTAGGCCTATAATAAAAAAAAGATCTCTAAATAATTTAAAGTAGGTAACTAGATACTCTTATTAAGTAAAAATATAAAATAGAAATACCTAAACAAGAAGCTTATATATAAAGAGCTTAAACCTTTCTAAATACTTAGTATTATTAGATGATATAACTTAATATATTAACTAGATATTCTATCTTGATACTAAATCTATAATATCTTTGTAATCTCTCTATTGAAGCTACACTAAAATAGGGATAATATATCACTAGAGTAGCTACCTAGTAATAAAGTTAAAAGGGAACTATCCTATAAGGTAGATATAATTATAAATAACTAAAGGCTAACAAAGTATAGATAATATCCAGTGTAATAAAAAGGCTATAATAATAAAAAAGATATATATAAACTATAATATTATATTAAGATCTAATTACTTATTAATAAGTATAAATATTACAAAATATTAAAATAATAATATTAAAGATATATAGGCCTAGTAACTAAGGTCTTTAGACTAAAAGTATTAACTATAGTAAAAATAAAAAGTAAGTAAAATAAAGCTTAAAAATATTATCTAAGTAAAATTTAACTAGAGAGGGCTATAACCTAGCAGTATATAAACATTATTTAAATATTATAGAGGCTATACCTTAACAGTATATAATTAGTCAGAGAGATAACCCTTCTTACTACTATAGTAATAGAGATACTTAGGATTAATAATCTTCTTTTTAGACGTAATATTCTCCTATTTAAAAAGTAGATTATCTTTATCCTCCATAAGCAGCTTAGTATTAATAGTACTATTATACTTTATATATATAGTAGCTATAGTAAGTGTAGCGGTATATACTATAGCCTTAATAATAGTATTATTATAATACTACTATAAGTTAGTAAAGGAGTAATGTATAAATAGAAAGAAAAGAAAATATATATATATATATATAGTAATAAGAATTTTAAAGGTGTTAATAAGGCGACCTATCTACTTAGCGTTAAAACTAAAGAGAGATACTTTAGGTATAGTAAGGGTGTTAAGAGGTATAATAAAGGGTATCATAGATAGAGCGGCTATATAATAAAGTATAGTAACACTAGTGAAAGGGATAAACAGTATAGATATAGAAATGGTAATATTAACAGCTTATATAGTTCTATTAGGTATTTTTAAAATATATTAGAAGCTACTACTAGTAAAATGAAAGCTATTATAAAGCGATTAATAGTCAGCTTAGGTATATAAAGAGAGCAGTAAGAGAGATATATCTTAATAGTATTATTAATATTAGTAAGGACTATAGCCTAAATATAAATAGTAGTATTAAGGATATAGTAGTAAGGTGGTATAGCTATAGGAATCTAGTAATAAGTAAGTAAGGTATAAGCAGTAAGTATATAGTATAGGTAAAAAGCCTATTAGATTAGGATAGATATATCTGTTATTAATATAATAAATATAATAGGTATTAATACCTAAAGAGTAAATTAGTAATAATTAAGTAGTTTAAACTATATAAAATACTAGTTTAGTTAGAGTATTACTTAATATTCTTCTTAATAGTAAGGTAATCTATACATCGAGTATAAAGTATATTATAGACCTAGCTATAAGTATAGACTTTATACTTTTCCTTTTTTTTACTATTATTATAAGTAGAAGCTATCTATAGAATATTAGTAAGTAAACGGTATATATATAGGGTATAAGTATATATAACGAAAGTAGGGTAAGGTTATAAATATCAAGTAGGTTCTATAATATAAGTAAATCAATAATTAAGATAAGTATAGTATGTAGTATAAAAGAAACACTTATAGTAATAGTATAACAGGTAGCGGTATAATATAATAGTACTACTAAAAATAATAATAATTAATAAATGAAATAATAATATAGTAAAAAGTAATAACAATGTAATAATAAGTAATAAAAATATAGTAATCTAGTAAGAAGGTAATATATAATATTAATGACAGGTTAAAAAAAAGAAAAAAAAAGGTACTAGTTAGAAAGAAATCGCCTTTAGATAGATAATAAAAAATCTAATAAGGTAATATTAAAAAAGGAACAGTTATTAAATAATAACAAAGGGCATCCTTATAGTAAGATAAAGAAGAAAAAATAGTATAACCTATGTAACTATATAGAGAGAAAATAGACACCTATAGAGTATATACTAGACTATAAAGCTATTATAAAGTAAAATAGTAGAGAGTATAGATATAATTATCCAGAGGTTTTAGGGTAGAAACCCTAGAGGAGAAGGTGTTATATTATATATAAGAAAGCAAGCGGCCTAGCACTATAGGGCTATATATATTATATAGGGCAGTCTAAGCAAAGGAAGGGCTAGTATATAGCGTATAAGCCTATAAAAGGAAAAAGAGAGAAGTAGGTAAAGTATAGAAGCAGCTTTTAATATACATAACTACTGTAACCTACCTTTAAGAACGTAGCGTGTTCGCTCTCTACCCTAGTGATATATCCACCTTTAATAGTTACCCTCTCTATTAGAATTAAGGCCCTTAGGGCTAGGTATACTATATAAAGACTCGCTATATTTAGATGCCTTACTATTATCTCTCTTAAAAGGGGGAAAAGGTAGATAAAGAGAGGGTAAAAAGCTCTTGAATTACTTTAACAGTTTATTTATATCGTTATATTTTATTTTATATATAGATTTATACTTAGACTATTAGGATAAAAAATAGTTAAATTTATAATAAGAATATAGCTCATAAAGTATAAATATGTAGAAGTATTAGACTTATTACTATATAGATGTCTTTTAGTATATTAATAGTTTCTCAAATATATCTTAACAGCGGTTTAATTATATATCTTGTTAGTAAGAATAGCCTTATAGGTAAAATAAGACTGATACTTCTCAATACCTTTAGCTTCTTTAAATCTATAACCTATTATATTGTTAGGCTTTTATTCAAAGAATAATATAAAGAAATTAGCAATTAAAAAATATACTAATTAAAGTAAAGATAAAGTATTATAAAATGAAAATTATATACAAAAAGTTAATATAACGCTATAATTAATAAAAAGAAAAAATAAACTAAAAAAAGTTATTTATCTTAAGAGAAAGCTTAAAAAGATAGCTTTAGTAAAGCTAACCGTTAATAGGGTTAACTAACCCTTCATAATAGGCCTACTTATAAGTAAGACCCTCTAGAAATCTAACCTAATTAAGGCTAACGTTATATAACTAGAATACTTGCCTCAAGACAAGGTATAATTATTATAGGATAATAGTTCACTAGTAATACCTAGAGATATAGTAAAGAGTAATACCTAAACATCTAGTAGCCTAACCATATACATAAATATTAACCTACTTTAAGTTTAATATAGTGTTTTAATAGGTAGGGCTATCTTATATAACTACCTATAAGGTGGCTATTCTCTAGCTAAAGGCCGGCGACAGCTAGGTTAAGGGTCGGCTTTTATTTAATATAAGACCTATATTTAATATATTTACTATTAGTTTTATAATACTATTATAATAATAGATAGAATAGCTTTTATAATAACATAAATCTTCTTAATAGTTTTAATAGTATTAAACTAGATATTAAATCTCTTTTTTCATCCTAAAGGTATTTAGTTATATCTTAGGAAAAAGTCTAATAATTGGAAGACAATATATATCTTTATATATTTAGAATAGACTCTGGTCTTTAAAAAGTAAGTATATTACTTACTATAATCTTTATTTAGCTTTATAGCTAAACTAATATAAAGTATAGATCTATCCTTGATCTTAATTAAGAACTATAAGTCTTAGCATAAAGTATATTTTATCTTAAGAATACTTTTCTTTATTTTAGCCTATAGTATCTTTATTACTGTTTCTTTAAGTTCTTTAGGGAGTAATGTAACTTTTTTTCTTAGCCTTATATAGAATAGCCCTAATTAGTTATAATAAAGTAAACTTAAGCTTAATCAAGTTATATTTAGAAATTTCTTACATCATTATCTTTTTATAATTGTTCAAGATTTATTTAAATAATCTGTTTTTTGGCTAGAGATAAAGAATAATATACCATGCAGCGTGGAATTTGGAAGCATCTGGCCTTGTGTAACAGGACGCTGGCAGTGACGCCTGCCACAATAGGCCTGGTTGTGTCAATCTAACCAATTGACCCATCGAGGCAAAAAGTCCACCAATGCTCCAGTGATCGTCACGAGCACTGCTGTCAACATCACTTATATGGCCTTTGGCCATGAGGGGAATTGCCCTTTGACACCTTGATTCAACAGCAGGGCGAAGTGGGGCGTCGCGCCTTGTTGTACGCCCGTCGGCTGTTGGCCAAACCTTGCTTGCCGGGCATAGCTGCTGGCAGACACGGCTGAAACCGACTAGGATAGAGCCAATCAATTAATTAATCAACCTGTGAAGCGGTGAACTATTAGGGAGCTTTTCTCTTTTTTCTTCTTAGCCTAAGATACTCGTACGTGGTCGCCATAGCTGGTTTTAATACACCTCGCCTTTGACCGTTCCACTAACACGTCCTAAAAGTTCCATCCACTAGCATCAAGCGCAAAGAGTGCAAAGTTCTCAGCATTCTGTATCTTTTGATTATCTGGTAGAGACCGGCAGCTATGAAAAACAAGAGTTAGCTAAAATTATAATCTTCTTAAGTAGTAGTAGTAGTAGTAGTATAAGATAGTGACTCTATTTTGTACTTACCATTCTGTAGAATAGCATCCTCCTGAGGAGCCTGGTTGTCTTACGTCTTTAGCTGCAACCCCGGGAAAGGTTGCTCTGTTTAGATGCTGAATCTCATGGAGCAAGATGTGACCTTTTGATCCGTGGGAGTGACTCGGATAGTCACCCTTAGCAAAAGCTCTTTCAAAAGTTGGGCACAGGCCAATTATTGCTGTCCTTGTCCATTTTGTGTTCCAGGGATCGAGAACAAAAGCACCAGTTGCTTGATTGCCTGTCTCGCCACAACCACCTCGTTTGCTCCGGCCTGGAGGAACACAAGCGTAGACTAATGAGTCCTTAGTTGGTTTGAGCTGGCCTGGACCAACCTTAAACTTAGCTTGGCGAGTAAATGTAGATGACGCTAGTTCTACTGGAATTTGAGGGTAGGGTAGAGCAGAGTAGGCGGTCTTGTAGTGTTGGTTTAAAAGGGCTTCTACTGTTCGCTTACTAGCGTTTTCTAAGACCTTAGGTGTTAACGTAGCCTCTTATATAAGTCGTAATCATGCTTACCTTGCCCAAACCAGCGTAAAAACGCATCTGAATCAGGACCTTGGGTTTCTAGCAGGCGGATTGCCGCATTCGCTAACTGCTGTGCGTCTGAAATACCTATGTTGATATGCTCTAGTTGCCTTTCAGTACATGCCCATTCGCCCTTCGAGACGTAGTAAGCGCGATCAAAATTTATAGTATAGTCGCGTTCTGTAACTGTAGCCCAAACATGTCTTTCAGCAAGTATTAAAGCCAATAAAATAGGAGACAGGATCTGTAGAACACTAGGGCCCATTTTGAAAACGTCCTCTGGCTCTACTGGTGAAGAAAAGTAGGGTGAGAAAACTAGGGCGAGAAAAGTAGGATGGAAAAAGGGAGAGTAGAAAATAAGTGGCTAAGTGGTAATACTAATAGATAGATGTTACGGCCCAACCAGTCGGGGTGCTGGTCGACGTAACTATGTAGTGCAGAACAGGGGATAATGATGCAGGCGCATCATTACCGCATCATCACCGAAGTTTATGCTTTGTGCTAGAGTTGGTTGCCTTGACCTGCTCGTGACAGTAGAAGATTTATATCTACTAATTTAAAAAGGACTCCATAGCAACTTGTAAGTGATGTCATAATCTATAACATACTGTAACTACTTTAGAGTATTATAGTGCCTCATGTGGAGTTCTTATAGTATAGCAAGAATATGTGGCTATATAAACCTAATTACTAGGCGTATTAGGTTTGATTATTACTATCTGCTGTGCGTATACACAGCCCCTATTCTTAGCCTTGTACTCTATCTCTATAATAATTATAACGTGTCCCTATTTTTACTAAGGAAGGCGACACTCTAGCTATTCTCTACCCTATTGGAAGGATATAATAGTTTACTGCTAGTAGAAGCACTTAGACGGATATGTAAGACTGAAAGGTACCTCTGTATAAAGATAAGGATTGCTAGTAAATTTAGCACATGCCACGAGCAGGTCAGGGCAACCAACTCTGGCACAAAGCAAAAGCTTCGGTAATGATGCACCTGCATCATAATCCCCTCTTCTGCACTACATAGTTACGTCGACCAGCACCCCAACTAATTGGGCCGTAACACTTAGCATAATCCTTCCCTCTTAAGGTCTTATCTTAAGACTAAGTAAAAGGAGACAGCCGTGACCGCTTTCATACATTTCATTATAATGCCTAAGTGGTGGAGAGCTGTCTGAGGTTAGATAGATCGCTAGGAATATAGCTGTCTTTTAGCCGGCTGTCTGCCTTTAACCTTACCCTCTTTTTACTTTAGCGTATCTATCTAATGGCTAACTGTCTCCTGTTTATAGATGAGATAGCTATTTTTATAAAAACATGGGTCTTTTAGACCTCTTTATTTTTATAGTTATGACGGTGACTTATTTTATTGTAAGGCCGTCTTATCTATCTATAATGTTCCACCTTTTTTACTATTCTATCTATTTCCATTTTTTAGGCTTGTATTTTTTAGTTTTAGCTTTCTATATATAATTATTATAACCTCACAAGTAATACCTAATATAACTCTACTATATAGAAAGAATATAGGCCATATAATACTTAAGGACTAAGGTAACATGGAATGATTTTGATAGAATAGATTAATAGGTAGGCTTAGGTTTCTTCGAGAAGAGCATAAGAGCCTAAAGAATATAAGAGAATATATCTCTTATATAAATATACATCCTAAAGAAGTAAAAATATAGGGTAATAGGGGTAAAGTTATAGAAGATAGAAGGATATAAGGGGTATATAGTTAAAGTGTTCATAATAGTTAGATATTACGACCCAATAGTAAGAACCGACACAGCCCACCTAACAAGTAAGGGACAGGCCGTATAAGAATTGAGGACAAGGGACGGTAATATAGGATAACTACTCTAGAATAAAAAAACTAAGGAAGGACGCAGATTATATAGTAATAAAAACGACCGATATATATTAAGCGGTCTAATAGAAAAAACTAATCATATTAAGATAGTCTATTAATAAAGACTAATATGTAGAGATTAGCCTTAATAATAAAATCATAAGATATAAGGATACTTCTTTATTTAAGACTATTATATAAAATGAGACTATCTTAGAAATAATAAAGATAATTCAGAAGATAATATTATGAAAATCCTTGACAAAGTTGAAAATTCTAAAGAATAAGTTTAAAAGCTTTATAAAACCTTTAAGAGAGAATAGATTAAAAATATAAATTTATAAATCTTACATAGAAAGAGTTTACTAAAAAGTATACTCCTAACTTTCATAATATTACTTTTCAACTGAAATAAAAGATAAAGTCTTACTATTTCAGCTTTCTTAAGGTCTTAATAATGATATAAAAGATAGGCTTAATTAAGGTAATTAATTAGATAGATTCTATAAGTTTATAGATAATACTGTTAAAATTAATAATCAACTATATAAATAAAGGCTAGCATAGAAAAATAATAAACGCAGTCTAATAGAGTTAGTACTAACATTGATATAAAGAATGGAGCTAAATGATAATAATATACAAATTATAATAAGGTTATTTCTAGATAATATATTGATCCTATAGATATTAATATAAGCTCCAAATATGACATGAAATTTTATAATATAAAAGATATTAAATATTATAACTCTAAGAAAACACTAGTCTTAAGGCGGTAAGCAACCTAAATAACTTTAGAATAAACCTTTACTGAAAAGGTAATAAAGCTAAAACTGTTTTGAGAGGCACACTATATAAATAGTTATTTTACCTCTTAAGATATCAAGGAATAAGTAAACTACTACCTTAGGGAGTCTTTAGTAAAGCCGTTATAGTTCTTCAGCAACAGATATAGGAAACAGTAAATATATAAAATTATAATATTATTACTAAGCTTATTAAGGTTTTACCCAGCTAATGATTTAACCTGAGAATAGGTATAACCATAAGAAAAAGGCATTAATATAGAAATATCTATACTGAGAAATAAATACCTAAAGACTTATATAAATACTATTAATATTAAAAGAAAACCTACAAATATACCTATATAGTAAGCAAGCCAATATAGTAAGCGAATCATTTTTTTTACTTTCTACCTCTTTAGCCTTTACACTAGTATTCCTTTATATATAAATATATAATCCTTATTAGTTAAGAGCCATATTATGCTTACACTCTAAACTATTAAATAAAACCTAAGAATATCTATATAAAAAGCATTCTCTACCTTTAGGGTCTCTTGAATAACACTTTAACACTAATGTATTAAATATATTATATAAGATAAGATGTATCTAAAATTAAAAACAATGATAGAAATAGAGAAAAAGATAATTCTTAAGAAGGTTATTGACCTATTGAATTAAAGGGTTCGTCTACAATAAAAAGATATATAATATGTAGCTAACTAACTTCTAAATACATATAATATAATATATATTAGACCTATATAGGTAGAGAACTTTATACAATAATAACCCTAATTAAAAATATAATTTTAATATCAAATTGACTGTTAGAAGGCCTTAGCTAAAAGTCCTATGATTATATAAGGCTGGTTTATACTTATATAAAACATAATTATAAAGTATAAGATATAGGATTATAATATCTATGATTTTAATAAGACTAGGTTTTTAATAGGAATATTGTTCTATATAAAGGTTATTATAACCTCTAATTATAAAGGAAGGCCTTATATAAAACAGCCTAATAATTAAGAACAGGTTTCTATTATGTAGAGTATATATATAGATAGTTAGGTAATACCTCTATATATTATTATAAAGGGTAAATATTACTTTTCTTTTTAGTATTAAAACAGTTGATTTCTACCTAACTAGTATATCTATCTAAATAGAAATAGATAGATAATAACTACGATTAGCCTAGATTAGTTAAATTATTTAATTTAATATATAAAGTCTTATATAAAAGGTACTTATTAACTTTTAATCCTTAATAGCTATAATAGATATAAATTAACTAGATTTAACGTTTTCTATAAAGAATAGAATATTATTACTTTATACATCTCTGTCTACTTTTTATATATATTTTAGCCTCTTACTATAGGTGATTTTAGCCTATCAAAGTATTTATATAGTAAAAAAATTAAAAAGATAATATAGATATAGATTTTATATATTATAAAAAATAACGTTTTTTCTCCCTTTGAAGTAATATTCTTTACTTTAATAAAAAATATATATAAGCTAGCTTTAGATAGGCTAGTCTTATACCTTTTAACTTTAAAATTATTACATCTTACTTAGACTTTAAGCTAAAGATACTAATATCTTTTAGCTTACCCTTAAATAATAATAGCTCTTAAGACCTAAAGATATTAACTATAGTAATTAAGGGTATATAAAGCTTTAGTTTTTTTCAAAAAAGAGATCTAGTAATATTAAGATAGCTCTCTAATAGTAATATATAAGCTTGTTAACTTCTAAGCTAAAGGTATTAGTAAGTTAATATATAGGCTTACTCTTCTTAAGGCTAAGAACCTTAGACTTTATATAGGGCAAGATATATTAAGTAAGTACTAAAAGGCTTAAAAGACCTAACTATATCTTAAAATGTTGCTAAATATAGCTAAAGTAGAGGCGCTATAAGGAGAAAAGAAAGATACTAAAGCTAAAGATCAACAACGTCCTAAAAAGAGACTTGTATAAAGGGTAATAAATTATATATATAATAGTATAGTAATTATTGAAAGACCAAATATGATAAATTACCTATCAGGTAGTTTAGAATAGTAATAGAAAAATAGCGATAAGTAGTTTTAATTAATTTTTTATATTATAGCTTAATTAACTTATAGGAAAGGTAGAAGGATAAGAAAAGTGGCTAGTTTACTATAGTGGCTTGTTTACTATATATGTATATTATATATAATTACTAGAATATTTATAATAAGAAGATAAAGCCTTTTATAATAGTAAACACTATAAGTATACATATCTATATAACGTTTTTACCTAATAGAATTAAATACGGATTATAGAGTTAATCAATATATAAAGTATTGTTAAACAATATAATACTTATTTACTATAACCACAACCTAAAGGGTAATCTAGAAACACCTATAAGAAAGAATTAAGATATAACGAAATCTATTTAAGTAACTAAAGCTTAAGAAGATACTCTAAAGGGGACATAAAAAGGAAATCGTAAATATATAAAAAGTTATACCGATTAAGGTATTTACTATCCTTTATAATTAAAGTTAAAGTACTATATTCTATACTAATAAAATAATCAACTAAACACTAGGGGAAGATAACAAATATATTATATAAAACCTTAAGAAAATACTTTACGATACATTATATTAGGTAAAAGATACACAGAATAAAGTCCTTAATATTAAATATGGACTTTTCTATAACTTTATGAAGGTTTATAAAATATATTAATTACTAGAGAAACTAAACAGATATACTGAAGCTTTTAAAGCTTACTTAAGAAGTTTAATCAGAAATACAAGAGTTAATAATATCTATCAAAGTAGTAGCTATACTTAGAAGAATCATAAACCTCCCTAAACCCAGACTTTATATAAAGAAATAGTTTAACTTAAGGAAAGAGAATAACTTATATACAAAAGAATCTCTCAATGAATTTATCCTATAGAATAAGATAAAATAATAAATAGTAAAAGAATTGATACAGTTAAGGAACATTATACCTTTATATAAATAAAATCAAGACTTATTTCAAGATATCTAAACATAGGTAAAAAACCTTCCTTATTGTTAACCTACAGAATTAGTTTATATACTTCTAATGGACCTGAAATTATAAACAATCTACTAACTAGAAAAGATAAGAAATATTGGTTTAAGAGTATCTAAAGAAATACTAATAAATGAAAGCTTAATATCTATAAGATTAAGTACCTAATATACAGCTTTATATATATACTTAAACTCTTAAGAATACTAGGATTTAGAGATAATAAATACCTAGATTTTAACTATTTTATATATTATAACAGATTGTGTACTGAATATATCTATAATAGTTATAATATATATATATAAGAGAAAGAAAATATTATTATCTATTTATAATAAAGAAATATATATCTAATTCCTAAGCTATATATAGACTAAGAGCTATAGATATAGGAAATTAAGTAGTACTATAATAATTGGTTAAGTTTTTAATTAAGCCTTAAGAAACTAATAGGTTATAACTATAATATTACTAAATATTATTCTAACTATATATATAATAGCTTTACTATATATTATAAAAGAAAAATATATATAGTAGAGTAAACTATATAAAAGACTAATCTTTTTAAGGATAATATTATATATATATACCTATATAGTAAGTCATCTACAGGGATAAGCTGTCTATTTCCTTATAATAGAATTGGCTAGAGGCACTTAACCAGGTAGAGCTTAATAGTAGGTATGAGTGTATTATAAGACTAAAGCTTATAGAGGTATTAACTAAAGGCCTCTACATCTAGCAAAGCTCTATAAGTAGGGTGGGTTACTAGAGGCTTGACGACTTACCGTTAAGGTCTACGTCTTCTATTAGGAATACCACTATAATTACCCCCTCTCCTATAAAACTTTCTCTCTAAAGTTATTATATAATATCTTTTAATAATAATAATAAGATATTGTTTTTTAGATCTAAAATAGCCTTATAGCCTCTTTATTTAACGTATTTCTTTCATTTTAGTATAACAGCCTTATTTTGTTTTAGCTATATACTTTGTATATTTCTTTTAGTTTATCTAATAATATATTAGTAAATAGTTATTAGGTTATAAGGTAAACTATTAGATAGATAAATAGGTATGTAGAAATAAATATATTAGTCTATTATTTAGCTTATATTCTTTAGTCTATTAATGACCCGAAAAAAAGGTTTTCTTACTGTTAGCTATTTAGCTTTTTTTTCCTTTTATTTTCTCTATATATAACGACTTTTCTATAATTAGTTACCGTTATAACTTTTCTTTACAATTTTTCTTATCTACTATATCTTGTTTTTTTAATATTGAATCTTTTTTTAGCTTAATTCTCTATTTAATTGATCTTTATTAAATAATTACTATAAGATCTATTATCTCTTATATATAGATAGTCTTTAACTATAAGTATAACCCTTATATTACCTTTAACAGCCTTAAGAGAGATACTCCCTATATCTATTATTAAACCCTTAAAGCTAATAGTAAGCTTAGATCTAATAACTATAGCTGTATCCTTTTAGCCTTTTCTTATTACATTTATATCTAGAAGTAGATTAATAACTATATTATTAACCTATTAATAGGTAGTTATAAAGCTTACGTAGAATTGATAACTCTTTAAAAGCCTTTCTTTATATCTAAGTATTTTACCTTAATAACTTAGCTTTTAGTATATCTAGTAAGCTTTCTATAACTTTTCTATAGTATATAGCTCTATAGTCTAATCTTTTTAACCTTAAGAATAATGATATAATTTAGTTCTACTTAAATACTTTCTAGCTAGCCTATTTATATAATAACAGCTATAACATTACCCTATAATTAATAATTAGTAGTCCTAAAGACTATAGAATAAAACTAAATAGAATAATAAGATTGAGTATTTTGATAGTTTTCTTAAGTTTAAAAAGCTTTATCAACTTATCGATAAATATTTAGTAAATAATATATCTATCTATATTATCTCTATTTATATTATTACCTTTATTAGCTATAGTTATAGCTCTATACGTCGTTTTAAGCGTTATACCTTAAAGACTATCTATATCCCTAATAGTAAAAATAAAAATACTTTTAAGTCTAAGCCTATATTTCTCTCTAAGTATATTTAAAAGTATAAGTTTTATTATCTTAATAGTAACGCTTTATTAAGCTATTCTATATATAGTATATTATACCGATTTAATATCTAGACTTTAGTAGACACCTATAACGCTATAGCCCTTAAAGCCTTTAGTTATAATATTACTTCTATATAGATAACTGCTATCAAAATACTTAATAAAGCGTTTACTATTATTAAGAATAAGGCTAAAGATTAAATTAAACCTTTAATAAGGCTGTTTTTATAATTAGTCTAGGTTTTATTATTATCCCCTTTATAGATACAGTTATTATTAGCCTTTTTAACATTATTAATAATAATTTAGTAAATCCTAATAATTGAACTATTATTACTATTAATACTCTACTCTATATTACTATTAATATCTAGATCAACCTTAATACTTTTTTTAAAGGTCTTTACTAATAATTATAGAAATAACTATTACTAAAAACACTATTATATTAGTAACCTATCGCTTTTTTGATAAATAGGCTTAGTCTATATAATAGTATTTGTAATAGAAGATATAGATCTTAACGACTGGTTGCTAAGCTTCCAGTGATCTACTCTACTTATAGAGCTTTACTAGATATAGAGGCCTACTGGTTAATACCTTTATAAGCTTTAGTCTTATAATATAACAATATCTATTATCAAGCTCTATCCAGTTATATACCTCTAGCTAATTTTATTATAATCCTATAGCTTTTATCTTTTTTAAGTAATTAATATAGGTAAAATATATCAGAATATTACTAGATATATTAAATATATACTAATATTATACCGATAGATTATTAACATAGACAAGCTATAACTATCTATAATTAAATACTTAATATAGTTAATTAAAGATAAAGATTAACCTTTAACTTAAGGAGGGTTTATATAAAAACATAACAAGAAAAAGATATATAGAAGGTTATAATTAAGGGACCCTAGTATACTAGACGTTCTAAATAATAACAGTAAAGCAAATATGGCTTTTATTATAAAAAGGTTATAAAATAGATAAAATATAAATATATATTAAAATAATAATATAGCAGTTAAGATAAAAGATCTTAAACCTTAAATAAGTAATAATATTATATTTCTAAAAGACAATAAAGACTAAAGTTAAGAAATACTATAAGGATCAAAGGTATTATAAGTATCTTTTATAAAAGTCAATTAACTAACCGATATAACGTCTTAGTTAAAAGAAATTTAAGAAACCTTTATTTTATAACTATAGACCTATTAGGGAAAGATCCATAGGTATCTAGATAATAGGTTAGATTATTATTTTAGAAATTATAAATAGACTTTGGGTAGAAAAACTAAGAAATGAAACTGTATACAAGATGTGGCGTGCCATTAATGTTATTAATTGACACAAGATCATTACCTATATATAGAATCTAAGTGAAAATACTACAGAGTAGTATACTAAATAGGCCGTCGTAAGGGTATCTATAACTTTATAGATATAGTAGTATAACTATAAAAAGAGGCTTATTAAACCTTTGGAGTAGAGTAACTTTTTAGTATTTATTTACTAATAATATATTAACCTAAAGACTTAAGAGTAAGAATACCAATATAAGCTGTAAAGAAAAATAGATAGATAATAAATAGACCTTATCATAGTGCCTTATTAAATAGTTAGTAATCTATTATAACCTTAACACTAAAGATATAGAGAAGTCTAAGGTAAAGGCCTATTAGTACTTTTTAGGCTACTTATTATATTATAAAATAAAATATTTAAGTAAGAAAGATACATTCTATAGGTAAAAGATATAGCCTAAAAGATAGACTACCTATAGTCCTTAAGAGACTAAAGAATTAATAAAAGGTTATAGAAAGACTTTAAAAAGCGTTTTATATTTATAAGTAAATAGCTATGAAGGCTAATACTATATTAAAGAGATAAGTATAAAGAAACCTTATAGGATATAAGGCTATTTAATTTGCTATATAGATATTTAGAAAGTAACTAATATAGTAGCTAACTATTAAAGGGTTAATTAGACTTTACAAAGTACTTTAAGTAAGAATAATAGGGAGTTAATTAGAATACTTATAGAGTAAAATAGAGAGAATAAAGGTGGATAGAAAAGGTAAGGATTATATTACCCATAATAATCTAGAAACTATCTTATAAGGAGGAGATCTCTAGTATATATGATATAGTTATAAAGGGTCTAAGTTTTATTAGGGTTATGAATGCGTATCTAAGAGTATCTGAGAGTATTTAAGCGTTAACTAAGCGCCGGTATATACCTGTAGATATAAGCGTTGGTATTAATCTCTAGGTCTATACTTTTGTATTAGCTTATTAATTAATTATAGATATACTTATAGATATAAAATATATACTATTTACATTCATTTAAGTACAGGAATTTAGTGGTAATACTTTTTTCATTGTTTGACGTTTTATTATAACGTTCACTAGAGAATTTATATTATAAGAAATAGAGATCTTAGTTCTTTAATCTTTAGTAAAATAAAGATATTAGTTCTTTGATTCTTAGTTTTCTTATTAAGTTATATATAGTTATATTATAACTTAAAAGTAAAAGTCTTCTACATAGAGAAAAGAAAATTATATATATAAAAGAATATTTATAAGGGGAAACCTAGTATTTAAGCTGTAATACTTTCTTTTTAGATAGTATTTCTTTATTATCTATAGTTTCTTTAGATAAAAACCCCTCATTATTTAGATTTATAGTCTCTATAAAGTATTTAAATACTTGTTTATTAATAGACTTAGTAAATATATCCACTATACTATTCCTAATATTTATATAATCTAAAAAGACTTTATCTTTATTGATAGCTTGTCTAGAAAAATAATATCTAATATTAATATACTTAGATTTTTTATATAACTCTAGGTTTTCTCTTATACTTTAAGCTGTCTTGTTATCTACTAAAATAATAGGCTCATTAAAAGGTAAATCTATACCTAGATTTATATATATATATATATAAAGGAGTTATAAAGATATATAGATTTCTTTATAGCTTTATATAGAGCTATATATTTAGCTTTTCAAATTAATAATGTAACTATTTTTTGTTGTATATTATTCTAATTATTATAATATAGTAACTAAAAGTATTAATACACCTAATAGTAGATATTCTGTTATCTAGGTCTTTAGCCTAACTTAAGTCTAAAAATACACCTAACTAAGAGTCTATACTATAGTTAAATATAAGGCCTAGATTAAGGTATTTATTAAGATATCCCTATATTCTATTTAAAGTATTAAAACATTCCTTAGAGGGGTTACTTATATAGCGAGAATATATATTAACTGGATATATTATATCTAGTCTAGTTTTTAAACCAGTAAATAGTAGAGATCCTACTTCTTATTAATATATATTTATATCTTTTTTTCTTATTTACCTTATGTTTTTCTTTAGTTTTATACTAAGGTGTATAGGTGTATTATAAGGATATATATCCTCTCAATTATACTTTCCTACTTTCTTATATATATATTTTGTTTAGTGTATATATATGGTCTTATTATTATTATCTATATTTTATTCCCTAAAAATGTATATAGAATTCCTAAGTCTTATATCTATAATTCTTTATTTATAGCGTTATAGAAATAATCTATATCTTTATTATTAGATATTACTATTATTATGTTATCTATATAATAACCTGTTATAGCCCTTATATTACTATTATTAGCTGTGAAAATCCCTTTATTATAAGGTAATACTTTAAATCCTATTTTACTCATAATAGATCTTGAGTATTTATACTAAACTCTAAGGCTTAACTTAAATCTATATATAGCCTTATTTAGCCTATAGTATAGTTTTTTAATTATGGGACTATCTATATATTTTAAGGTATTTATTTTATTATTATATTAAAAATAGTATATAATTATATCTATATATCTTTATCTATATAAATATAGTAAAAAGTATTAGATATATTATACTACCTAAATGTCTAGCTTAGGTTTATTTCTGTCATAAATATAGCTTTATAACATTCTGGTTTATTAGTAGTACTAAAGGTCTCTAGGTAATCTATACCTATATATTAGTTAAAGCCTTATACTACCCATCTTGCCTTATATTTTATAGACTTATTATTGATATCAGTTTTTAACTTATATATCTATCTTTCTCCTAAGGGTTTTATTCCATTGAATAAAGGAAGTTTAGTCTAAGTATTTATATTATATAAATTATCAACCTCTATAACTATTATTTAGGTCTAATTAGCTCTCAATATAGAGGTTATAGCCTTTTAATAGGTTATAAGGTCTTATATTATATTTTTAGATAAGGTATATAAAGCTTTATTCAACCTATATACTTTAATATTATAGTTATTTATAATAGAAAGTATTTGTTTGATTATAGGGTAGTCTTTTATAGTATATAAAGCGTTTTCCTGTTCTGCTATCTAGTTATAGTCTTAAAGCCTTTTCTAATCTAGCTTAGGAATTTCTATTATTATCTTAGGTTTTATATTATTATCTTACATTGTATATTACTATGATTATTATTAGTACTGTTATTATTATTATCATTATTATTATTATTTTAATTAACTATAGAAGGTAATATAAACTAATTTCTAAAAACTACTATATCTTTACTCTAAAAGCTCGTTGCTCTTTAAAAGTTATATACTTTATATATATTACTTCTAGAGTTAAATACTATTACGTTAGTAGCCTTATTATCTAGCTTTTTTATTTTAGGATTTTTATTCTTATAGTAATATATAGATCTAAATATAGTTATATTATCTAAGTTAGGTTTATTATTATTAGCTGTCTTAAGGGGTATTTTATACTTTAGACCCTTATAAAGAATAATATTATATAAGTCTACTACATTGAAAAGAGTTTTACCCTATAGGTATGAAGGTAAGTTAGCTTATAGTAATATAGCTCTTATTTTATTAGTTATAGTCTATATTACTCTTTCTATTATAGTATTAGGCTTATAAGTATAAGGGACCTTTATATTATAGTTTATATCTCTTATTATATAAGTGTAATCTATAAGATTATTATTAAATTCTAGACCTCTGTCTATATTAAAGGTTTTTATATTATTATTATCTATATTATTTCTATTTATATATTTTAAAAAAGTAGTATTAACTTCTCCTGTTTTGTTAGTTCTAAGTAACTTTATAGATATTAGTCTAGATTGTATTTCTAAGAAAATAATAAAATATCTATACTTATTATAAGTAGTAGAAGGTATAGGTCTATAGAGATTAAAAGAGACTTTTTCTATACATTTATATTCCTTATTATACTTATTAGAAATTACCTTAACTTTAATTGTAAAATTTACTTTTATATAGATATTATATATATAGTCTTTTTTGCTATATTGTCAGTTATATTAGTATTATCCCCGAGTTTTATTTCGACCTTTCTATCAATATATATAAGTCTATTATACTCTTTCTCAAAGTTATTATCCTCTTTATTATTAACCTTTCTTAAATTTATATATATATATATATATTTTAGATTATAGTACTTATATATTTACTATTATCATCAAGTTTCTTTTTATTCAATACTTTCGTATTTTGGCAATATAGGCTATCTTTTATTTCCCTTTCATAAGGGGTCTCTTTATTATCTATATTGATAATAGATACTTATTTATTATAGAAAAGACAGGCTATTTTTAACTTTCTTAATCTATTTTAACTTTGAATATTAATATCTAATTTAGGTATATACTAGTAATTCTTTAATAAATATATTATTTTTTAAAGGGAAGGTTATAGTAATATCTTTTTATAAGGTAATTCTTTACTTTTTAGTATCTTTTTAGTTTAGAAGCTTATTTATAAAAGAAGTTTTTATAGAAAGAGATTTATTACTTATTTTGTTCAAAATAATAGTAGTATCTAGGTAAAGTATAGTATATTTACTATTTCTAGTTATACATATAGGTCTTATATTATTACCTATATTATTATTATTAACTATAATACTTATAGAGGTTTAAGGTAGACTTATATGTTTAAAATCTGAGTCTATTAGTTCTTTCTTTTCTTCTACTATATCTTTTATAGGTATATCCTTAGCTATAGTTATATTTATATTTTCTAAATTAGAATCTGTTCCTTCTATAATAGCCTTTTCCGCTTTTAGAGCCTTTTATAACTTATAAAGCTTTTGCTTCTATATATTTATCTATCTTTTATCTTTTTTATCTATATTATTTCTCTAATACTTTAAAGCCTTATTTAGATATAGAAAATTATTACCTTTACCTTATAGCTTTTTGACTTATAATATATATAGTATATTTCTTTAGTTTTTTCCTAAGGCTATTTAGAACCTTTTTTAAAACTTAAAGTATATAGTACTATAAAAAAGCCTTTCCCTTTAGCTTTATTAATAAGATTTATAAAAAGAGACTCTATAATATAAAAGCTAGTGTTTTTTTTAAAAGCCTGTATTATATTTGTTATAAAACCCTCATAACTACTATTCAGACTATTTAATACTTAAGCTATAAACCTCTTTTTAGTAAAGCTATAACTTTAGAAGATAGGCCATCTATTGGTCCTTTTATCTTATTAAGGTAATTTTTTATAAGATTAAAAGATTTTAGAGACGTATTAAAAAACTCTTTATAGGTAAAATATTTATTAATAAATCTAATAGGTTTATATAGATATTCTAGTTTTTTTTAAGCTTTAAACCCGATATTTAGGCCTTTTTTACCTATAAAGAGGAATCCTTATAAAATAGCGTTATAAAAGCTAGTACTTTATTATTACTTTTCTATTAAAAAGGTAGACTTAAAACTATTGTAAGGCTAAAGTTTATGTCTTTACCTATAAGTAAAGGTTTAAATCCAGTTACCTAAACTAAGTAGTTTAAACTATTTAAAAGGCAGGGTGTACAAATGGATTTATCTATAGTATATATAATATGAAATCGGTTTATAATTCGGTTAAAAGAAAGAGATATCAGGGTTTATTAGATATAGAGTAGATATTTCAGGTATTTAATAGTATAGATAGATTTATTTTAAGAAATAGATATTTATAATAGGTTTATTTATAATTATCGTCTTATATTACGTTAGGTTATTAATAATTAGATACTTATAGGTTAAATCTACTAAAGGCTTTTATTAGCTAAACGGCAGACTAGTTAGTCTAGTAGTCTAGCTAACTACTATTTTAACTTAATTAATTAACTACTAATTTAGAGGTATTAGGTTTAATTCTAGCTAAAGGTAAAAGAAAAATCTATTATGAGTTAGATTCCAAATAACCTAATAAAAATAGTATTATAGTATTAAATATATAAAGGATTAGTTAAATAGTCAAGAGCTATAGTAACTTAAAATAAAGCACCGGTGGGATAACTTGCCTAGTAAGTTAAGTCTTTCATTCTATTAAATATAGGTTGCTAGGTATAAGGTATAGTTATCTTAGAGTTATATCTTTATAAAATTCCTAATTAATATAGTTTATCTTCTAGCTGGTTAGGTTTTTATAAAATATAGCTGAGATATTTCTAAAAGAAATATTCTAAGTATAAAAGACTGAGTAAAAATAAAGGTATAAGGTATAAAGAGTAAGGTATGAAGTATAGAATATAAGACTTGAAGTATTCTTCTCTATTAAGCTAGGCTCATAACTTGTAAAAATAATAAGGAGTTACTTCGAATAGTTATAAAGTAAAATAAAGAGAATAAAGGTAGATAGAGATGGTAAGGGTTATGTTGACTATAATAATCTAGAAGCTATCTTATAAAAAGGAAATCTCTAATATATATAATATAGTTATAAAGGGTCTAGAAGTTATTAGGGTTATTACAGTGTATCTAACAGTTTCTAAGCGTTAGCTAAGCGTCGGTATATACCTATAGGTATAACCGTTAGTATTAGTTTCTAAGTTTATACTTGTTTATTAGCTTATTAATTATTTATAGATATACTTATAGATATGAAATATATTGTTGGCATAGCAATCTTATATAACTATACAGTAAGCCCTTGAGTTAAGGATAAAGGACAAAAGTTATTAGATTAGATACTTAGACCTTAGGTATAAACCAGTGTACGACTCAGGCTAAACTAACTTAAGCCTCATGGCTGAGTATATAACTGTTACATAACAGCTATCTTATAGTTAGAAGAGACAGTTATAGATAATCTATCTTTAGTTCACCCTATATTGATTTACCCCTTTATATATAAAGGATCCTTATAGATAGGAGAAAGTCTGTTTAATACTATTTAATAGTTATTTTCGTAATTATATATAATTACTTTATATAATTATAGATTAATAAGAGTAAAAAGATTAGGACTTAAGAATCTGGGAGGATCACCTTATATTAAAAGCCCTAATCTTACTGTTATTGCCTGGTACGTTAAAACCAAACAGTAAGGGTAGAGAAGACTAGATAGTATTATATTATATAAGAAAGCGCTCTATGTCTGCTCTAGTGAGTTGAAACTAGGTAGAAAACTTATCATACGCTTTACAAGTAGATAGTATACACTATGGTATAATGTATATCAACCTAACGCTATATAAGATAAAACGGCTATTAACTAACTATAGCTTTGGTATAAGGACTAAAAGCCTTCCAACTAAAAGAGGAAATCTAGTAGTATAAAAATAATAAGGATAAGTATTAGATTACGTACAAAGATATAAGTGAGAGAAGTGGTTTCCCTTTAAGTATCTAGAAGAAATTAATAAACCTAAAATTCTAGATAGAAACACTAGATATTGTAGGTGCTCCATTACATAAAGAGCTTACTACATATATTAGGTATATAATAATAAATATAATTATTATTTAACTACTCAAAGAAATCTTTATTATTTAACTGTATAAAGACTTCAAGGACTAGTCACTGTTCTATAAGGTAAGGGAAGATTATCCTTTCAACAAATTGTAAATTTTATTAGAGGGATTAATAAGAAAGATCGAGAGGATACTACTATAACTACCTTATGTTATATAATTAATAAATTAATAACTATTGTTAGGAAGCCTAAAGTTACCACTTAATAGAGTATACCTAAGCCTCTGAAGAATTAATTAAACTCTAAGATATACCACTAGCTTAAGGGACTAGAGGGTCTATATATAAATAATACTACCTAGGGTAAGATTGATATAGGAAGTAGAGGGCTTCCTAAGATTATAGTATATTAGCCCCATAGAAGGATATCTATAACCATCCGTTAAGAAGAATAGTATAGAATAGACCTTATAACCCTTATATAATCTCTATTTTTTAGAAAGGATAGAGAAAAAATAGAAACTATATATGTAAGCTATACGATATCCTATATAATGAGGCTAAAGTTTTTATCAGTTTCTATTAATATCTCTAGGTTATAAAAGACTAATACTATACTATATTTCTAGATATCTCAACCGATTATAGAGAAGAGTTTTACCTATACTATATTAGCCCTATATAAAGATAGAATAAAATATATAATATACTAAATATATATTTTCATATTAGTATTAACTATAGTCTATATTAGACTAATTAGACTATACTGTCTTTTATATAAATCAAGAGGGAGAACCTAGACAGGACCCCTACAAAAGTGTTAACAGCACTTCTAGACAAGTTGCCTCTTATATAATAAGTATTTAGTTTAGGATTCTAAGGAGAGATTATACTTTATATATAGGTCACCTAGGCCTACTACAGTATACTAGAACTTAAGACAGCCTTAAGCAATCTTATAGTATATTATATATATAAAGAGTTCTTCTTTAACCTTAGGGATTCCTTATAGACAGCCCTAGACAGAAGGACTACTTTATAAAATATACACTTTATAGATAGAAGATATATATCTAACTATAAAAAACGTTAGTAATAACGCTTATATAAGAAAGGACCATTATATTAACTATTTTCTAAGACTAGAGGTTTTTAGAATAATAGGCCTAGACTATATTATATAAGTTTATCTAAGAAATACTTTATATGTTAAAGATAGGGATATTAGTTAACTAACTATTTAGATAAAGAATAGAATTATATAAAAAACTAATATCTCTAAATATATAACATATTTAACTAGGAATTATATAAGGATTTCTTGCTATACACCTTAAAGGTAAAGAGAAAAAACCCTATTAAGGATAAAAAAGATAAGTTATATAATAAACATAAGCACTAGAAAGATTAGGATATCTCTTCATACCTTCGGTTAATGTTATTCCTTTATTATATAACTAGACAAGATATCTTCTTAAAACAGGCACTAAAAAAGAAAGATATATGCATATTATATAACCTCATAGCACTATATACTAAAGAGAATTATAGGATATAGAAGTAGCTAAGTTCCTATCTATTAGAAAGCTATAAGTTATAGTATACTTATCAGAGAACCTATATATAAAGGGAATATAGAAACCAGGATCTATAAATATACGATCTAGAGGAAATAAGTCTATTATATCTTTAGAAATAATAGAGATAGATAACTAAATTAGATAAGTTACCTACTATATTCTAGACGCCCTAAAGCTATTTCCTTTCTTATTATATAAATTAGATGAATTAAGAGCCTATTTTAATAATATATAATATACTATTATTATAAAGGATAGGAAATAGATATCTATTATATAAAGACAAGGATATCTATTCTTCAACTTAAATTATATAGAGGCTAGAATATTCTTTACTAAACCTTAGTTAAGACGACTTTTCAGGAGGTTTTGGTATCCTTATATAGATCGCCTATAATACCTCCTAAAGAAGGCTGGATATAAGGATATTAATTTTAAAATTCTAGAAAGAATCTAGAAGTCTTATTATTATTAATAATTATATAACTAGGCCTTAAGAAGATTTAAGTTCTTACTTAAAGTTAAGAATTACTTTAACTATAAGATTGTTATAGATATTATATAACTAAGGGATAGAAATACCCTTTATATTATTAATATAGAGATAAGATTCTAAAAAGCAATATTGCTTGAGTTACTATCTATATAAGACACCTAGAATACACTCCTGAAATACTGAATCAATATATATATAAATTCTTTAGGCTATATTATATATAACCTAGGTATAAAGTTTACCTTAGAAGAATTTAAAAATAATACCAAGATTATAGGTATATCGTATAAAGAAATACCAGTTAAAGCCTATTATGCTATAGGTAAGGTTAAAAGGGTATATATACCCTTAAGACGTATATATAAAATACTCTATAAGGAATTAGGCTATAATATAGATAAGGAAGTCATCCTTTAGATAGTAATTAAAGCCTTCAATAATACTGTTGGACCGTACGGTAGAATAGTAACCCTTCTTATTTTTAGGATATATCTAAGGATTAACCAGGATTTACCTTTATTATATAATATCACCTAATAAGCTAAGGCTATATAAAAGGCAATAAAGATACTTTAAGGTATTAGGGCTAAGGTGGAGATTAATTATATAATTAATATATAGAATAGCCTTAACCTTTACTAAACCTTATTACTCTCTATATAGAGTAAATTCCTTATATAGAGAGAAAATAAGAGATAGACTAGACTATATAAAATCCAGAGTATAAAGGGATGCACTATAATAGTTAATATAGTTAATAGCTTATCTAGTTTTATATAATATATATTAAGGCGTATTTTAGGGAAGAAATACTACTAAAAGACCTTGAGGACGTTATATAACTAACTCCTTAATAGCAATTAAGAACAAAGGAAAGACCTAAGAAGAGATAAAGAAAGGCCGTATAATGATTACTAAAAGTCTTTTTATTCTAGAAAGAAAAAGGTTACTATAAGCTAGCCCTAAAGTAAAGACGTAACAACGTTATTACTACCCCTAAAGTGATATATAAAGAATCTAATAATATTAAGATTAACTCCCTTATTAATAAAGGAGTATTCTCCTTTATGTATTATAAACTAGTAATATATAACAACATATAGATCTATAAAATAAGGATAGTAAGGGAAGTTAAGAACCTACTTATTAAGCTATATAAGAAGTCTAGACTTATTATCTAAGGCTATAGGGATTAAGAGAAAGAGACACTTCTTATATAAGCTCCCACTATCTAGAGGATAAGCTAGACACTCCTTTTTACCCTTAGACCTACCCTTATATAATTATTTAGATATTAAGGAGAGCTTAAAGATATTATATAAGTATACACCTAATCTAATAGCACCTTAACTAGGACCCTTATTATATAACTCCTAAAGGAACTAAAGGATAGATATCCTTTAGATATACTCCTATATATTACTAAGCTATTATATAGACTAGTAGAGTTAGGCCTTTATTAGTATAAAACCTGCTCTAAATATTATAAGGAGGACTTAGGTATGATAGAGTTAATATATAACCTTTACCTCCTCTATATAGCTAAGGATATAGAGACCTTTGGTATTATAGTAATATAGATAGATAACACCCTAAGCTTCTATATAAAGGTATTTTTTAAGAAAAAGAAAGAAGCACTATAGGTAAAAGGACTTTATATAAGGCTTAAGATAGTACTTACTATTTATTAAGAGATTAATTTTAATAGTGGAAGGATTTACTTTTATAGAGATAACAATATTATATTTACCTTAAAAGGTTAAGCTGTTAACCTTTAGTAAGTGAATCTTAAGGTAGAGGATATATAGCAATAATATATATCCTAGAGAGCAAGAGGTGCTTATCTTGCCTCTATTTATTAACTAGAAGTATTATATAACCTAGCTATTACTGCTTAAGGTAAGGCCCTAGATAAGGAAGATATTTAGGCCTTAAATATATAGTTAAAATAGTAGATAGATAACCACTAAAGGGGACTTATCTATATCCTATTTAACACTATATATATAAAGATATATATCTTTACTAATCGGTCCTTTATAAACAATATAGATCTATCCTTACAGCTTAGATATATAATTATACTTATAGAAGAAACTACTTATATAAATAAGGACTTTAAGATTAAAGGTAATACACTCCACTAGAGCTTGACTAAGTATAAGAGGGTTATATAAAGCGTCTTAGTAAGTAAGTTATATAGCATGACTATTAGCTTTAATAGTAGGATTACCTTAAGTATAACACTCAACTAGATACTTTATACGCTTTAGATACCTTATATCCTAATAGTTATATGTTTTGATTTATAATCCCTATATCAATACCTTATATAACTAGATATAAAAGATGAAAAGGGGTTAATAATAGATATTATAAGCCTATATGAGCTATATAAAAAGAAAGAGATCTTAAAGGTCAGATAGATTAATAGACAAGATAACCCTATAGATATATTTATTAAGAAGTTATTAAACTCAAGACTTTAGCAATTTATATTATATAATATACTTAAGATATATATTAAAATATATATAGATAGAATAGGAGAAGTAAGTTTTAATTAATAGTTATTTATATATTTACCTATATAAACTAACTATCTACATTTTAAAACTTAATACTGTCTAACTTCGGTCTTATATAAAAACTATTCTACCTTAACTCTAAGACTAATACTAATATTAATCCCACTAATTCCTTTTTAAATGACTACTATATATAAAGATAGGCCTAATGGTACAAGTCTAGAAAAGGGAAAATATAGTTTATATTTTATTAATAACTATAGGGGTACTAAAGGAAACAATAGAAAGAAGCTAAAGCAGGCTACAGCTAGAGCGACCAGAGATATCTAACCTTTTTATAGGTATATAAGCAGAAAGCTGTTTTAGACTACTACTGTTATCAGTATTATTATTTAAACCTAAACCAGATCTAGAATCACTATTACTAGCTAAATTACCACTCTAGTTATAGTAGGTATATTAAGCTGTCTTTAAGTAGAAGATATAGGTGGTATAGATATTATACTAAAAATGGTATAAATAATAAAACTAGTAGAAGTATTTCTTTCTATAGCTGGTATAACGGTTATAGGCGTTTATGTAGACCTAGCTATCAGACTAGACTATAATGCTAAATATATATAAAGATTAATAGATAATAAAGGTAATAAACTCCAAAGTAGATATACCCTTAGTGATATAGATCTTAATCTTATTTAATAGGAGATTAAAGAGATCTTGCTTATTACTCTATGAAATCTTAGTATATAAATCCTAGAAGATAAAAAAAAAGAAGTATATGTTAAGAGAGAATATATATATAAATCAGCGATTACTAGGTAAAGATATTAGGATAGTTAGCTAGTAATCACTATCTATATTTATATAAAAGTGATAATCGTTGAGGAAAGTAGACTGTTAATAACCTTAAAGAGCTATAATAATAAGCATATAATTAATCTACTAAAGTTAGTAGGTTAATAGGTAAAGAGGAAAAGAAATATATAAAGATATATAGTAAGGAATAAAGTCCCTTTTTAGGTAACTGATAGCCTATAAGGAAACGAAAAAAGTGAAGAATAATAATAATAATTAAAAAGGGTTAGATAAAGTTATATATTAGAAGAATTAACGATATATATAATATTGTTTAATATATAAGAAAGATTTAATATATGTATAAAGAGAAAAAGAGGAAAAAGAGGAAAAAGATAGAAAGAAGAGAGGTTTATATACTACTAGAAAGTAAAGAGTAATTTATACCCTACTAGCAGTAGATATATCGCTAAAGTAAAGTTAAGAAAAAAGCTCATATACACGCTTACTAAACTTATTTTCTAATAAGGAAGGTATATATATAAAGAGTTTTTCACTTTATCTATTATTTAGGTTAAAAAAAGGTAAGTTTGGAGTTTCTACTTTTAATAGGTAAACAACTTTATTATATATTTAGTAGACAAGACTAGCTAAAAAGAAAGTAAAGCTATTCATAGGTTTATTTTAAGGGATTTAATTAGATAAAAGGTATAAAATTATAAAGAAAGATTTATCAGTATTAGAATAGCAATCTTATACAACTATATAGTAAACCCTTAAGTTAAGCATAAAGCATAAAGGTTATTAGATTAGATATTAGACCCTAGGTATAAACCAATATACGACTTAGGCCAAACTGGCTTAAGCCTTATGGCTGAGTATATAACTGTTGCATGACACCTATCTTATAGTTAGAAGAGATAGTTACGCATAATATATCTTTAGTTCACCCTATATTTGTTTACCCCCTTACACGTAAGGGACTCTTATAGACAGAAGAGAGTCTAGTTAATATATATACTATTTAAACTTTTTTAACTAGAAGAATCTAGTGGTAATACTTATTTTATTCTAAGACCTTTAATTATAAAGTTATATAGAGAATCTATATTGTAAGAAAAAAATATTAGTTCTTTAATTTTTAGTCTTTGACTATAGCTAGATAGGGCACTTTATAACTATAGACCTTAGACCTAAAAAGCCTAATAATAAAAATAATAATACTATATTTCTTTATTAACTAAATAGGCTACCTAGTATAGTTTAATAGGGTTAAATATACCTAAAAATCTATAAAGTTGACTTATTAAAAAATGAGTAAATATAAGTATTATATTTAGCTTATTTATACCTTAAATACTAAAAGTGTTAGTATAGATAACTACTATAAATATAATAATTATATTGAAAATATATATCAAAAAGATAATAAAATTATTAATAGATATTTACTTTAAGGTAGACGTTATTAAGAAAAGTCTAATATAAGACTTAGATCTAAAGCTAGTAAAGGCTAAAGCCCTAATTCTGAAGTCCTTTATAGGTATAGTAATAGGCTAAAGAAACGTTTACTAGCTTATATTTTTCTTGACTAATAGTAAAGGCTAGCTATAAACCCTTCAGTAACTATTTATTAAGAATAGAAAAGAAAAAGGCTTACTAAAGCTCTTTAAAGCTAGATAATCTATAGGCTAAAAAGATATTTAGATTATTATCACTATTAATAAGTAGTACTATAAACAGTCTCTATTATAAAGCTTAAGGCAGTTACTTATAATATTATTAAAGTTAAAGAAGAAAACATATTATCTTCTTTATTAAGGCAATAAAGAAAACGAAATATAGATAGTAAAGACCTTTTTAAGAAAGCTCTAAAGTAAGGCTGCCACCTTTAATAAAGGCTTAGCAATAAGGCTGTACGTCTATAGTAAGGCTAAACACTTAAATAACCTTATTCTTAATAAAAAGCCGTTATATAGATTAATCTACCTATTAAATAATAAATTATTAGAAAAGCTGTATTAATATCTTAATAAGAACTTAATAAATAGCTATACTATAGAATTAGTTAATAAGGCTAAATTATTTATCCTGTTTATACTAAAGAAAGATAATATAATCTATCTTCCTTTAGAATATTAAAGTCTTAATAAGATACTAGTTATAAATTAATATCTGTTACTAATAATTCGTAAGCTTTTGGATAGGCTTTATAGAGTAAAATAGATATCAAGAGAAGATACTTATAATATATAAAATTATATTAATATTAAAAGAAAAGACTATTAAAAGACAGTCTTTTAGACTAGATATAGTTACTTTCAATGTATAGTTATATCTTTCAGGTTAATAAATACATCTATAAAGTTTTAGGTATATATTTACTAAGTATTTATAAGCTTCTAGATATATATTATATCATATATATAGATAACCTTATAATTTATTTTACTATAAGACAGTAATGCATAGAGGGCCTTAAGAAGGCTTTTTAGAGGGTATTGACATTAAGACTATTTATAAACCTAGTAAGATACTTATTTTATTAGTAAAAGTTTAAATTTCTTAGGTATATAATTACCTTAAAAAGGACTGAAAAAGATATGTTATAAGTATAAATAATTATTAAATAGAAGGTATCAATATTAATAAACGATATATAAGTCTTTTACGGGTTTTCTAATTTCCATTATAAATTTATTATAAGGTTTTTAGATATTATAATACCTATAGTAGCTTTACTAAAAGGATATATAAGGGTAGGCTATTCATTTAAATAGACTAAAAAAGTTAATAAAGCATTCAATTAGTTAAAGGCCGCTTTCCTATTAGTAACCATATTTAGATACTAAAGCCCTTAGTATAATATATATATAGAGATGAATATATCTATTAAAGCGATTATAGCTATCCTATTATAATAAGTGGAAAGGTAATATTAATTAATTCACTAGTTATATGAGCTTAGCAATATAGAGTAACTATAGGCTATAGAGCAATAAAAGCTCTTAGCTATAGTTAAAGGATTAAAACACTTGGCTTAATACCTTTAAGGGCTATTAGAGAAATTTACTATCTTAATAGACTATTAAACCCTAAAGAGTATTATTAACATACCTATGTAGGACCTTTATAGAAAGCTTATATATTAGATATATAAGTTATCAATATTTAGTTTTAATCTAGAATATAGGCTAAGGAAAATAAACCCTATAGATAGACCATCTAGAAGCTTAAACTATATAGAGAGAGAAATAACATGTACAGATATCCTTTTAATATAAAAAGAAAGCTTTAACTTATTAATAAATTACTACTTGATATATACTAAAGAGTTATCAGCCTTAAAGGGGAAAGTAAACTTATAATAATATATACTCAATTAGTAATAGCTTTACTATTAATCTTTAGCTATAAAATAGATAGCTTTAAGGGTAAAACATCCTTTTCCTAAACTATTAATATATTATAGAATACTTTAATTATTTATTAATAATTACTCTTATTTTAACCTGAGGCTAGAAGATAAAAATAAGTAACAATAAATCTTTAATAAAGATTATTAAGGTAAGTTGAAAACCTAATAAAGCTCAAGTTGCTATACTGAAGTAATATATCCTATATCAGGTTATAAAGGAGCTTATAACTAATATAATAAGCATGATATTACACTATATAATTAAGATTAAGAAACCGTTTGAAGGACTAAGACTTAAGATAAATTTTATCTATTATAGTTAATAAAAATATATAGTATACCTAGTAAATCTAAAGCGCATAATATTCATAAGCAAGATACCTTATTCTTTAAAGGAAGGCTAGTAATCCTATCGATGGAATCTTTAAACATAGGGATCTTTTATTAATACTATAATAACCCTAAGGTAAGCTATATAGGGGCTATAAAAATCCTTAAGCTGGTTATAAGGAAGTTTTATTAAAACCAAATTTAATAAAAATATATAGTAATAGATTAAAGACTATGAATATTACCTTAAAGTCATAACTCTATAGTATAAGGTATATAGATAGCTTTAGTTATTTTTATTATTGTTATAAAATTTTTAGAATGATTTTATAGACTTTTTTATAACGTTATTATTAAGTATTTATAATAATGACACTAAACATAACTATATACTTATTATTTTTATTTTAGATACTCAAGTTTACAATATTTATTTCTATTTATAAAATACTAAATATAGTGTAAATAGTAAGAATGCTATATAAAAGAATAGAATATAGATTTAGGATACTAAAAAGGATTATAAACGATAAAAATAAGCTGTTTATAAGCTCGTTTTAGAAAGGATTTATTAACATAAAAGTAATACATTATTACCTATCTACTATATACCACCTATAGATAGATAGCTAAATAAAGTAAATCTATTAAATATTAGAATATTACCTATAACTATATACTAATAGCTCGTTAAATTGATAGACTATATAACTAGATAAGGCTAAGTTAATATATAATAATAGTAAGTATTTTACTATTAAATCATCTCTATTTATAGCACTATATATAACTCTAGATATATAGAATATATCTAGAGTTATAAGGTTATAGTATAAAATATTAATAACTCAATTAAGAAAATTACTAAAGTTTAAAAATAAATCGTAAACATAGAGGTAAAAGCTATAGAGTTATAAGCTGTCTATTATAACTAAAGATATCTTTAAAAAGAGTTATATTATAAAAGGATTATTAGACTTTTAATAAAGATTATATATTTAAAAAATAAAAAGCTTGTATAATAATAGATTAAGATACTAATTAAAGAGAAGATATCAGAAGTAAGCTCTCTTAAGAGCCTATTTACTTCTTTATCTTATATTTCCTTTATTATAAGGAATTATATAAGATGTATATATATATTTATAATCTACTATATTAGCAGATTAATATATATACTGATTACGTAAGCAATATGACTACGTAATCATATGGAATCTAGGAGAAGAAACTAGAATGGACCCTCTTCTCCCTCTAACTCTATCCTTATCCTAAGGTTAACTATCTAAGTTAAGGTTATGTAATTAAGGTTATGGAGTTACGCAATCTACGGGCTGATTTATAAGCAGCTTACGCAAGCATGGAATCTTCTAGTAAGCTGGATATGTCTATATAAGAGCTGGAATTCTTCCCGTTTTCTAAGTCTCTTATTTTCTAACTAAGCAAGCAAAATAGTTATAATAGTAAGACTAACTATGATACTCTCTTTAATCATATTCACTCTATTATATCCTTATATCTATTATATCTACCCCTGTTATCCTATATTCTTGCTTCTATAGGATATATTCTTATATAAGAGATATACTCTCTTATATACTCCTTAGGCTGTTATTACTCTCTACGAGATCAGCCCACCTGTTGTGCTAACAGAAAATGAATATCTAGATATACTATTTGTATCTATTAAAGTAATATAAATAGTTATATAATATATTTTTAGTCTGTCTATTAAAAACTTAGGGAACTAGCTAACAGTTTACTAACAGCTTAACAAAACTTCTTAAGGTAAAACTTGCAAAGGATATCTAGAAGGTAAAAAAGATTCTTACTTATTAAGGTAGTAGCTAAGATTATTAATACTTAGTTAAATAGGCTGGATAGCCTTTTGAATATAATATATAGGAACCGTTAAGACATCTTAAAAAGGCTAAAGAAACACTTAGTAAATATAAAATATAAAGAAAGAAAGTCTATAAAAATAGGACGATTAAATTAGTAATAGTAACTGTTTAATAAATATAAGACTATTATAAGCTATCTAAAAACCTTTTTATTGATATTAAATATTATATATAAATCTTAAATCTATATAATTACTATTATAAAATAGTTAACATATATATATAACGAGTCGCCTATTATAACAAGTTGCCTACTTCCTTCTACCTTCTTACCTTTCCTATAAGTTAATTAAGCTATAATATATAAAATTAATTAAAACTACTTATCGCTATCTTCTTTATCACTCTTCTAAACTATCTTATAGGTTTATATATTATATCTAATCTTTCTATAAACACTATATCGTTAGATATATAGTTTACCATGCTCCATATAAGCCTCTATTCAGGATATTTTCTTACCCCTAGCTTTAACACCTCCTTTTTCTCCTTAAAGCGTCTCTACTTTAGCTATACTAAGTAACCCTTTTAGATAGAGTTAGGTCTTTTTTACCCTCTAGCGTTTACTTAGTATATCTTGCCCTATATAAAGTCTAAGGTTTTTAGCCTTAATAAGAGTAAGCCTATATACTAACTTACTAATACCCTTAGCTTAAAAGTTAATAAGCTTATATATTACTATTGGTAAGCTAGCTTAATATTACTAGATCCTTTTTTCAAGGTAACTAGAGCTTTATATACCCTTAATTACTATAATTAGTATCTTTAGGTCCTAAGAGCCATTACTGCCTAGGGGTGAGCTAGGGGGTATTAGTGTCTTTAGCTTGAAATCTAGGCAAGAAATAACAATTTTAGGGTTAAAAGGTATAAGACCAGCCTATCTAAAGCCAGCTTATATATTTCTTTTCCCTATTAAAGTAAAGAATACTGCTTTCAAGGTAGGAAAAAAGTTATCCTTTATGATATATAAAATCTATATCTATGTTATCTTCTTGATTTTCTTACTATATAAGTATTTTAATAGGCTGAAACGACCTATATTAAGAGGCTGAAGCTTATATGAGGAATAGAGAGGTATATATAAAGTAATAATATTCTATTCCTTATAGAAATCGTTAGATTTAGTTAATTTATAGCTATTATAGCCATTAAAGATTAAAAGTTAATAAGTATCTTTTATAAAAGACTTTATATACTAATTAAAATAGCTTAACTGATCTAGGCTAATCTGATTTGTTATCTATCTATTTTTGCTTAGGTGTATAAATTATTTAGCTAGGAATTAACTATTAGTATACCAGGAGAGAAGGTAATATTTACCCTTTATAATAACGTATAAAGTTATCACCTAGCCATCTATATATATACCTTAAATAATAGAAACCTATTCTTAATTACTAGGCTGTTTTATATAAGGCCTTCCCTTACAGTTAGAGGTTATAACAATCTTTATATGTAACAGTATTCTTATTAAGAACCCAGTCTTATTAAAATTATAAAGATTATAATCCTATATTCTATACTTTATAATTATATTTTATATAAGTCAAACCAGTCTCATATAATTATAGAATCTTTAGCTAAGGCCCTTTAATAGTTAATTGAATGTTAAAATTATATTTTTAATTAGGGTTATCGTTATATAAAGTTCTCTACCTATTAAGGTCTAATATATATTATCTTTTATTTATTTAAGAGTTAGTTAGCTATATCTTATACGTCTTTCTATTATAAATGAAACCCTTAATTAATTAGGTTAATAACCCTCCTAAGAATTATCTCCTTCTTTACTTCTATTATCTTTTTTCAGTTTAGATATATCTCGTCTTATATGACATGTCTAGCGTGTCGGTTATGTAATATTATTCTAGAAGCCTTAGAGATAGTAGCTGCTTTTCATATAGACATTTGTAGGTCTTTTTTAATAGCTTAGAGGGTAAGGATAATACGGCTTTTATCTAAGGAGGATTACATCTTCATATATAGAGGAATATTAGTATAAAGGTCAAAGAGGTAGAAAGTTAGATAAATAGGCGACTCGCCTTAATGGGCGACACGTTATATATATATGTTAATAAAAGACCAATAAAAACAGAGACTACCTTTAAGAATTAAGGTTAAAAAGATTAAGCTATAGGACGCTAGTAGTATAGACAGTATTAATAGATATAATATAGAGGTTTTTATACTCCTTATAGATAGTATCTATAGTAGATATAAAAGGTGTAAAGGTATAATATTTACCTTTAGCCTTAACAGACTTAACCTGCTTATTAAAAAGGTACTAGTTTACTAATACTAAAGTGTTTTTAATAATAGCTATCTCTATAATTATATAATAATGACGTATAAAAGGACTATTAAGGTCTATCTAGATATTCATAGTATTATGAAGTAAAACGTTAAGAGTAATAATAGTTAAGTTACTAAGGTTTATTAAGTTATTACTAATAGCGTTAAAAAGGTTAATAATAACTTTATTTAGAAAGGGGATAATAATAAAATATAGGCTAATTATAAAGATAGCCTTATTAAAGGTCTTATTTTAGGCTTTAGTTTTATTTTTAGTAATAATATATACCTTATTAAGTATTTAGATGACGGTTATCTAAATAAGATTAATGTTATAACTAAAGGCTTTAAGGGCTATAGCGTTATAGATGTCTACTAACGTCTAGGTATTAAGACGGTATAAGGTACTATATATAGGATAGCTTCAATAAAGGGCTACTATTAAGATAGTAATACTTATACTTATAAATCTATGCAGAGAGAGATATAGGCTTAAACTTAAAAATATCCTTATTTTTACTATCAGGGATATAGGTAGTCTCTAAGGTATAACGCTTAAAAAAAGTTATAGTATTATAACTATGGTTAATAAAGGTAATATCATATATAGTAATAATATAGATAGATATATTATTTACTAAATAGTTATTAATATTTTAATAAGACTTTTGAAGTTTAGGAAAATATTAAGATACGAAATTTTATTATTAGGCTTAGTTTTACTATTATAGTCTTTATGACTTCTAATTATTAACTATAAAGTAAGAATAAAACTATTATTATATAGATAGGCTGGCTAAAAATTTTTTAAATAGAAGTAAATCTTATCTTTACTTTTAGGGTTAAAAAGGTTAAACTTTAAGATTATTAGCTATAAAAGGTTATAAAAAGTTTACTTAATATATTAAAAGCTAGATTATAAAGATAAAATACTTATAAAGAAGAGAGAAATCTTAAAGAGTTACTTATTCTAAGTAAACTTTATAATTATCTATTAATAGATTAATAGTATAATTATTAATATACTTCTAGATATAAGTATAATAAGAAAAGGTTAAAAGGATATAGCTAGAGTTAATAGAGTTAAGCTTACTATTAGCTTTAAGGGTATAATAATATATTATTATATTTTAGATAATATATATATAGCAAGCAATATAATATGGCGAGCGACACACTTCCTTTTATCTTTCTATCTTTTCTATAAGGTAATCAAGCTATAACGTATAAAATTAATTAAGACTACTCATCGCTATCTTCTTCATTACTATTCTAAACTACCTTATAGGTTTATATATTATATCTAGTCTTTCTATAATTACTATATCGTTATATATATAGTTTACTACCCTCTATATAAGCCTCCTTCCAGGATGTTTTTTTACCTTTAGCTTTAACATCTTTTTTTTCTTTTTATAATACCTGTACTTTAGCTATATGAAGTAACCTTTCAAGATATAGTTAGGTCTTTTTAGCCCTCTAGTGTTTACCTATTACCTTATTTACTATATAAAGCCTATATACCTTACCTTTAGAAAAAGTAAGCTTATAGGCTAACTTACTAATTCTTTTTAACTAGAAGTTAATAAGCTTATATATTACTTTTAATAAGCTTTCTTGAAAACTAGTAATTTTCTTTATTAAAGAAGTAGAGCTTTACAGACCCTTAATTAATATAGTTAAAGGCTTTAGGTCCTAAGTGTTATTACTACCTAAGGGTAACCTAAAGGGTATTAATATCTTTAGCTTAAAATCTAGATAAGAAATAATAATTTTAAGACTAAAAGGTATAAGACTAGCCTATCTAAAGCCAGCTTATATCATTTTTCCCTTATCAAAGCAAAAAACACTGCTTTAAGGGTAGGAAAAAAGTTATCCTTTGTAATATATAAAATCTATATCTATATTATCTTCTTAATTTTCTTATTATGTAAGTGTTTTAATAGGCTAAAATAACCTATATTAAAAGGCTAAAGCTTATATAATAAATAGGGAGATATATATTAAGTAATAATATTCTATTCCTTAAAAAATCATTAAGTTTAGTTAATTTATAGCTATTATAGCCCTTAAGGATTAATAGTTAATAGGTACCCTTTATACAAGACTTTATATACTGATTCAAATAATTTAACTAATCTAGGCTGATTTTATTTATTATCTATCTATTTTCACTTAGGTAGATATACTATTTAGCTAGAAACTAGCTATTAGTATATTAAAAGGAAAAGTAATATTTACTTTTTATAATAATATATAAAGGTATTATCTAGCTATCTATATATATACCCTAGAAATATAAACCCATTCTTAATTACTAGGCTGTTTTGTATAAGGTCTTCCTTTATAATTAGAGATTATAATAACCTTTATATATAACCGTATTCCTATTATAAACCTAGTCTTTTGAAAATTATAGATATTATAACTCTATCTCTTATACTTTATAACTATATCTTATATAAATATAAACGAGCCTTATATAATTATAGGATCTTAAGCTAAGGCCTTTTAATAATTAACTTGATATTGAAATTATATCTTGGATTATTATTATTATTATATAAAGTTCTCTATCTATTAACGTCTAATATATATTTTGTTATATTTATCTAAGAGTTAGTTAGGTATATCTTATATATCGTCTTATTATAAAAGAACCCTTTAATTAATCAGGTCAATAACCCTTTTAAGAATTACCTTCGCTTTAGATATAGTTATCCTTATTAAGTTGAGTTATCTTTTATCTTATATAATATATCTAACGTGCTAATAGTAAAATATTACTTTAGGGACCTTAAATATAACACCTGATTTTTATATAGATATTTTTAGGTCTTTTTTAAATACCTTAAAAGGTAAGGATAATTCGCCTTTTTTTAGAAGAAGAATTCATGTTTATATATAGAGAAAAGTAGGTATAAAGGTCAAAGAGGTAGAAAAGCAGTAGATATATGTCGCTCGCTATATTACATCGCTCGCTATATATATACGTTATACTAAATAATATTAAAAAGTTCTTAAGGGATCTATAGAGAAACATTAGTTTCAGTAATAAAAGCTTATAAGGGTATTAATCATTTACTAACAAGATCTTTTTATAAACCTCATAAATAATATATTTGGCTATATAGTAATTAGTACTATAGATAAAGCTATTTTTTATATTATAATATATACTTATAAAATACTAGATTTAGAGAGTATCTGTCTTAAGGTTCTTAACGCCGGTATAAGGGTTATACTTATAGTTAAAAACTATCTAGATATAGAAGATAATAGATATTATAGTCATTATTTAGTAAAAACTAAATAAATAAAAAGAAAACTAAATAAAAGGTTAAATATTAAAAAGAAATATAATAGAAATAAAAAAATAATAAAGAAACTTATAGTAGTCATTATAGAAAAGTTACTAAGCTTAACAAAAAAAAAGAAAAGAAAAATAAATAGTGAATAGTAAAAAAAACTATTTATTTAGATAATAAATAGGTTAAAGAAAATAAGCTTGATAACTAACTAATATATTTACTTCTATATAACTATTTATCTACTTAGTAAATTAGCTTATAGTCTTATATATATTTACTAGTATATAATTATATAAAATAAATAAAATATATAAAATACATAATAAAAAAGATTAATAATAAGACTATTATACTAAGAAAAAAGAATTGATATTATGAATAAAAAGACTATAAGGTTATTTTAGGCCTAAATAGACTATATTTATTGTTATACTTAGATTCCACATATAGGTAATGATCTTGTGTCAATTGATAACATCAATGGCGCGCCACATCTTTTGTGCAGGTTCATTTCTTAGTGTTATTATTAAAGGATATTATATAATAACTTTAGAGATAAAGTTGTATAAGAGAAGAAGTAATTATAATACTATTCCTAACAGAAGATATAGGTCTTAGCAACTGGTCGTTAAGCCTCTATCGACCCACCCTACTTATAGAGCTTTACCAGACGTAAAGGCCTGCTGGTTAATACCTCTATAAGCTTTAGTCTTGAAATATACTAATACCTACCTACTATTAAGCCCTACCTGGTTAAGTGCCTCTAGCTAATTCTGTTATATAATACTATAGGTAGTAATCACTCTTTCTATTCTATTATTAATAGTAATATCTTATTCATTTCTAGATAGCTTTTTTACTTTAGTTATACTTTTTTAGGTATTTTAAAGCTAATAGCTTAAAGCTTTTTATATATACTAAAAGATAATAATACTAATATTATACTTATTTTAAGAAAAATAAAAAGTCTTAGGTATTCTATAGAGCTAGAAATATTTTCTTCTTACTATAATCAGCTTAATATATATCTTTTAACTATATTAAGATATAGATATATATATTAATTAGTGTATCTTCTTATAGGGTAATCAAGTCACCTAAAAGGATAATACCCTTATATTCTTTCTTCTAATAATATCTAAAGATAGCTAGATAGATTATATACTCTCGTAGTATTATTACTTGAGTAATAAAATAATAATAAATTAGACTATTTAAAAGGTCTTTAGCCCAAAGATTTTAAAAAAAAATCTTTTAGTCTGTTAGCTAATAGATAACTAAAACATACTATAAATACGGTAGATATTAATAACTATATAAGGGCTATATATTATTTTAACTTTTATATATCAATGGCCTTAATAAGGTCTTACTTATACCTTTTTACTTTAAGCTACTATTATTAATGTGTTTTCTGTCTAGCTAAAAGAAAGACTAAAATAGCTAAAAATAATGAACTCATATTAATCATTATAACTATTTCTTTAGGTTATTTAATATTTTAAACTATTAGTAAAAAGTTGCTAGGTTTTATATCTCTAGTAATGGTCTTATTAGTAATAGACGAATATTCTATTATTAGACCACCGGTAAGGGTTGTAAGGAAAGAACATACCTTGCTCTTGGTGTAGTATAAGGCGACAGCAAGCTCTTAGGCAGGTATCTGGCAATATTACATAGCGACAAAAGACCTGGCAGGGCTGCATAGACTGTGATGTACCGTTCTATAAAGGTCCAGATTGTTGGTACCTTTATTATAGGCAACTCCTATATAAATAGAAGTATTGGCAAACTATTAGCTTTTCAGGTTTAATCCTCTATTCTGACTGATGCTACCCCTCACAGGGGTTATATGGGGTCCGTTCACAATCAAAGGGATAATAGCAAATCTGAGGGGGTGTGTCACGAGGTGATTTGAGCCACAATTGCAGCACAGAGGCCTCATTCCATTCGTCACAACCTATTTGTGATTGAGGCCAAAGGCGAGCATGACAAAGATTCTAATTATTCCTTAAGGCTGACCGGATCACACCCACTAAAGTCTAGAACAAGTTTTCTTACTGCCCTTGAAAATAAAAGATGGACATTTCAATATTTGCGCTCAAGTCGCCATTGTTTGTAACGCAAGTGTAGAATGGTGAATCCCCTGATGACATGGTAAACTTTCCGCTACCACTGCCTGACGCTCCAGAGCCCTGGAAAAGGAAGGGACCTGATGATGAATCATGTCCGCAGGTAAAAGAGCTTACAGGAGAGTCTAACTGCTTGTTATTAGTAGACTTAATTCGGATAATCAATATAGGATTGGTAACACCAGGCTGACTTACTGTATACTTGAATTGGAAATTCGTCTGACCTGCTATGATGATGCTTACATCGAAGCTTCCAGGAAAACAGCTGATTTGTCCACCACTGACTGATTCCTTAAGAGTGTAGACTGTTATGGGAGTTGGAGACGGAGGAGGGGGAGGAGCCGTCGTTGTTGGAATAAGTGCGGTACTGGAGGTGGGAGAAGGTAAGACGGACGAGCTGAGAAGCATGGCCCAGTCCACATTGGGGAGTCCTGCAACGAGGGCGGCGAAGGCCGCCTGCTTCTTGCCCGATAAGTCCTCACACAGATTCTCGGCGGTAGCGGGATACGACTTTTCAGGTGGGGGAGGGCAGCTGGAGCTGGACGTCGGCGCCGAACTGGTGGTGCTCGGTCGGCTGGGGGTGCTAGTAGGGACTTTGGCAGATGGGCGAGAGTCACGGGACGGATCGCGGACCGTCTGACCGGCGGCGACAGCGACGATGATGCCGCCAAAGCTGGCGAAGCCGCCGCCTGGGCCACCGAATGCCACTCCGCCGGGGGGGACGACGACGGTGGCGCCGCCTGAGACCACGACAACATTAGAGCTCGACGAGGGTATGGCGGAGGAGCTCGCAGACGTGGGGGCTGTTTTCCCACCCAAAAAGCTTGATTAGGAGCCGGTCTTAAGCCTGAGCTGATAGACAAGAATACTCACGTTGTAAAATTGGGCTTGGTTGGGAAGTCGAGGCAGGTCGGGAAGTTGAGGCAGGCCGGGAAGTCGAGTTACGCGGCGCAGATGAAGTAGGAGAGTGTGTGTGCGATGCCGAGGAGGATCGTACCCTCGACGTTAGGGTCGAGTTGGATCTAACAATCGAACTGGGGATGATGATTCTGCGTCTTATTTTGGCGGCCGCAGTAGGGTTCGGTTCACAAGGGTCAGCCGGCTCATCCTCGACAGGATTCGCCGTCACGTCAAGGGCAAAGAAGGCGAAGTTTTGCGCGTTCTTGGCCTTATCTGCAACTGGTAAACGGGAGCAGCTGTTCTTTCGTATTAGCTGATAAACGAAAACCGAACCTCCATGTCATCGTGTGTGCTCTTAACTCACCAGCTGGGGCTGTAGCAATCCTGTGCCGTCTCAGTGTGGCCGTTAAAGAACGGGTTTGGCAGATCATCGGCGCGTTCGCCAGGTCCTGTGGCGATAAGCATGTGCTGGACCTCGTGAAGTAGAGTCAAGCCTGGCGACATAGAATTGAAGCTGTTCTGTGCCCTCCAGGCCTGAATCATCTGCTTGTTCGTCGACCGCCTGCTGTCAAAGAAGGTCGGGCAGAGAACCAGCAGGGTCGCCCCAAAGGCAGCAGGGCCATCCTCCGTCGGACTATTTACACCTGCCGCCATATTTTCATCTGTGCATGGGCCTGGGCTACTGGGAGGGCAGGCAAACACTAAACTATTATTACTGACGGTATTAGGAGGGAAGTTTGGCTGTGGCTGGAACCGGAAGGCAGTGTCGCTGCTAGGAGGCTGGAGAGACTCTATAACGGGTTGATAGTGGTGGTCCCTGAGGGTGGCAATTGACGGGCCGCCGCCTTGTGCTAAAAGTGAGAGTATAGTTAGCATTAAGAATTGATAGAAGATGACAGGGGCTTAGGCGTACTAGAGCCAAACCAGGTGCGGTATGCAGTTGAGGTCAGGATTTTAGCATTATTAAGTGCAGTGAGGGCGTTGTTTGCAAGGTCGCGAGCGTCAACAACAGCCTGGTCAATGGCGAGGAGTTGTTGGGGCGTGCAGTTCCACGTCCCTCGTATGATAACGGCTTCTGATTCAAAGCGGTCCCGCCTATAGAGATGTTTGCTTGAGCCTAGGACAGGGGTCGCCGCTAGCAGCGCGCCTGCCAAAAAAGAACGTAAAGTAAACGGCATGTTGTAAGAGTTGCAGAAAAGAATGTAAGGGTTTACCTTCCCTTTAGAAATGCCCATTAGTAGGGAAGCCCTTAGGAGTTTAAGTCGTCTACATGATAGGCCTTAACTTTAATGTTTCGATAGTATTAATTTATGAAAGAGAGATTTCGCCCTGGAAACCACAAGCAATCTAAGTGAGACCTGTTAAATAATAAGTCAAGGTGTTACAGTGCCATAACAAAAGTTTGGGCCCACCTAGATTTTGTCATCTTAAATCTGCTAAACTCACTACTATCCACTATAAATAACTTTCTAAGTTAGATATAAAGTAGTATATTCTTATACTATATATAGATATTAAAGCTTTCTTTCTATTGAATACTTATTTTAAAGTCTTTTTATATCTATTTAATAAGTAGTAATAAGACCTTAAAGTAGTAGAGTACTTCTAGAAAATTCTTATAGTAGACTTAAAGGGAAAATATAGAGAGGCTAGAACTATCTTTTTTTTTTCTTTATCTTTACAGGTTTTACTTCTTATGATAATTTTATCTTATGTTAATAATAAGAACTATATATATAGACTAGAATATTAATAAGTAATATTATTATATACAGAAGAAAAAGTATAATTATATACCTAAGTTAGTGAGATACTCAGAATAAAAGATAGTAAGTTTAGTGGATTTAAGGTGACAACATCTAGGTGGGCCTAGACTTTTGTCATGGCACTGTAAATCTTAGGACCCTAGTTAGGGGCTGATTGGTAAATAGTATTAACTAAGGTGTCAATCAAGATCTAATAGGATAGCTAAAACACTAGCTTTAAGCAATACCCCTTAACCTAAGTGATACCACACTAGGCAGGTTTAAAACAGGGGGGTTATATGATGATTTAGTTCTGTGTTGCAGAACTTCACTATTAAATACTAGCTATATACCTCTTGAAAAATTACTTTGATAATGTCACAGATGCACTTTTCGGTCAGGAATGGTTACAGGAAAACGGCTTAGCTAGCTACGTGTGGAAATAGCTGGTCCGACACGTAGAAATACGTTCCTACGTGTGGGGGCTGCTGTATCCGCTAGGTAAGTCCAGCTGAGTCCGGCATAGCATTCCTTCCGGCACCGGAATACTTATTGTTCCGATCCGGAGAAATCTTGCCTGCCCGGCTTCGGGCTGCCATTGCGCAAGGCTCTGGGATGCCGGTGAAGGCATCGCGACACTTAACTAATATTTAGCTAGATTTCCCTTTTCTCCCACGTACATTCTTAACCTAACTCTAGACTTAGGTTCATTACTCAAGAGGGCATGCTATAACTTAGGTAGTTTATTTAGTAAGATTCCCCTTAACATAATTAACCTTTTTTACTCCCCCCCTTGTAACAGAATTAGGTCACCTTAGTAGCTCACCCTATGTCTAGCATTAGACGTCTACTAAAACCTACGTGTGCTAGTTTTCAGGGGTCTAGGCTATTAATGCGAGGTTTTATATGTCAGATAACTGTTTCAAGGTATAGTGGTGTCTTCTTGATATTCACCCTAACTTTCCTCTCTCCTAATTGCTCTTGGTATCTCCAGTTAGTAAAGTAGGTGATACTCCACTATAATCCCTTACAGCTGAAAACCTTTCACCTTCTGTCTCTAGAGCCCTTCCGCAATGGCCTTATAGCCGCCGCCGGGCACCAGACCGGCATTGGCAACCTTAGCCGGCCCTAAACAGAACTCTAGGTGTCAGCGGTCACGATGTACGGAGTAAAGGAGTCGGCGAGTAGTATAGTTACAGTGGGGTAGCAAAAGTGTGGCTCAATCCCCACCTCACGTCGCGACTTTCCATACGTGTCAACATCTACCCCTCTACGATATCCCTCACCAACAAACAAAAATAGCAGACAAAACCACCGGAAAGGAGTTTTCCCCTTATAAACAAATAAGGATTCAGACTGTCTGGGAATTAGGCATCCCTTATAAGCAGATTACCAAAAAAGAGGGCTATTCAAGGCACTCTATATATAAGATCACCCAACAGTATAAAGTCTAGACATCTAGGCAAAGTCAACCTTACTCCGGCCAGCCCCTTCTACTTACAGATAGACACAAAAGGTATATCTTTTAAATCCTTAATTAAGATCTTTTTATATCAGCTTAACAGATTATTAAAGGTACCTCTCTCCCTTATTTAAAGTAGACATTAGTATGGTACCTTAAGAATCAAGGCATCTAACACTGTCAAGCCTTATAACGGCTAAAACTCTCTCCTTAAGTGGCTAAAAACCGTCTAGCTTTTACAAAAGCTCATATAGGCAAGCCTTCTATCTTTAAGCAACATTGGATATTCTGTAACAAGGCCTTAATTACCTATAGTGATAGAGAAGAAGACAAGTAGGTATTTTACTAAAAGGTATACTGATTCTCTACCCTTACATCTTAACAATACTAATTATTTAGTATAAAAGACTTTAAAAAGATAATATAGATCTATAAGAGAAGCCAATATTACAGTCAGATATCTGACAGTAGGGTTTCCGTTAGGAGTAAGCAGAGGTCGATACTCAGTAACAGGAATCTTGGTTCAAAGGTCTACTAATCACCCGGTGATCAGTCGTATAGTTCAAGGTCGTTAGTATAGCTTAGATAGCTTTTATTCATTAATTCACTATGGTTAGATACTAAAAGGTATTTAGAGAATATATTGAAAGTTAATTACTAAAAAGCTATAAAAGGTATATTATCTATATTAAGATCATTACCTTTATATCTTATTAGGTTATTATTAGTTTATTATTCTTTAATATTAATTCTTAGTATTAGATTAGTTTACCTTTATATTAATTAATATTAAGGGTTTATATTGGATTACTATTAACCTTTATCAATCTAATATATAACCTTTTTTAGTTCTTTTATTTTATTATAACTATACTATACTCCCATAGCTATAGGTATCTTATTATTCTATTTAACCTAACTAAGGAGTTTAGGTTATACTAGGTCTTAATAGATTTCTTAAGTAGTAACATTAGGTCTCCCCTCTAGAGGCTTTATCCCTAAGGTCACTATAAGTATATAGTATCTTTTAGATTAAAAAGTTATTAATTTTACTTCCTTAATAATATTAACAATATTTCTGGTTATATAAGTAAGTAAAAAACAGATTTTAAGATTTTCTAAAAAACCTATAATCATTATTTTTTTACTAGAACGGTTAAATATTATAGAGTTAAAATTACACCTTATACGTATTATTTTAAGTCTTATAAGGTTTAGAAAATAGCTAAAAGATTATTATATTATAATAAGTATATTAATACTCGCTACACCTTATATAATAAAAACAATATAGTAAATATCTATAGGTTATCTATTATTATTTTTTTATTCTTTATTAGTCTTTTTCTTAGTAAACTATTACTTAATAAAGTATTATAAAATAAAGATGAATAAATAGGAAATAGGAAAAAACTAGAGATTCTTTAAACTTAACTTAATATTATTTTAGGTTATTTATTCTACTTGTAAAGATAGAAACGGTTCTTAAAAAAGTAAGGTTTTAAGTTAATTTATTACAAGATATAATCTTTAGATAAGTTAAAGGCATAGGATTATAAGGTATTTAAGATAGAAGTTAAGGTTAAAAATAACTTAGCTTCTTAGAGGGCTGGTAATATAGTTAACTAGAGTTTCTTAGGTATTAGTCTTAATTTTATAGGCTTAGGTTCCTTAACTCTTTTTTTTAGTATTACTATATTATTACCTAGTATTATTAAAGGTTTCTAACTAGTTTCTATAAATTATCTCTATGTCTATAGCCTTTTTTATCTAATAAGGTATTATTTCTCTATATTTATTTAATATTATTTAACAAGTTATTTACCTTTATATTTCAGCTTATTATTTCTAATAATAATATAATTATTAATTTCTAATCTATATAGTATTAGTTCTAGTAATATACTATAAAAGACTAAGTTGAATTCTATTATCTTTAGTAAGTTAAGTTTATAACTAATATTTAAGACTTTCCCAAGGATTTTAAAACGTCAAAGTTTTTAACAGTTAAGCTTATTACTTATTCGCTTCATCTCAATATTTCCATATAAAAGGTATATACTATCTCTCTCTTTAAAGGTAAGTCTTTTTGTCTTTATATTATTAACATATTTCTTTATTTATTATTCAGTATATTCTAGATCTAGGGCTATTTTACTGTAAAGTTCTTATAGATCGTTATAGTTAGCTATAGCTTTAAATACTTATAGCTTTTATTACAATTCTCTATAGATAGTTAGTTAACTCTATGATTTAAATAGAGTAATAAATTAAGAATACTTTTATTATTTCATTGTTATATATAAATTAGGCTATAGGTAGTAACAGTACGTACTTATTTCAATTATAGTTAATATAATATTATAAATACTACTTCAGTATCTAACTGACTTTTTCTATTTCATTATTTATTTATAGATAGAAAATAGCTAATAGTTCATAGTCTAGATTAAGTTATAAAATTAGGGATGTCTTAGAGTTTAAGATAAGCAGCTTATCCTTATTTAAAATAATTCTTTTAGGTAATCTATAATTATTAATAATATATTTTAAAACAATATATTAAGGGTCTTTTATTATATTAGTTTTTAGGCATAACATAAAGTATATATATTTTATAAGTTAGTTAAGAATAATAAGAATACTGTTGTACTCTATCTTTAAAAATAGCTTTTTTAATTTTAATAGTTTAATAGTAAAGTTTAAAAAGGCTAAGTGTCATACTTTAGCTAGTGTTAATAACAGTTAAATATATCCAGATGGCTTATAAGGGCTAATGTTTATAAACCTGAGAATTCTTGATTGTTAGAGCTCCTTATTCTTATATAATTTATTTACTATAATATTATTAGGTTTATTAAAATATCTTCATAACTTCTTAATAAGTATATACTCTAACGCTATATATCTTATGTATTTAGTTATCTATAGTTTCATTAGTGATATTGATATTAATAAATATACTAATTATAATAAGCTTTTATATTAAAATAATATCCCTATTAGGATTATCCTTCAAGATAACCTATATTTCTTTTAGTAATAGGACCTTGTACTTTAGTGTTTAACTAAAAATATCTGGTTTTCTACTTTCTCTTCATTTATAGTAAATAATCTTGAAGGTATATTTTAATAAGAATTCTAATAATTAAATATATTATTTATTATATTACCTAAATGTTATAAAATAGATAAGGTTCTTATAATCTATATAGATAATAACTTAATACTTTATTCTTTGTAAATAAAGTCTTTATTATTAAAATACTTAGACAATAGCTATAAGTCTTTTCTTATAAATTTGATAGCTTAGCTTAGTTCTATAAAAGGATTTAAGTAGGATATAAAAAGGTATAGTTTTCCTTACTTATCCTATTATTCTAGTTACCCTTCTATAGTAAGGTCTAAGGTATCAGTCTTAACGTTGTCTTATTTATCTAGGTTTAGGATTCTAATAATAAGCTAAAATATAATAAGGTTAAAAACCTTATTATATACTTCTTTCTATATTTTATCTATTAGAAGCTATTAACTTTATATATAAGTTATCAAAGTAGTCTAACTATCTTTATATAACCTTTAAGAACTTATAAATTAAAATTAATAAATCTTAAAAATAACTAAATATCTTTAATATTTATTAGTATAGGTTAATCTTTAACTATCTTAATCTTATTATTTTATATCCAGATTTCTTTTAGTATAATAGTAAACCTAAGGTAGTTTATACTTTATGTATAAGTCTATTTTCTATAAGTTACACTAATAATTTAGCTTTTTATAGCTTATTAAATACGTAATATATATAGTCTCTATATTCTTTAAGGTTCTTAGAGAAGATTAAGATATTATTAAGGTAATAGATCATAAAGATATTAAGCTTCTCTTAAAAAGCCTAACTAATTATTATCTAAGGTATAATAGGTATCTTAATAAGTCTAAAAGGTATAATAAGCGTTCTAGATAGTCTTTATTATATTTAGAAGACTGTTTTCTATTTATGTTTTTCTTAATTTAGGTAAGGTTATAGGTTTTCTTTAGGTTAAATAATAAAAATCATTTTACTTTATATAAAAGGTCTTAAAGCCTTAAAATAAATAGTAGTATATAACTATTTTTCTTTTTAATATTACTAAGCTTTTAGTAGCTAATATATAGTTATATTTATTTATTCCTTTCTAAGATATATAAGATTAAATATCTTATTAATAGGGCTAGTAGTTAGATATAACCCTTCTTAAGGTTCCTATTAAGCTATTTATTTAGTATTTCCTTTTTTATTAGTTTTAATGTATAGATAGGATTAAGCTTTAGATATTTATCTGTAAGAAGTTAAATCTTATAATTTCTAGTCTATAGGTTAATAATCCTATTTCTATTTTTATAGTAAATTGTTTTATATATTTATAGTATTGAAGAGTTATTATATTAAATTAGTCTTTCGTTAGGTTATTATTATATCCTCTTCGCTATTTTAAGTTATATATTAGAGTATTACTGTAGATATAAGTTACTCGTCTTCTATAAGTAAAAATCTTTTACTATAAGTAATATATCATTAGAAGTAGAAGCTTTAAAAAGTGCTCTACTTTTATATTATCTTATGTTTCCTTTATTATAAGGAATTATATATCAGATATATATATAACTATAATCTACTATACTAGTAGATTAATAGTAGAATAGGGTTGAGTAATCTGCCCTGTTTATTGTTTAGATTAGGGATTTATAGCATCAAGAATATAGAGACAAGTTGTTTAGATCAAAATAATTCCATTATAAGAAGGCCAGATCGGAAGCTTTCTAGACAGTGTAGAATCCAATAAACTTTTCCTCCTTCCTTTCTAGACCTGCCCTTATAGTCTAATTAGACCTAAAGCCTTTCTTATGATTTATAATATAATATAATAATATAAGACAATTAAGAGACTTACTTCTTAAAGAAGAGCACCTTTTTATATTAACTAAGGAATATATAATATTCTAATTAAAATAAGTTAACCTTTCATTAGGGGAAGTATCTTGTGTTACTTATAGGGTTATTAGTGTTTCCTTTGGATCACTGCACTGTATAGGCCCTTTTCTACCTTATATCCTTCTAATAGTCTCTCTATCTAGAAATCAAGATAAAATAGATAATAGCGGGAAAAAGACGATATATTCTAAACTATAGCGAGCGGCTGTAAGCCAGATCGAGACCATAGATAATAGACAACAGACGACAGACGATAAGATAAACACTAAACAAGATAGATCGGTTAATAAGAGAGTGAGTCAAGGACGATATAGATAATAGATTAAGAAAATCAAGATAGATCGATAAATAACTAAGATAAAAGCCTATATCTAGAAATAAATAAGCCTTAATTACTATAAAAATAATAATAATGTAACTAACTAGAGATAAAATTAAGGGTTCTAGCTCTAGAAGCTTCTAAAGGTAATAACTAGTTATATAATTAAACCGTTTACTACTAATTAGTATAACTTAAAACGTTAGAGAATACCTAATCAGGATATATAGGTCCCTCAGATTAAAGGTATTTATAGATTAAGGTACTTAACTACCCTACTTCTCCTTTATTAAGAGACTATAATAGATTAAGAAAGGGTCTTTATTAAGATTATAGCGACTACTATACTAAGGACTTATAATAGCTTTACAAGCAGCCTTAATCGGTATAGCTATATTGACTTAGGTATTGAGTTAAGCTATATTTATATTTATAAAGCTTAGTCTAATTATACTTAAGTAAAACAAGATTATATAAACACTTACAGAAGTTAATAGATTATTTTATTATTACTAACGACTTACCACTATAGATAATAAATACTTTATTTTTCTTTAAGGTGTTATCCTAAATCAGCCTTAAGCTTCTGTCTTAACGTTGTCCTAAAACGATATATTAGGTATTAGGCTAAACGTTTCAATATATAGAAAGCCTAAAGGGATTATTTTTTTGGATAATAATAAAGGTAGTAATTTCTTAGATTAGCTAGTATTAATAGTTAATAAGGGGAAGAAACCGGCTCTAAAGCTTCTTAATAATAACGACTTAATTAACGTTTTTCTAGAAGTAATTACTGTGTAGATTTAGATTCATATTCTATAAAGTTAGATACCTATTAATTAGATAGATAACTTAAACTTCTATAAGATTCCTTCTCCTAGATAGAAAGGTAAAGCTATCTTTATAGGGGATAATATCATAGAGTTCCTATAGAAATTTAAGGATTAGTATAAGATTATTAAGGTTTTAGACTAATTTAAGGGAAAACTTACTATATATACTATAGAAAGAGACTATTAGACTCCTATTAAGGATATAATTAGAGGTATACCTTAGGACTATGTAAAGGCTTACCTACTAAGGAAGTATAGATAATAGGATATTAAGCGATATCTAGATAAGAAAGAATAGATTAAGAAAGCCACTAAAGAAGCCCTAATTACTAGTATTAACTTAAGGTCTACTTAGGCCCTATTCATTAGGATTAATAATATTATTATGTATATTAAGCGATAAGACCTATATACTATTTCTAATAAGAGCCTAATTAAAGGTATTTATAAGCGCTTCTATATTGGTATTATAGAAAAAACAGCTAAATAGATAGGAATAAACCTAGAAAACTCTATTAGATTAACATAATGCTTAGTATTTAAGGGAAATCTTCTCAATAAGATGGCTTATCAAAAAGAATATAGACCTCTCTTTATATAGAGCTAGGAATTAAGTAACTTTAGTTCTTAAAATACTTCTTAATAGTATTATAGAAACCAGATATATAGATACCAGAATTACTAATAGACTTAACAGCCAACTATAGATATCTAGATTAATAGGCTAGTTCTAAATAAGGTTAATTAAGACCTAACTAACAGTACAAGTAAACTAAAGCTTTATTAAAATATAATATGAATATATAGTGCAGCTTAGGTCTTTAAAGTAAATATAATAAAGACTAATCGTCTTAATACTCTTAGACTAAGAGATTAGTACTATTACTATTAGTCTAGAGATTATCGCTTTATTTAGGAATATAATTAGTATACCTTAGATACGGACGTCTAGCTGGTCATCTTAATCTAAGGAGCCTAATACTATAGTAAATATAATAGGTAGAACCCTAAAATTAATATTCTATTTCTAGTAATTGAGGATAGATATAAGTATAGTATTACTAATTAGGTAATCTTACTTTTTATATAATTCATATTTTATTAGATAAAGACTATAAAACTACTATATAATAAATTCTAGATAAGTAAATCGGCTTTCCTTAGTAGAATACGGCTTTATTTCCCTTAAATCTGGTAACCCTAGTTAGATATATCTATATAGTATATCCTAAGTCTCTTGATTAGGACTATACGGATGTATACACTATATAATACGGAAGGCCGCCTAAGAATTAAGTGTCCCTAATAGACTAAAGAAGCTTATAAGGTAAAAAAGCTAGACCTTATACTACTAACTAAACTCAAGACTGTCTTGTTTGTTAATAATAGAAAAGGCGCTATAGTTATAGATAATGATAATAAGATAGAAGTCCTTTAAGCCGTTAAGCTATCTTAATTAGTAAAAAAGAATATAGGATCAAAAGTTATAATTTTTTAAAGATCTAAGGGTAATAAGGTTCTAGTTTATATTAAGTAACATAGAAAAAAAAGCAATTAAGATAAACTATAGCTAGAGATCTCTAGATTAATAACCGTTAAGTACCTATAAGAGTTAGATCTCTTTCTAGAAGTTATAAAACTAATAGAAAAGAAGCTTAACGCCCTAATATCCCTTCCTATTAGTCTTCTTTGATAGATCTAGCTAAAGTTTAATATTATGATAGGCTCTATCTTATAAGAATATAGATATATAGGAGTAGATAAGGTCTTAATTAAGGCCCTAAAGTCTCTATTAAAGCTAATAGAGTTAGAATAATAGTAAGGCAAGATAAGAGAGCTTTTAGATAATTATAATAGATTAATTATACTAGGATTAGGTTAAACTATAAAGGTTAGATATATAAGAGGTATTCAGGCTATAGTTATACCTCTAATAATAGTTATTTTAAATATATATCTATAGCTAGAGGTCTAGATATCTAGCCTCGATTAGATAAATAAAGGCCCTATAATTATTATAATCCTAGACACCGGTACATAAGTTAATATCTTGTTAAAACAGTGTATTAAAGCTATAGGAATTCCGTATACTTATATTAAACTATAGATAAGGACTTTTAAGTTAGATGTAGACAGCTTAACTATATTTAATAGATTCTATTACATAGATATCTAGATTAGTAGATATAAAGTTAATTTATACTTCTTTATTAAAGATAAGTATAAAACGACTAATCTATTACTATTCCGTCTTTTATTTATATCAGATGAAAGGCTTTTTTTCGGTTACAGTAAGCACCTAATTACAGCTTATATCTATACTAAAGGCACCTTTCTATAGATTTTAATAGGTATAATTAAGATAAATATGCCTTTTAAAATAGTAGACATCTTACTATAGCAAGATTAATATATCAAAGAGGTCTTTAGTTTAGAAAACTAAAGACTAGTAGTATACCTAGAAGTACTACTAGAATAGATAACCTCTATCTAGAACCTAAGCTAGATAAGGATAAACAGATTATAGTAGTCCTAAGTTAAGACTAGGCTAAAGAACTAATGTTAGGGATTATATATAAAGCGATTTAGCTATAAGTTATATAGATCTAAAGAATAATAGCGATTGTAAGAGGTAAAGTATAGAAGCCTAGTCTTTTAAATAACTATAAAGATATCTATTAGGAATTTCTAGAGAAACCTTTCTGTAGATAAAAGCAATAACTAGTTAAATAGACACTAGATAAACACTAAAAGAAAATAATATACTGGTTTAATATAATAAAAGAAATAATTATTAGGACTCTATAGGCTATAAAAGTTAACACTATATATAAATAGAAGGATTAAAAGGTTTGACCGGTAGATAATACCCCTTTAGATGGATTAGTGCCTAAAGGAGACCTATATTAGAAACTTAAAAAGGTTAAGGAAGTTAAAGAAAGGCTTTAGGATTAATTAGGACCTTATAAAGACCTAATCACCCTAAAGCTTTCTAATATTAAAGCTAGATTAAGGCTTATAGCAGACTAATAAAATATAATTATTAAGGATTATAGCTACCTTTTATTAAAGAAAAAGAACTTTTTAGATAGATTCTACTTAATAGAAAGAACTCATAATCTAATAACCTTTTTAACGCTACTTAGTCTATTTTAATACTATATACTACTAATAGACACTATAAACTCTATTACCTAGTTTTACTAGATTATAATAAGAATTCTGTATAATCTAATCCCTAAATACTATAATACCTTTATTAATAATATTATAGTTAAAGGTCTTTATTCTTACTATAATAATAAGGAGCTATCTAATTACCCTAAAATCTAGAGATTTATTTATAAGTATCTATATAATATCCATTAGGTTCTAGTTAATATTAAATTAGCAGGCTATACTATTCTAAACATAAAGTGTTAATAGTGTTAACCTTTAATGGTTATTATTAGATATATCTCTAGTATTAATAGATATTATCTAGATTAAGTAAAGATTATTAAGATCCTTAAGTAGGAGAAGTATAATAATATTAGGGATATCTAATTGTTTCTTAATATTACTATCTTTTATTAGTATTAGGTGAAATAGTTTACCACTATAATAGTGCCGCTATACTTACTTTTAGGGAACGATAAGTCGTTTAAATAGAAGTAAGTATAGATTAAAGTAATAGAGACTCTTAAGAAGTATATTATAATAGCTCTAACGCTTATTAGTATTAATTATAGTTCTATTATAGGGCTAATTCTTCTAATAACCAACGTAAGTATCAGAGGTCAAGGCTTAAAATTTAGCCAGATTATTAATAGGAAACAGACAGTTATATATTTTCAAAGTGGAATCTAGAGAGGCGTAGAGCTAAAGTATAATTTAGAAAAGCTAGAGATATATAGGGTTCTAATAAGTCTTAAGCGACTATATAGCTATCTTTTTAATATTTATTTTCTACTTAAGATAGATATATAGGTTTTAGTTATCTAGATTAATTGAGTGGTAAATAATCTAGTATCCATTATAATAACTTACTGGCTTACCTAGATTTAACTTTTTAACTCTAAAATTAAGTACATAGATAGAAAGAAGAATACTATAGTAAACGGCCTTTTAAGGAAACCTTCAAGCGCTGTAGAACTATATAAAGCTAAAAATAAAGAAGATATTATGGAATTCTTCGATATAAAGGTTCTTTATACTTATATAGTAAAGGGCTTCTTTATTATAGCGTATAGTTATAGTAATAAAGACCTAGACCGAAATAATAATATTAAGATTCCTATTAACCTTTTTACTGTTAAGTAATAATAGTTAATAATGTCTAAACAGATTGCCTACTTTCTTTTTACCTTGAAATACCTTGCAGATATCCTAATCTAGAAGTTCTACTAATTTGAATATCAAGTAATCAGCTTTATTATTTAAGATAGACTTTTATTTAAGTATAGAATAAGATCTTGGCCTTACCCTTACTATATAATTAACTTAGAGTGGTTTTACCTTAACCTGATTACTAAAGTATATAATAAATTAGGATATTAGGGATAAAAGGCTATCTACTATTACCTAGCTAAATAATACTATTATCTAGAGATATATACCTAGGTAAAAAGACTAATTATAACCTATAAAGTATTTCAGAAGGCCTAATTAAAGCGAATAGACAACCTATATATTTTATTAGTATAGATCTATTAGCTATTTTTAAGAGTTTTATTAGATATTCAATATATTAGTAAATAGAAGGTGGTAGAGGTATACTATAAATTTATAGGTTACCCTAAAGCTTAGATTCTAATGTATACTATATTAGAAAGTATTAAAAAGTTTCTTTAGAAAGATATAATCTACCGATACAATATATATAAACCCTAATTATAGATAGAGGATATAAGAATATAAGTATAGTTATTTACCTAAATTAACACTATAGTATAATATATAAAGTTATATCAGCCTATAACCTATATATAAATAGACTATTAGAAAGAGGTTATTAACCGATTATATATACTTTTTAAATTTAGTCTAATTAAAGGAAAAAGGATATTTAGCCTATACTTTCTATAGCTCTTTTTATAAATTAAATAACTATTTATACCTCCTCTAGTTATACTCTATTTTACCTTATCTATAGTTAGCATACTATAGCCCTAATTAAAGGATAAATAGTGATATAGAGGACCCTTTAATTAAGATAAGGTCTAGACTCTGGAAAAAGAAACCTAGCTCTATCTTTACGTTTTTATATAGCTAGATAAAGATTAGGTTAAGGCTATAGAGATCGTTATACGCTGTAAAGCTTAGACTCAAAATTATTTTAATATAGCCTACCGATATATACTATAGAAAGAAAATTAAAAGAAGGATAATTTAGTTTTAATCTTTAATATATAGCAAAAGATTAATATATTAATCTTAAGGAAATTAGGTTACTATTAGAAAGGCCCTTATTAGAGTTACTTAGTTACTTTAAATAGATTATCTTATTAGCTTTTAACTCTTTTTAAAATACTAATTACTAAGGTAACTTATATAGATAATAGGCTAAAGAAGTTTCTTAAGTCACTAGATAGCCTTTATTTATCGCTACATAAAAGGATTCAAGGGCCGATTTTGTAGAGAATCTTAAATACCGACTTTCAAAAGATAATCAAGAATTAGAATAAGAACCTTTAGACTTTAGGGATAAGTTTCTCCTAATTACCTTAAGGGAAACATATTTATAAGTATAACGCTAATAACCATAATCTTTAATACTTAATCTTTATCTAGATTAGTATCTTTTTGTCTAGAGTTAACATTTTTTTAGATAGATTACTATAAAGATATAGCGGATAAATAGATAAAGAAAAAGACTTTTTTTATATTATATTTCATAAAAACCAGATATATAAACCACCGATTAATTGAAAAACCCTAAAAAACTTAACTACTTATTATTAGAGTTAGGGTAGAAAGCACTCTTTTTGAGTCTCTTTTTCTATTTTTTATCTTTCTTAAGCTACTTTTCTTAAGTCTCTTCCTATAAAACCTAAGGATAATCCTCTAAAATACACTTTAATCTAGCGCTATTAAACTCCTTATATTTATAGTAGAATTAATAATAAGCCTTATTATCAGAATTAAAAAGCTAGCAATACTCTGTCTTAACGATCGATAGGTCTTTATATAGAAGAGAAGTACTACAATTACTAATTAGCTCTTATTTATAAAATTATCTAGATTCCTTTAAGTCTTCTAAAAGACTCTTTTTAGCTTAATTAGTATTAACTATATAGTTATACTTAGTGTTCTTAAGGAATATATAGGTAGTATAACGATTCTTAAAGTATCTAGAAAGAGAAATATACCTAAAGGAGAGCTTTATATTATAAGCCTAATCGTTAGCCTCAATTATAATATAGTTTTAGAAACTACAAATATAGTACTTATATAGAAGTTTACTATAGACTCTATACGTATAAATTAGACAAGAATTAACAACTAAGGTATAGCTAAAAAGCTTTGAAAATAAAGTACTAAATAGCTAATAATATCGTTATTAATAAAGACTTAATATCTCTAGTAAGGGCTACCTCTAGTTATTTAGGGATTATTAACTATAGATTACACGATTTTTTTATTATTAATATTATATTGAAAATTAACCGTTATGTTGTTAAAACTCTAGTTAGATATCTCTGTAGGATTAATAATTAGAAGCTTAATATATAGATTGCTGGCTGGACTAGAAAGAGTGGCCTATACTATAGTCTTTAAAATCTAGAAGAAAGAAAGTTAGATTAGACTAAAAAGAGTTAATTAGGGATAATACGTGTTATAAGATACTACTCCTTAATACTTTAAAGCTTATATTCCTAACGCTTAATAGCAATTTCCTTAACGGGAGACGTATAGGTATACCACTATAGCTTTATATTAGTATAGATAGACCGATTTAGGTAATATTTATTAGTCATACTAAAGATAAATATAATTAGAAAGTAAGCTGGAAATAGAAAAGAAAAGACTTAACAATAGAATAAAACAGTTATAAAAGAAGTTATTGTTATAAAAGAAAAGGACAAGTAAAAAGTTATAAAAGAAAAAGGCCTTTCTTATACTTTATTTAAAAGGTCAAAATAGAGAAAGGAATTAGACGTAGGGTTCTATTAATAAAGATAAATTATATAGTAAAATTGTTATTTACTATTAAAGCTGTTAAATAGATAGTAAATAACTCTCTTATTTTTTCTCTATTTATTAGACAGCTCTTTTTTTTACTAATTAGGTATTCCTCACGGCTAATAATATAAAAACCTACCTTTTTTATTAAGGCTTTTAACTTTTTCTTTTCCCTATTAATAACTATAAATTTAACTTTATTACCCAATTTAGACTATCTATTCTAGTACCCCTATCCTTCTACTTTATATTTCTTCCTTATATATATACTATTAAGTCTTAACTTACCCTTCTTACTTTACCTCTAAAAATCGTTCCTTTAAGAGTAGTAATCGTAATATCTACCCTTACCCCTTCTATACCGGTCTCTGTATCTCACTAAAAGCAACCTAATAATAAAGCCTAAATCTAGTAACTCTATACTAAAAGAGACTTAAAAAAAGACCTTGCCTATTAAACCGACTAATAAAGTATTTATTAAATAATTAGTTATAAAGCTATAGCTTTCTATATAGTTAATATTTTAAAATACTTTAAATTTATTAACTAAGATATAAATATTTACTTTAGTTAATATATCTAACTATACTATTATATTGTTCTTAAGTAAAAAAGCTTTCTTTAGACCGTTCTAACTCCTATAACGGTCTATTTTCCTGACTAGCTATATTAAAAGGATATTAACCGGTTCTTTAATTAGCGCCCTAAAGCGTTTAATAGCCCTAACGGTATTAAGACTTAGACAGGATAGGACTATAGAAAGATATAAATACTTCTTCTTAACTACTATAACCTATAAGGATACCTTCTATATAGAGATTAGATTATATAAGATAAAGTTAGAGCTATACTAAAGGTAATAGTGTATAACCTTCCCTCTATTTGTAATATTATAGTTATCCCGATCAGTTAGTAGGGTATACCTAATCTAAACTAAACACCGCTAATTCTTCTATAACGCCTAAATATTTTTATATAATTAAGACTTAGATGTACCTGGTTATCTTTCTGTTATTTATCAATAATCCTAGATACTTTATAAGGCTTATTATCAACTAAAGAGATAAAATAATCTATTAATATAATCCTTTATAGTTAAACGGTTAATTAGAGTTCCTTTTTATTAATATTATCTAGGCTTTAAAGCGATTTTACGAAGATATTAATATACCGCTTTATATTTAGGACTTAATAATACAAGTATATATATAGTTAATCTAGTTTAACAGCGAGAAAGATAAAAGTATAGTTTATAACTTAGATTCCACATATAGGTAATGATCTTGTGTCAATTGATAACATCAATGGCGCGCCACATCTTTTGTGCAGTTTCATTTCTTAGTGGTTATGAGCCCAGCTTAGCTCTGTGCACGAGAGTGTGCGAGTTCGAGTCCGGTCGCACGCACGCATAAAAAATAGGATTCTTACCTAGGAGTTGCTTACCTAGGGTTCTTGCCTATCATAACATAACTGTGCAAGGCCAATAGTCTCTATAGCCCTTGAGGAGGTGACTTAGATTCCACATATAGGTAATGATCTTGTGTCAATTGATAACATCAATGGCGCGCCACATCTTTTGTGCAGTTTCATTTCTTAGTTAAATTTATCTGTAGTAGGCTATATAGTAAAGCCGCCTTTAGAGAGTTACTAACTATTAGTATATATTTTAAAGAATATTGTCTTGAAATTTATTAATATTTACTTATACTAATATTATATTAAGAATAGACAGAAAAATAATACTTATCTCTATATTTTAGAAATATCTCAAGTTATATATTCAGACTTATATCTAAGATAAAGTTAGTGTTTTAAATTAACTAAAAGGTATTCGTTAAGTCTTTCTATATAGCAATATTCAAAGATACTTTAGTTAAATATAAACCTAGATAGAATTGAAAGATAAAGTATTCTTTATCGGTCTATTTCTATTAAATTATAATATTTATAGCTTTATCTTTATTAAAACCTTTAGTATAAATATAGTCTTTTCTATAATTAGTAGTTATTTTAAAAACATATTAGTAAATTAGTCTTAATATTTCTCATTATTTCGTCAGCCTATTATTTTTATTATTAATTCTCTATAAGAAAATAAATTATAGATATTTCTATACTTATTTTTCATTCTTTAGCTATAATTAAGCTAGTATTCTACTTATAATGTATATCCTATTAGTTTATTTCTTTATTTCTTTATACTATATTAATCCTATTTTCACTGAGGTTCTAAAGTATATTTTCCTATAGGCTATTACCGTATTTCTTAAAGTCTTTTTAATACAGAGCCTTTATAAGCTATATACCTAAAGTATTATTTTGACTTCTTTTAGTAAAAGCTTAAATATTCAAGCTATTATTAACAATAGCCTTCTTTATTTAGTCTAATTATCTTAAAAGTAATGTCAAAACTTATTTTATTATATATTAAGGTAAAGTAACGGCTTTTTAGTTTATTGGCTCCTAATATTAGGCATAAACTGTAAGTAGTAAAATAGTAAACATTTATAGAATCTATTATATCTTTTCAGCTATATTCTCATCTTCAAAGCGTTATATTTATCACTTTACAGCGAATCTTAAATCCTTTCCTTAATAAATATACCTTTAGATTAAGTCATTTTGAAATATCTAATAGAGTTTATTAGTCTTTATTATTTAGGTCTCTTAAGTATTCTTGATTAGCTATTCCCTTAAGATATATATAGAGGGTTAATGTAAGTACTATTCTATAAGTAAAGCAAGGTATAATATAACGTTTACTTAAGTCTAAAAGCCGATATAAATTAGTCTATATAATCTTTATTTTAAATAACCAACTATTATTGTTATCTATACATATATAATAGATCAATCTGTTATATCTTTCGTAGGTTAAATTAAAATAAGTTTAATTTTTAGCTATATAGACCTTTATTCGGCTTATCGTCTACTAGGTAATTATTAAAAAGGTTATTAGATATTTCTAAGAGAGACTCTAGCTTATAATTTTAAGGATGAAAGGTGAATTATTAATTATCTTTCTTTAATTTCTAATTACATATTCTTTATTTAGAATATTGTTAATAGTAGTCTTTCTATAGTTCTTTACCTTATTTATAAGATTTCTTATAGCTATCGCTAGAATAGAAACAGTAAGATCTTTTAGTAATTAGATTTGTACCCAATTTCTATGTTTCTTTAAAGCCTTTCGGTCATCCTTTTATGTATTATTTCCCTATAGGTTACCCTCTAAAGAATTTAGGATTACTACTCTAAATAGTTGAGACTTAACCTTTAAGAAATTCGGTAGTTTATTTATATTATTTAATTGAACTCCTTTAAGGTCTCTAGTATTTTCACTTTTTAGTATAGCAAATAGGCCATCTTCTTTAAAGGAAATATATAATATTTCTATTTAGTTAATATCAGTGTTATTTAGTCTCTTATTATGATTATTATATCTTGTTCCATGTTTCGTATTTCATAGATTTAATTAATAAATTATATTTTCTATGTTAAAGTCTATAGTTATTTTATAACGTTTTGTATTCTTTTAACTAAATAAGTAGGTACTCTTATAGCTTTATTGGGAATAGATATATGCTTTATAGCTTATATCAGGTTATAATAAAAAGACTTTATTAAGCTTATAATAAAGACTTATTTAAGATATTATAATACTATAGGTATATAATAGCAACTTATATTGTTTAGTACAGGCGTAATAGAAAGAATAAGGTTTAACTTATAATTAAATAAGAATAGATATGGTAAGTTCTATCTCTAATAATAAAAAGTACCTTAGTTTTATTTTAGTCTAATAAAGTAAAAGTAAGGTTAATATAAAGACAACTAAATCTTAATCCTATTTCCCTTGTGTATTAGATTCGTTATAACGAATAAACTTATTCTTATCTTTTTTATGATAGTCTAATACTAAAGAAAAGCTATAGAGACCCTTAATGTTCTTTTCTATTTTATCCTAAGGAGTTATCATTATTAGTAGCTTTTTTAGATAGATTAAGTTATACTACTATTTATTACTTTTTAACGAAGGTAACTTAATGCTATATTTAATATGTTTCTATTTCTAAATAGGTAAAGAATCTTTCTTATAAATAGTAGGAAATTCTTTATAAATCTTTTAGAAGTTCTTAATAAATTAGAGAAATATTTATTAAGAATGTTTCAGGAATTCTTAACAGACTAAGTATATAAATAGCTAAAAGTTCTCAAGGAATTCTTAAAGGGTAGGCAGATGATCTTTTATATATTATCCTTGTATTCCCTAGTAATTAGCTAGGGAGTCTTTGGTCGGATTTTCCTTTATGTACCCTATAGGCAATTCCCAGGGAATAATCCTTTTATTATATAACACTTGGTAATATTCATCTTTTACTAAAAGTAACTACCTCATTTTAAAGTTAGTAAAGATGTTAAGGAATAAGGTATAATAGAAAATATAAATAAGTCCTTCTCTATCTAAGCTAGGCTTACAACTAGTAGGAATGATAGAGGGTTATTTAGAATAGTTATAAGCTTATAGAGAACAAGTAGTAAGATAGATTGAAAAAGGTAAGGTATATCAACCATAATGCTTATTAAAAACTGTCTAATCAGGGGAAATATCTTTAGTTTCTATTGTAAAATATAAAGGTCTAAGGGTTATATTTTTAGTATAACTAATTATAACTAAGTATAGGTAAGCGTCTCTATATATCTATAGGTATATACCTATAGTTATATACTTATAGGTAAAAGCCTTAGTTGCTATATTAGCTTTTAGGTCTTGGCATTTGTATGAGACTGCCCTACTATTATGTACGCTTTTTAATATAGAATATGTACTTTCTTAGTCTTTATAACTAGTGGAATCTATTGGTAATATTTATTTAACTCCAGAGCCTTAAGTGATAAGGTTTTATAGATAGATATATATAAAGAAGTAAGATTCTCAAGCCTTAATAAATATAGTATCTTAGTATACTTCTTAGATTTCTAGAAAAAAGTATTAGAAATATATAGAATAGTTAGAGCTATAGTAGTAAAATATAAAAAGCAAAAGACTATAGCCACCTATAAGAATACAAATTACCCTGTTTCATTGGAAAAGGACTTATCTTTAAATTAAATTAAAAACCAAGTTTTATTAAAAAGTAAGTTTCATCAAAAAGTAAGTTTCATCAAAAAGTAAGTTTTATCAACAAAACAGTTCTATAGCATTTTTTATAATAACTAATATAAATTATTAAACCTCTTGAGGCTTAATTATAGCATAAAGGTTAAAAAGTTTGTAAAGAAATCCATGTCAAGGCCTATCTATCTTTCTTTTACTTCTCATACTTTTAACTTTCAACTCAAGTAATACCTATTCTAGTTATATTACTAGGGTATAAGCTTATATTCTCTAAAACTTATCTCTTGAGCCTCATAATCTCATCTTACTCTAATACTTAAATATAATCAAGTAATTCTTCGATATCTATAAGCATAAGTGAGTAGGTATTTTATCCCTTTCAGTATACTTAAGTAAGCATCTTTTTTAGACAATTACTTAAAGTTACTTGTTTCTAACCCTGCTTAAAACGCACGCACTCTACACGTAGCTATCCGTAGATTGACATAAAGCGGGGCATTATACCGGGTGAACTGGTCTAGGTTGCTTAGAGTGGTCTGAAACAATCATATTGCTCAAATAAAGCGAGTCATTTCTCGACATTATCTGAGAAGCAGCAAGCCTGCCAAAAACAAGTGAACGCGTGGAGTGTTGTGCGAGTCTATTACTACAAATTGGAATTTTAACGTAACACCAAAGCAACGGACCATTACTCGATGATCCAAAGAATCGGTAAGGAAGGTTGCATGCCCTGCTTGGCATAGGCGGGCGAACGTGAAACCTTGACTCAGCGAATATCGGATGAACAAGTGGGTCATGCCACCGCGCCTAGGGGCCATGATTCAGTTTCAAGCTAACTACTACACGAACCACCAGTTGATTCGCTCATGTCAAACCCAGCGGTAACAATTACGGCGTTAGACCTTGTTGAGAGTCTGTTGCAACCTCAAATCAACGATGTGCAAGTGGGGCGAATCAATTTCAGGCATGCGTATGCATGCATGGCGTTTAGGAGCTGTGTGTCGAGAGAGCAGATAACGGACGTTGAGGGCTCATTTTCATAACAAACCAGTCGGAACTAATGTGGTCAATGTCCAACGTTGGTGGGTTCCTCTAGTCTCCAACGAACCTTGGGCCCGGGATATTAGATACGCCCCAAAAACGTACAAGATCAAAATACGAATTCAATAGCTCAATATCTCTTATTATCTAGACTCTAGTGTTTCATGTCTAGCGACCCTAACGTCTATATTAGAGAACCATGCCCACGCTCCCTACATCGAACCAACGGCCTGGATACTATTCCTATATTGCCAAGATTCCATTGGTCCCTTACTCCTGAATCTCCTCCGGATCGCAATGGGAAGCTCTTTGAGGTGGTCCCTCGGGCCAGTGCTATTAGCAGCCAGAGCTATACTCGCCCAAAACAGTGTCAGTATGACAACGTCACCGATGGTGATGCTGTCACAGATTCCCCAGTGTTCTGTGAGTATTACTATTATAACTAAACGCTTTAACCAAGTGAAACTTACCCTTTTAGTAGGTCTCTTGTATTACTAACTCCTTCTTTAGTTCTGGCTGCACACTAGACGTCATCGTCCCCTGTATTTGCACGAATATTACCCTTCTACATGACATGTCGAGTTGTGTACAGTCTTCTTGCATATGGCAAGATCAACTCAGTGGGTCCGTAGTCGAGAGATATAGCTTTAACTGACTTGTTTTTAGAGTTGGCCTCAATGACAGAAGGCTTTTGCCGTCCCTATCCGCACGCATCTAGAATCTCAGAGATTAGGCTGATGGTAGCAGTGCTGTCAGTTCTCACATTTCCTATCGTGAGTTTAAGATTTATCTCACGACGAATTGTAGCAGGCCGTCTTGAGCTTGATGATTGGATAACCCTTGTTGCAGCTGTAGGTTAACTCTATAGTGAAATTTCCTTGTGTTTTCCGTCCAAGCTGACTAATAATCCAGGTGTGTTTGGCTGCGCTTCTTGTTTGTGTAGTTTCAAGTATGTACCTAGAAACTTAATACTTATATGTTAGTGTGTTGCTAATACATTTAATATAGCTGCCAACCTTGGGTTTGGACTTCACTACTGGAATGTTAACCCAGCCAATGCCCAGCCTATTCTTCAGGTAACCCAAGCCAGCTAGGCAGAATATTCGAGTTTTGTACTGACAGATTTCAAGCTTTACTACGCTGTACAGATGCTCTATATCATCGTTCTGATACTAGCAAAGTTGTCTCTAGTCACCCTTCTTGGCCGCCTTTTCCCCAATCATGAATTTCAGATCTTCAACAAGTTGGTTATAGCCTTCCTCATTTGGCATGGACTGTTATTCTTTTTCATCACCATGTTCGAGTGTACACCCGTTACCGGGATATGGGATCGTACTGTTATGCGACAGTGCGTCGATGTTCAAGCAGTAGCCATGGCTAGCGGAATCCTTGGCATCATCGAGGATTTCGTTATTATAAGCATTCCTATTCAACAACTCAGGAATCTTCAGCTTGGACGTAAAAAGAAGCTGGCGGTCTGCTTCATGCTTAGTCTAGGATCCTTGTAAGCTCGCTCGCCAAGTCGGTCGAGAGAGCGTCGGCAGTATTTCACGAAGTCTAGTGCTAATCTCTATACATAGCGCCTCCATTACCTCAGTCATTCGCCTCCGATGGCTTGTTATTCTTGCCGAATCGTATGACCCTACATGTAAGTTTAGAACAGAACTAAGATTTCTAGGGGCTAAGAGCTCACGCTCCGGTTTAGGGGATTATGTCGACGCTGTGGCGTGGACCGTTACCGAAGTGTCATGCGCCTTGATGTGTGGCAGTCTACCTGCGCTTCGACCCGTGATTAAGAAGATTCATGATCTCTTTGCCACCGTACAAGGCGTACGGACAACTATTGATATGAAGGGATCAGTTGGCAAGGGCAGTGGTCACTTGTCTACACGCAAAAAGAACTCTGCAGCTGGGCTACGGTCTCACACACCCGAATCTTCCCCGTCAGAATCTGAGGGCTCATTCGTGATTATGATTCCCATGGCTAAGCCAGTAGACAGACAGAAGGAACGACGTAATGACGTGGCAGTAGCATAATCGCATAAGTCAAAGCACCCACTCATGGGACACCCCCAAATATGGGCCACCCAAAAATGCCTCCCAGCTACCCTATTTCAATTATAACTATATACTTTAAACTATTACCACTTTTTTTAATCTTTATTTAATCGTATTATTTGTTTGATATTACTTTTTTTAAGCCTAATAAGCTGATATACTAAATTTAAAGTTAATTAGATACTTAACACTATTATAAACAGTATATCAGTGTTACGACCCAACAAGTTATAGGCGGTGTTGCCCCACCAAGACAAGGAACAAGATGGGCAGCCCAGGCCTTTGTACGTTGACAAGCGGATGACTCCCCAGGAACAGAAGAACTATGGTACAGGTCACGTGAAGATAAGATAACACTGAGCACCCCATGTGGGGCGCTGAGCGCTCAGTGCCAAGAGTGAGCGCTCAGTAGGAGGAATAAGCGCTCAGTCGGCAAGAGCAGCGCTTACTACCAATCAGGAAGCATCACAAAGGACAAAAGGACTTATATATAGGATAGACTTAACGCACTCAAGAACAGACTTCTATAGCTCTTCAGTAATCAACTTGTAATATATTCTCTAAATACCTTTCAGTATCCCTTTAGTGATTCATTAACAAGAAGCTATATAAGCTACCCTCACGACTTTTAACCACACGATTGATCACCAGGTGATCAGTAGACCAGTAAGCCAACAATACTGTTACTAAGTATCAACCTTAGCTATACTATTAGCAGAAACCCTACTGTCAGATTACTGACCGTAACACTTTAATTGCTCCTGTTAAGTAAGTTGACCTTGATATTCACCTAACAGTATTCCACGATGTCTACTCCTACCCCACACGCTGCCGCTCTAACCCTAGTTGCGACCGGACTAACTAATTAACAGCTGCTTAAAATAATTACCCAGTTGCGGGAAGAGAATCAGCAACTCCAAGCCCAGCTGTTGGCACCCAGGCCTGCTCCACCCCCACAGGCCAAGTACCCAGATCCTAAACCCTACAACGGGACCCTAGGAACTCTACAAGGATTCCTTACTCAAACCAAGGCCTACTTTAAGTTCTACAAAGATTCCTTTGCGACTGAGGCCGACAAGGTGTCATATGCCGCCTTATTCTTAAAGAAAGACGCCTTAGCCTGGTTTAAACCTATAATACGGGACTACCTAGACAACGATAGAGAAAACTAAGAAGATAATACTAAAAAGATCTTTAGGAAGTTTAAGAACTTTAAGAAACAACTTAAAGAAGTCTTTAGCAGCCCCGATAAGGAACATATAGCGGAACAAGAACTTATGACCCTTACTTAGAAAGGATCAGCTAGCAAATATGCCGCCGAATTCCAACATATCACCTCTAAACTAGAATAGGGAGATGAAGCCTTAATGGCCAAGTTCTATCAGGGACTTAAGGAAGATATTAAAGATAAACTTAGTTAAGACGCCTGACTAGACAAATTCCATAAATTCATAGACAAGGCCGTCAAGATTAATAATTAACTGTACAAACGATAGCTCAAACAAAAAGGACAACAAACATGGCCTAACAGGGTTAGTGCCAACATCAGCCAGAAGTACAGACCAAAGATATCACAACAAGAAAACCATAGCAGCACTACCTACAGATATCACATAGGACCTATAGACATCAGCGTTACTAAAAGACAAGATAAACACCCAATACGGGATCCCAACACTGTCAAATGTTTCAATTGTGAAAAAATAGGACACTACATACAAGATTACAAGCAACCCAAGCGACTCCAAAATAAACCGCTACCTAAGCATGCTAGGAAAACCAACACGGCCACTAAGGAAACGCCATATAATTAACTCTCTTGGACCGCCTGCTATAACGACAACTGCCTAACATACCAAGACAGTAAAGAGCAAGCAGGATGGTACCCTAAGGGACCTTACCATAAGATTCTTGCGATGGTTAGGAAAACAGGAAAAAACCAAGTAACTAAGTCAAATAAACAAGACGTCATTATGACCCTTCTTAAGAAAACCGTCAACAGCAACACCTCTTATACCAATAGAACGATAAATCAAATAATAGGGGAACATAATAAAAGCGTTCTAAGGAACCTTAAGAAAACACTCAGGAATATATAACAACAAGCAAGATACCTCCAGAACCAAGTAGAAATCAAGAAGAAGGCACAAGGTAAGCCTGCTAGACAAGCATAGATCTACCTATAACTCTATAAGGAACTTAGGAGACATATCAAGAACTAGGAGAAGTCAACCGATATATTAGAACTTCTAGAACTCACCCAATGGATATAGGCCGAAACCCAGAAAATCACTAGCCTACCTACCAAGATTATAGCTATAGCTAGAAAGGTCATAAACTTCCTAAAACCCAGACTTTAGATAAGAGAGAGTCCTAGTTAGAACCAAGATAACGACTTATATACTAGAGAATCCCTTAACAAATTTATTCCACTAAGCAAGATAGAACGATAAGTAGCTAAACAACTGATGGAATTAAGGAACGCTATAACCCCTACAGTGGACAGGACTGAGACTCGTTCTCAGCGTATTCAAACATAGGCAGAAAACGTTTCTTTACCATCAGCTCAAGAAGACAACCTATATAACGCATATAAACCCTCAACTATATTAACCTCTATAAGAAACCTACTGACAAGGAAAGACAAGGCACCAGGGTTCAGAGAAATCAGGAAAGACACCAACGATCAGGAAGTCTATTTCTATAGAACTTAGGACCTAGATCAAGACCACATACTAATCCTTAGAGTTAAGGAAACATCTATGTTTAGAGATAATAAACGATTAGATCTTGATCACCTTATATATTGTGGTGTATTCTAGGCAGAATATATCTATAATAATTATAAGAAATATAAGGAAGAGAAAGGACTATTCTCTTTCTACCTATAGAGGCAGAATAAACAGCTAATTCCCAGAATCCACACAGATCACAAATTAAGAATATAGGAAATTAAAAAATACCACAACAATTGGCTCAGTTTTTAGCCAAGCTTAAAGAAACCAATGGCTTATATGTATAAGATAACCAAACATTAGTCTGACTATATGTACAATAAATATATTCTACACTATGAAGAAAAAACACATGTATGGCGAACTTAGTTGTAGAAGGACACTTCTACCAACAATAATGACGCCAAGAAACAGCCAAAAAACAACAAACGCCGACTATAACGGGACCACAGAAGGCGACATAGGGCAGGAAGTCCCTATATACAACAACCATAAACAACAACAATACACACCTGATACTTAAAGTCTAAATCAATAGACAGCCCACTTAAGTCATGGTAGACAGTGGAGTATAGGCAAACTTGATGTCACCTTAACTAGTGAATCAACAAAATATTCAATAGCGATACAAGGACAACCTATACACCCTTTAAACCGTTAAAAGAGAAATAGTTGTATATAGCAAAGGAACCATTGAATTAGAGACCATGCACCTCTTTATGGTTACCTATAACTATCATAAACAACTAGTTTTTGATATTATGGCAATAGGATAACTGGATGTTATACTTAGTATCCCATGGTTAAGAAAGAATAATCCCAACATAGACTGGAAGTCTGGCCAACTTTAGTGGAGAAGTTCAGCGGTGAGGCAGCGTTATATACCGCAACCCCTATATAAATCATAGACATAACTAAAGTATATTGTATATATCTAAAGGATTAAACCTACCAAGGAAGAAGGATTTAGATCAATAAACCAAGAATAAAAAACAACGGAATAACTTTTAGTGATCCCTAAGATCTACAGAAAATATATGAAACTGTTTACTAAAGAACTAGAAACAGGGTTACCAGAACATGGTCCACATAACCATAAAATCAAACTGCTACCTGAAACACACCCCAGGTTAGAACCAATCTACAACTTAAACAAGATAGAACAAAAAGCACTTAACAAATAGCTAGATGAAAATCTTAAGAGAGGATATATCAGACTATTAGACTTACCAACAGGATACCTAATCCTATTTATACCTAACAAAAATAGGAAATTATAACTATATATTGACTATTAACAACTTAACGATATTACCAAGAAAAACATATACCTACTACCACTTATCTCAAAGCTATAAGATCTTCTATATAGAGCCAGATGGTTTATAGCCCTTGATCTGAAAGGAGCCTATAACCTAATCCACATCAAGGAAGGAGATAAATAGAAAACAGCATTCTAAATATAACAAGGCTTATATGAGACGCTCGTTATGCCCTTCAGACTCACCAATACACCTGCAATATTCCAGACAATAATTAACTATGTTCTCTGAGAAAATCTCGACATCTTTGTCGTCTGCTACCTCAACAACATCCTCATCTTTTTAAAAACGCTCAAAGATCACAAAAAACATATATATTAGGTACTATAAAAACTTCAAGAAGTAAAACTACTAGTTAAACCAGAAAAGAGCGAATTCTATATACAGAAAGTTGACTACCTTGGATTTACTATTACACCAGGCAAAATCAGAATACAAGAAAAGAAGATTCAAGCAGTCAAAGACTAGCCTATACCATAGAACGTTAAGGATATACAATCCTTTTTAGGATTTATAAACTTCTATTAAATATTCCTTAAGAACTACACAAGCTATATCAGAAGACTTTAGGAACTTATATATAAAAACACCGAATTTATATAGACAGAAGAATACGATAAATCCTTTAACAAGATTAAGAAGCTCATAACTTCCAAACCAGTCACTCAAATACCTAACCTAGATAAACCCTTTAAAGTTGAGACTGATGCCTCAGACTTCACTATAGGTAGACAACTAGGACAACAAGACAAGGAAGAAAGACTCCATCTATATACATTCTACTCTAAAGCTTTCCATAGACCTGAATTAAACTATTAGATCTACAATAAAAAGCTTATAGCCATTATTAAAGCATTCTGAGAATGGAGACCACACCTATTAGGAACTAAGCACCAAGTCTTAATATACATAGACCATAAGAACCTCTCCTATTTCACAACCTTAAAGGTTCTTAATAAGAGATAAATCCGATAGTTAGAATTCCTTTTAAAATATAACTTCAAGATTATCTATAGGAAAGGCACCAAAAATAGAAAAGCGGACGCTTTCAGTAGAAGACTGGACCATAGGGTCCTGGTACCAGAAGAAACATAAGTAATTCTTAAGCATAACAACAATAGAAACATTATACTAGCACAAAAACTCATTATAATCGGCAAGCGTGTTAATACCAGCTCAACTAGTAGAATGACAATAGACCAGATCTATAAGATATATGGCGCAAAGGCACATAGACACCAAGGGATTACAAAGACCTTCAAACAAATCAGGCAACACTATAATCAGAAAGTCATACATAAAGAAGTGGCTTCAGCAATTAAGGATTGCAAAATATATAAGAAAAATAAAAATAGTCCTCACAAGCCATACAGGCAAATTCAACCACTACCAGTGCCACCAAAAGCATGGCACTCGATCTTATTAGACTTTATCATTAAATTACCAAAGTCAAGAGAACCACTTATAAAAACCTATTATAATAGTGTTCTTGTAATAGTTAATAGACTTATAAAGTACGCTTATTTTATCCTATACCTAGAGTTAAGCACAGCAGAAGACCTAGCATACATATTCCTTAAGTGCATCATTAGCAACCACAGATTGCCCAGGGAAATCGTGTCAGACAGAGACAAGCTGTTCATATCTAAGTTTTAGAAATCCCTAATCTCACAACTTAGAACAGACTATAAATTATCAACATTATTTTATCCGTAAACCAACAGATAAATAAAAAGAATCAATCAGATACTTAAACAGTATCTCTAATACTATATTAATTACAACCAAAACAATTAGGTATCTCTACTACCTTTAGCCCAATTCGCCTACAACAGTGCTATTGGAGAAAGCATATAACACTCACTATTCTACTTAAACTATAGATTCCAACCAACCGCATATAGAGAACCTTAATAAGGACCATAAGCCCTAAAAGCCGTGGCCGACTTTAACAAACTGTAAGAAATCCAAAACAAGGTCACCAAAGACCTCAAGTTTGTTAGATAACAAATAAAGAAATACTCCAACTAAGCAAGGATTAAGGGACCAACCTTTGAGGAGGGAGATAGCGTATATCTCATCCACCAAAACATCAAAACCAAGCGACTAAGCGACAAACTTGACTATAAAAAACTTAGACCCTTTAAAATCCTTAAGAAAGTCTTAAACGTAAACTACAAACTTGACTTACCGGACATAATAAAGATCTACCCGGTATTCCATGTCGCACTGCTTGAACCAGCACTATAAGGATCAATAGCATAGGATCCCATTATTATGGATAGGAACAAACTAGAATATAAGATTAAACAAATTATCAACTACAACCAGCCAGGCTGGACGACAGGCAAAAAACCAGAAACACAGTACCTTATCAAATAGAAAGGATATAGCCATGAAGACAACACATAGGAACCAGTATTAAACCTGACCCATACAGAAGAAAAACTCAAAAACTACTGGGCAGAATTCTACATAAGGGAAGAAACACTGGCACCTATAGTAAGGCCCCAACGCAATAAACCAAGGAATAAAGTGAAACAACCACAACCGCTGTGGCGACCTTACAAGACAAACAGACCATGAAACAAGAACCCATTCATTCGCCTAGGAATGCCAGCTGCCAACTAAGAACCCACCGTTTCTAAGCCAAAATCCTGAAACTCTGAACCAGCCAAAACGGCATCCCAGTCAATCATATCAGCCGTACCGATGGCATAGGCCTCAGATACCACGGAAGGACCTAGAGAACTTGCCATAGATATCTCCTCCTCCCCAGCAATGGAAGAAGCATCTTCCCCCTACTTCAACAGCAACCGTTTTATACGACGATTATAATCCAACCTCGCTAGAATTTCATTCACATCCGCCTACGCCTTTTACAGCACCTCCATTCGTTTTTAAAAATCCTTTTCTAACTCCTCCTCTTCATCATTCAGACGCCAAGACTTATTCATTAGACGTTACACTAGAAGACAAGTCAATAAAAAAGACACAACAAAAGACAGAGAAGGACAATCCCTATAAGTACAGATAGCATCCTCCGACGCGTTGCAAGACTTTTTTATACCTTCCACCGCAACACACTTACCATAGACCAAGGAGGAGTCTGCTAACATCTTGCAATAAAGACCCTTTAACCGACAACAAGTACACGGCATAACATTGAAACCATACACTGAAATCTTAAGGGCGTGACGATGACAACGTAGTGTGGAAGCAGCGCTATCTAACATGTTATCAACAAGATAAAGAAGGAAGAAACTTGTAGATCCCCCAACCTGGGAATGACCACCTACTTATGCAGGTCTTGAGGACAAGACCTTTAGAGGGGAGACCTGATGTTACGACCTAACAAGTTATAGGCGGTGTTGCCCTACCAAGACAAGGAACAAGATAGGCAGCCTAGGCCTTTGTACGTCGACAAGCGGATGACTCCCTAGGAACAGAAGAATTATGGTATAGGTCACGTGAAGATAAGATAACACTGAGCACCCCATATAGGGCGCTGAGCGCTCAATGCCAAGAGTGAGCGCTCAGTAGGAGGAATGAGCGCTCAGTCGGCAAGAGCAGCGCTTACTACCAATCAGGAAGCATCATAAAGGATAAAAGGACTTATATATAGGATAGACTTGACGCGCTTAAGAACAGACTTCTATAGCTCTTCAGTAATCAACTTATAATACATTCTCTGAATACCTTTTAGTATCCCTTTAGTGATTCATTGACAAGAAGCTATATGAGCTACCCTTACGACTTTTAACCATACGATTGATCACCGGGTGATCAGCAGACCAGCAAGCCAACAATACTGTTACCGAGTATCGACCTCAGCTATACTATTAGCGGAAACCCTACTGTCGGATTACTGACCGTAACAATCAGCTTATAATACCTTTAGGATCTATAATATACTATATTTAACTTTCTAGAATTATAGTAAAGGTAGCTAGACTAAAGTAAAGGTATATAAAGACCTTAAGAGGCTTTCTATAGCCTAAAAGACTAAGCTGGCTAACTAGATATAAATCTAGGTTAACCTTATAGTATCTTTAATATATTAAAAACTTAAGTAGTCTATTTAATATATCCTAAAGTCTATAAAGGATGTTAAACCTTTAGTTAAATAAAAGATAGAAGCCTTTTTATAAAGGTATCCTTGAATTAAGGTCTAAAGAAGCTGTTTTATAGATTTATAATATATTAATAGGGTATCTACTAAGGTTATTAATAATTAGTTTAAATATCTCGTTATGCTATATATTATAGCTATTAAACTATCTAATAGATATAATATAGACAAAACTAGTATTCTTAAGGGTAAAAAGACTTATAGGTTAATATTAGATAAAGCTAAAACCATATTAATAAGAATAAAATAGTTTATATTAAGAGCCTAGATATCTACTATTAAGTATTTATCTATTACAGATATTGAAATCTATCCTTTAGTAATATATAAAGGTAAAATAGTTTAATAGTAATAGTTTCCTTTAGATGTTTACCTATAAAATAGATAGTAATTTATAGTAATAGAGAATAAATAGACTATTAATACTATTATTATTAAATAGCTAGAAAAGGTTTTTCTACTTTAAACTGAGCTCTTTTAATCTAGCAAGATAAAACCTTTTCTTCTAGATAACTATAGGAGTTATATAAGGATAGATTTTATATAGTGATACTATATCAATAACGACTATATATTATTTTTACCTCTGTATATCCTCTATATTATTTACCTACTTAATTAGTTAATCTTAAGCCCTATTAAGATATTATATAAAAGAATACTTAAATACCTTAGTTCAAAGATTAACTCTACTATTATAAAAAGGAAAACTTTATTTCTTACTATTAAAAAGCTTATCTAGATAGACTAATTATAAGTAATATTAGAAATAGCTAAAAATATATTAGTTTATAGCCTATTACTTAAATAAAACCCTCAAAAATAGGTATCTAGTCTAAAAGGTAATATTCTTTATAATAATACTATTAATACCACTTAATAAGGTTAAAATAAATAGTATTAAGGACCTTAAGTCTCAGGTAACCTAGGATTTAGAGGAATAGATATCTATTATAAAGTGGTCTTTGTTATAAAAGCTACAAGACCTCAAGGCCTAGTTAGATCTATTAACCTAGCTAAAATAAATATCGCTATATCATAACAACTATTTTGAAAAAATAAAAAAGACTTCTAACAGTAATCCTTCAAGTTAGCTATTACCTAATACTAAATAAAGCTTCTTCAGGCTAAAGTTAATATACTATTTTTAAGAAGAAAAAGGGTATTTAACTGGATCTAAATATAAAGTTTATAACGATTAGATAGGTATAATAAGCATAACTTAAGGCTAACGATATTAAGAGTAGTATAGATAAATGTAGCGTATCAGAATTTAGTAATATTTTTAGGTGGCCTATATATAGGGGTGGCCTATGAGTGGGTGCTTTGACTTACTAGAAATAGCTTTCTTTAGTAACCTTACTAGCTATAAGTAGATATAAGTTAAAGCATTCACTTCTAAACACCCCCCATATTTCGGTATACTAAAAATATCGCTATTCTAACTACTACTACTATATTTAATTATCTATCAATACTGTCTAGATATTATAATAATATAGCTTTTAGCTTTACTAGGTAATTCTGATACACTAGATTTATTTATACTACTTTTAGTAGCGCCAGCCTTAGTTTACGCCCGTCGGACCTCTTTAGCTATCGTAAACTTTATATTTAGGTCTATATTAACCGCGTTCCTCTTCATTACCATAGTATTATTAACTCTGGCCTGGAGAAGCTGTATTTAGTGCCTAGCAGTAGCCAACTTAAAGAACTGCTCTTGGAAGTCTTTTTTTGACCTTTCTAAAGAGCTGGCGTTATATAGTCATACTTTATTTTAGTTAACTCAACCCCCCTACATCCGAACCACCCCCACATCCGAACCATCATCACCACCACCATCGTCACCACTATCACCACTTATTTCACCACCTCTGCCGCCCACCCATATGCCACTTCCGGCCTCGCTGGGTAATTCGGATGCGCTGGATTCAACCGGACTATTTATATCGTCCATATCCGGACTTTACGCCCGCTGGATGTCCCATATAGTGGCAAAGGTACTGTTAGGCGATAGACGGACCTTCTTTCTCTTACGCTGCCGTATATTATCCAACTGGCCCTCCAGCTGGCGGACCTTGTGCTCTAGAAGTGCACTTCCAGACGCCTGCTCATTATACCCCTTTTACACCTTTCTAGATAGGTAACAAATAGTATAGGCATCCAGCCTATCCTCTGCCAGCTGGTTAACTGGCATAGTTGATACCGTAGTTCGGCAGATCGACGAGGTGTTGACCATCGGACGATAGATACGGATTCATCCCACTGCTGGCTGCTAAGCTGGTTAGTCTGCTGGCTGGATAATGCCTTTATTACTAACGGGTTAGATAGAGGTCGCTGTATGCATATTGGCCATAGTCCAGCTGACCTCCAGCCACTTCTAACGTTCTGGGCTGTTATAGATGTATCTCTAGCCCTTATATAACAGGCCAGAAATGCCCTCTTGCCAGCAACAGTTGAATTGCTAACCCAGTCATCTAGATATCCAACCTTCTTTCGATAGGCCTGCTTTAATAGTCTGAAGACTGATATATTCAGTGGCTGGAGGACAATAGAGGAGTGCGGCGGTAGATATAGTAGATATATCTTGTTCTAGAAGCATTCCCATATAAAGTCTATAGATATATGGCTGTAATACCTATCTAGAACCAGCAGTCTGTCTGCCTCTGGCTCGCTGGGTATAGTGCCTGGGATAAAGACCTTCTTCAGCCACTCAAGGGCAGTCTTCTCAGTCGTCCAGCCATTATCCGTATATATAAAGTGCTATCCTTCATATCTAGATAGGTTGGATGGGAACCACTAGGCCTGGACTGACTTGCCTTTATATATAACCAGTGGATATAGGGACCTCCTATCAGTAGCCACACACTTGATGATAGATACCTATGCCTGGGATCCTGGCTGCTTTTTTTGGATATGCTGAGATGCTGCAGAGCCCAGCACTAGCCTATTAGATCCCCTGCCTTCCATGATGCCAGTCTTATCTATATTCTATCGGTTGGATAGATAGATTCCCTAGATGACAGGGATACTGGTTAGAAGATGGAAAAACTCCTGGATAACCTTGGAAGAATAGGCCTTCCATCGCCAGGCATCAATTGCCCTTAATCGCCAGGTCTTAATTAATAGGTTTTGCCACAGGAATCGGCATACCTATCTCTTGCCTAGAGGTTAATAGGTATCATGCGCATTACCCAGTATACGCTCTGCTAGGTCCTTTAGTTGTTGATAGGTAGGGCCAGCGCCTAGGGCATCCTGGATTTAAACCCATCCAGCCAAATAATCCTCTTGGGCTTAGGATAATCGCTGCATATAGCTATAGGCAGTATTTTTGCTTTGCCGCCCATGGAATCGGTATTAAAGTGACTGGTATGGTATACCCCATTTCTAAGCAGCCTGGCGAATAGAGACGCCAGCCAGCACCTCATTAAGGGCCCGTTGGAGCTCAGCTTCGGTACATTGCTTCATTATGCGATGGATAATATATCTTGAAAAAATGGCGTTGTTTGGTTATATATAGCAATTGTTGTGATAGTTTAAAAAAGGTGGTGGTGATGATGAAGAAGGGGAAATACGGATGTTTCAGATTGACCGGATGTGGGGGGTGCCCGGATGTGGGGTAGTTGAGTTAACTAAAAAGGTGTAATATCAGGATAGCTTCATGTATTTCCATGTTCTGTAACAGCACTGTTAGGTGCTGTATCACGTGGTGTTTCACATTCATTCCCCTATATATAGGACTTCACTTTTTTCACTTTCACTTATAACGTAGTTGATAAGCGAGTGAAACAGACAAGCGAGTGAAACACAAAACCGCGACCACAACACACCAACATAATCTTCTATATTTCTCCCGCAAGAAACAATGCCATATACTACGAACGAAACCGGTCTACAGCTTGCTCTTTAAGCTATAAAAAAAGACCCAACTTTTAGTGCGTGGGCCACAGCAAAGATCTACTCTGTTAGTCATGTCACGTTGATGCGTCGTATCAAGGGCACCCTATCACGGCGCGATACTATGCCTAACTCGCGAAAGCTAACGCTACTAGAAGAAGAGAAGCTAGTAGAGTACATTCTTAACCTAGATTCCCGATCGTTTCCTCCCCAGATTAGTGGTGTGGAAGATATGGCCAATCGACTGTTGGCCGACCGCGACGCACCCCTGGTCGGGAAGCGTTGGGCTTTGAACTTTGTTAAGTGACAACTACAGCTCTAAACACGCTATTTTCACAAGTATAACTATAAGAGGGCCCAATGCGAAGACCTAGACGCAATAAACGCATGGTTTCGCCTTATAGCGAACACAGTCGCGAAATATGGTATTGTGGACTTAGATATCTACAACTTCAATAAGACTGGGTTTATGATGGGCCAGATTGCATCCGGAATGGTTGTTACAAGCTCTAAAAGGCGTTTAAACACAAAAATAATGCAGCCTGGTAATCGTGAATAGGTTATAGTTATTCAATCTATCAGTTCGTTAGGCTACAGTGTTCTGCCATACATCATTGTTACAGGCCAATATTACCTCTCTACCTGGTATATAGAAACCGGTCTCCCACACGACTGGGTCATTACAACGTCTGAAAACGGATGGACAATAAACAAAAGAGGCTTAGATTGGCTCTAGCACTTTGACCGGCATATAAAACCGCGTGCGCAAGGCAGTTACTGCCTCCTTGTTGTCGATAGGCATAAAAGTCACCACTCTATAGACTTTGAGATATATTGTAAGGAAAATAATATCATTATACTCTATATGTTAGCTCATTCGTCTTATCTGCTTTAGCCCTTAGATGTTAGGTGTTTTAGGCCTCTGAAATTAGCGTATGGTCGACAAATTGAGGATAAGATGTGCCGGGGTAATAATACCTATATTACAAAAGAAGACTTCTTCCCTGCGTTTCGTAAGGCTTTCATATAAGCCCTAACGGTCAAAAACATCCAGGGAGGTTTTAGAGGGGCTAGCCTTGTTCCTTTGAGTGCCGAAAGCGTGCTTTCAAAACTTGACGTTAAGTTATACACTCCAACGCCGCCAGGGTCCCTCCTAACAACACCACCACCTTGGACTTCCTAAACACCAAACAACCCAACAGAGGCATCTTCTTAATTAGAACTCATTAAGAATCAAATCTCCCGCCATTAGAATAGCTCACCCACTTCAATTATTGAAGCTGTAAAGCAGTTATCAAAGGGGGCATGCGGATTCATGCACCAGATTGCCTTATTAAGATCTGAGAATAGGATCCTTTGAGAGGAGAATAATCTATTTAGTCGGCGCCAGAGGGCCAAGAAAACGCGTCTTAGATAAGGAGGGAGTCTTACTGTAGCGGATGCAGAGGATATTTAATCGTAGAGAGAGGCTACAGCTCAGATCGAGGAGGAAACGCGCCAGAGTAGTGGTCGCCGACAGAGGACTGAGACAGGCCAACGGCGGTGTGGCGTCTGCGGGAACACGGGTCATAATGCGCGAACGTGTCCAGCGAATGGAGAAATGTCAGAGGAAGAGGATTCAAAGTAGTTTCAATTAATCCAATAGTTTTAGTGCTACTTTTGGGTCCCATTCGTGAAGTGGTCGCGGTTTTGTGTTTCACTCGCTTGTCTGTTTCACTCGCTTATCAACTACGTTATATGATAAAGCCTTTTAGACCTAAATCCTTACATATCCTACTGTATACTCTAACTTGTGACATGTAGTTGGTCCCTAAGGTCCTTTACCATTCTAGTGGAACAGGGCGATGTTAGAGGCTACCCTTAACCCTCTTTTAGATATCCTCTTTAGTTGTTATGGCGCTAAACAGGTGGTATAAGGGACATTTATATGATAAATATAGAGGTATAAAAGGAATTATATATTAGACACCCATTATAGTTGTAGATATACGTAAAGAGTAAAGGATAGAGAATATATATAACATAGTCCTCCTGACAGCTGTTCTAGATCTAACAGGACTCGCTAGACTGTGATGAGTGAAGGGAGTTACGCCGGTAAAATATAAAGTGACGTAGTATAAAGGTAAAGCGTAACAATAAAGCAGTAAGGAAGACAAGTAATAATAAGAAACTAAATAAAGGTTAAAAGATAGATACATAATAAGACTATATTTCCTTAATAATCTTTTTTTAAAAGGTTAATATTTATAATACTAGATATATATCTATAGAGTATATAAATATCTATATACCTATAGGTAATACTTAATATTACTATCTATCTAACCTATAATAACTATCCCCTTATAAAAAAGCTTTATCTATCTATAAATATCTTTTTTCTAAAAAATAATTACCTTCAAATAACTTTATAACTAATAGACTAATAAATTACCTTTTTCTTTTAGCTATTTTTCTCTAATTACTTATATAAAGCCTTTAGTTTAGTTATCTTTATTACTAAAGTTAAGGTTAAAATGTAATATTTATTATCTATAATAATAGGTTACTTAACTAGGGTGTTAAAAATAAATACTTTTTTATTATTAGTGACTATAGTAAAGGCTATATAAAGGCTATGTAAAGGCTATAAGTCAGAATTATAACTTTAATAGTGCTAATATGGCTGTTTACGATAAGGCTTTTAACTTTATCCTATAACTCCTTAAATAGGCCACTCTTAAACTTATTAAAGATAGCTAGATTATTAGCTTTATAGTTGAAAAGACTAACCTACTTAATAATATTATTAAGGTATATATTAATCGTCTTAAGATTCTTATTATAGCTATAGATCTTTACTATTTTCTTATAAAGATATTAATAATAATAATAATTATATAGTTATTTTTATAATAGTTTTAGTTATTTTAATAATAATAGTCTTTATATTATTAGTAGTTTGAATAGTGTTTTATGCTTTTTTATAAGTCTTATTTTTCTTAATATCAGGATTACTAAGTTGATTTATATAAGGCTAAATATATAATATTACTATTTAATATATATAGTATATTATATCTTTAGGATAATAATAAGATTAATGTTGGAATAGCAATCTCACATGACCGTACGGCAAACCCTTGAGTCAAACACAAAGGACAAAGGTCATTAGATTAGGTACTTGGACCTCGGGTATGAACCAGTGTACGACTCGGGCCGAACTGACTCAAGCCTCATGGCTGAGTACATAACTGTTGCATGACAGCCATCTTGTAGTTAGAAGAGACAGTTACAGATAATACATCTTTGGTTCACCCTATATTTTGTTTACCCCCTTACATGTAAGGGACTCTTATAGACAGGAGAGAGTCTATTTAACATTAATTAGTGGTTCCTTAGGGAATCATAAAGTGATTATAATAAATATACTTGTTATAGAACTACCAGTTAACAACCTTATTACCAACTTATATAAGGATTTTAAGGGCTGGTTACTAATATAATAGAAGGATATTAATCGTATATTTGGAGATAAGTTTGTATAGTTACTAGCTATCTAAGGACTTTATCTTTTAAAAGGACGTTCTTAATAAGCACAGCTTACAGCTTTCTTTTAATCACTTAGGGAAAAAGAAGACAATATAACAAAGGGAACACCTACTTATATAACTATAGATACCCTTTAAACGCCTAACAGGAACCTATAACCTAACGTTTTAAGGGATATACCTAAGGTCCCTATATAATTAATTAAGGTCCAAGATACTTAAGTGGCTAAAGAGCCTAGAGGACCACTTATATAAATAATACCACCCAGGGTATAAGTTACCCAGGAGGTAGAGAGCTTTCTATATATAAAGGAAATTACCCTAGCTATTATATAGAAGGATATTTATAACCTTCTATTAACATGTATTATCTAAAATAGACTATATAACCCTTATATAATCTCTGTTTTCTAGAAAGGATAGAGAAGAGAGAGAAACTGTATAGAAAAGCTATATAATATCTTATATAACAAGGCCAAGGTGTTTATTAGCTTTTATTGCCGCCTTTAGATTATAGAAAACTAATACTATACTGTTTTTCTAGACATCCTGCCTAATTATATAAAAGAGTTTTACCTATATTATATCGGTCTTATATAACGATAGGATTAGATATATAACATGCTAGATATATATTTTCATATAAGTATTAATTATAGTCTCTATTAGACTGATTAAACTACTATATCCTATATATAGGTCAAAGGAGAAAACCTTGAGAAGTCACCTATAGAAGTGCTACAGGTGTTACTAGACAAGCTGCCCCTTATATAACAAGCACTTGGTTCAGGCTTCTAAGGGGAAATAATGCTTTATGCACAGGTCACCTAGGCCTAGCGAGGTGTCCTAGAGCTTGAGACAGCCCTTACTAATCTAAAGGTATATTATATATATAAGGAATCTTTCTTCAACCAAAGGGCTTTATTACAGATTGCTCTAGATAGAAAGATTACCTTATATAATATACATTTTATAGATAGAAGATATATATCTAACTATAAAGACAGAGAATAACGGTCATTATAGAATAGAGGTCTCTTATATCTACTACTATTTAGGGAAAGAAATAACTAAAGGCCTAGACTAAGACCTTTTTATATAAACATAGTTAAGAAATATTTTATATATAAAAAAAAATATTAGTTAACTAACTATTTAGATAAGGAGTATAACTATGCTAAAGACTAACACCTTTAGGCGTATAGACTATTTAACTAGGAACTATATAAGGACTTTTCTATCTATCCCTTGGAGGTAGAAGAGGAAAGCCCTATCAAGCAAGAAGACTATGAATTATATAATAAGGAAGAACACTAGGAGGATTAGGAGATCTCCTAATACCTTATATTCATATTATTTCTCTATTATATAACAGAGGAAGATATATTTTTAACCTAATAAGCAGAAAAAGGGGAGATACGTATATTATATAACCCCTATAGCACTATATACTAAGGAGAATTATAGAACATAGGAGTAGCTAAGTTCTTAATTATTAAAAGGCTATAAGTTATAGTATACTTATAAGAGAACCTATATATAAAGGTAATATAGAAACCAGGATCTATAAATATATAATTTAGAGGAAATAAATCTATTATATCTATAGGAATAATAGAGATAGATAACTAAATTAGATAAGTTATCTACTATATCCTAGATACCCTAACGCTATTCTTTTTTTTATTATATAATATAGATAAATTAGAAGCCTATTTTAATATTATATCAAACACTATTATTATACAGGATAATAAATACATATCTGTTATATAAAAATAGGGATATCTATTCTTTAACTAAAGTTGTATAGAGGCTAGGATATTCTTTACTAAACCCTAGTTAAGACGACTTTATAGGAGGTTTAGGTATCCTTATACGGATCGCCTATACCACCTCCTAAAAAAGGCTAAATATAAGGACATTAATTTCAACATTCTAGAAAAGATCTAGAAGTTCTATTATTATTACTAATCATCCGACCAGGCCTTAAGAAGATTTAAGTTCTCACTTAAAGATAAGAATTATTTTAACTATAAGATTGTTATAGACGTTATATAACTAAGGGATAAGAATGCCCTTTATGTTATTAATATAGAGATGAGCTTCTAAGGAGCAATATTCCTCAAGTCACTATCTATATAAGACATCTGAAATACACTCTTAAAATACTAGATTAATATATATATAGGTCCTCTGGACCATATTATATATAACCTACGTATAAACTTCACCTTGAAAAAATTCAGGAATAGTATTAAGATTATAGGTATATTATATAAACAAATACCAGTTAAAGCCTATTAGGCTATAGGTAAGGTTAAAAAGGTATATATACCCTTAAGACGTATATATAAGATACTCTTTAAGGAGTTAGGCTATAATATAGATAAGGAAGTTATCCTTTAGATAATAATTAAGGCCCTAAATAACACCATTAGACTGTATAATATAGTATTAACCCTTCTTATTTTTAGGATATATCTAAGGATTAACTAGGATATACCTTTATTATATAATAACACCTAGTAAGCTAAGGCTGTATAGAAGGTTATAAAGATGCTTTAAGGTATTAAGGCTAAGGTGGAAATTAATCCTGTAATCAATATATAGAATAGCCCTAACCTTTACTAACTCCTATTACTCTCTATATAGAGTAAAGTCCTTATATAGAGAGAAGATAAAGGATAGACTAGACTATATAAAATCTGAGAAATAAAGGGATACACTATAATAGTTAATATAGTTGATAGTTCTATCTAGTTTTATATAATATATATTGAGCACTATTTTAGGGAAACAACACCACTAGAAGACCCTAAGGATATTATATAACTGTCTCCTTAATAGTAACTAAAAAGAAGAGGAAGACCTAAGAAGAGATAAAGAAAGCCCATATAATAATTATTGAGAGTCTTTCTATCCTAGAAAAAAAAGATCACTATCATCTAGCCCTAAAGTTAAGATATAATGACGTTATTACTACCCCTAGAGCACTATATAAAGAATCTAATAATATTAAGATTAACTCCCTTATTAATAAAAGACTATTCTCCTTTATGTATTATAAACTAGTGAAATATAACGGGATATAGATCTTTATAATAAGGATAGTAAGAAAAGTTAAGAACCTACTTATTAAGCTATATAAGAAGTCTAGACTTGTTATCCAAGGCTATAGGGACTAAGAGAAAGAGACACTTCTTATATAAGCTTCCACTTTCTAGAGGATAAGCTAGAGACTCCTCCTTTCCCTTAGATCTACCCTTATATAATTATTTAGATGTTAAGGAGAGCTTAGAGACATTATATAAGTATATACCTAATCTAATAACACCTTAACTAGGACGATTATTATATACCTCCTAAAGAAACTAAAGGATAGATATCCTCTAGGTATACTCTTATATATCACTCAGCCATTATATAGACTAGTAAAGTTAGGCCTTTATTAGTATAAAACCTACTCTAAATATTACAAGGAGGACTTAGGTATAATGAAGTTAATATACGACCTATATCCCCTTTATACAGCTGAGGATATAGAGACCTTTAGTATCGCAGCAATACAGACAGATAACACCCTAAAATTCTATACAAAGGCATTCTCTGAGAAAGAGAAAGAAGCACTACAGGCAAAAGGACTTTATGTAAAGCTAAAGATAGTACTTACTGTTAATTAAGAGATTAATTTTAAAAGTAGAAGGATTTACTTATATAGAGATAATAGTATTATATTTACCCTAAAAGGTTAAACTGTGAACCTTTAGTAAGTTAATCCTAAGGTAGAGGATATATAGTAACAATATGTATCCTAGAGAGCAAGAGGTGCTTATCTTATCTTTATTTATTAACTAAAAGTATTATATAACCTAGCTATTACTACTTAAGTTAAGGCCCTAGATAAGAAAGACTAAGAAATGAAACTGCACAAAAGATGTGGCGCGCCATTGATGTTATCAATTGACACAAGATCATTACCTATATGTGGAATCTAAGTCACCTCCTCAAGGGCTATAGAGACTATTGGCCTTGCACAGTTATGTTATGATAGGCAAGAACCCTAGGTAAGCAACTCCTAGGTAAGAATCCTATTTTTTTTTTTATGCGTGCGTGCGACCGGACTCGAACTCGCACACTCTCGTGCACAGAGCAAAGCTGGGCTCATAACCACTAAGAAATGAAACTGCACAAAAGATGTGGCGCGCCATTGATGTTATCAATTGACACAAGATCATTACCTATATGTGGAATCTAAGTGAAAGATATTTAGGCCTTAAGTATATATTTAAAATAATAAATAGATAACTACTAAAGGGGGCTTACCTATATCCTACTTAACCTTATATATATAAAGATATATATCTTTACTAATACGTCCTTCATAAATAATATAGATCTATCTATATAGTTTAAATACATAATTGTACTTGTAAAAGAAACTACTTATATAAACAAGGACTTTAAGATTAAATGTAATATACTCCACTAAAGCTTAACTAAGTAGAAGAGGGTTGTATAAAGCGTTTTAGCAAGTAAGTTATATAGTATAACTATTGGCTGTAATAGTAGGATTACCTTAAGTATAACACTTAACCGGATACTTTATACGCTTTAGATACCTTATATCCTAATATTTATATATTCTAATTTATAATCCCTATATAAATACCTTATATAATTAGGTATAATAGATAGAAAGAGATTAATAATAGATTTTATAAGCCTCTATAAGTTATATAAAAAGAAAAAGATCTTAGAGGTGAAATAGATTAACAGACAAGATAACCCTATAGACGTATTCACTAGAAAGTCACTAGACTTAACACTTTAATAACTTATATCGTATAATATACTTAAGATATATATAAAAGTATATATAGATGGAATAAAAGAAATAAGTTTTAATTAATAGTTATTTATATATCTACCTACATAAACTAACTATCTACTTCTTAAAAGTTAATATTAACTAACTTAGGTATTATATAAAAATCGTTATACCCTAACTCTAAGACTAATACTAATATTAATCCTACTAAGTCTTTTTTTAATTACCGCTATATATGAAAATAGGCATAAGTATATCTATTAAGGGGTTATATATTGATAATAATATAACCTTTTCTTTCTATATTAATCCTCTACTATTTTTATACTATAAAGAGGAGATATATAAATATAGTTAAGCCTTACTTATGATTAATCTGTTCTTTATTATATTATCTATTATTCTATTTGTTAAGATACTCTATATCTTTAAGCCTAAGGGGGAATATATAGACGTTTTATTTCTAGTTTTATAAGCCGTCTAATAGGTTAATCTATATATAGTCCTTATCTAGGATAGATCTTATTCTCTTATCATAATAGATATAATACTTATCTAGAAGCGTTTTAAGCCTTTTAATAAAATCTCTATTATTCGTATACATTTCTACTTTATAAATATATATTATGATAGGGTATAAGTTAAATTTATATATACTATAGTCTAAAGCTTTTTTAAAAGTAGTACTTGGTTAAAAGGCTTCTTAAAGTCTTTTACTTTTGATATAAAAGTTTTATTAACGTTAGATAACCTTTTAGTAGTATTAAAGAACTCCTTAGTGATATTTATAATATTTATAGATTTACTATAAGTAATAATATCTAGTATACCTTTTCAGACTACCTAAACAACATCTTTTGTTAGTGTTAAAGAGATTTATACTACCTTTGAATCTTTCTTAATAATAACCGGGTTTTATAAGTTATTATATATTAGTATTCTTTTAGATTTTTAGTATCTATAACAGTGTTATTTATACCTATTTTAGCTAAGGATAAAATACTACCTTTTTACTATCTACTATATATCTATTGGAAAGATTAATAAAGTTAATAGAGAGATAATATCTATCTCTAGATAGGATTATCGCTATATATATAGAGGTGATCCTTATTATAAGTATAAAGTAACACTTAATTATTATAGAGATAATTATATGATTAGTTAAATAAAGTTTTATCTATCATTTATGAACGTATACTACCATACTATAGTTAATATATATATATAACAAGTCGCCCATTATAGCGAGTCGCCTACTTTTTCAACTTTCTACCTCTTTAACCTTTATACTAATATTCCTCTACGTATAAAGATATAATCCTCCTTAAATAAAAGCCGTATTATCCTTACCCTTTAAGCTATTCAAAAACACCTAAAAATTTCTATACGAAAAACAGCTACTATCTTTAAGGTCTCCAGAATAATATTACGCGACCGACTTGCTAGACGTATCGTATAAGACAAGACACGTCTAAACTTAAAGAAGGTGATAAAAATAGAGAAGCAGATAATTCTTAAGAGGGTTATTAACCTAATTAATAAAGGGTTTTCTTTATAATAGAAAGATATATAAGATATAGCTGACTAACGCCTTAATAAATATAACACGATATATATTAAACCGTAATAGGTAGAGAACTTTATATAACGATAACCCTATTCAAAAATACAATTTTAATATTAAACCGACTATTAGAAGGCCTTAGCTAAAGATCCTATAATCATATAAGGCTGGTTCATACTTATATAAAATATAATTATAAAGTATAGGATATCGGATTATAATATCTATAATTTTAATAAGACTGGGTTTCTAATAGAAATATTGTTATATATAAAGGTTATTATAACCTTTAACTGTAGGGAAAGGCCTTATATAAAACAGCCTAGTAATTAAGAATAGGTTTCTATTATTTAGGATATATATATAGATAGCTAGGTAATACCTCTATACGTTATTATAAAAGGTAAATATTACCTTTTCTCTTGGTATATTAATAGTTAATTCCTAGCTTAATAGGATATTCACCTAAGTAAAATAGATAGATAATAAATAAGATTAGCCTAAATTAGTTAAATTATTTTAATTAATATATGAAGCCTTATATAAAGGGTGCTTATTAACTCTTAATCCTTAATAGCTAGAATAGCTATAAATTAACTAAATTAAATAATTTCTATGAGGAATAAAAGATTATTACTTTATATATATCTCTCTATTCCTTATATAAGCCTTAGCCTCTTAACATAGGTTGTTTTAGCCTATTAAACACTTATATAGTAAGGAAATCAAGAAGATAATATAGATATAGATTTTATATATTATAAAGGATAACTTCTTTCCTACCTTGAAAGCAGTATTCCTCACTTTAATAGGGAAAAGAAATATATAAGCTGGCTTTAGATAGGCTGGTCTTATACTTTTTAACCCTAAAATTGTTATTTCTCACCTAGATTTCAAGCTAAAGACACTAATACCCCCTAGCTTACCCCTAGGCAGTAATGGCTCTTAAGACCTAAATACACTAACTATAGTAATTAAAGGCGTATAAAGCTTTAGTTCCCTTAATAAAAGGATCTAGTAATATTAAGCTAGCTTAACGATAGTAATATATAAGCTTATTGACTTCTAAGCTAAAGGTATTAGCAAGTTAGTATATAGGCTTACTCTTATTAAGGCTGAGAACCTTAGACTTTGTATAGGGCAAGATATATTAAGTAAGCGCTAGAGGGTAAAAAAGACCTAACTACATCTTAAAGGGTCACTGAATACAGCTAAAGTAGAGGCACTGTAAGGAGAAAAAGAAGATATTAAAGCTCAAGATAAAAGAATGTCCTAAATAGAGGCTTATATAGAGCGTAGTAAACTATACGTGTGACGATATGGTATTTACGGAAAGACTAGACATAATATATAAACCTATAAGATAGTTTAGAAGAGTGATAAAGAAGATAGCGATAAGTAGTTTTAATTAATATTATATATTATAGCTTAATTAACTTATAGAAAAGGTAGAAAGGTAGAAGGAAGTAGGCGACTTGCTATAATAGGCGACTTATTATATATATACGTTATTATTAAAAGAAATATTCAATAATAATTATATTAAGAGGCTTTTATTAAGTTTTATTATAATTATGATATATATCTTTATTATAATATCTTTTACTATCTTATTAATATATATATTAAGAGTAATATGTTCTAATAAGATAAATAATAATTCTATTATATCTACTTTTTATAGTTTTATATATAAATATCTTAGGTTCTTAGTAAGTCTTATTACGTAATTTTATATAGCTACGATTATTATAGATAGATTAGCCCTTTAGATCCTTATTAGATTTCATCTTGATCTACATATAGATATACTTATAATAGTCTCTCTTTTTGTATAGCTTAATAACTATTTTAATTATTTCATTAGCCTAAAAGGTAAAGTTTACTATCTTATTAGGTCAATTTCTTCTAACTTAAGTATCTATTATTAATAGTATTATTATAAGGTTATTAATTAAAGAAAGGTCTAATAGTAGAGTTATATTTTTAATACTTTATATAGCCTTTTTAAGATATTTTTTAACTTTGTTTTAGTAAGGTTAAATATCTTTATAGGCGTTAGGGACTTTATTAGTTTTTTATATTACTAATAGTTCTAAAGCTAAAGCTTTAGCTATCGAGTTTATAGTATTAGTTACCTTAAAGAGAGACTTATTAATATCCTTAAGATTATACCTTTTATCTATAAGCTTATTGATATAGATATTAGTATTCTTTTTAATATCCTATATAACTTAGACTTTTTCATAGCTATTAAAGTTTAGCATATATTTTATATATTATCTTTACCCTTTTTTTATCTCATCTTTAGCCATAGCTCTCAAGTATAAGTATAATACTCTATATTTTTCTAATATCTCTTTTAGCAGGCTATATGCGGTTACTATTTATTATAGCTTCCTTATATATCTCTATAGTATAGAGAATTATATTAACCTTACTACTTATTATTACCTCTTAAGCCCTATAGTATAGTATCCTTATCCTTTACCTTAAAAAAGTCTACTCTGTTTAAGGTATAAGCTATTTCTATATTAGGAATTAAGAGGTATTAATATTACATTATAATATTATATCATTATTATTTTAGTTTATAGTGTTATTTATATATTTTGGGTTATATTATAATCCCAAGCCTATATCCTAAAGTGCCTTATATCCCTCCTCTATAAGGGTAATATATATATTTAAAGAGTTATATTCCTCAGGTTTATAGAGGAATTATTATAGTTAAAGTGTAAGGTTATGACAGAACCTTATTAGCTATTAACGTTATATAAGGTTACTTTATACCTTAGTATACTTAGAGTAGTTTCAGGTAAAGGTATAGATATTATATCAACTATTAATCTTTTGAATAGTATCATAGTTCTTATAAAACTATTTCTCTATATTAACTAAGGTTAAACTAAAATACTCTTTAAATCTCTATACTGTATCTAGCCAGCCTTATTACCTTAAACTATATTCTTTTACAACTACAAGTTAAGACTCTTATTATTTATATATTTAACTATAAAAAGCTTATTAAACTATTTAACTAAATCTCTATAGGCTTTAGGTATCTTAATAAGTTATTCTACTTATCTAGATCTAAAGCTTTACTTCTTAGTAATAAATTATATAATAGTTATTAAAGATAGGGTTTAATAAGTATTATTTAGGGTTAATGTTAAGCTAAAATATATTAATTATTATAACAAGGTATAGGTAAACTGATATATAGCCTAAACTAGCTATATTTATTAGTAATATTACTATAGCTTATATCTATACTACTATCAATTAAAAAGCAGCTGTTATAAATTCATTAATCTTTAGTCTTAATAGTAAAGATATAGCCTATAGTAATAAGTAAAAAGGCTATCCTTACTAGGTAGATATAATTATTAACATAGATAAAAGAATCCCTTAATAATTAAGTAGCCTAATATAAGTTTATGGCTAGATCTATTTTACAATTAAGTTAAATAGTATGAAACATACTTTTAGGATATAGAGGTTTTATAGTATACCTATATATTATCTCTATAATCTTAGTTATATCCGGCCTTACGTATATAGCGGTATATAAGCTATTTATCTAGAAGACAGTAGTTATTAATATATATTCTATACAGGCTAGAAACACGGAAGCCAACTTGCTTTAACCTTTATTAGGTTAAAACAATTTAGCTTTTAATAGGTATAACCTTTAATAATATCTATATCAGTTACTTTTAATTTTAGACTTAAAGCATACTATGTATATAGTAATTAATATTATTTAGTTATATACTCATATAAATATCTATTGTGTAGCCGTAGCCTCTATATATAGCCTAGTTTTAATAGTGTTATATATTACAATTAAACTATTAATCTTCTTATTACCAATATATATTAGTCTTTATTCTAGCTATTAAGCGCTTATTATACTTCTTTATTAAGACCTATAAATTATAAAGAACTATCTATTAAGATAACTAAAGAAATAATACTTAAATAGATTAACCTAACCCAGAGTATACCTAAGTATAAAGATTAGTTTAACCTTAGATAATAACCGATTAAAGGACCTAATAAAATTAGACTATCTATTAAGATAGTAGACTAAGAAATGATCAATATAAAATATATAACTAAGTGAAGGTATATTAGGCCTATATTAAACTAGAAAAACTTAAAAGAATAAAAGGCTAGATAAATAATTAACATAGATTAATCTATTAAAATATTACGGTTACCCTTATCTACCTTTCGATTTATATAAGGTTAAGTAGCTATTCTAAATAAGATAAAATATATATATAGTTAGTCTAGCTATATAAGCTTAAGCCTACTTAGGATGATATTTCTTTTAACTATATAAGAAGAATAAAGAAAATATGCTAAAAGAAAAGTAGTTATATATTATAAATGTTTTAAGATTAGCTTAAATCTCAGTGATAACATTTTTATCTTAAGTTTTAAGAAAGTATAATAATAAGCTATAAAAATTACTTTTAAGCTAATTAGATAAAGATTATAATTCTTTTCATCTCTCTAAAAAAACTATATTACTTTGATTCAAAGTTTATTTACTATCTATTACTTTTGTTATTATTATATGGAGACTATAAGAGTAATAATATTTGATATTGTCTTACTTAATGTCTATCTATTATATATACATATATATATATTTATGTTATAGGGTAATTCCCTTTAGAGCTAGAGGCTATATAGGTGGTTTTGACAGTAGTGCTTGTGAGAATCACTTGAGTATTGGTGGACCCTTTGGGTCGATTGGTCCATTGTTTATATTGACCTGACCAGGTCTATCAGGGCAGACGTCACCGTCAGCGTCCTGTTACAATATATCTTCAATAAAGCCAGTTCATAGGAAATACCTTTTAGTTATACAGAGACTAAAAAGCTATCTCTAAATTGGATAGTAACAACGTTCCTTGAGAACCCTTATAGTCTTAAAAAGTAAATAATGTTAGGTAATCTAGTTAAAACCTATTTTCTTAAATCTAATCAGGTTATACCTAGCTTAAGATAGATATCTACTATTAATCTTCCTAATATAAAAGGTTATTAGGCCTATTAGACTGTTATAGGCTAAAGGCCTAACTACATTGGCTCTAGCTATACCTAAGTAGAACTAATTATACTATGACTTACTAAAGGCCTACTAGGGGCCCTACCGTATACAACCCAAAGAACTAAGAGAGTAAGCTACACTTTTGTACCTTTTCCTTTTTTCTCCCTTACTTAGAAGTAAATAGTGATAAAGGTATTTTGTTAGTTAAAGATATTATAGAGCTAGTTTTTATATACTTTCAACTCTCTTTCTATTAAGGTAAATAGGTTAATTATATCTTTCTCCTGGTTTAATATTGAAGAAAAATCTGAACGTTTGGCTTAAAAGGCTAATAATAAAGATAGTTAACCTTTTTTAATAATACAAGTTCAAGCTTATTAGTAAGTTTAATTAACATTACAATATAATATAGCTTATTATTATAACTACTTAAGATACTGTTACCTTTTTAGTAACCCTTAATAAAACGCCTTACTAACAGCTATTCCTCTTATCGCTTATATTCCTAAAAAATAATATAAACATTTATTATAGATAAATGAAAAGGGATAAAATCTAGAGAGATACAGCCTTTTCTATATTTAACTTTTAAGTTAAATATCTGATTAACTTATCTTTCGATACTGGTTCTTAATAGGTAGTTACTACTTTTATATAGCTAAAGAAAATAACAGATTATAAAACCCTAAGGAATTTATACATTAGCTTAATTAGATATACTTAAGCCTTAATACCTAACTAAAGGCTATTATTAATATTTACAGGCTATAATAGAAAGATAATTAAACCCTAACAGCCTTTCTACTAAAGTTTAAATATACCTTTATAGAGATGAAAGATAACTGATGACTGGTTAAGGTCTAAATATTACTACTAAAGACCTCCCTTAACCAATGACTAAAGAAATATCTTAGTATACTTAACCTTCACTATAGTTATATTAGCTAGCTGTCTTTAAGTCGAAAAGGTAGCTTAAAGATTAAAATATATAAACTTAATAGCCTATAAGACGGCCTTTAGGAGACCTCTTATTAGGCTATTAGTATAAGATAAAGATAAAGATATCTATATAACTAGAGTAGTTAAGATAGCTATTATTAAAACCCTAAAGTAAGTTAAGTTAAAGCTATCTAAAGTTGAATAAAGAAGTAATACCTTAAGTCTTAAAGGCTATTAAGACTACTGTATCTACTTAAGTATAGAGAAGTTAGATATATCGTTATAAATTATTAATATAAGATTAAAAGACCTCAGTATATAGCTAAGGTTAGAAACTAGTTTATCTCAAGTAATACCGGTAAGGATCTAGTAATCTATAGTCATTCTTCTAAAAATGAGGAATGGTTAAGAGAAGAATAACGTTATAGTAAAATTAAGCCTTACAGTTAAGTAAGAAAGAGATAATTAAATAGAAAAGAATATAAAGACAAACTAGAGAATATTTATACATTAGTACTTCTATAAGTAAAAATAATTATCGGTTATTAATTTCCCTTTCTTATAGATATAAGTTATTAGACCTATTCTATAATTAACCAGTCTTTGACCTATCATCTCTTACTACTACGTATTAATAAGAGAAGAAGACCTTAAAAAGGTATAGTAAGAATAGCTTATCCCTTAATAATACTTCAGGTATAGCTCTATTTTATTTAAAGATTAATAGCTATATAGAGGAAGTCTACTTTTATATAGTTAAAGGTTTACAACGACAGGTCTACCTAGAGATATTTTTGATAAACTATAGCTAAGTAGTCTTTAATACTATATCCAAGTAACTATACTACTAAAAGGGAGATATTATAGTATATATCTTTCATTAAAAATCTAGCTATATTGAAAAGAATAGTTTATTAGACTAATATATCTAACTATCTGTTATATAGCATACTATAAGATAGTAACAATGAAAAGACCTATTAGGTTTTATAATATTACTATATTAGTAAAGGCTGTTAACCTTTTAGATATTAATGAAGCCTTAAATCTGAAAAAAAGGACTTATACTTAGGACTTTATCTTCAGCTAATATCTAACGGAATCTTTAGACTTATTCAACCTAAAAAAGATATACCTATTACCTTTCAATTAATTAGGACTTAACTATTAGATATCTTTTATCTTTAGACTAAATAATAAAGACCTAGTATTACCTTAAGGGCCTCTATATAGTTATTATATAAAGGCCTTTTTATTCTTAAAGAAATACCAAAGGACTTATTAGATAACGGTTTTATCTCGGTCAATACCTTCTCTATTAGAGACTTAATGCTATTTACTAAGAAACGAAAAAGAAAAGTTTAATTCTATTTTAACTACAGAGACTTATATATTAATGTGATAGAGGATGAATACCTTTTACTATATATATCAAACATATAATACTATATAAAAGCTATTAAGTAGTATAATAATCTTAATCTAGTTGCTACTTTCTATAAGCTAAGAATAGCTAGTGAAAAGTAAAAAAATACTGTCTTACACATAAGATATAGCCCTTTTCAAGTGGTTAAGTTACCTTTTTAGGCTTACCGCCGCCTGAACGATACTATGAAGATATATTAATGATATATTATAAGACTTTCTAAAGCCGCTTATAACATTTTGCATAAAAATGCTGTATTCTATATAGATAAATAAAGAAATCTATAAGAAGAAGATATAATTAGTCTTTTTATATCCAACGGCTAAAAGGCTAAGCCTGAACCTAATATAATATAAGGTTTTAGTTAAAAACGTTAATATCTATGTTTATAATTATTATAAGAGAAGGTATCTCCTATAACTTTAAGAAGCTTCAAGTAACAAAGGAGTAGCTAGGTTTTTAATTAGTAAAAGCAATATGAAACATCCTTATATTTATTTACTTCTATTAAGCCTTTATACTAAGTATACAGAGATTATTAAGCCTTTCCTCTAGCTTAAAAACAAGAGAGCTATATTTTAATAGATAGATATAGAGAAAGACGTATTTCAATACCTTAAGTGTTTCTTTATTATAAAGCTAAAACTCTACCGTTTTAACATTAAAGTAGAGACACTTACTAACACCGACTATTCTATATTTATATTAAAGAGGGCCTTTATATAAGAGGATAAAAAAGGGATAAGACACCTAATAGCCTTCTAGTCATAAAAGCTATCCCTTATAAAACATAACTTCTCTATTTATAATAAAAACTATCAGCTATATTTATATAACTATTAGAATAACAATACAATATAACTATATAATAAACTAATGACTTCATATGACTCAATATAAAGGTTATAGATTAGATACCTAAACCTTAGTTACTAAAGGATAGACTAAACGTAGAGACTAACTTAATAGGACTAAAAAGATCTATCTATCTATACGGTAGCTAAGCATTATATCTTAAAAGTTAGTTATAGATAATAGATCCTTAGTTTACCTTATACTTTACTTACCTTTTTATATATAAGAGACTCCTATAGATAAAAAAAAGTCTATTTAATACTGATTAGTAGTTATTAAAAAGTTATATATAATTATATTATATAATTATCGATTAATATAAATAGAGAGATAAGGCTTAAGGTATATAAATATATAGTTTTTATATTATTTAAATATAAAGGAACTGAGAACTATTTTTTATAATAAGTATTTATATTATTTTCCGTTACATGAAATAGAATAGAAAGGACTATAACCTTTCTTATCTATATATATATATATAAAGTAAATAATATACCGCTATAAGTAAACACTTATTATTATAACAAGTAAAATAATATATAACTTAAATAAACTGTTATTAAATTAATATAATCTTTCAAGGCTAAAAGAATAATCTATCTTAAATAAATATATCCTTATATATAAGAATAAATTAAATAATAATAGTATTTTAATTATAACCCAAAGATCTTAAATACTACCTTAATTTGTTATAGGCAATTCCCCTCATAGCTAGAGGCTATATAGGTGGTATTAACAGCAGTACTTGTAAGGATCACTCAAGCATTAGTGGACCTTTTATCTGGTCGGATAGCTCAGTTAGTTGGAGCTGGCCGGTCGAAGGTCTATTGGCAGGCGTCACTATCAGCGACCTGTTATATAATTATAGATTAAGAAATAAGACCTTCTTAATAATGATATATCTTAAAAAACTATGATAATATATATAATATATAAAATCTATTAAACTATTAAATAAATCTAGATTAAAAGTCTATTAGAAATATTATCATGATAAGCTTTGAGGACTAAATAGCTATTTATTAGAAACTAGCTTTTTACCAATACTTAAGGAAATTTATTAACTAAGTAAGAAAAGAGGTATATATATAGATTATTAGCTAAAGGAAAACAAATAACTAGTTAACCTTATATACTAACTTTAAGAGTAATATAGACAACATATAAGTACTTATACAACGACTATAACCCTTTAAATACCTATTATACTACTTGAAAGTATAACGCTAGAAACAGTAGCTAAGTACCTAATAGACTTAATTAAAAGGAATTAATAGGGGTATACTAGGAAGTAATATAGGTATATTAACCTTATAAGTATGCTATCTTTTATATTTCTAATTAGTTTAAAAAAGTATTATCAGTATAATAAAATTCTATTAGGCCTATAGAAAGTAGCTTATCTTTTTTTTTCTCTAATAAAAGGTTAATTTAATCTTAGTTCTATCTATACTCCTTATTTACTAAGCTTTACTAGCTAAAGGTAAAGATATTTTATAAAATCAAACTTCGTTTATCTATTTTTTAATATAAATTAAATTATAAAAAAGTATTTATTACCTAATTATAAGCTATAATTATTATCTAGTTACTATTTATCATCTTTGTATTTTAAAAATAGCTATCTTAACGTTAGCTAGTTCTATAGGGCTAGAGCTCTTTAGGGGTAATATAACCTTATTATTAAAATCTTAACTAAGACCTTATAAGATATATATCTTTTTTATACTATAAACTATATTACCTTAATACAAAGCTAAAAATCTACCTTCTCTACTATTTGTCTAAAAGAATAATAAAAACCTAATAGACTTATAATATAATTACTTAGTTAATAACTGCTAGATAAAAAGGTCTAGGCTTGCTTCCTCTAATGTGAGAGAAACAAGACGTATACATGCTTAAATGTGAATTCTTTTACAATTACACCCCTTCTTAGGAAATTCGTCCTCAAATTTAAAAGGCAAGTGGGCGTCCTCTCGAAGGTACAGCCAGCACTCCTAACCAGCCGGCTCGCTGGAGGTCTGCCCCCTGGGGCGGACCTGTCCCTCCCTAGGCGTTCACAGGCCCCCCCCTTAAGGGTGTCTTCTTCAGCACTTATGCCCTTTCTGGCCTCTACTGGCATCAGCCCATAGGCTGGAATCTCTGGTGGGTGGGGCTGCCCCTTAGGACAGCCCTATGTGTACAGTGGGGCAGTGGCTGGCCAGGCATACGCGACGGCGGTCGTGTCGGGAATCAAGCCTACGACCAGAGGAAGCAAGACAATTGTAACATAATTGCTTAGTTAATAACTACTAGACGAAAAGGTTTAGGCTTGCTTTCTTTGATATTAGAGAAATAAGACGTATTTATACTTGAATATAAATACTATTATAAGACTATTTCTTTTAACTTTTTTTAAAGTATAGCCTATCTCTACTAAATAAATAGTCTTAATAATCTTTTTATTTTATTATATAATAGTTTCATAATACTTTTAACCTTATTTAATAGATTATTAAAACTAATTAAGAGCTAATAATTATACTTCTTATAGAATAAGACTATATCTATTAAGAGTAAAAGAGATAAGCTTTTTAACTTAATTTATCACCCTATTTACCTTAACAATAATTTTCTCCTTAAAGCGATATATCTTTTTAAACTATAGCTTTTCCTAATAACTAAAGTAATAGATTACTATATTTTTTGAATGAAATCTGAAACCTATTTAGCTCTAGTAACCTAAAGCAAATATTTGAAGCTTTCAATAATTACGTTAGTATTTTTATAAATGCCAATAGATTTAGCATCATAAGGTATAATAGAAAAAATATATAAGGCTGCCTTAAGCAATACTACCTTTAAGATAATTAGTTTAATAACCTTAGGCTATTCAAAGGTAATAGTATTTGATATTATAGGTCTTAGAAAAATAGCTTTCAATAGTAGGTTATTATAGAGGCCTAAAAAAAGATAAATAGCTATTACATTATTATCGAAAGACTTACTATGGTTAATATAATTATAGCCTGAGCCTTCAAGGCTCTATATATGCTTTTTGTTATAGGTTTGTTTAGTCTAGAATAGATGTTATTACTATAATCAGCCGATCAATAGATACCTAGATATATAATATATATATTGTTATTTAACAGTAGCTTCCAGATTCCTTATTTGATCAATAAGATTTCTATTACGCTGAGGCTTATATAACGCAAGAAAAGCTAAAAAGGTATTTATTAACTGTTATCTTAATTAGACTGTTTAATAAGCAAGATACTGTATATAGAGTAAAATAGATAGAAAATAAGTCAAACTATATATTTAGCCTTATTAAGACCTTTCCGTATTATCTCTAGGTATAAAAGCGGTTCCTTAGAGTAATTAGTTAAAGAATTACCTATACTATTAATCGATTTAAACTTCTACTTTTTTAGGCTATTAAATAGACCTATCTTAGATCTATTTATAATATAATATTTAGCTTTATTAATAGTAAAAATTAAAAGGGTTCTATTTATTTTCAATAAATATTTATTTTCTTTATAAACTAATATTTAGTTTATTATCTTATTATTATTATTATAGACTATAATAAATAAATAAAGGCTATATTAAATAAGTAGTTTTTAAATACTTAGTAATAACTCTATATTTATTATCTTAACTCTAACGTTATACTTAAGGCTAAATAGAAGTAGCTGAAGGATTATAGCTATAGTAGTTATGGTAATAGGCCTAATAATAATGTCTATTAGCTCTTAATATAAGTAATAGTCTGGTTTAATAATAAAGACTAGGCCTATATTAATTTACTAATAGACAAGGTCTTTCTTTATATATTATATAGGATCCTTATAATATATAAGCTGATTGTTTTTATTAAAAGTAAGTAAGCCTTTAAGAAAGTTTAGACTAGGCTTTATAAAGAGTTTATTAACTAATACTCTATCCTTAAGTACCTCTTTATAATATATCTACCCTTACAAGTATAGTAGGTCTACTATTCTATCTAATAGTATTAAAGCTTTTATATCTATATTATCTTTAGTATTAAGTTAAGTAATAATAATACTAAGGAGTATCTTTTAAATAGTCTTAGTTATCTCTATTAACTTATTAATATTATACAAAAAATAATTTATAACTAGAAGTTATATTTTAGGTAGACCTATTCTAAATATGAAATACTTAAAGGCTTAAAGTATAACGTGGTTCATCAGTCAGCGACGAATATCAGTCAGCGACGAATTTTTTCCCACGTCCACAACATTATTTAATATTTCTCAACTATAACACAATCAATTGACTATTCATTATCGCTATTCGATTCATTAGACGATTCCACATCCTTAGAACAGGTTCACGCATTATGTCCGGTCTCACCACACACACCACAGCGTCTCTGAGCCGGCTGGGCCCTCTTTAATGGACCCCCTTCTTCATCATCTCGAGGTGCTAGACGTTTCCCCTTTTGTTTCTCGTCCAATAAAACCTGAGATTCTTCAATACTAAGTGCCCCTCTAAGCTGTATACAGGACTTTTTGGCCCTCCGGCGCTTAACAAGTGCCACATTTACATCCTCAAGTGTGCGAAGCCGATCGGTCAAAAGAGTAAGTAAGTATGCCATTACTTATACACCCTTTAATAATTACTTAACTGCTTTAATTATTAGAGTTAGAGAGCTTCCCTAATAAGTAGTGATCCGCCTTTTAATAAAATTAGATTATAAAACGGTTTATTGTAAGTTAGAGGGCGTTTATAACTGCTAAGGTGGTAGTATTAAAGGGTTAGCAATTGGAGGTATAGGTGTCCGTAAATACACATCAAGCTTGCTAATAACATGCTTTAGGTCCCATAGGGTAATTCTAGCTCCTAGGAATACAGATTTAATGTTTTCCTTTATAAAAACCTTCTGGTGTGCACGGTAAAAGCCAATAAAGAACTCAGACTTCATGATATGGTTTATAGAGGCTCAGATGAAGAGGTTGATTTCATCGCTGTATACGCGTTTTAGGGGTGAATAAAGGGCAATATCTAATAGCTAGAGTAAATGAGATGAATGTGGAGGCATACTGACAGTAATAATGGCGTTCTGCTTACAGTAATCGTCAAATTCGGCTGATAAATGGCTCTTGTGACCGTCGATTATGAGCATCCGATAGATGCCCTTAGTGTGACCCTTAGTATGTTTATCAAAGTGTTTAATCTAGTCCAGACCTGTATCATTATCAGTCCATCCATTAGTAGTAGGTTTAATAACCCAGTCGCCTGGAAACCCTGATTCTATGGTCCAATTAGCAAGGTGATAAGCGCCTTGAACGATCATAAATGGAGGTATATACCACCTGCCCGAATTGATGCATTCAATAACCATAGCCTATTCACAATTACCAGGCTGGACAGACTTTGCTTTGCTGCGTCTATCGGCGCGTGTTACCACCATTAATATGGTAATAACACCTATTATAAAGCCAGTCTTATCAAAATTATATATATCTCCCTTTTTAATCCCATACTTAGCTATTATATTATATAACAACACAAACCACTTCTTGATAACCTCAGGATCCTCTTAAAGAGCCCTTTAATAATCATATAGACGATTAAATTTGGTTCTTAATGATGGTTGTAAGTCTATAAACCGCTTAGCCTAACGCTTGCTAACAGGCTTGCCATTATACGCCTACAGCAGGAGATTGGCCATATCTTCCACACCAGCAAGCCGCAAAGGAAATCCTCTGGAATCCTGTTCAATAACATATTAAAGAAATACTTTCTCTTCAATCGAATTAAGTTTACGTCGTTCGGGTTAGGTACATTCGCGTCGGGGTCGGTCGTTTATTCTGTATCGAACGGAACTTTCAGGGACACCATAGGTCTTTACAGCACGCAACACACTTAATTTCTGGCCTACAGCGCGTGCCGATCGAATCGCCTCAATCGCAAGAATGATCTTGTCTTCTTGTGTGTGAACTGGCATGATGGTTGTGGAATTGTTACACGTAAAAGGTTTAAGTGGTTGGATGCCGCCTGTGTCTGGGAGAAAATTCGTCGCTGACTGATATTCGTCGCTGACTGATGAACCACGTTATAGATATTTATATAATGTATTTAGATAGATTTTAGCTAATACTTTCCTGATAATATCTTATATTAATTAGAAAGTAATATAGGTTAATAAAGAAAAGAATCCCTTTAATAAGAGGCTATTTTTAACATTTATTAACGAATATAGTTCAAAGTATACTTTTTTAATTAAGCTTAATATCTTATATTACTGTGAGATTTGTATTAGAATATTCAATTTGATAATATTTAGTAAATAAAAGACATATCCTTAATAATATCTTTAAGAGACCTTCTTTTTTAATCTATATCGTTATATCTTAGATTTAGAGATTATAGTATCCCTTTATAATAGGTAAAAGAATATAGTACAGTCTATCTTACTATAACTAGTTTTACCTCAAAAAGGCTAGTTAACTAGCTAAACTTATACTATTACTAATAGTTAAAATATAAAAAGTAAAAAGTAAAGCTGTCTATGTCAAAATAGAAATATATTAATATTAGCTAGGTCTATATAAAAAGAAAGTTAATTAACTTAAAACTAGGTTATAAGTTTATCTTAATCATAAATAAAAACCTAGTCTGATATTCTTAATAAAGGAAGAATAATAGGGAATTATAGAAATAGATAGCTATTTTAGTTTGATATTTAAAGGATATAAAGTAGATAGGAAATTGTTAATAATAATTATAAATCCTTATAATTATGTTATAAGAAAATAGTTTAATAGTATACCTATTAAAGTCTTAATCTTATTTAAGATTTATAAAACTAGATAATAGATAGGCTACAATATATGATTTTATAAACCTTAAAGTAAGAAAAAGGTACTCTTTATAGCTATAAGAAATAGGCTTAACAAGGGGGATACTTTCTATAGCTATAGAAAACAGCCATAATAAGAGAGATATCTTTTATAGCTATAGGTAATAGGCTTAATAAGGGGTTCTTTTTATAGCTATAAAAAGAACCCCCCCTTTTTAAGCCTGGTTTCTATAACGGTATAGGTAGATTAGTTAATAGTGGAGGTATTAATGTATTTATGTTTACCGCCTTCATAGGGAGGTACCGATTTTCAAAGCTGATTAGAAAAGTAAATGGTGGTAAATCTATAAGGATGGTCTATCTATATTAATTTCTAGTGTACCACTATTAATTCCCTAATTAAATAATGAGATACCTATTAGTTTAACGGAATAAAAGGCCCCTGATATACATAATACTACCTAAGATAGGTTTTCTATACGAGATTAAAGGCTTTCTAAAATTATAAAGGTATAGTATATTTATATTATAAAAAGGTATCTCTGATTCTTAATTAAGATAAATAATCTAGTATACACCTTTTAGTCCTTATCTAATTTAAGTTTTAAAGAAGGGTAGAAGAACTAAAAACTATATAGATAAACTCTATAATATATTATATAGTAAAACTAAAGTTCTTATTAGCTTGTATTACTAGTTGTTAGTATAACAGGTAGGCTTAACTCTATTCAGGAGTAAATATAGCCTTGAGGAACATAAGAGAGTATATCTCTTAAAAGAATATATCCTATAGAAGCAAGAATATAGGGTAATAGGGGTAGATAGAATAGATATAAGGACATAGTGTTAAAGAGAGTATAAAAGTTAGATTTTTTTATACTAGTTTGCTTGCTTATAGAAGAGAATAGAAGACCTAGAAACAGAAAGAGATCTAGCCTTTATATAGACCTATTTAGCTTACTATAATAGTCTATACTTACGTAAGCTGCTTATGAATCAAGTTAACTACTATATAGCTTAATAACTCTAAATTAATAACCCGAACTTAATAGATAACCTTTTTAAAACAAAAGAGTTAAAAGGAGAAGGGGGGTCATTCTAGATACTTCTCCCGGATTCTATATAATTACACAATCATCCTGCTTATATAATCTCAATATATATTAATATACTAGCTTAGTAGATTATCGTCATATATATATATCTTATATATAATTCCTTATAATAAAGGAAGTATAAGATATTATAGAAGTAGGGCACTTATTAGAGCTTCTACTTCTAATAGTTTTTCTAGCCTAAACTAAACACTAAGCTAATTTTTACAATGTTCCCTAATTCCCTTGTTTTATAGCTCTTAATGTATATAAATTCTATAAATTTGTTACTTATTTTATCGTTATAGATAGAAAAAAACATTCTTCTCTTTTTTTTATATTTCTTATAGTTATTATGGATATATCCTATATACAATTTATTATAGTATATAAGATAGTTAGGGTTTTATTATTCATTATCTTTAAACCTTAATATTTCTATAGTCTCTAGGGTTAATATATAGTTTTAACCTAAGTGTTTAGCTCTCAAGAAATTAATTCCTTATCTATTACTACTTTTTCCAATCTCCTTAAAATATCCTCTTTTCTTTTTTTTTAGTTAGTAAATCACTGATAGAGATATATATAGTTAATAGTTTATAGGTATTTCATAGATTATTCTATTAAGTCAATAGTGAGAAGATATTATATATCTATCCTTAAATATATTAAAAGTAGATCTTTATCTTATTGAATATGTAAGGTATAGTATACTTCAGTCCTTTTAATTACTTTATTATTCATTATTCTATCTTGTTTAATAAGATGAATTTATTAAGAGATTCTTTAGTATATAGCTTATTATTTTTACTTAAGCTAGAATACCTTTTTATATAAAGCTTAGGCTTAGCAAAGTTTATAACTTTTCTAACTATAGCTACTACCTTAATAGTTATATTTATTAGTCCTTATGCTTGGGCCTAGATATATTCAATAAGTTCTAGAAGTTCTAATATATCAGTTTCTTCCAGTTAGTTCTTAGTATATTTCTTAAGTTTCTTATAGAGTTAAAGATAGAGATATACTTATTATTTAGGTTTACTTTATACCTTTTTCTTAATTTCTATTTAGTTCTATAGGTATCATATTTATTATTATCTTTCCTTAAGTATACTCTAAAGGTTTTCTAGAATATATTTATTATGTTCTCTTATTGTTTAGTTTATTCTTCTCTTAATATAAAATATAATAGTATTCTTAATTCTTTTATAGAGAATAATAATACCTTTTATAGGTATCATATTGTTAGTATATCTCTTTTATCAAAGATTCTTTACTTATAGGAGTTATTATATATATCTTTGAGTTATTTCAAATATCCCTAATTATATTTAGCGTTCTTCATTTATAAATATTAAGTAGTTGTTTAAATATTTCTTAATATATTTCTATAAGCGTTATTATAATTATGAAATAAACTTTCTTCTATCTATAAGAGTCCCTTACATATAAGGGGGTAAACAAGTATAGGGTAAACTAAAGATATATTATCTATGACTATCTCTTTTAACTATAAGATAGCTGTCATGCAACAGTTATAAACTCAGCCATAAGGCTTAAGTCAGTTTAGCCTAAGTTATATACTGGTTTATACCTAAGGTCTAAGTATCTAATCTAGTAATCTTTATCCTTTATGCTTAACTTAAGGGTTTACTGTACGGTTATATAACATTACTATTCTAACAGTTATAATTTTTCTTTTTATAACTGTACTCCTTTCTTCTAATTTAATCCCTTAAAATAAACCTATAAATAGCTTTATTTTTTAAGTTAGTCCTATCTATCAAATATATAATAAAGCTATTTACCTATTAAAAATAGAAACTCTAAGCTTACCTTTTTCTAACCTAAATAATAGATAAAGTAAAAAGTCTTTATATATATATCCTTCTAATTAGAAAATAGTTTTGGTAAATATATATGTAAGCTTTTTTCTTAACTTTACCTTAGCGATATATCTACTGTTATTAGGATGTAAATTACTCCTTACTTTCTAGTTGTATATAAACCTTTCTTTTTTCTATTCTTTTCCTTTTTTTCCTCTTTTTCTCTTTATACCTATATTAAATCTTTCTTATATACTAAAGGATGGCATATATATCGTTAATTCTTTTAATATATAACTCTATCTAACTTTTCTTTATTATTATTATTTCTCTCTTTCTTCTTTTTCCCTTATAGGCTACTAATTGCCTAGAAAGAGACTTTGTTCCTTACTATATATCTTTATATATCTTTTTCCCTTTTTACCTACTAACCTATTAGCTTCAGTAGATTAATTGTATACTTATTATTATAGCTATTTAAGGTTATTAGTAGTCTAATATCTTTAGTGATTATTACTTTTATATAGATATAGATAGTGATCGCTAGCTAACTATCCTAATGTCTTTACCTAGTAATCGCTAATTTATATATACGTTTTCCTTTAACGTATACTTCTCCTTTTTTATCTTTTGGTATTTATATATTAATGTTTCCCAAAGCGATAAGTAAGATCTTTCTAACCTCATATTAAATAATATTAAGATCTATATCACTAAGGATATATCTGCATAGGAGTTTATTACCTTTATTATCTATTAATCTTTATATATACTTAGTATCATAGTATAGGCTTATAGCTAGGTCTATATAAACGCCTATAACCGTTATACTAGCTATAGAAAGAAACACTTCTATTAATATTATTATATATACTACTTTTAGTATAATACCTATACTAAATGTATCTTTTAATCAAAAGCAGCTTAGTATACCTACTATAACTAGGGTAGTAATTTGGATAGTAATAGTGACTTTAGGTCTGGTTTAGGTTTGAACGATAATACTAGTAGTAGTAGTGGTCTAAAACAGCTGCCTATTTATATATCTATAAACAAGTTAGATATCCCTAGTCGCTCTAGCTTTAGCTAGCTTTAGCTTTTTTTTAATGCTTCCATTAATACCCTTATAGTTGTTAATAAAATATAAACTATATTTTCCTTTTCCTGGAATTGTATACTTAGGCCTATCTTTATATATAATAGTAATTCAAAAGAGACTTAGTAGGACTAATTTTAGTATTAGTCTTAGAGTTAAGGTATGATGGTTTTTATATAATACTTAAGTTAATTTGTATTAACTCTCAAGAAGTAGATAGTTAGTTTATATAGGTAAATATATAAATAACTATTATTTAGAACTTGCTTCTCTTATTATATCTATATGTACTTTAATATATATCTTAGTATATTATATAATACAAGTTAGTAAAGTGTTAAGTTTAGTGACTTCTTAGTAAGTATATCTGTAGGGTTATTTTGTCTATTAATCTATCTCATCTTTAAGATCTCTTTCTTTTTATATAACTTATATAGGCTTATAATATCTAATATTAACCTTTTTTTATTTATTATATCTAGTTATATAAGGTATTTATATAAGGATTATAAATTAGAATATATGACTACTAGGATATAAGGTATGTACAGTGTATAAAGTATCTAGTCAAGTGTTATACTTAAGGTAATCCTACTATTAAAGCTAGTAGTTATACGATACAACTTACTTACTAAGACGCTTTATATAACCCTTTTATACTTAGTTAAGCTTTAGTAAAGTATATTACCTTTAATCTTAAAGTCCTTATTTATATAAGCAGTTTCTTTTATAACTATAATTATATATCTAAACTGTAAGAATAGGTCTATATTATTTATAAAGGACCTACTAGTAAAGATATATATGTTTATATATATAAGGTTAAGTAGGATATAGTTAAGTCCTCTTTAATGGTTATCTATCTATTATTTTAATTATATATTTAAGGCCTAAATATCTTTCTTGTCTAAGGCCTTAACTTAAACAGTAATAGCTAGGTTAGATAATCCTTCTAGCTAATAAATAAAGGTAAAATAAACACCTCTTGCTTTTTAGGATATATATTATTACTATATATCCTCTACCTTAAGATCAACTTACTCAAGGTTAACAGTTTAACCTTTTAAGGTAAATATAATATTATTATCTCTATATAAGTCAATCCTTTTACTATTAAAATTAATCTCTTAATTAATAGTAGGTATTATCTTTAGCTTTATATAAAGTCCTTTTACCTATAGTACTTCTTTCTCTTTCTTAGAGAATACCTTTATATAGAAGCTTAGGGTGGTATCTATCTTCATTACTATAATACTAAAGGTCTCTATATCCTTAGCTATATAAAGGAGATATAGGTTGTATATTAACTCTATTATACCTCAGTCCTCCTCATAATGTTTAGAGTAAGTTTTATACTAATAGAGGCCTAACTTTATTAGTCTATATAATAGCTTAGTGATATATAGAAGTATATCTAAAGGATATTTATCCTTTAGTTTCTTTAGGAGTTATATAATAATAGTCCTAGTTAAGGTGTTATTAGATTAGATATATACTTATATAATATCTTTAAGGTCTCCTTAATATCTAAATAATTATATAAGGGTGAAGAGAAGTCTCTAGCTTATCCTCTAGATAGTGGAAGCTTACATAAGAAGTATCCCTTTCGTTTAGTTCCTATAGCCTTAGATAATAAGTCTAGACTTTTTATATAGCTTAATAAGTAGGTTTTTAACTACCTTTATTATCCTTATTTTATAGATCTATATCCCGTTATATATTACTGCTTTATAATGTATAAAGGAGAATACTTCTTTCTTAATAAAAGAGTTAATCTTAATATTATTAGATTCTTTATATAGTGCTTTAGGGATAATAATAACATTATTATGTCTTACCTTTAGGGCTAACTTATAGTGATCTTTTTTTTTAGGAAAAAAAGACTTTTAGTGATTATTATATAGCGTTGCCTTATCTCTTCTTAGGTTTTGTCCTCTTTTTTAGTTACTGTTAAAGAGTTAGTTATATAACGTTCTTAGGGTCTTCTAGTGGTGTTTCTTGCCTAAAATACGGCTTAACGTGTATTATTTAAAACTAGATAAAACTACCAACTATATTAACTATTATAATACATCCCTTTATTCTTTAGATTTCATATAGCCTAGTCTATCCCTTATTATCTCTCTATATAAGGACTTTACTCTTTATAGGGAGTAATAGGACTTAGTAAAGGTTAAGGCTATTCTGTATATTAATCATACGATTAATTTCCACTTTAGCCCTAATACCTTAAAATATCTTTATTACCTTTAATATAGCCTTAGCTTACTAGGCGATATTATATAATAGAGGTAAATCCTGGTTAACCCTTAGATATATCCTAAAAATTAAAAAGGTTAATACTATATTATACAGTCTAATGGTGTTATTTAGGGCCTTAATTATTATCTAAAGGATAACTTCCTTATCTATATTATAGCCTAACTCCTTATAGAGTATCTTATATATACGTCTTAATGGTATATATACCTTTTTAACCTTACCTATAGCCTAATAGGCTTTAACTGGTATTTGTTTATATAATATACCTATAATCTTAATACTATTCCTGAATTTTTTCAGGGTGAAGTTTATACCTAGGTTATATATAATATATTCTAGAGGACCTATATATATATTAATCTAGTATTTTAGGAGTATATTCTAGGTGTCTTATATAGATAGTAACTTAAGGAATATTACTCCTTAAGAGTTTATCTCTATATTAATAATATAAAGGCTATTTTTATCCCTTAGTTATATAATGTCTATAATAATCTTATATTTAAAGTAATTCTTAGCTTTAAGTGAGAACTTAAATCTTCTTAAGGCCTGGTTATATAATTAATAGTAATAATAGAACTTCTAGATGTTTTCTAGAATATTAAAATTAATATCCTTATATCTAACGTGGTTGATAAGCGAGCTGGCCACCCGACCGCGCCTAACCTATCTTCTACCTTCCAACTCTCACGCCGCCACAACAAAACAATGCAGTCACAAAACAACGAATCCTAATTGAACTTAGCCCTCCAGGCTATCCAAAGAGACCCAAATCTTAACGTCTGAGCCGCTGTAAAGATCTACAAAGTCCCTTGTTTAACTCTTGGTATATGGATAAAGGGAACCCTATTATAAAGCAACGTAACGCCTAACTCACGGAATTTAACTGCGTTAGAAGAAGAGAAGCTAGTTAAGTATATTCTTGACCTAGATTCCCGATTGTTTCCTCCCTAGATCAGTGGTATAGAAGATATAGCCAATCAACTGTTTGCCGACCGCGATGCGCCCCCGGTTGGGAAGCACTAGGCTTCAAACTTCGTTAAGTGACAACCATAGCTCTAGACATGCTTTTTTTTACAAGTATAACTATAAAAAGGCCTAATATAAAGATCTAGACACAATAAACACATAGTTTCAGCTTATAGCGAACATAATTATGAAATACGGTATTATAGACTTAGATATCTATAACTTTAACAAGATTAGGTTTACAATAGGCCAAATTACGTCTAGAATAGTTATAATAAGTGCTAAAAGGCGTTTAAATATAAAAGTAATACAGCCTGGCAATTATGAATAGGTTACAGTTATTTAGGCTATCAGTTTGTCAGGCTACAGTGTTCCACTATATATTATTGTTGCAGGGCAATATCACCTCTCTATCAAGTATATAGAAACAGGTCTCTTGTGTGACTAGGTTATTGTAACGTCTAAAAACGGATAGATAATAAATAAAAGAGGCCTAGACTAGATTAAACACTTTAATCGGTATATAAAACCATGTATAAGTAGTAAATATCGCCTCTTTATTGTTAATGGTCATAAAAGTCACCACGCCGTCGACTTTAAGATATATTGTAAGGAAAACGATATCGTTACCCTTTATATACCGGCCTATTCCTCTTATTTACTTTAGCCCTTAGACGTTAGGTGTTTTAGGCCCTTAAAGAAGGCGTACGGTCAATAAATTAAGGATAAGATATACCAAGGTAATACCTATATTACAAAGGAAGACTTCTTCCCTATATTTCATGACGCCTTTACGTAAGCCCTTACGGTTAAAAACATCTAGGGAGGTTTTAGAGGGGCTAGGCTTATCCCTCTAAGTACAGAAAGTATACTTTTAAAGCTTGATATGAAGCTACACACTCTAACACCTCCAGGGTCCCTCCTAACAATACCCCCTACATAGACTTCTCAAACGCCAAACAACCCAACAGAAGCATCTTCTCAGTCTGAACTTATTAAAAAGAGGATCTCCCGCTATTAGAATAGCTTACCAACTTCAATTATTCAAGCTATAGAGCATTTATTAAAAAGGGCATGTGGATTTATACACCAGATTGCCTTATTAAGGTCTAAGGTCTAGATCCTTTGAGAGGAGAATAACCTATTTAGCCGGCGCCAGAGGGCTAAGAAAACACATCTTAGATAAAGAGGAAGTCTTACTATAGCTAAGGCAGAGGATATTCAGTCGCAGAGAGAGGCAACAACTCAGATCGAGGAGGAAACACATCGGAGTAGTGGTCGTCGGCCAAGGACTAAGATAGGCCAACGGCGGTGTGGCGTCTGCAGGAACACCGGTCACAATACGCAAACATGTCGATTCGCTAAAGAAATGTCTGAAGAAGAGGACCTCAATTAGCCTAAATTCAATTGATTTCCTGGGTGTTGTGTATCTATCGGAAATATGCTGTGGTTGTGGTCGGGTGGCCAGCTCGCTTGTCCGGCCAGCTCGCTTATCAACCACGTTAGCCTTTTTTAAGAGGTGGTATAGATAATCTATATAAGGATACCTAAACCTCCTATAAAGTCGTCTTAACTAGGGTTTAGTAAAGAATATCCTAGCCTCTATACAACTTTAGTTAAAGAATAGATATCCCTATTTTTATATAACAGATATGTATTTATTATCCTTCATAATAATAGTGTTTGATATAATATTAAAATGGGCTTTTAATCTATCTATATTATATAATAAGAAGAGGAATAGCGTTAGGGCGTTTAGGATATAGTAGATAACTTATCTAATTTAGTTATCTATCTCTATTATTTCAATAGATTTAATAGATTTATTTCCTTTAAATCATAAATTCATAGATCGTGGTTTCTATATTACCTTTATATATAGATTCTCTTATAAGTACACTATAACTTATAGCCTTCTAATAGTTGAAAACTTGGTTACTCTTATATCCTATAATTCTCTTCAGCATATAGTGCTATAGAGGTTATATAATATAAATATCTCCTCTTCTTTCAGTCTGTATTTTAAGAAGATATCTTCTCTAGTTATATAATAAAGGAATAATTTCAATAGGAGGTATTAGGAGATATCTTAATCTTTCTAGCGTTTATCTCTATTATATAATTTATCTCTTTTATCCTTAATAGGGTTCTCTCCCTTTATCTTTAAAAGGTATAATAAAAAATCCTTATACAGTTCCTAGTCAAATATATTATATATTTAGAGATATTAGTTTCTTATATAATTCTGTTCTTTATCTAAATAGTTGGCTGGCTAATATCCCTCTATTTAATATATAAAGTATTTCCCAGGGATATTCATATAATATAGTCTAGGCCTATTATTTTAAAAGCCTTCAGTCTTATAAAATAGCTAATATAGTCGTCTTTTCTTATATAAGTATTATTACTAATATTCTTTATAGTTGGATATATATCTTCTATCTATAAAGTATATATTATATAAGGTAGTCTTTCTATCTAGGGCTACTTATAGGAAAGCCTCAAGGTTAAAAAAGAACTCTTTATATATATAATATACCTTAAGATTACTTAGGGCTGTCTTAAGTTCTAGTACACTATAGTAGGCCCAGGTGACCTATATATAAAGTATAGTCTTTTCTTGGAATCCTAAACTAAATACTTATACATAAGAGGCAACTTATCTAGAAATACTTCTTGTACTTCTATAGGGGTCTTATCAAGGTTCTCCCTTTTAACTTATATAAAAGATATTATAGTCTAATTAGTCTAATATAGACTATAGTTAATAGTAATACTAAAATATATATCTAGTATATTATATATCTTATCCTATTTTTATATAGGGCTAATATAGTATGGGTAAAACTTTTCTCTATGATCGGTTAAGATATCTAGAAATATAGTATAGTATTAGTCTTTTATAATCTAGAGATATTAATAGAAACTAATAAAAGTTTTAGCCTTATTATATAGGATATTGTATAGCTTACATATATAGTTTCTATTTTTTCTCTATCCTTTCTAAAAAATAGAGATTATATAAGGGTTATAAGGTCTATTCTATACTATTCTTTTTAACGGAAGGTTATTGATATCTTTCTATGGGGCTGATATACTATAACTTTATAATCTTAGGAAGCCCTGTACTTCCTATATCAATCTTACCCTAGGTAGTGTTATTTATATATTAGACCTTTTAGTCCCTTAAGCCAGTGGTATATCTCAAAGTTTAATTAACTCTATTAGAGGCTTAGCTATATTCTATTAAGTAGTGACTTTAGGTTTCCTAAAAATAGTTATTAGTATATCAATTATATAAGATAGGGTAGTTATAGCAGTATCCTCTCTATCTTTCTTATTAATCCCTCCAATAAAATTTACGATTTATTTAGAGGATAATCTTCCCTTACCTTATAGAAGTTAAATTCCCTAACTTAGTAAATAGCTAAAGAAACTTATTTTAATATATATAACTAACTTTTCACTATTAATATAGTAACTAGTCCTCAAAGTCTTTATATAGTTAATTAATCAAGATTTCTTTTAGTAGTTAGATAATAATTATATTTATTATTATATACCTAATCTATATAGTAAGCTCTAAATCTAATAAAACAGCCATAGTATTTAGTGTTTTTAACTAGAATTTTAGGTTTATTAATTTTTTCGACATACTTAGAGGGATACTATTTCTCTTACTTATATCTTTATATACAATCTAATACTTGTCCTTATTATTCTTATACTACTTGATTTCCTCTTCTAGATACAAGGCTTTTAGTCTTTATACTAAAGATATAGTTAGTTAGTAGCTGTTTTATCTTATATAGCGTTAGGTTAATATACGCTATACTATAATATATACTATCTATTAGTAAAGCGTATAATAGGTTTTCTATCTAGTTCTAACTTACTAGAATAGACGTAAGGCGCTTTCTTATATAATATAATAGTATCTAGTTTTCCTTATTTTTACTATCTAGTCCTAACTTATTAGGCAGAAATAGTAAGATTAAGCCTCTTAATATAAGGTGATCCTTCTAGATTCCTAAGTCTTTATCTCTTTACTCTTGTTAATCTATAATTATATAAAGTAATTATATATAATTACCTATATAAATACTAATTAGTGTTAAATATACTCTCTTATATTTATAAGAGTCCCTTATATATAAAGGGGTAAATAAACATAAAGTAAACTAAAGATATATTATCTATAACTATCTCTTCTAACTATAAGATAACTGTTATATAACAGTTATATACTCAGCCATGAGGCTTAAGTTAGTTTGGCCTGAGTCGTACACTGGTTTATACCTAGGGTCTAAGTATCTAATCTAATGACCATTGTCCTTTATGCTTGACTCAAGGGTTTACCGTACGGTTATATAAGATTGCTATTCCAATAATAATATTTATATTTTACTTATTAAACTTAGTTTTATAGCTCTTTTCTATTATTTTTACTATTATAAAACCCTTATTATAAGGTTCCCTAATGTATTATCCTATTTATTTCTTACTATTGTAATATATTTAATAATTGTTCTTATAACAGTCAGTCTAGGTAAGTTATTTAGAGGGGCTTCCCTTAAGGCTGTATTAGCCTATCTAGCGATTCTAGTCAAGGTTTATTTCAAAGTTCTCTAGGCTACTTATATTTCCTTAAAGAATATTTCTTCTTCTCATAGTTATTGTATTAACTATTTTTTAAATTATATAGCTTTCTATTTTATTCTTAAGCTATACCTATATCTATAAGGCCTCTATATTACCTAATTAACAAGCTTAGCTAGCCGTTTAATACTTATTATTAACTACTTTATCCTCTATTTCATTAAAATAGTGACTTTAGGCTTTCGGTATATTTTTAGCCTATAACAATATTAGGTTGTTATATCTTCTTTTGTCTTTCTAAAGCTTATATATTAATGCTAATACATTGGTCTATGTATTATAGTAATTCTTCTATAAGCTTTTGAACATTAATAATTTTACTTTTTATATCTTTCTTAAGGCCCTAATAGAATATAAACATTATGGATATATTACTTATGTAAAGTCTAGCTGTTAGCCATTTAAACTTAGTTATATATACTAAGGGTAAATTAGTATATTATAGTCTAATAAGACCTTATCTAGTCTACTAAACCTTATCTATATCCCAAAATAAAGCTAATAAGGCTGTTTTAAATTCTAGGTATCTAGAAAGGACTTTTTTTTAATTTTAGGGTTTAAGTTTATCTATGAATATATAATATTACCTATTCAGCAAAATTTAATATAGGCTATCATTTTCTTTTCAAGGTATAATATAATATAAATAACCTTCTTTAGTTTATTCTAAAAACTAACATTATAGAATTAATAGTAAACTTATACTTAAGTTAAAACTCCCTTAAGGTAACTAAAACCTTTATTAAATACTTATAGGTTATTAAGTTTAAGCTTATCTTAGGTCTTAATAAGTATTTAAATAATATTAGCTATTATATAGAGGTTCCTAACTTTTTTCTAACGTTCTTGTAGTCTACTGAGATTTAGGTCTCTTATAAAACTATTTGTTAGCTTTTATACTTTTGTAGTATATATATTAATAATTTCTATAAGTTTCTAGTTATAGGCTTTATTTTTATCACCCCTTGCCTAAGATTATTTATAGATACTCTTACTAATATATAGATCTCTATTTAAGCTATAAGTAATATTATATATATCTTTATTTTTTGGTTTTAGCTAGCTTTTATATAAGATTTTATTGAGGTATATTGTTAAATAGAGATATTAATTCTATTAAAAGTTCTTTTTAACTTTATAGTAAATAAGGTATAAGTAGCTTTAAGGAAAGATATCTTATTATTTATACTATTAGCTAAATATAAAGGTTAACTTACTTAATAAAAAGAAGTAAAGTAGTATAGTTATATATTCAATACTAGGATTTCTATTAAAAGAGATAGGCTTAATACTTAGTAACAGAATTTCAATTTATAGCTTTATCAGTTGTCTAGTCATCAGTTATATAATTTAAAGTTATTAGTATAGCTTATATAGCTTTTTATTAATAAAAGCATTAAGCTCAAATATTAAAAGATATTTAGACAATATGTTATATATTAATTATTAAAAAGCTATAAAAGGTATTCTACTTATAGTTAGAAATACTAGTAAGACTTATAATTAACCGATAATTGTTTTTATATTATCTATTGATTTCCTTTTTTAGATACTAGAATAGGGCGGGGTAATCTGCCCTGTTTTATTACTTAGATTAGGGATTTAATGTATAGAGGATATAGAGACGGGTTGTTCAGATCAGAAGAATTCCGGTATAAGAAGGCCACATCGGAAGCTTCCTAGACAGCATAAATATCAACAAACGTTTCCTCTTTCTTTTCTAGACCTACCCTTATAGTCTGATTGGACCTAAAGCCTTTCTTATAATTTATAATCTAATATAACAATATAAGACGATTAGGAGACTTACTCGTTAGATTAAAACACCTTTTTATACTAACTAAAGAATATATATTATCTTAATTAAAATAAGTTAACCTTTAATAAAGGGAAGTATCTTATGTTATCTATAGGGTTATTAATATTTCTTTTAGATAACTATACCGTATAGGCCTTTTTCTACCTTATAGGCTTTTAATAGTCTCTTTTTCTAGAAACTAAGATGGAATAAATAATAACGGTAAAAAAACAATATAATCTAAGCTAAAGTAAATAGCTATAAGCCAGATTGGGATTATAGATAATAGATAATAGCTAATAAGATGAATACTCAATACGATAGATTAGTTAATAAGAGAGTAATTAAAAGATAATATAGATAATAGATTAAAAATATTAAGATAAATTAAAAAATAATGAAGATAAAAGGGTATATTTAAAAATAAATAAGCCTTAATTATTATAGAAAACAATAATAGTATAACCGACTAGAGATAGAATTGAGGGCTTTAGCTTTGAAAGCTTTTAAAAGTAGTAACTAGTTATATAATTAAACCGTTTACCGCTAGTTAATATATCTTAGACCGTTAAAAAGTATCTAATCGGGATATATAGGTCCTTTAGATTAAAGGTATCTATAGATTAAGGTATTTAACTACCTTACTCCTCTTTTATTAAGGGACTATAGTATATCAAGAAAAGGTCTTTATTAGGATTATAGCGACTGTTATACTAAGTACTTATAATAGCTTTATAAATAGCCTTAATTAGTATACTTATATTATCTTAGGTATTAAGTTAAGCTATGTCTATACTTACAAAGCTTAGTCTAATTATACTTAGTAAGACAAGATTATATGAATACTTAAAGAACTTAATAGATTATTTTATGATTAATAATAACTTATTATTATAGGTAATAAATACTTTATTTTCCCTTAGGGTGCTATCCTAAATCAGCCTTAAGCTTCTATCTTAACGTTATATTAGGAAGATATACTAGCTATTAGGCTAAATATTTCAATATATAGGGAGCCTAAAAGGATTATATTCTTAAATAATGATAAAGGCGGTAATTCCTCAGATTCGCTAGTATTAATAGCTAATAAGGGGAAAAAACCGGCTTTAAAGCCTTTTAAGAATAATAACTTAATAAACGTTTTTCTAGAAGTAATTGTTATTTAGATTTAGACTCATATTCTGAAGAGTTAGCTATCTATCAATTGGATATATAACTTAAACTTCTATAAGATTCTTTTCTTTAGATAGAAAGGTATAGCTATCTTTATAAAGGATAATATTATAAAGTTCCTAAAAGAATTTAAGGGTTAATATAAGATTACCAGGGTTGTAGACCAATTTAAGGGAAAACTTACTATATATACTATAGGAGGTGACTATTAGACTCCTATTAAGGATATTATTAGAGGTATACTTTGGGACTATATAAAGGCTTACCTATTAAACAACTATAGATAATAGGATATTAAGCGATTTCTAGATAAGGAAGAATAGATCAAGAAAGCTATTAAGGGAGCCCTAATTACTAATACCAACTTAAGCTCTACTTAGGCTCTATTTACTAGGATTAATAATATTGTTATATATACTAAGCAATAAGACCCATATACTATTTCTAATAAGAGCCTAATTAACGCTATTTATAAGTATTTCTATATTAATATTATAGAAAAAGTAGTTAAGTAGATAGAAATAAGCCTAAAAAACTTGATTCGATTAATATAGTACCAAATATTTAGGGGAAATCTGCTTAATAAGATTACTTATAAGAAAGAATATAGACCTCTCTTTATATAAAGCTAAGAATTAAGTGACTCTGGTTCTTAAAACAGTTCTAAGTAGTCTTAAAGAAACCAGCCGTATAGATACTAGAATTACTAATAGACTTTATAGTTAACTATAGATATCTAGATTAATAGGCTAATTCTAAATAAGGTTAATCAAGATCTAGCTAACAGTATAAGCAAGCTAAAGACTTATTAGAATATAGTATAAATATATAGTTTAGCTTAGGTCTTTAACGTAAATATAATAAGGACCGATCGTTCTAACACTTTTAGACTAAAAGATTAATACTAATAGTATTAGTCTGGAGATTATCGCTTTATTTAGAAATATAATTAATATATCTTAAATAAGGATATCTAGCTAGTTATCTTAATCTGAAAAGCCTAATACTATAGTAAATATAATAGCTAGAACCCTATAATTAATATTCTATTCCTAGTGATTAAAGATAGATGTAAGTATAATATTACTAATTAGGTAACCTTATTTTTCTATATAGCTAATATATTAATAAATAAAGACTATAAAGCTATTATATAACAGATTCTAGATAAGTAAATTAGCTTCCCTTAACAGAATAAGGCTTCACTTCCCTTAAAATAGGTAACCCTAGTTAGATACGTCTATATAGTATACCTTAAGTCTCCTGATTAGGACTATACAGATGTATACACCGTATAACACAGGAGGCCACCTAAAAACCAAGTGTCCCTAATAGACTAAAGAAGCCAAGGGAAATCTTAGGAAGCTTATAGGGCAAAAAGGCCAGACCTTATACCAGTAACTAAACTAAAGACCGTCTTATTTAATAATAATAAAAGAAGCACTATAGTTCTAGATAATTATAATAAGTTAAAAGTCCCTTAAGTCGTTAAGCCGTCTTAATTAGTAAAGAAGAATATAGGATTAAAAGCTATAATTTTTTTAAAGATCTAAGGCTAATAAGGTCTTAGTTTATATTAAGCAAGATATAAAAAGAATTAATTAAGATAAACCATAGCTAGAGACCTCTATATTAATAATTATTAAGTAGCTATAAGAGTTGGATCTCTATCTGGAAGTTAAAACGCTAATAAAAAAGAAGCTTAACACCCTAATATCCCTTTCTATTACTCTTCTTTAATAGATCTAGCTAGAGTTTAATATTATAATAGGCTCTACCTTATAAGAATATAGATATAATAGAAGTAGATGAGGTCTTAATTAAGGCCCTAAAGTCTCTATTAGAGCTAGTAAAGTTAAAATAACAGTAAGCCAAGATAAAAGAGCTTTTAGATAATTATAACGGATCGATTATAATAGGATTAGGTTAAATCGCAAAGGTTAAATATATAAAAGGTGTTAAGACTACAGTAATACCTCTAATAATAATTACTTTAAATATATATCTATAGCTAAAGGTCTAGATATCTAGCCTAGATTAGATAAATAAAGGCCCTATAATTATTATAATCCTAGATACTAATACCCAAGTTATATCTTGTTGAAGCAGTATATTAAAGCTATAGGAATTGTATATACTTATATTAAACTATAGGTAAGGACTTTCAAGTTAGATTTAGACAACTTAACTATATTTAATAGATTCTACTATTTAGATATCTAGATTAATAAATATAAAGTTAATCTATTCTTTTTATTGAAGATAAGTATAAATTAACTAATCTACCATTGTTTAGTGTTAGAAGTAGAAGCTCTCTTAAGCGCTCTACTACTTCTTTATCTTATATGTCCTTTATTATAAGGAATGATCTATATAAGATATATATATATAATCTACTAACTTAGTAGGTTAATATATATATTGATTACATAAGCATGATGATGACGTAATCTAGTCGAATCTAGGAGAAGCACCTAGAATGTCCTCTCTGCTCCTCCTGACTCTATCTTTCCTATAAGGTTATCTATTTAAGTTAGGGTGATTAACTTAGGGTTATGGAATTACGCAATCCTTAGGTTGATTTATAAGCAGCTTACGCAAGTATGGAATATTCTAGTAAGCCGGAAAGGACTATATAAGGGACTGAAATCTTCCTGTTTCTTAGTCTTCTATTTCTCTCCTTAAGCAAGCAAAATAATTCTAAAAATAAAACTAACTATCATACTCTCTTTAACTATATTCACTCTATATCCTTATATCCTTATATCTATTATATCTACCCCTGTTATCCTATATTCTTGCTTCTATAGGATATATTCTTATATAAGAGATATACTCTCTTATATACTCCAGAGGCTGTTATTACTCTCTACGAGTTCAGCCCACCTGTTGTGCTAACACATAATCATCTTGCTTACGTAATGAGGATAACGATTGGAAGTGTGTAGGGCAGAAAATGGCCTATGCAGTATAGTAATCTAAAGGAAACACTAATGACCCTATAGACAACACAAGATGCTTCCCTTAATTAGAGGTCAACTTGTTCTAATCGGAACAATATATATTCTTTATTTAGTATAAAAAGGTGCTCTACTTTAAGAAGTAACTCTCCCTGTCGTCTTATGTCATCACGTTAGACTATAAATCATAAGAAAGACTCTAGGTCTAATTAGACTATAAAGGTAGATCTAGAAAAAAAAGGAAAAGTTTATCAATTTCTATACTGTCTAGAAAGCTTTTAATTTAGTGTTTTTGTATTAGAATTCTTTTAATCTAAATAACTTATCTCTATATTCTTTATACTATAATTCCCTAATCTAAGTAATAAAACAGAATATATTACCTTACCCTATTCTAATTATCCTTTAGTTTTCTTACCTTAAACCCTTAAATAAAGAAAATATATAAAAGAGTTTTTTTTAATTGAGCTCTTATTATTATTTCTTAAACGTTTTTTTATCTTCTTTTTACCGGTTTAGCTAAAATAATTACCACTTAAGCCTTATCTTATTTATATCTAATATTCTCTTTTACTTATCCCTTTTAATTTAATCTCTATAGTTAGTAGTATCTATAGTATACTAATATTAGTAAACTATACAGCTTTATGAATTAGGTTATTATATTAGTCTATCTATTACTATCTAGTATATATATAAATATTTAGACTTTTTCTATTTAAATTAAACTTATTATACTATTCAAAAAGGTTATTATATCCTTTTATACCTTCCTTATATAGCTAATCGGTCTTTTTTAATATCTTGTATATAGCTTTCTCTACCTTAGTTAGCATATCCTTTCCTAATAGATCAGCTTTCTTATTATTGTTTGACTTATTATAAATAGCTATATATATCTCTTTATTTAGTAATTAGCCCTTTAAAGTAAGAGAGTTAATTTCTATCGCTAAGTTAAATAGAGACTATAAAAGCTTCTAAGTCTGTAGGGTATTAAGAAGCAGAATTATCTTTATATATATATTTCTATTATATTTTTCTAGTATCTATTTAGGTATAGAAAGTTTTATATCCTTTAACTTTATTAGTAATCGGTTAATAGATAACCTGATTAATAGAGGCCTCTAAAGAAATTTAGTAAATCTAGAAAGTTTTTAAATACCGGGAAGCGATATATAAGGTATTAGAGTTAACTACTATTAGTTTTACTTCTAGTTAAAAGGAAAAGATAAATATAGAGGTAGTAGTATAGTAGAAGTTCCTAGCTTAAGAATAGGTAATTAGGACTCTGCTGCCGGTTAAAGCGATAATTAATGCTTTTATAGAGTTAACTTATATAATCTAAGTATCTGAATATTAAAATTACTCTTAGATAATAGAAGTTTTAGCTTATTTACCTAAAACGTTATTAACTATTCTAAAGATAGCTAGAGAACGTCTTATATAGTATTATATAGTCTTTTTTTATTTAATTAAAATTTATAACTTATCTAGCTAAAATAGACTACTTATATATAATTACTAAAACTACTAGAAAGGTTAGGGTTTTACTAGAACGTATTATAAGATAGGTATAATTCTAGACAGTAGAAGTTTTAGCTTATTTAACTAAGGTGTTATTAGCTACTCTAAAGAGAGCTAGTGAACGTCTTACATAGTATTATATAGTCTTTCTTTATTATACCGGAGTTTATAACTTATCTAGTTAATCTAGGCCGTTTATATATAATTACTAAAGCTATTAAAGAGCTTAAGGTTTTACTAGAATATATTATAAGACAGGTATATCTCTCCATAGTAAATAGCTATTCTAAACTATTTCAAGATATATAAACTAAGAAATGAAACTGCACAAAAGATGTGGCGCGCCATTGATGTTATCAATTGACACAAGATCATTACCTATATGTGGAATCTAAGTCACCTCCTCAAGGGCTATAGAGACTATTGGCCTTGCACAGTTATGTTATGATAGGCAAGAACCCTAGGTAAGCAACTCCTAGGTAAGAATCCTATTTTTTATGCGTGCGTGCGACCGGACTCGAACTCGCACACTCTCGTGCACAGAGCTAAGCTGGGCTCATAACCACTAAGAATATAAATTCACGATGGTCAAGGGAAAGATAGAGAAGAGTAAAAGGTAGAGGTAAAAGTGTTGATATTCATGATCATAATTCTTTCTCTATAAGGGAAATATTATCTTCTTATATAAAAGGTTATAAGATATATTGTAATAGATTATTTTTAGATATCTTAGATATCTAGGGGTTATAAAGTATGTAGGGTTTATCTTTGGAATCTAGGAGTTATTCTAGATATCTAGGGGTTACTTTAGGTATCTAGGGGTTATTCTAGATATCTAGGAGCTGCTTTAGATATCTAGGGGTTATTCGAGATATCTAGGAGCTGCTTTAGATATCTAGGGGTTATTTAAGTAAGACTAGCTTAGTTACTAGTTTTACTAATGTCTTAGAGACAACCTATATACTTTTCTTATCCATTTTACTAGTAGAATCTAGTTATCTTATTTATATTATTATATAACCTTTAGTTATAGTGTTATATAGAGATTTTGTTATAAGAAATAAGAGTTATTAATTCTTAATTCTTAGTTTCCTCCTTAAGTTATACTTATAAAGTGTAACTTATAAAAAAAAAAATTTATTATAAAAACCTTTATTAAGGGAAAATTGTATAGTTATAGTTATAGAAAAACCTTTATAAAAAATAAAAAAAAATTATAAGGGGAAACCTAGTGTATAAGCTGTTTAACCTTTCTTTTAGAAAGTAATTCTTTATTATCTATAGTTTCTTTAGGTAAAAACCCCTTTATATTTAAGTTTATTGTCTCTATAAAGTATTTAAATACTTCTTTATTAACTGGTTTAGTAAAGATATCTGCTATATTATTTCCAGTGTATATATGATATAAAGAGACTAACTCATTATTAACAGCTTGTCTAGAAAAGTGGTATCTTATATCTATATGTTTAGCTTTCTTATGCAGTTCTGGATTTTCAGTTATCCTTTGGGCTGCTTCATTATCTATTAATATAATAGGCTTATTAAGAGTTAACTCTAAATTCAACTCTTTATATATATAAGAGAAAGAGTTATATAGATATATAGATTCTTTTATAGCTTCACATAGAGCCATATATTCAGCTTCACAAGTAGATAAAGCAACTGTTTTCTGTTTTATACTATTCCAACTTATTATATTATAGTAACCAAAAGTACTTATATATCCAGTTGTAGACATTCTATCATCTAGATCTCCAGCCCAATTAGAGTCTGAAAATAAGATTAACTGTAGGTCTATATTACAGTTATATATTAATCCAAGGCTAGGGTATTTATTAAGATATCCCCATATTCTATCTAGAGCTACAAAGTGTTCTCTAGATGGGTTACTCATATATCTAGCACATAAATTAACTGGATATGTTATATCTGGCCTAGTTTTTAAACTAGCATATAGTAGCGATCCTACTTCTTGTTGGTATCTTGTTATATCTTCTTTTGTTGCTTGTTCTATATTTTTCCTTAGTTTTATAGAAGGTAATATAGGGGTATTATAAGGATTTATATCCTTTTTATTATACTTTTCTAGTAGTTTATTTATATATTTTGTTTGGTGTATATATAAGATCTTATCTTTTCTATTTATAGTTATTTCGTTCCCTAAAAACGTATGCGGAATTCCTAAGTCCTTTATTTCTATATATTTATATACAGCCTTATAAAAGTACCGTATGTCTTCTTCAGACTGAGCTGTTATTATTATATCGTCTACGTGACATACTATTATAGCTCTTATATTCTTATTATTTGCTATAAAGATTCCTTCATCATAAGGGGATTCTTTAAAGCCTATCTTATTTATTATAGATCTTAACCATTTATACCAAAGTCTAGGGCTTTGTTTTAGTCCATATAGAGCTTTATTTAGCTTACAGTATAGGACTTTTTCTATATTATTAGTATATTCCAGGGTATTTATGTTATGGTTATATGAAAATCCAGTAGGTAGTTGTACCCATATTTCTTTATCTATATCTGCATGGCAAAAGCATTAGAGATATCATATTGTCTAAAATACCATCCTAGCTTTATGCCTATTATTAATATAGCTCTATAGTTTTCTGGCTTACAGGTAGTACTAAAGGTTTCTAGGTAATCTATACCTATATATTGGTTATACCCTTGTACTACCCATCTAGCCTTATATTTTATAGGATTTTCCGCTATATCTGTTTTTAATTTATATACCCATCTTCCTCCTAAGGGTTTATATCCATTAGGTAGAGGAAGTATATTCCAAGTATTCATCTTATGAAGATTATTAACCTCTTCAACCATTGCTTGAATCCAATTATCTCTATATATAGAGTTTATTGCCTTTTTATATGTTGAGGGTTCATCGATTGTATTTATAGATAAGATATATAAAGCTTTATTAAACCTATTTATTTGATTATCTTTATTATTTATAGTGGAAAGTATTGGTTTAATTATAGGGCAGTCTTTTATAGTATATAAAGCGCTTTCTTGTTCTGCTACCCAAGTATATTCTTTAAGCTTTTCCTTATCTAGCTTAGGAATTTCTACTACTATCTTGGAATTATTAGTTATAGGACTATTATTATTATTATTATTATTATTATTATTATTATTATTATTATTATTATTATTATTATCTATTTCTCCTAGATTCAAGGCTTCCCTTCCACTGTTATTGTCACGTAGGGGATTATTTATAGGAGAAGGCATAAATTGATCTTCTAGAACTACTATATCTCTAGTCCAAAAGGTAGTTTTCTTCTGAAAATCATATATTTTATATATATTGCTTCTAGAATTTAACACTATTGCTTTAATAGCTTTATTATCTAACTTCTTTATCTTAGGATCTTTATTCTTATAATAACATATAGATCCAAATGTAGTTATATTATCTAAGTTAGGTTTTATATTATTCCTTATTTCATATGGTGTTTTATATTCTAGAGCTTTATGAGGAGTTATATTATATAAATCGACTGCTGTAAGGGCAGCTTCTCCCCATAGATATAAGGGTAAGTTAGCTTGTAGTAATAAAGCTCTTATTTTATTAGTTATAGTCCTTATAGCTCTTTCTATTATACCATTAGGTTCATGTGTATAAGGTGCCTTTATATTATGGTTTATAGATGTAGTCTTTATAAAAAGAGATTTATTATTTATAATATTTACAGTAGCTGCTGTATCTAAGCAGAAAAGAACTGAATTTCTATCTATAGGTGCTATATTACAACCTATAGTCTTATTAGAAGAAGTCATATATATAGAAGCGTAGGAATTACTTACGTCTTCAAAGTCTAGATCTATAAGATCTTGATCTTCTTGATCTTCTTCTTGTTCTTCAGTGATTTTATCTACTGTTTCTTGTATATCAGAATCAGAATCTTCTTCTATTATAGCCTTTCTAGCTATTAGAGCTTTCTGTGCTCTATAAAGCTTCTTCTTCTTATTATTTGCCTTTCTTTCTATTCTTTCTTTATCCTTATGGTTCCAGGACTTTGGAGCCTTATTTGGATGTAAAAGTTGCAATCTTCAACCAAATGGTTTTTAGTTTGCAATATGTGCAATATAATCCTTTTATCTTCTTCCAAGGTTTCTTAGGCCTAAAAGAAGTATATAGGACTGTAGAAGAGCCTTTTCTTTTTGCTTCATCTATAAGATTTGCAAAAAGAGATTCTATAGTATAAGAATCAGCATCTTTTCTAAGAGCTTGTGTTACGTTGGTTATAAAGCCTTCATAACTATTATCCAGACTATTTAATACCCAAGCTATAATAACTTGTTTTGGTAAACCCATATCCTTAGAGGATAGGTCGTCTGTAAGCTCTTTTACCTTATTTAGGTAACTCTCCATAGAATCAAAAGAGTCTAAAGAGGTATTGAAAAATTCCTTACAAGTAAGATATTCATTGGTAAATCCTGTAGGTTCATATAGATCCTTCAGTTTTTTCCAAGCTTCAAATCCTGTAGTTGAATCTTTTATAACCCGTAAAGGGCATCCTCACAAAACAGCTTCATAAAAGCTAAAGTTTTGTTATCAGACTTCTGCTGAGCAGGAGTTATAGGAGGTGTTATAAGACTTGAGTTTATATCTTTACTTATAAGTAAAGCCTCAAATCTGGTTGCCCAAACTAGGTAGTTAGAGCTACCTGAAAGGCGGGGGATATTGATAGATCTTTCCATCTTTAAAAGATGAGGAAGTGGTTGGATTTGATATTGAAGGTTATGGTTGGATTTGTTGTGAAAAATAGATATTGAAAGTATGTGGGTTTGTTGTATTTGGCTTGCGTTGCGTTGGAAGTCGATTTTATGATATATATGGGCGTAATCCACCAAAGCTTTCACCAGCCAGACAGCAGACCAGTTAGTCTAGTAGTCTAGTCAACTACTAAATTAACTCAATCGATTGACTACCAATTGAGAGGTCTTGGGTTCAATTCCAGCTGGAGGCAAGAAGAAAGATCCTTTATCGGTTGGATCTTAAAGTAACCGATAGACCTTCTGAGCGTTGTTGGGTTGGTTATCCGTCCGGAGCTGTAGTGACGTAAAATATAGCTGGTGTGTAACTTGCCCGGTAAGCCGATCCCTCTATTCCGTTGAATATGGATTGCTGGGTATGAGGTGTAGTAGCCTTAGAGTTGTTCTTCCATAAAGTTCCCTTATCAATGTGGTTTGTCCCCTGATAAGGTTGAGCTTTTGGATAAATAAATCCTTTTTTAACTTTTTGTAGCAAGTCTTAAAGGTAAAAAGGGGAAGTAAAGAGATAAAGTCCTTCTCTATCGAGCTGGGCTCATAACCACTAAGAATATAAATTCACGATGGTCAAGGGAAAGATAGAGAAGAGTAAAAGGTAGAGGTAAAAGTGTTGATATTCATAATCATAATTCTTTCTCTATAAGGGAAATATTATCTTCTTATATAAAAGGTTATAAGATATATTGTAACAGATTATTTCTAGATATCTTAGATATCTAGGGGTTATAAAGTATGTAGGGTTTATCTTTGGAATCTAGGAGTTATTCTAGATATCTAGGGGTTACTTTAGGTATCTAGGGGTTATTCTAGATATCTAGGAGCTGCTTTAGATATCTAGGGGTTATTCGAGATATCTAGGAGCTGCTTTAGATATCTAGGGGTTATTTAAGTAAGACTAGCTTAGTTACTAGTTTTACTAATGTCTTAGAGACAACCTATATACTTTTCTTATCCATTTTACTAGTAGAATCTAGTTATCTTATTTATATTATTATATAACCTTTAGTTATAGTGTTATATAGAGATTTTGTTATAAGAAATAAGAGTTATTAATTCTTAATTCTTAGTGTCTCTGTAAAGTATTCAAATACTTCTTTATTAATAGATTCAGTAGATATATCTACTATATCATTTCTAATGTATATATAATATAGAAAGACTTTATCTTTATTGATAGCTTATCTAGAAAAATAATACTTGATATTAATATATTTAGCTTTTTTATATAACTCTAGGTTTTCTGTTATCCTTTAAGCAGCCTTATTATCTATTAAAACATTAGGCTTATTTAAAAGTAAATCTATATCTAGATTTATATATATAATTATAAAGGAGTTCTACAAATATATAGATTCCTTTGTAGCTTTTTATAGAGCTATATATTTAGCTTTATAAGTTAATAAAGTAACTACTTTCTATTCTATATTATTTTAACTTATTATATTATAGTACTTAAAAATACTAATATATCTAGTAGTAGATATTCTATTGTCTAGATCTTTAGCCTAACTTATGTCTAAAAATACTACTAACTAATAGTCTATACCATAGTAAATATAAGGCCTAGATTAGGGTATTTATTAAGATATCCCTGGATTCTATTTAAAGTATCAAAATGTTTCTTCAAGGGGTTACTTATATAGTAAGTATATATATTAACTAGAAATATTATATCTAGTCTAGTCTTTGAAGTAGTAAATAGTAGAGAGCCTACTGCTTATTAATATATATTTATTTCTTCTTTAGTTATTTACCTTATATTTTTCGTTAGTTTTATATTAAGGTCTTTAGGTATATTATAAGGGTATATATTCTTTTCATTATATTTCTTTAGTATTTTAGATATATATCTTATTTAATATATATATAAAACCCTGTTATTATCATCTCTATATATTTTATTCCCTAAAGATATATATAGAATTCCTAAGCCTTATATGTATAATTCTTTATTTATAGTATGATTAAAATAATCTATATCTTTATTACTAGATACAACTATTATTATATTATCCATATAATAAACTATTATAGCCCTTATATTATTTTTCTTAGCTATAAAAATCCTTTCATTATAAGGCAATTCTTTAAAGCCTATTGTATTTATAATAGATCCAAACTATTTATACTAAAGTCTAAGGCTTAACTTTAATCTATATAAAGCCTTATTTAGCTTATTAGTATAGTTTTCTATCTATTAGATTATCTATATGTTTCAAGGTATTTATTTTATTATTATAATAAAAGCTAGTAGGTAATTATACCCATATATCTTTATCTATATTACTATCACCTTACTAGCTTTATTATCTAGTTTTTTTATTTTAGGACTTTTATTCTTATAGTAATTTATAGATCTAAGTATAGTTATATGATTCAAGTTAGGTTTATTGTTATTACCTATTTCAAAAGGTGTTTTATACTCTAAAGCTTTATAAGGAGTAATATTATATAAGTCTACTATAAATAAAACAGTTTCTCTCTATAGAAATAAAGGTAAGTTGGCTTATAGTAATATAGCTCTTATTTTATTTATTATAGCCCTTATTACTCTTTCTATTATACTATTAGGCTTATAAGTATAAGGGACCTTTATATTATAGTTTATACCCTTTATTAAATAAGTATAACTTATAAGATTATTATCAAATTCGAGACCTCTATATAAAAGGTCTAGTAATCTAAGTAAAGAAGTTAACGATATAGGCACTTAGCTAGGTAATAGATAGGTATTATATTATATTAATATTTAAATCTAGCCTAGTATAGCTATTATAGGCCTAGATAAGGGCTTTTATCCCTTATCTAGATAACTAATTAAGGCCTATCTAGGCCCCTACTAAGTCCCACCGGTTGGAACCTGACATGATCCCCCCCCTATAAGCCTTGCCCTTAAGGCCTCTTAAGTAAAGTTATTCCTAGCTACCCTACCTTTCAGCCTTACCCTACTTATAACTACTCAATAGCCTAACTGGCGCCCCTAGCCTAGCCGCTGCCGCTTATAGCTCTCGATATACACCTTTAGTCTATCTCTAATAGCTAGTACTGCCGTTAGGCCTTTAGCCTTACAGCCTACTACTAATAGACTCTATTAAAGTCTTATAGTTACTATTTTCACAGCCTTAAGCTAGACCTCTATTACCCTATAGCCCTTTTAGTGCTCTACTAGTGCTCTTTTAGTAAAGACCTCTGTCTTCTAGGCCTGTCTATCTAGGTTGGCTTAGGTCCTTAATACTTCTATAGCTATAATGCTACTCCATAACCTAAGGAGTAGCCGGTAGACCACCTATATAATCTAGATCTATCTTAGCTGGGATCTAGGTATTCTCTTTTAGCCTTATCCTGTTAGTCTATAAGTTACCTATATGTCTAGTTAGCTTACTACTATATCTTAAGTATCCTTTCAACTATCTAGAAGGCCTAGATATCTTTATCTATAGAGATATTACATTTTAGCTAGACCTTTATTACCATTTAGAGTATTCTTTTTTTACTATAGCTATCTTTTTACCTTACTATATAGTTAACCTATTCCTAATAAATCAGCCTTTTAAGGCAGCCTAAGGTATAGGGGACCTACTAGAGGTTATTAGTAATATTAAAGATACTAAAACGGCCTTTTAGCTAAAAGAGGAATATCTTAAGCTTTCACCAGTCTTAACCCTTAAAGACTAAGGCTGGTAACCCTCTATTTAAAGCTACTAATAGTATAAAAGAAAAGAGAGACTAATAGACCCTCTAGCGATCCGGCTAGCCCTCTTCTTTTTTTTCTTATAGTTATTAGATCTTATCGATTATCTTTTTCTTTCTAAGAGCTGATAGTTGCTAGACTAACTCGGCCTCCTCCTCATTAACTACTTCCTTTATATCTAGGGATAGCTGGACAGCCGTCTGGTCGGTTAGGTTAAAGCTAGAGGACTAGCTAAGGCCTAATTAGGTAGCAGTGGACTATATATATATCGCTATTATCACTTCAACGGTTAGAGCCCCTATAGATAGGTTAAGATTTAAACGTATTAGATGTCTAGTAATCTAAGTAAAAAGATTAACGATATAGGTATTTAGCTAGGTAATAGATAGGTATTATGTTGTAATGATATTTAAATCTAGCCTAATATAACTATTATAGGCCTAGATAAGGGCTTTTATCCCTTATCTAGACAACTAATTAAGGCCTATCTAGGCCTCTATTAGGGTCTACCGGTTGAAACCTAACACTCTATCTATATTAAAGCTTTTTATATTATTATTATCTATATTATTTTCATTTATATTATTATTATCTATATTACTTTTATTTATATATTTTAAAACAGTAGTATTAACTTCTTTTGCTTCTTTTACTAAAAGTAACTTCAAAGATATTAGTCTAGACTTTCTTTCTAAGAAAATAATAAACTATCTATACTTATTATAAGTTGTAGAAGTTATGGGTCTATAGAGGTTAAAAAAGACTTTTTCTATATATTTATGTTCCTTATTATAGTTATTAGAACTTTTATTACCTTTAGTAGTAAAATTTACCTTCATATAGGTATTATAGGTATAGTCTTCTTCTATTATATTGTCGGTTATATTAATATTATTTTTAAGTTTTATTAAGACTTTTCTACTTATATATCTAAAGCTATCATACTACTTCTTATAGTTATTATCCAATTTATTATTAACCTTTTTGAATTTATGTATTTTTGTTGTTTTTTCGATTTATAGTATTAATATATTTATGATTATTATTAAGTTCCTCTTCATTTGATACCTTTATATTTAGGTAATATAGACTATCTCCTATCTCCTCTTTATAAAGGGTCTGTTCATTATCTATACTTATAAGATATACTTCTATACCTTAAGAAAAAGGGGCTATCTTTAATTCTTTGAATCTATTTTAACTTAAAGGTTTAATACCTAAATTAGGTATATAATAGTAGTCCTTTAATATATTTATATTATTATTTAAAGGGAAGGGTATAGCAATATCTCCTTATAAGGTAATATTTTACTTTCCAGTATATCTCTAGTTTATAAACTTATTTCTAAAAGAAGTCTTTATATAAAGAGATTTATTACTTATGATATTTATAGTAATAATAGTATCTAGGTAAAATATAGTATATTTACTATCTCTAGTTATATATATAGGTCTTATATTATTAGCTATGTTATTACTATTAACTATAATATTTATAGAGGTATAAGGTAGACTTATATCTTTAAAATCTAAGTCTATTTGTTTTTCCTTTTCTTTTACTGTATTTCTATAGGTATATCCTTAGCTATAGTTATATTTATGCTTTCTAAATTAAAATCTAATTCATTTATATTAGCCTTTTTAGCTATTAAAGCCTTCTATAACTTATAAAGCTTTTTCTTCTATATATTTATCCATCTTATTTCTTTTTTATCTATATTACTTCTCTAATACTTTAAAACCTTATTTAGATATAGAAAATTATACTCTTAACCCTATAATTTTCTGGCTTATAATATATGTAGCATATATCTTTAGTTTTTTTCTAAGGTTTCTTAGGACCTTTTTTAAAGCTTAAAGTATATAGTACTATAGAAAAGCCTTTTTTCTTTAGCTTTATTAATAGGATTTATAAAAAGGGACTCTATAATATAAAAGCTAGCGTTTTTTCTCAAAACCTATATTATCTTAGTTACAAAACCCTTAGAACTACTATTTCAACTATTTAATACTTAAGCTATAATAAGCTATCTTAATAAAGCTATATCTTTAGAGTATAAGTTATCTACAAGTTCTTTTACCTTATTAAGGTAATTTTGTATAGAGTTAAAAGACTTTAAGGAAGTATTAAAACCTTTTTATAGGTAAGATATTTATCAATAAATCTAGTAGGTTTATATAGACCCCTTAGTTTTCATAAGCTTTAAATCCTATATTTAAGCCTTTTATTACCTATAAAAGGGAATCCTTATAAAATAGCTTTATAAAAGCTAAGACCTTATTATTACCTTTCTATTAAAAAGGTATTATTAGAGGTATTATAAGGCTAAAGTTTATATCTTTACTTATAAATAAAGCTTTAAATCTAGTTACCTAAACTAAGTAGTTTAAATAGTCTAAAATATAGAGTATAGAAATAGATCTATCTATAGTATATAATATTAAATCGGTTTATAAGTTAGTCAAAAGAAAGAAATATTAGGATTTATTAAATATAGGGTAGGAATTTTAGGTATTTAATAGTATAGATATATTTATCTTAAGAAATAGATATTTATAGCAGGTTTCTTTATATTTGTCGTCTTATATTATATTAGGTTGTTAATAGTTAGATACTTATAGGTTAAATCCACTAAAGACTTGTATCAGCCAGATAGTACACCAGTTAGTCTAGTAGTCTAGTTAATTACTATATGAACTCAATTGATTAACTATTAAGTAAGAGGTCTTAGGTTTAATTCTAGCTAAAGGTAAAAGAAAAAATGCTTTACCGGTTTGATTTAAAATAAACCGATAGAAATGATATTATAGTATTAAATATATATGACGTTAGTTAAATAGTCTAAAGCTATAGTGACTTAAAATGAAGCAAGAGTGGTATAACTTGCCTGATAAGTCGATCTTTATATTCTATTAAATACAGGTTACTAGGTAGAAGGTATAGTTACCTTAGAGTTATATCTCTATAAACCTTCTAGCTGATACAGTTCATCCCTTGGTTGATTAAGTTTTTATAAAGTATAACTAAGATATTTCTAAAAGCAATATTCTAAATATAAAACACTTAGTGAAAATAAAGGTATAAGTTATAAAGAGTAAAGTATAAAGTATAGGACTTAAAGTATTCTTCTCTATTAAGCTAGACTTATAACCAGTCAAAATAACTTAAAGTTATTAAAAACAGTTATAGAGTAAAATAAGAAAAGTAAAAATAGAATAGAAAAGGCAAAAATAATATTAAGTACAATAATCTAAAAACTATCTTTTAAGGGGGAAATCTCCAGTAAATATAATCCAGTTATAAAGGGTCTAAGAGTTATTAGGGTTATTAAAGTGTATCTAAAAGTACCTAAGGATAACTAAGCGTTAACTAAGTGTAACTGTGCGTTTACTAAGGGTAACTAAGCGCCGGTATATACCTATAGATATAAGCGTTAGTATTAGTCTCTAAGTTTATACTTTTATACTAGCTTCTTAATTATTTAGAGACATACTTATAAATATAAATTATACACCATTAGAATCCTTTTAACGAGGAGAATCTAGTGGTAGTACTTATTCTCGTATAGGACCTTTAGTTATAAATTTGTAGAGTGAATCTATATTATAAGTAATAAAGATATTAGTTCTTTAATTCTTAGTTGAATAAATACTATAAAATAATTACTGGCTACAGAATAAAATAATTATTTAAGAATAAGTTAATATTAGAAATATTAAAGTTTTACTATAATACTAAAGTCTATCTTGTTTCAACCTGTCTAATATTAAGATTATAGATTAAGCTTTTTTTTATAAAGAGAGCTTCAGCTAATATAGTCATATATTTTATATAGCCTAAAAAACTACTTTATAGACCTAACTAAGGTAAATAATAGATAATTAAATAAAGATTAATATTCTAAACATATCCTGTATTTCAGCTATACTAAGAAAGTTTAAAAAGTTAAAAGGAATAAGATCTTTTCGCCTATAATTATATAGATAACGATTATTAAGTAAGATAGGACTAATATATAGCCCTTCTATTGAAAAACAAAAATATAAAAGGTAAGGATTTTATATATTTTTTAAAATAGATAAAGGGCCTCCTAAAGAATACCATAAGTATAAACCTAATATTATATACTCTATAGTAAAAGTATAGCAATTGAAAGGCTAACAGCCTTAATAGTTCTATATATATTTTAACGTATTAAAAAAAGAATTTATACCGAAACCTAAGAAATAATAAGTATTTAAGTTTTACTATTAATTGACTAATAGTCTATAAGATATAATTTATAAGACTTATATTAAGCTTCTTAAAACTTAAATAATCATAGTTAGGTTAGCTGAAAAAGTCTAAAAGTCATTTTATAAAGATAAAAAGAAAAAGAACGCTTATTAAAAAGATAGTAATAGATTACTAGACAAATATAAATACAAAGATATCTATATCAATAATAATAAATATAAAGAGACCTATATAGATAATAATAACTATAACGATAATAAATAGTAAAACTAAGGTAAAAATACTATTACTACTATATTTAGAGGTATATTACCTAACAGTAATATTGAACAAAAAGTTAAAGTAAGCTATAGCTATAGTATAAAAAGCCATTTCTTAGTTAATAAAAAGAGAGAGAGTAAAATAAGTATTAAAACTTTACTCTAGCTAACAGTAAGGATAGTCTTTTAATTCTATACCTTAATATTACGGTTAATAATCTAATAATAAGGTTTCTACTAACAGTATAGCTTAGATTAATACTTAGTAATAGTAATATAGGCTCATTAGTCTATTAATTACCTAGTGATTAGTTATATAGTTAATAGTTATAAGGGTAGCTTATATAACTTTTCAATAATAAATCGTTAAAGGGATACTAAAAGGTATTTAGAGAATATATCATAAGTATTAAGGTTAAAGCTAAAAGATGGTCAGGCTAAGCTATAAGTCAATTATTAAAAAGCTATAAAAGGTTATCTATCTAGAAAGAATAAATATCCTTATATCTTATTACCTTATTACTAAGACTAAGATCTAGATATCAGTCCTATAGAGATAGACCGCCCTTAGTATATTAATCCTTAATCTTAGACCGTTTATCGTCTGTCGGTCCTCTTTATTATTATGTAATCTTCCCTAGTTCTTCCGCTCTAGAGGACTCATCCTATATAATAATAATATCTTAAGTACTATACCCTCTACCCCCTGCCTGTTAGGTAGAGCTATATTGCCTTGAACGTGATAGGTTATAACACTTAATTAAAGTAATAGACTATCAAGGAGTCCTTAATATATTCTATAATTTAGATCTAGAAGTAGAATATAACATTATTTTCCAAAGCGTTTTAAAACAATATAGCTTAAAAAAAGTAAAGTCAGAGATATTAATATTATAAGTAGTAAAGAATATATAAATATCTATCTATAGTATATATAAAGTCTTTTTAACTATTACTAATAGCTAGGGAATAATTAGTCGCTTTATTAGGGATTATATAGTAGTAGACTAAGATTTAAGGCTAAATAATAGCCTAATTCTATTATTTATAATAATAATTAAAACCCAAATATCTATTTAAGAGGTTAAAACCATAGCTAGTGGTTTAAAGTAGCTGGATAGTAGAATATAGAAGTACTTAAGGGCTATAAACTTATTAAGAAAGTATAGATAGAAACCTATATTTATATAGTAATAGCTTTACTTAATATACTTTTCTTTCTATTTAACCCTAGCAAGAGGGAAGAAATATTACTAAAATCACTGTAAAACTAATTCTATATATAAAATATTTATTCTTTAGAATATATTAATTATATCAGTATATCGGTTAATAAACTATAAAATCAATCTTTTAAATAGAACCAAAACATCTTAAGACCTAATCTATATCTTTTTACTAAAGAGATATTAAACTTTATAGAATTATGTTAACAAGAATATCAAAATATGCTATATTAGAAGGTCTTAATATATAATAAGGGTACCAGTAATCTTTCTTCCTAAGAAGGATAATTCTCTTTACTTATATATAGATTATTAAAAACTAGACAAGCTTATAATAAATACTTACTATCTTTTACCTTTAATTTTAGAGATCTTAGACCGGATTATAGATATTAAGTACTTCTTGAAGATTAACTTTAAAGAGGTCTACTATAGGGTGTAAATCAAGGAAAGGTATAAAGAGAAAACAGCCTTTAAAACACATATAGCTTTATAAGTATATAGTTATACCTTTTAGACTGATAAATACTTTAATAATATTCTAAGGCTTTATATCTATTATTCTTAAGAGACTTATAGATATATTATATATTATTTATCTTGGTAATATATAAGTATTCTCTAAAAATAAAGATTTATACATAGAGTATTTACTCTAGGTCTTATACTATCTTGAGGTATACATCTTATATATAAACCTAAAATAATATAAGTTCTATTGATAGTAAATAGAGTACTTAAGGTCTATCTTATCTATTAATAAGGTATCTATAGACCTAAGTAAAATAGACATAGTATACTTTTAGCTAAAGCCTACTACCTATAGAGAGATTTAGGTCTTTTTTAGGTTTTATAACTTCTACTAAAGGTTTATAAATCGGTTTATTAAGCTGTTAATATCTTTATTAGGCCTTTTAAAGGGATACTAAGATAATAAAAAAGTAGAAAAGGTAAGGTTAAGGTTAAAGAAATAAATATTTTTAAAAGCCTAAAACTTATATTTTAAGATAACACTATTTCTTTATTATTATAACCCTAAAGTACTACTATATATAGAAATCTCTATATGATATTATAAAGCTATAAATATACTATTATAATAATAAAATAGTCTAGAGTATCTCATAGTATTTTAGTTATATAAGCTAAAAAATATAAAACTAAATTATAGTATATATAACTAAGAGATACTTATAATTATTAAGTTATGCAGAACCTGATAATATCATATTAATCAAATAACCTAACTAATAAAGGTTTTAATTAATTATTAAACCTATAATATTTTATAGACTAAAAATACCTTAGTAATAGATAAGTAAGATGGTATATAAAGCTAATACCTTATAAATTTATAATATAATACTAAAAAGATAATAAAAGCCCTATTGATAGGCTATTAAAAAGACTAAACTAGATACTAAATATATAATAATTATTAAGCTATCAAACGACTTAAAGTTTAAAATATGTCTTTAGAGAGATATAGTAAGCTAGATAAAGATATTAGGTGTTATATATATATATGTCTTTACTAAAAGCTAGACTAAAGAATCAGATATAAGTAAAAATATCTATCAAGAGAAAGCCTTATAGCTATTAACAGAAACTATCTATTATTTATAAGTAGACTATTAAAAGGTTAAATAGTGGCAAGATATAACTAAAAAGTAAACCGGTGGCCTATAGATATATAGTGATAGCCTAATATACTATTTTAACTAGTTATTTCTTCTATAAGAAGCTATCTTAAGAGAAAAGATAATCTCTTTATACTATAATAACCTTTTAAGACGCTACTTTAGTAAGAGTAAAACTTTAGACTTACTTTATTATATGTTTTGATTACCTAAAATAATATTAGATATTAAAGCTATATTCATAATTATAAGGTATATCTTTATATTAAGGTCAAAATATATAGACCCTATAGAACTCTATATGCTTTTCTATTTCTAAGTAGACCTTTTTAAGAGGTCGCTATAGGCCTTATCATTAGGCTTCTAGCTATATAGATAGGTAATTAAATGGTTAATATTATTTTAATGGTCATAGACCGATATATAAAGTATTATATATGTATTATAATAAATATGTCTGTAATATAAATGTATCTATAATAACTAAAAAAACTGATAAAAATACTTTATGATAAAGTAAAATTGTAGTTTAAAATACCTAAAGGTATAGTCTTTAACTAAGAATTAGTTTACATAAGTGTTAAAGGACAATAGTGTTACGGCCAGTATTCTAATAGTAGGGTTTCTACTAACAGTATAGCTAAGGTTAATACTTAATGATAGTAGTATAGGCTTTACTAGTTTAAGGGGTACTAGAGATATTTAGAAAGTGTATTATAGTGTTAAGGTTAAAGCTAAAAGATAGCAAGGCTAAATTATAAGTTGATTACTAAAGAGCTATAGAAGTCTATCCTTCAGTATGTTTAAGTCTATCTTATATATAAGTCTTAGTCTAGCCTTCCTATAATCGCTTATATATCTTCATTAAAGTGATTACTTTGAAGTAGGTTAATAGTAATTACTTACTAAGTAATCACGCTAGGTGATTACCTTATTTTTTAATTACTTTCTTTATCGTTATATAACTTATACTATAGTTCTTTTATTTCTTTCTACAAATGTCTGTCCTTTATATATATAAGGCCTGTTACTCTCTTTGCCCCCCTAGAGAGGGATTATTTTAAGTGGTTATATTAACTAACGCTTCTTAGGTTATAACATTAGGTCTCCCCTCTTAAGGTTTTATCCCTAAGACCTATAAGGTTAGTAGGTTTATTTACTTAGGGCTCCTCATTGTTTTTTCTTTCTTTATGCCTGCTATATTATCTTATACTGATCTTATGAACCTAGAACTTCTTACGTTTAGGGTAAGCTATTCTGCTAAGAACCGCCTGGTTAACTGTTTATAGATTTACAAACTTAGAATTAAGTTCGATATACTGTACAGTTGTTATTATTCTAGGGGAGTGCGTTATAAGATATTATTATGTTATAAGAAGTGTGCTGAGTGTATATATTATGGCTGCTCTTGTAACGGTAGAAACAATGCGATATGTGAGTATAAGCTTTCTTTTCATTTTTTTTTTTTGATAATTCTTACATTACTAAAGGACCGTAGTGGACTGTATCTTGAACCGTCTTGATAAACTAGATAAAGCTGAGTTGGCTGAAGAGGAGTGTCTTTATATAAAAGCAGAGGTGCTGTGTTGTCAGTTAGAGTTATTATATAAGGCTTAGGTTGGGATAGATAAGTCTTGAGCTTGGTTAGAGTATTGATAACATAAAAATAGATAACGCTTAAGTAGGGTCATATATTAATAATAGAATAGTCTATTGATTTCTATTCTAACCCTTTAGTAGATACTATTCAAGTAGTATATTTTATTAGTGGTTTTAGTATAGTTACTGTATCCTTTCAACAAGAATAGAATCTGTTAACTTTAAACTTCTTATATAACGGTAGTCCTTTAAGAGTTCTTAAGTATATTAGAGGTACTTATGTAGCTTCTATAAGTTATCTTTATATCTATAGTCTTTCTGTTTAACTAGATACTATTTTTTATTATTTTTATAGTGCTTATGAATAAATCTTTTAACTTTATATTCTAGCTTATTGTTTTTAATAATGATATAGTCATTAGTGTTTAATCCTTATAGTGCTGGTTTAAGCAGTATAACATAACAGAGTAGGTAGACTTTTATTATATTTAGTGAATTAAGTTTATAGTTAATATTTAAAATCTTTTAAAGGATTTTAAAGGGTCTAGGTTTCTTATAGTTAAGCTTATCGCTTAGTTGTTTAGTTTTAATATTTTATTAAAGGAGGTAGACATTATCCCCCTCTTCAAATGTTGGTCCCTTAATTCTTATATAGTTAGTATATTTCTTTATTTATTATCTAATAAATTCGGAATCGCTAGCTATTTTCCTTTAGATTTCCTAAAGTTTATTAAAATCGACTATAGCCTTTAGGGCATAAAGTCCTTACTAAGGTTCTCTATATATAGTAAGTTAAAATCTACAGTTTAGATAGAATAGTAAGTGTTATATATTTTCTTTAATAGTACTATTAAAGATAAATTAGGTTAGAGGTAGTAGTGGTATTTGATTATATTAGAGATACTGTTAAATATCTAATTAATTCTTTTTGTTTATCTATTAGTTCATAGGTCAAATAATATTAATAGTTTATAGTCTGCTTTAAGTTATAAAATTAGGGACCTCTAGAACTTAGATATAAACAGCTTATCTCTATCTAATATGATTTCTTTAGGTAACCTATAGTTATTAATAATATACTTAAGAAATATATACGTTAGGTCTTCTGTTATAGTTAACTCTAGGTATAGAATACAATAAGCGTATTATATAAGTCTATTAATTATTATAAGAATTTTAATATAATAGGTTTTTATAAGTGGTTCTTTTAACTTTAGTAGTTTAATAATCAAGTCTAAAGAGATAGAATACTATACCTCTAGAGGCACTAGTAGTAGTGAGGTTTACCTATATAGCTTATAAGGACTGTTTTTACTCTTCTTATATATTGTATAATCCTTAATTACTAAAGCTACTTCTTCTTATATAACTCTATTATTATGATATTGTCTATTATATTTAAAGTTTTTTATAATTCCTTAGTGTCTATATACCCTTACGCTATATATCTTATAGATCTAGCCTATTATTATTCTATTAGTTATAGTGATATTATTATATTTATTAATTATAATAAGTTTTTATGTTATTATAATATTTCTATTATTATTATACTTAAGAATCACTTATATTTCTTTGAGTATTAGGACTTTATAGTCTAGTCTTCTATTAAAAGCGCCTATTTTTCTATTTTTAATACCTTTCTTATAGATAATGTTAAAGTTATATTCTAAAAAGAATTCTAACTATCTAATTTATCTTTTATTAGAAACCTTTAAAACTATAAAATAAGAGAGGTTTTTATAGCCTATATATATTAAGACCTAGTGCTTAGTTCTTAATAGGTATAGTCTCTATTCTTAGATTACTTTAATAACAGCTATAAGTTCTTTATTATAGATCTAGTAGTTTAGCTTAGGTCTATAGAAGGCTTTAAAGTAGAATACGTATAGGTAAAGTCTTTCTTTTATCTTATTATCTTAGTTATCTATCGATATCGAAGTCTAAAGTGTTAGTCTTAACTTTAAAGGGTTTATCTAGGTTAGATATTTAAGTAACTGGTTTAAAAGTTGTAAGTTTTTTAATTCTTTAAAGAATTTATTATATTCTTTTATCTGTATAAATTTAGTGTTTTTATATATAAGTTTCTAACGTCTTTTGATATAGTTTATATAGTGTTTGAGGAGTCCTTAGTAGAAGTTTATAAATCCTAAGAAGGATTATATATCCTTAATATTCTATAGTGTAGGCTAGTCTCTAACTACCTAAATCTTTTTTTTTTATATTTAGAATTTATCTAGTATAATAGTGAATCTAAGGTAGTTAACTTTTTATATATAGAATTCGCTTTCTTTTTAGTTTAACTAGGAGTTTTATTTCTTAAAGTTTTTATATCACCTAATATATATATTTCTTATAATATTTAAGTGTTTTTAAAAATAAAAATATGGTTAAGATAGCAGATAACAAAGATATCAGGATTTTCTTGAAGAATATAGTTAATTATTATTTAGAATATTATAGATATATTAATAAGTCTAAAAGGTATCATAAGTGATTTAAATAAGCCTTATTATATCTAGAATACTCCTTTCTATTCATCCTCTTCCTTAATATAGATAAGGTTATAGGCTTCTTTTAAGTTAAGGGCTATAAACCAGTTACCTCTGCATAAGAGATCTTGGAGCTTTAAGATAGGTGGTAGTAGGTATACGTTTTTCTTAGTGATATTATTAAGTCGTTAATAGTTAATATATAGTGATAATTTTCTATTTTTCTTAGATATAAACAGAATTAGGTATCCTATTAGTAAGTCTAATAGTCTAATATATTCTCTCTTAAGATTTCTGTCTCGCTATTTATTAAGTGTTTTTTATTCTATCTTCTTTAAGTTATAGATTAGTTGTAACCTAAGGTATATTCTAGATAGTAGTTTAATTTTATAGTTAGATAGACTATATTTTAATAACCCTATTTTTAGTTCTCTAGTAAATAGTTTTATATATTTTCTATAGATCTTAGGGATCACTAAGAGTTATTTTATTATTCTTTACTTTTAGTTTATAGATCTAAATCCTTCTTCTTAAGTATGTTCAATCCTTTAGATATATACAATATACTTTAGTTATATCTATAATTTATATAAGGGTTATAGTATATATTGCTGCCTTACCACTAAATCTCTCTACTAAATTTAGCTAGACTTCTAGTCTATATTAGGATAATTCTTTCTTAATTATAAGATACTAAGTATAATATCTAGTTATTCTATTACTATAATATTAAAGACTAGTTATTTATAATAGTTATAGATAGCTATAGAGAGGTATATAGTCTCTAATTTAATAGTTCTTTTACTATATATAACTACTTCTCTTTTAACGGTTTAAAAGGTGTATAGGTTGTTTTTATATTACTATTAAATATTCTCTCAACTTACTAGTCAGGGTAATTTTAAGTTTACTTATACTCTACTGTCTACTATAACTTAAGTAGGCTATCTATTAATTTAGACTTTAAGTATTAGAGATATATTACTATTGTTTATAGTTGTTATATATAGGGACTTTTCATTCTATATTACCTTCTATAGTCCTATTATAGTTAGTGTTTATTGTTTTTTAGCTGTTTTTTAGTATTATTATTATTAGTAGAAGTGTCCTTTTATAACTCGGTTTACTATATACATATTTTTCCTTTATAGTATATTATATATCGGTTATATATATAGTTAGACTAATATTTAGTTATCTTATATACTTAAGCTATTGGTTTCTTTAGGCTTAGCCAAAAATAAGCTTGATATTATACTATTCCTTAATTTCCTATATTTATAACTTATAATCTATATAGTTGTAGGTTTATATATAGTATATAGGTTATTCTTTCAAGCTAATAGGAAGAAAACGTTTTCTATTATGATTAGATATATTAAGAATAAGTCTTAGCCTTATCTAATATAGGGGTTATAGTATTCCTTAATCTTATTAATTATTTAGTTGTTTATTGTTTTATCTTACTTAATAGAATAAATTTATTATGAGACTTTCTAGTATATAAGTCGTTATATTGGTTCTAGCTTGGGCTTTTTTTTATCTAAAGCCTAGGTTTTAGAAAGTTTATAACCCCTCTAAATATAGCTATAATCTTAACAGGTATACTAGTGGTTTTTTAGGTTTTAGCTTATATCTATTAGGTAGCTCTAGAAGTTCTAATATATTAGTTAACTTTTCTTGGTTCTTAATATATCCCTTAAGTTCCTTAGAGAGTTATAGATAGATTTATACTTATCAAGTAGGTTTACCTTATACTTCTTTTTTAATTTTTACTTAGTTCTAGAGGTATCTTGCTTATTATTATACGTTTTTAAGTATTTTCTTAAGGTTCTTTAGGATATATTTATTATATTTTCCCATTACTTAATTTCTTATTCTATTAGTATAGAATATATTGCTATTAACGATTTTCTCATAAAGGATTATAATAGTCCTTATAGGTATTTTAATCAGGATACTTATAGGTAGATTCCTTTTATTTAGAATCCTATATTTATAGGAGTTATTATAAGCGTCTATTTATCATTTTAAATGTTTCATAATTAGGTTAAGTTTTCATTACTTATAAATATTAAATGGGTTTTCAAGTGTTTCTTAATAGGCTTTACTAAGTGTTATAATAACGTTTTTATTTTAATTATTTAACTTAGTGACTTGGTTTTTTCCTATTTCTTTTACTATTATAAGAATCTTATTATAAGGTTCCTTAGGATACTATCGTATTTACTTTTTACTATCTTAATATATTAGGGAATTATCTTTATAATAGGCGGTCTAAAAGAGTTAATTATATAATATTTCTTTAATAGCCATATTAACTTTTTCAGTATACTTAAGTAGCGGTTTATTTTAGAGTTACTTAGGTTGTTTATAGCTTTATATATAGTATTCTAGTTCCTTATAATTAAAGTATTTAGTAGTGTTAGGATCCTATATTAGTTATTTATCTTATCTTTTAGTAATATTAATATCTATAGGTCTAGTCTAATATCTATAGGTAGTACTACTATAGTTCTCTCTTTATAGTATCTTTAGTCTATACTTCTAGCTAGTGTTAGTATTAACCTTATTAGGCTAAGTTTCTTATTTTTTTTATTTTAGCCTTTATTTATATAGTTGGCTATTGTTACGACCCGTTAGGCATAACCAGACCAGGGGGACATCCACGGGCACCTGGCGGCTACAGGACAGGATATATGCAGGAATCACGGGAACATGAGGGATCGCCTGGAAACGGAGAAACTATGGTATAAGTCACGTGACGATAAGATAAGAGATTAGATCTGTATGCTAAGGATACGGAAGCCGTTCGCCAGGCAAACGGAAGCCGTACTCACAAGATACAGATGCCGTCCTTCAAACGTATGGTACCAAGACAATAGGACTTGTATATAGGATGGACTTAGGCCCACCTAAGAACAGACTTCTATAGCTCTTCAGCAATCAACTTGTAATACATTCTCCAAATACCTTTCAGTATCCCTTTAGTGATTCATTAACAAAAAGCTATACAAGCTACCCCTACGACTTTTAACCACACGATTAATCACCAGGTGATCAGCAGACCAGCAAGCCAACAATACTGTTCCTAAGTATCAACCTCAACTATACTATTAATAGAAACCCTACTATTAGATTACTGACCGTAACACTTTAATTGCTCCTGTTAAGTAAGTTGACCTTAATACTCACCTAACAGTATTCCATAATATCTACTCCTACCCCACACGCTGCCACTCCAACCCCGGTTGCAACCAGACCAACCAATCAACAGCTGCTCAAAATAATTACCTAGTTACAGGAAGAGAATCAGCAACTCCAAGCCCAGCTGTTGGCACCCAGGCCTGCTCCACCCCCACAAGCCAAGTACCTAGATCCTGAACCTTACAACGGGACCCTAGGAACTCTATAAGGATTCCTTACTTAAACTAAGGCCTACTTTAAGTTCTATAAAGATTCCTTTGTAACTAAGGCCGACAAGGTGTTATATGCCGCCTTATTCCTAAAGAAAGACGCCTTAGCCTGGTTTAAACCTACCATGTGAGACTACCTGGATAACAACAGAGAAAACCAAGAAGACAATACCGAAAAGATCTTTAGGAAGTTTAAGAACTTCAAGAAACAACTTAAAGAAGTCTTTAGCAGCCCCGATGAGGAATACGTAGCGGAATGAGAACTTATGACCCTTACTTAGAAAGGATCAGCTAGCAAATATGCCGCCGAATTCTGACGTATCACCTCTAAACTAGAATAGGGAGATAAAGCCTTAATAGCCAGGTTCTATTAGGGACTTAAGGAAGACATTAAAGACGAACTCAGTCAAGACAACCGACCAGACAAATTCCATGAATTTATAGACAAGGCCATCAAGATTGACAATCGACTGTACAAACGACGGCTTAAATAAAAAGGACAATAAACATGGCCTAGCAAGGTTAATGCTAACATCAGCCAAAAGTACAGACCAAAGACACCACAACAAGAAAACCATGGCAGCACTACCTATAGACATCACACAGGACCTATAGACGTCAGCGTTGCCAAAAGACAAGATAAACGCCTAATATAGGACCCCAACACTGTCAAATGCTTTAATTGCGAAAAAATAGGATACTACACATAAGATTATAAGCAACCCAAGTGACTCCAAAACAAACCGCTACCTAAGCATGCTAAGAAAGCCAACACAGCCACTAAGGAAACACCACACAATTAACTCTTTTAGACCGCCTGCTATAACAACAACTGCCTGACGCACCAAGACAGCAAAGAGCAAGCAGGATGGTACCCCAAGGAACCTCACCATAAGATTCTTGCGATGGTCAGGAAAACAGGAAAAAACCAAGTAAATAAGTTAAACAAGCGAGACGTCATTATGACCCCCCCTAAGAAAACCGTCAACGGCAACACCTTCCATACCAATAGAACGATAAATTAAATAATAGGGGAACACAACAAAAGCGTTCTGAAGAACCTTAAGAAAACACTTAGGAATATATAACAACAAGCAAGATACCTCCAGAACCAAGTGGAAATCAAGGAGGAGGCATAAGGCAAGCCTGCCAGACAAGCATAGATCTACCTATAACTCTATAAGGAACTTAGGAGACATGTTAAGAACCAGGAGAAGTTAACCGACACATTAGAACTTCTAGAACTCACCCGATGGATACAAGCCGAAACCCAGAAAATCACTAGCCCACCTACCAAGATCGTGGCTATGGCAAGAAAGGTCACAAACTTCCCAGAACCTAGACTCCAGACGAGAGAGAGTCCCAGTTAGAACCAAGACAACGACTTATATACTGGAGAATCCCTTAACGAATTTATTCCACCAAGCAAGATAGAACGACAAGCAGCTAAACAACTAATAGAATTAAGGAACGCTATAATCCCTACAGTGAACAAGACTAAGACTTATTCTTAGCGTATTCAAACATAGGCAGAAAACGTTTCCTTACCATCAGCTCAAGAAGACGACCTATATAACACATATAAACCCTCAACCACACCAACCTCTGTAAGAAACCTACTAACAAGGAAAAACAAGGCACCAGGGTTCAGAGAAATTAGGAAGGACACCGACAATCAAGAAGTCTATTTCTACAGAACTTAAGACCTAGATTAAGACCACATACTAATCCTTGGAGTTAAGGAAACATCTATATTTAAGGACAATAAATAATTAGATCCCAATCACCTTACATATTATAGTGTATTCTAGGCGGAATATATCTATAATAATTATAAGAAACACAAGGAAGAAAAAGGACTATTCTCTTTCTACCTATAGAGGCGGAATGAACAACTAATTCCTAAAATCCATATAGATTACAAATTAAGAATATAGGAAATCAGAGAATACCGTAACAATTGGCTTAGTTTTCAGCCAAGCTTAAAGAAACTAATGGCTTATATATATAAGGTAACTAAACATTAGTCTGACTGTATATATAATAAATGTATTCTACACTACAAAGGAAAAACACATATATAGCAAACTTAGTTATAAAAGGACACTTCTACTAATAATAATGACGCCAAGAAACAGTCAAAAAACAACAAACGCCGACTATAACAGGACCACAGAAGGCGACATAGGGCAGGAGGTCCCTATATATAACAACCATAAATAACGACGATACACACCTAATACTCAAAGCCTAAATCAACAGATAGCCTACTTAAGTCATGGTAGACAGTGGAGCACAGGCAAACTTGATGTCACCTTGACTGGTGAATCAACAAAACATTCCATGGCGATACAAGGATAACCTATACACCCTTTAAACCGTTAAAAGAGAAGTAGTTACATATAGCGAAGGGACCATTGAATTAAAGACCATACACCTCTCTATGGTTACCTATAACTATCATAAACAACTAGTCTTCAATATTACAGCAATAGGATAACTGGATGTTATACTTGGTATCCTATGGTTAAGAAAGAATAATCCCGATATAGACTGGAAGTCTAGCTAACTTTAGTGGAGAAATTCAGCGGTAAGGCAGCGTTGCATGCCGTAACCCCCATATGAATCACAGACACAACCAAAGTACGTTATATACATCTGAAGGATTGAACCTACTAAGGAAGGAGGATTCAGATCGATAAACCAAGAATAAAGAATAATGGAACAACTTTTAGTAATCCCTAAGATCTATAGAAAATACATAAAACTGTTTGCTAAAGAACTAGAAACAGGATTACTAGAACATGGTCTATACGACCATGAAATCAAACTACTACCTAAAATATACCTTAGGTTAGAACCGATCTACAACTTGAACGAGATAAAGCGAAAAGCACTTAACAAATGGCTAGATAAAAATCTCAAGAGAGGATATATCAGACCATTAGACTTACCAACAGGATACCTAATCCTATTTATACCTAAGAAGAATAGGAAATTACGACTATATGTTGACTATAGGCGACTCAACGATATCACCAAGAAAAACGTGTACCTACTACCACTTATCTTAGAGCTATAAGACCTTCTATATAGGGCTAAATGGTTTATAGCCCTCAATCTGAAGGAAGCCTATAACCTAATCCGTATCAAGGAAGGAGACAAATGGAAAACAGTATTCTAAACACAACAAGGCTTATATAAGACGCTTGTTATACCCTTCAGACTTACCAACACACCTGTAACATTCCAGATAATAATTAACTACGTTCTCTGAGAAAATCTTGACATCTTTATCGTCTGCTACCTCAACGACATCCTCATCTTTTCAAAAACGCTTAAAGATCACAAAAAACACGTATATTAGGTACTATAAAAACTTCAAGAAGCAAAACTACTAGTTAAACCAGAAAAAAGCGAATTCTATATATAAAAAGTTGACTACCTTAGATTCACTATTACACCAGGCAAAATCTGAATGCAAGAAAGGAAGATTCAGGCAGTCAGGGACTGGCCTACACTACGGAACATCAAAGATATATAATCCTTTTTAGGATTTATAAACTTCTATTAAAGATTCCTTAAGAACTACATAAGCTACATCAGAAGACTCTAAGAGCTTACACACAAAAACACCGAATTCATATGGATAGAAGAATACAACAAATCCTTTAACAAGATTAAGAAGCTTATGACTTCCAAACCAGTCACTTAAATACCTGACCCAGATAAACCCTTCAAAGTTAAGACTAACGCCTTAGACTTCGCTATAGGTGGACAACTAGGATAACAAGACAAGAAAGGAAGACTCCATCCATATATATTCTACTCTAAAGCCTTCTATAGACCTAAATTAAACTATTAGATCCATAATAAAGAACTTATAGCTATTATTAAAGTATTCTAAGAATGGAGACCACACCTATCAGGAACTAAGCACCAAGTCCTGGTATATACAGACCATAAGAACCTCTCCTATTTTACAACCTCAAAGGTTCTCAACAAGAGACAAATCTGATGGTCAGAATTCCTTTTAGAATACAACTTTAAGATTATCTATAAGAAAGGCACTAAAAACAGAAGAGCGGACGCTCTCAACAGAAGACTAGACCATAAGACCCCAATACCAAAAGAAACATAAGTAATTCTTAAATATAATAATAACGGTAACATCATACCTTTACATAAACTCATTATAATCGGCAAACGTATTAATACCAGCCTGACTAGCAAAATAACAGCAGACTAGATCCATAAGATACATGGCGTAAAGGCACATGGACACTAAGGAGTTACTAAAACCTTTAAGCAAATCAGATAACACTATAATTAGAAAGTTATATATAAAAAAGTGGCTTTAGTAATTAAGGACTGCAAGATATACAAGAAAAGTAAAAACAGTCCTTATAAGCCATACAGGTAAATTTAACCACTACTAGTGCCACCAGAAGCATGGCACTTAATCTCACTAGACTTCATCATTAAATTACTAAAGTTAAAAAAACCACTTATAAAAACCTATTATAACAGTGTTCTCATAATAGTCAATAGACTCATAAAGTACACTTATTTTATCCTATACCTAGAATCAAGCACAGCAGAAGACCTAATATATATATTCCTTAAGTATATTATCAGCAACCACAGATTGCCTAAGGAAATCATGTCAGATAGAGACAAGCTGTTTATATCTAAGTTTTAGAAATCCTTGATCTTATAACTTGGAACAGACCACAGATTATCAACATCATTTTATCTATAAACCGACAGATAAACAGAAAGAATCAATCAGATACTAAAGCAATATCTCCAATGCTATATCAACTACAACCAAAACAATTAGGTACCTCTACTACCTTTAGCCTAATTTGCCTACAATAGTGCTATTGGAGAAAGCATATAGCACTCACTATTTTATTTGAACTATAGGTTCTAACCAACCGTATATAGAGAACCTCAACAAGGACCATAGGCTCTAAAAGCCGTGGCTGACTTTAACAAACTGCAAGAAATCTAAAACAAGGTCACCAAAGACCTCAAGTTTGTTAGACAACAAATAAAGAAATACTCTAACTAAATAAGGATTAAGGGACCAACCTTTAAGGAGGGAGATAGCATGTATCTTATCCGCCAAAACATCAAAACCAAGCGACCAAGCGACAAACTTAACTATAAAAAACTTAGACCCTTTAAAATCCTCAAGAAAGTCTCAGATATAAACTACAAACTTAACTTACTAGACATAATAAAGATCCATCCAGTATTCCATATCACACTTCTTAAACCAACACCAAAAGGATCCTATACCAAAGATTATATTATTATAGATATATATAAACCAGAATATAAAGTCAAACGAATTATCAACCAACGTATAGAAAACAGAGAAAAGCAATATCTCATTAAATAGAAAAACTACAGACATAAGGATAACTCCTAGGAACCTGTCATGAACCTCCAGCACTGCCAGAAGCTGCTTGAATAGTTCTGCCAGAACGACTCGGTATTAAGGGACCTAAGTCAGCAAACTCCTCCCTAATCCTAAACTCTGACTAGATAGGGTCATTCTTAACGCTATTAGCCTGATGATCGCTCACCATATAGCGCTCATGAGCGTCTAACACAGGAAGAACTTTATTACCCTTGTCCAACTCCTACATCCCACAAGCAAACGTCTTAACATGACGCTCTTTCACTCTCTTATAAATCACATAAATCCATAATAAACAACCTGCTGCTTCTACCACCTTAGCCTGAATATATACCAGCTTCTTATAAAGATTAAGCAAGGCATCGCTTGTCTGCTCCTCTCTCTCTTCCTATTCTTAACGTTGATCACTTAGCCTCTTTATTAAAATTTATCAGCAAACAACCATCACTAGAACACTATATAAAGAAAAGAACTTACAACTTAACGCTACCACTATTCCGTTGTAAGGACGCTTAAGGTTTTTACAACCTTAACACATTTTTACACCTTCTGCCATACAACAAGGACGCTTCATATAGAAACAACAGGTAACTCAACCCCCCTACTTCTGCACCACCCCCACTTCTGCACCACCATCATCACCATCACCACCACCACTATCACCACTTATTTCACCACCTCTGCCGCCCACCCATATGCAACTTTCGGCCTCGCTAGATAATTCGGATGCACTGGATTCATCCGGACTATCCATATCGCCGATATCCGGACTTTGCGCCCGCTGGATGTCCCAAATAGTGGCGAAGGTGCTGTTAGGCGATAGACGGACCTTCTTTCTCTTGCGCTGCCGTATATCATCCAACTGGCCCTCCAGCTGGTGGACCTTCTGCTCTAGAAGTGCCCTTCTAGATGCCTGTTCATCATACCCCTTTTGCACCTTTCTAGATAGGTGACGAATAGTATGGGTATCTAGCCCATCCTCTGCCAGCTGGGTTAACTGGCGTAGTTGATGCCGTAGTTCAGCAGATCGACGAGGTGTTGACCATGGGACGATAGATACGGATTCACCCCACTGCTGGCTGCTAGGCTGGTTAGTCTGCTGGCTGTTCTGCTGGCTGGATGATGCCTTTATTACTAACGAGTTAGATAGAGGTCGCTGTATGCATATTGGCCATAGTCCAGCTGACCTCCAGCCACTTCTAACGTTCTGGGCTGTTATAGATGCATCTCTAGCCCTTATATAACAGGCCAGAAATGCCCTTTTGCCAGCAACAGTTGAATCACTAACCCAGTCATCTAGATATCCAACCTCCCTTCGATAGGCGTGCTTTAATGGGCTGAAGACCGATATATCCAGTGGCTGGAGGACAGCAGAGGAGTGCGGCGGTAGATATAGTAGATATATCTTGTTCTAGAAGCATTCCCACATAAAGTCAGTAGATATATGGCTGTAATGCCCATCTAGAACCAGCAGTCTGGCTGCCTCTGGCTCACTAGGCATAGTGCCTGGGATAAAGACCTTCTTTAGCCACTCAAGGGCAGTCTTCTCAGTTGTCCAGCCATTATCCGTATATGTGAAGTGCCATCCTTCATATCCAGATAGGTTAGATGGGAACCACTGGGCCTGGACTGATTTGCCCTTATATATAACCAGTGGGCATAGGGACCTCCCATCAGCAGCCACACACTCGATGATAGATACCCATGCCCGGGATCCTGGCTGCTTTTTCTGGATATGCTGCGATGCTGCAGAGCCCAGCACTAGCCCATTAGATCTCCTGCCCTCCATAATGCCAGTCTCATCCATATTCCATCGGTTAGATGGATGGATTCCCTGGATGGCAGGGATATTAACCAGAAGATGGAAAAAACCCTGGATAACCTCGGAAGAATGGGCCTTCCATCGCCGGGCATCTATTGCCCTAGATCGCCTGGTCCTAAGTGATGGGTTTCGCCGCAGGAATCGCCCTATCCACTTCCTCCCTATGGGCTGCTGCCCATCGCCTAGCATACGCTCTGCTAGGCCCTTTAGTTGTTGATGGGTAGGGCCAGCGCCTAGGGCATCCTGGATTTGAACCCATTCAGATAGATATTGCTCTTGGGCCTGGGATAACCGCTGCATATGAAAATAAGCAGTATCCTTTGATTGCATGCCGTGGAATCGATGTCGAAGAGTATGATAGGGAATTCCCCATCTACGAGCTGCCTGGCGGATAGAGCAAGTAGTATCTATATCTTGAAGTGCCCGTTGGAGCTCATCTTCAGTATATTGCTTCATGATGGGTTAAAGAAGGTATCCTGAAAAAATGGCGTTATTTGGCGATATATAGCAATTGTTATAATAGTTTGAAAAAGGTAGTGGTGTTGATGAAGGAGGAGAAATGCGGGATTTTTGGGTGGTGCAGAAGTGGGGGTGGTGCGGAAGTGGGGTATTAGAGTTATAAGGTATAACGTTAGATAAGCTAAAGCGATTAAATATATCGTTACAAGCTAAATAAAGAATAGATTTTAAATCTTTTAATTTTTAAATACAACCTAACATAGTGTTAGCACTATAGTGGAATAGGGACACAAGCTTGACGACTCCTTAACCTAGAAGACACCATCTACTTATATTGGTCTAGGGACTAGACCTTATGAGGGGAGACCTAATGTTACAACCCGTTAGGTATAACCAGGCCAGGGGGACAACCATGGGCACCTGGCGGCTACAGGACAGGATATATACAGGAATCACAGGAACATGAGGGATCGCCTGGAAACAGAGAAACTATGGTATAAGTCACATGACGATAAGATAAGAGATTAGATCTGTATGCTAAGGATATAAAAGCCGTTTGCCAGGCAAACAAAAGCCGTACTCCCAAGATACAGATACCGTCCTTTAAACGTATGGTACCAAGACAATAGGACTTATATATAGGATGGACTTGGGCCTGCCTAAGAACAGACTTCCATAGCTCTTCAGCAATCAACTTGTAATACATTCTCCAAATACCTTTCAGTATCCCTTTAGTGATTCATTAATAAAAAGCTATATAAGCTACCCCTACGACTTTTGACCACACGATTAATCACCGGGTGATCAGCAGACCAGCAAGCCAACAATACTGTTCCCAAGTATCGACCTCAGCTATACTATTAGCGGAAACCCTACTGTGGGATTACTGACCGTAACAGCTATTCATTTTAATGGCCTTATGTATAAACTTATAGAATTTATCTAGTTAGTTATTTTAACTAAATTTATCTTTAATATCTTCCTGAAGTCCTTAATAAAACTTAGCTATTAAGGTTTTATCTCTTTATTCTAGTTTAAAGGCAATATATTAAAATTTAGTAATATATTTACTATTAAATCTGTTTTAAGTAAGTTTCATAAGTTTTTATTCCACTATATATTCTTTATTAAGGCTATTAAAGACTTTTTTATATCGTTTCTTAAAGTTTTTCAACCTTCTAAAGATTATTTTAGTATTATCTTTTTAGCTTTCTTTATTATTATCTAGATAGTTCTATATTATAGGTTCAAACTAAGCTAAGGCGTCTTTCTTTAGAAATAAGGCGGTATATAACACCTTATTAGCCTTAATAGTAAAAAAGCTTTTATAGAACTTAATGTAGGCCTTAGTTTAAGTAAGAAATCCCTATGGGGTTCTTAGGGTCTTATTATAGGGTTTAAGACCTAGATACTTAGCTTATAGAGGTAAAATAGGTCTAGATACTAATAGCTAGGCTTAGAGTTACGAATTTTCTTTCTAAGCTTAGATGATTATTTCAAGTAGCTATCAATTAGTTAGTCTAATTATAACTTGAGTTAGACTGGGAGTATATAGAGTAGAAATAGATATTATAAAATACTATTAGGTAAATATTAACATAAATTACTTAATAAAAGTAATTAAAGTGTTATAGTTAATATTCTGATAATAGGGTTTCTACTAATAGTATAGCTAAGGTTGATACTTAGTAATAATAGTATAGGCTTTATTAGTTTAAAAAATACGAAAGACACTTACAAAATATATTATAGTGTTAAGGTTAAAGCTAAAAAATAGTAAGGCTAAATTACAATTTAATTATTGAAAAGCTATAAAAGTCTATCCTTAAGTATATTTAAGTCTATCTTATGTATAAGTCTTAGTCTAGGCTTTCTATAATCGCTTATATCTCTTAGTTAGAGTAATTACTTTTAAATAGGTTAGTAGTGATTAAGTATTGAGTAATTATATTAGGTGATTACCTTATCTCTTAATTACCTTCCTTATTGTTATGTAACCTATACTATAGTTCTTTTATTTCTTTCTATAAGCGTCTGTCCTTTATATATATAAGGCCTATTACTCCTGTTGTCTCCCTGGGGAGGGATCGTTCTAGGTGGTTACGTTAACCAACGCTTCTTGGGTTGTAATAAATAGTCGGCCGGCAACACCTAGAGATATAGCAGAGAGTAACACCTAAACGTCTAAGCGGCTCAACGGTATAGATAAATATTAACCTGCTCTAGGTTTAGTGTAGTGGTTTGATAGGTAGGGCTATCTTACATAACCACCTATAAGGTGGCTATTCCCTAGCTAAAGGCTAGAGATAGCTAGGTTCAATATTAACTTTTATTTAATATAAGACCTATATTTAAAATATTTACTATTAAGTATATAAGACTATTATGATTCTGATTCTTCTCTATTCATTTAGCCTTATTATAATAGAATTATAAAATCCTTAATAATAATACTTTAAAATATAGGTAATACTCTATCTCATATTTAAAACTCTACTTAAAACCTTAACTTTAAGGCTATTCTAACTTATATTCAATAGCTAGAGCTTAAGATAGTGATAATAATATAATCTATAACTAAAAGTATTAAAAAGATACTTATTAACCTTATAAAGAAGGTAAAAGACTATAAATCCTATAGCGATTTATACTTTAGGAGTAATAAAGACTTTATATATAAGGAGATTATTAAACTTAGACTTAACATAAGTCTCTATTAATAAGAAGTTTAGATAAATTATCTATAGGCTATAATCTTAGCTATATCAAAAAAGTTTAAAAAACAAGAAAAATAAATCCTTTTAGCCTAAAACTATATAGATCACGATTATTAAGTAAGATAGGACTAATATACAGCCCATCTTTTAGAAAATAAAAAAGAAAAGGCTAAAGATTGTATATATTTTTTAGAATAGATAAAAGGCCTTCTAAAGCACGCCATATACTGTAAACCTAATATTATATGCTCTATTATAAAAGTATAATTACTAAGAGGCTAAAACTCTAAATAGTTCTGTACCTATCTTAACTTATTAGAAAAGTAATTTATATCTAAACCTAATAAGGAATAAGTATTCAAGTTTTATTACTAATTAATTAATAAGTTATAAGATATAATTTGAAAGACTATTACTAAGCTTCTTACGACTGAAATGGAAATAGTTAAGTTAGCTTAAAAAGTCTAAAGAACTCTCCATAAAGATAATAAGAAAAACGAGATCCATGAAAAAGGTAAACAGAGATTTCTACAAAAGTATAAATATGAAGATAATTATATAGATAATAATAACTATAATAAGAATATATTTTAAAACTAAAGTAAGTAATATTATTACTATTATAAATAGGAATATATCGCCTAAGACTATTATTAGAAGAAAATATATAAAGCTAGCTATAGCTATAATACAATTAGCTATTTCTAAGTTAATAAAAGAGAAAGAATAAAGTAAGTCTTAAACCTTTATTTCACCTAAAAGTCAGGATAACACCCTAATTCTATACTCTAGCTCAAGTAAAAGGCTATTAAGGAGTCCTCAAAATATTCTATAGTTTAAATCTAAAAGTAAAACATGATATTATTTCTTATTACTTTATAAAGTAATATAGCTTAAAGAAAGTAAAGGGATAGATACAAATATTATAAATAGTAGAAAAATGAGAATCTTTATCTAAAGTATATATAAAGTCCCTTTAATTATTACTAATAGTTAGAAAACAACTGGATGTTTTATTAAGGACTATATGAAATAAACTAAGATCTAAGGCTAAATAGTAGTCTAATGTTATTATTTATAACGATAATTGAAGATCTAAAAATCTATTTCAAAAGTTAAGGCTGGACCTAATAGTTTAGGATAGCTAGATAGCAGGATATACAAATACTTAAGGGCTATAAATTTACTAAAGAAATGTAGATAACAGCCTATAATTATATAGTGATAGCTCTACCTAAGACACTTCTTTTCCTACTTAACCTTCGTAAAAGGAGAGAAAACACTAGTAGAATCCCCTTGAAAATAATGTTAATATATAAAGTTCTTAATCTGTAAATTATATTAACTATACTATTATATTATTTAATAGACTATGAAATTAATCTTCTAAATAGAAATAAGGTATCCTAAAGCCTAATTTATACGTTTGTATCAAGAGAACTTTAAACCTTATAGAAATATATTAATAAGAATATTAACATAGGCTGTATGAAAGGTCTTCAAGTATAATAAAGATACTAGTGATCTTTATTGCTAAAAAGGATAGTTCCCTCTGCTTCTATATAGATTATTAGAGACTAAAGAAGGTTATAGTAGAAGATAACTATCTTTTACCTCTAATTTTAAAGATCCTAAACTGGATTTTAGGTATTAAGTATTTCTTAAAAATTAACTTAAAAGACGCTACTATAAGGTATAGATTTAAGGAAAATATAAGTGGAAGACAGCCTTTAGAATGTATTATAGGCTCTATAAGTTTATAGTTATACCTTTTAGGCTAATAAAGGCTTTAGGGATATTCTAAAGCTTTAAAACTATTATCCTTCAGAGACTTATAGTTATAGTATATATTATTTATCTAGACAATATACTAATATTCTCTAAAGATAAAAAGTTATATATAGAGTATTTACTATAGGTCTTATACTAGCTAAAAGAGTATATATTATATATAAACCTAAAGAAGTATAAGTTCTATAGACAGTAAGCTGTTACGACCTAAGAAGCATTAGTTAATATAACCACCCAGAACGACCCCTCCCTAGGGGCAAGAGGCTAATAGGCCTTATATATATAACGGAAGGGCGCTTACAGAAAGGAATAGAAGAACTATAGTATAGGTCATATAACAATAAGAATAGTAATTAAAAGATAAGGTAATTATTTAGCGTAATCACCTAGTGATTAGTCACCTGTAACTTACCCTAAAGTAATTATTTTAACTAAGAGATATAAGTAATTATAAAAAGGCTAAACTAAGACTTATATATAGGATAGACTTAGATATACTTAGGGATAGACTTATATAGCTTTTTAGTAATTAACTTATAACTTGGCATTACTATTTTTTAGCCTTAACCTTAGTATTATATTATATTCTCGAAGTGTCTTTAGTATCCCTTTAAATAATCTATTTACTAAAAGCTATATAAGCTACTCTTATAACCTCTAACTATATAACTAATTACCAGATAAAAATAGACTAATAAAGCTAACATTATTATTACTAAGTATTAACTTTAGCTACATTATTAATAGAAACCTTACTATTAGACTATTAACTATAATATTCTAATTACTTTTATTAAGTAAGTTCACCTTAATATTTATCTAATAGTATTCTATAATATCTATTTCTACTCTATATATTACGATTTTAATTTTAGTTATAACTAGACTACCTAATTAATAGCTATTTAAAATAATTACCTAAATTTAGAAAGAAAACCAGTAGCTCTAAGCCTAACTGTTAGTATCTAGACCTACTCTATCCCTATAAGCTAAGTATCTAGACCTTGAGCCTTATAATAGGACCTTGGGAACCCTATAAGGATTCCTTATCTAAACTAAGGCCTATTTGAAGTTCTATAAGACTTTTTTTATTATTAAGGTTAATAAGATAATATATACCGTCTTATTTTTAAAAAAGGACGACTTAGCTTACTTTGAACCTATAACATAAGACTATCTAGATAATAATAAAGATAGCTAGAAATATAATGCTAAAACGATGTTTATAAAGTTTAAAAACTTTGAGAAATAACTTAAGGAAGTTTTCAATAGCCTTAATAAATAATATATAGCAAAATAAGAACTTATAAACCATACTTAAAAGAGATTAGCTAGTAAATTTACTATTGAGTTTTAATATATTACCTTTCAACTAGAATAAAAAGATAAAGCCTTAATAGCAAAGTTTTATTGGGGACTTAAGAAGAATATTAAAGATAAGCTTAATTAAGATAATTAACTAGATAAGTTTGAAACATTTATAGATAAGGCTGTTAAGATTAATAACTAACTATATAAAAGAAACTAAAGTAAAAAAGATAATAAACCTAGCCTAATAAGGTTAACACTAACACTAGCTAAAAGTATAGACTAAAAACACTATAATAAGATAACTATAGTTATACAACTTATAGATATTATACTAGACCTATGGATATTAGTATTACTAAAAGAGAAGATAAGTAACTAATATAAGACCCTGATACTATTAAGTATTTTAATTATAAGAAGCTAGGACACTATATATAAAACTATAGATAACCTAAGCGACTTTGAAATAAGCCGCTACCTAAGTATACTAAGAAAGCTAATATAGCTATTAAAGAAATACTATATAATTAACTCTTTTAGACTACTTATTATAACAATAACGATCTAATATATTAAGATAATAAAAAATAAATAGCAGAATACCTTAAGGAAACTTATAATAAGATTCTTATAATAAAAAGAAAAGGAAAAACCAAGTTATAGAATTAAATAAATAAATTAAAATATTTTTACAATACTTACTAAAGCCTATTAAGAAACACTTAAAAGGCCACTTGACACTTATAGCTAATAAAGCTTAATATATTTAAGGAACATTAAAGGTAATAATAAGATATTTATAATAACTTCTATAAATAAAGGATCCTAGACAAAAGGAATCTACCCATTAGTATCTTAATTAAAATACTTATATAAACTATTATAATCCTTTATAAAAAGATCGTTAACAGTAATATATTGAATATTAATAGGATAATAAACTAAGTAAGCAAAAGATATAATGAATATATGCTAAAGAAGCTTACGAAAATACTTAAAAATATATAATAATAAGTAAAATACCTCTAAGGTTAAATAGAGATTAAGTAAAAAATATAAAGTAAGCCTACTAGATAAGTATAAATCTACCTATAACTCTATAAGGAAGTTAAGAGATATATTAAAAACTAAAAAAGGTTAACTAATAGATTAAAACTTCCAGAATTTACCCAATAGATATAGGCTAAAACCTAAAAAACTATTTGTATATCTATTAGAATTATAGCTATCGTTAGGAAAGTTATAAGCTTCTTAAAACCTAGACTTGAGATAAACAAGAATCCTAGCTAAAACCAAGATAACGACTTATATACTAAGGAATCCCTTAATAAATTTATCCTATTAAGTAAAATAAAATAATAAATAGCTAAATAGTTAGTAGAATCAAGAAATATTATAAACCTTATATTAAATAAGACTAAGACTTATTTTTAATATATCTAAATATAGATAAAAAATATGGTTATACTGTTAGCCTAAAGAGATAACCTAAATAAAATATATAAACCTATAACTATATAAGCCTTTATTAAGAATCTATTAATAAGAGAAGATAAGGCGTTAGGGTTTAGAGAAATAAGGAAGGATACTAATAATTAAGAGGTCTATTTCTATAAGACTTAAGACCTATATTAAGACTATATATTAGTCCTTAAAGTTAAGGAAATGTCTATATATTAGGATAATAAATAATTAGATCCTAATTACCTTATATATTATAGTATATTCTAGATAAAATATATCTATAATAACTATTAGAAATAAAAAGAAGAGAAAGGACTATTTTCTTTCTATCTATAATAAAAAAATAATTAACCAATTCCTAATATCTATTTAGATTATATACTATAGATATAGGAAGTTAAGGAATATTATAATACTTAGCTTAGTTTTTAACTCAGTCTAAAGAAACTATATATATGTAAGATAACTAAATATTAGTCTAACTATATATATAATAGATATATTATATATTATGAAGGAAAAATATATAGAGTAAACCGAGTTATAAAAGAATACTTCTACTAATAGTGATAACACTAAAGAATAGCTAAAAAATAATACACACTAACTACAATAAGACTATAGAAAGCAATATAGAATAAAATATCCCTATATATAGTAATTATAAATAATAATAATATATACCTAATACTTGAAATCTAAATTAATAGACAGCCTACTTAAGTTATAATAAATAGTAAAATATAAGTAAACTTAATATTACTATAACTAGTAAACTAATAGAATATTTAATAGTAATATGGAAAACACCTATATATCTTTCAAACTATTAAAAAGAAATAGTTATATATAGTAGAAAAACTATTAAATTAAAGACTATATACCTCTCTATAGTTACCTATAACCATTATAAATAACTAGTCTTTAATATTATAGTAATACGTTAACTAGATATCATACTTAGTATCCTATAGTTAAAAAACAATAATCCTGATATAGACTAAAAGTCTAGCTAACTTTAGTATAGATATTTAACGGTAAAATAGTGTTATATACTTTAACACCTATATAAATTATAGATACAACTAAAGTATATTATATATCTCTAAAAAGTTAAGCCTATTCAGAAAGAAGAATTTAGATCTATAAACTAAGAATAAAGAATAATAGAATAACTCTTAGTAATCCTTAAGATCTATAGGAAATATATAAAACTGTTTACTAAAAAACTGGAAATAGGGTTATTAGAATATAGTCTATATAACTATAAAATTAAACTACTATCTAGAATATACCGTAAATTATAGCTAATCTATAACCTAAATAAGATAAAATAAAGAATATTTAATAAATAGCGAGATAAAAATCTTAAAAAAGGATATATTAGACCATTAGACTTACTAATAGAATACCTAATCCTGTTTACACCTAAAAAGCATAAGAAACTGGAATTATATATTAAATATTAATAACTTAATAATATATTTAAGAGAAATATATACCTATTACTATTTATCTTAAAACTAGAAGACCTTCTATATAAAGCTAACTAGTTTATAGCCCGTAATTGAAAAAAAGCCTATAACTTTATCTATATTAATGAAGAAGATGAATAGAAGATAGTATTCTAAATATAATAAGGCTTATATAAAATACTGGTTATACCTTTTAGACTTACTGATATACCTATAATATTCTAGATAATAATTAACTATATCTTACAAAAGAACCTTAAAATATTTATTATCTATTACCTTAACGATATCCTTATCTTTTTAAAAATACGTAAAGACAATAGAGAGTATATATATTAAGTATTATAGAAGCTTTAACAAGTAAAACTAACACTTAAACTAGAGAAAAATAAAATCTATATATAAAGAGTTAACTAGCTTAGATTTACTATTATATTAAGTGGTCTAAATATAAAAAAAAGATTTAAGTAGTTTAAAATTAACCTATACTATAGAATATTAAAGATATATAATCCTTTTTAAGATTTATAAACTTCTCTTAAATATTCCTTAAGAACTATATAAGCTATATTAAAAGGCTTTAAAAGCTTATATACTGAAATATTAAGTTTATATAGATAGTAAAATATAATAAATCTTTTAATACGATTAAGAAACTTATAACCTTTAAACCAATTATTTAAATATCTAACCTAGATAAACCTTTTAAAGTTAAGACTAACGCTTTAGACTTTATTACAGATAGATAATTAGGATATTAAGATAAAAAAGAAAGACTGTACCTATATATATTCTTCTCTAAAGCCTTCTATAGACCCAAGTTAAACTACTAGATCTATAATAAAGAACTTATAGCTATTATTAATGTATTTTAAAAATAAAGATTATATCTATCTAAAACTAAGTATTAAGTCTTAGTATATATAGACTATAAGAATCTTTCTTATTTTATAATTTTAAAGGTCCTCAACAAAAAAGAAATCTAATAGTTAGAATTCTTTTTAAAATATAATTTTAAGATTATCTATGGAATAGATATCTAAAATAGAAAAATAGTTACTCTTAATAGAAGAATAGACTATAAGGTCCTAATATTAAAAGAAATATAAGTAATTCTTAAGTATAATAATAACGGTAATTTTATATTAATATAAAAGCTTGTTATAATTAGTAAGTATATTAATACTAATATAACTAGTAGAATAATAATAGAGTAGATCTATAAGATATATAGCGTAAAGATATATAGATACTAAGGAATTGTAAAGATCTTTAAATAAATTAGATACTATTTTAATAAAAGATTATACAAGAAAAAGTAGCTTTAGTAATTAAGGACTATAAGATATATAAGAGAAGTAAAAATAGTCCCCATAAGCTATATAGATAGATCTAACCACTACTAGTGCCTTTAGAGCTATAACACTCTATCTCTTTGGACTTTATTATTAAACTATTAAAGTTAGAAGAACCATTTATAAAAACCTATTATAATAGTATCCTGACAATAGTTAATAGGCTTATAAAATATACTTACTTTATTTTATATTTACAATTAAGTATAGTAAAAGACCTAATATATATATTTCTTAAGTATATTATTAGTAAGTATAGATTACTTAAGGAAATTATATTAGATAAAGATAAGCTGTTTATATCTAAGTTTTAAAAATCCCTAGTTTTATAACTAGACATAAACTATAAACTATTATTATTATTTATCTCTAAACTAATAGATAAATAGAAAAGGTTAACTAAATACTTAAACAGTATTTTTAATATTATATTAAACATAATTAAGATAATTAGGTCTCACTATTACCTATAGCCTAGTTTACCTATAATAGCGCTATTAGAGAAAGTATATAATATTTATTATTCTATCTAAACTATAAATTTTAACCTACTATGTATAGAGAACTTTAATAAGGACTATAGGCCCTAAAGGCTATAGCTAACTTTAATAAACTTTAGGAAATCTAAGATAGAATAGCTAGCGACTTCGAATTTATTAAATAATAAATAAGGCAGTATACTAACTAGCTAAAGATTAAGGCACTAACCTTTCAAAAGAGGGATAATACCTATCTCTTTTAATGAAATATAAAAACTAAGCGACCAAGCGATAAGCTTAACTATGAGAAGCTTAAACCTTTTAAAATCCTTAAGAAAATCTCTAATATTAATTATAAACTTAATTTACTAAAGATAATAAGAATCTACCCTAAATTCTATATTATATTATTAAAACTAATACTATAAGGATTAAATATCAATAGCTATATTGATATAGAACTAAATAAATTAGTGTATAAAGCTAAAAGAAATATTAACTAACGCTATAACAATAAGGAAGAATAATAGCTAGTTAAATAGAAGCGCTATAGATATAAAGACAACTTATAGAACCTAGTTAAGAACCTCTAATATACTTAAGAACTCTTAAAAAACTATTGTTATATAAGAAGTTTTAAGTTAATAGATCTTATTCTAATGGAAAAAGTAGGTTAACTATACTAAAACCCCCAGTAGAATATATTACCTAAGTAGTATCTATTAAAATGTCAAAATAAGAGTTATTAAACTATTCTACGATTAATATATTACTCTACTTTAGCACGATATATTTATTACTCTATAAATAATTTAGTTAAGCTAAAGACTTATCTATCTCTACCTAAGCCTTATATAACAACTCTATCTAATAATATAACGTCTCTACTTTTATATAAAGATACTTCTTTTTAGCTAACTTAGCCTTATCTAGTTTATTAAGATAGGTTAATATTTAATCCACTATATTCTTTTAGTAAACTAAGGTTTTTAAAAAAGTAAGAGAGGCTTATACTTATATATCGTATTATTTTTATTATTATGAGAATAACAATAATAGATATACCCTATATACTTCTTATTACCTAATAATATCTTATAATATATTACCTTAAAGTAATAATATTTAGATATAAGGCTTATATATAAACCTTTATAACCCCAATTATATAATATACTACCTATAGGTCTAGAGATATATATCTAGAAATTACAGACACATAAGAATAACTGACTTAGGCTAACACAGAGCTTGACTCAACCTATAGTAGTCTGTAACAGCCTAAGGTTTTATATAAATAACGCATGAATCAGTATGAATATGCATTAATAATTACAGGTTAGGAAATAACTATAAAAGGTCTACTTTAGTCCTTAGAGATTTAGAATAACCAGACATTAAGTAATCAGAAATAAAAAAACCATCTACCTCTCTACTTTCTTCTATTAACCGGTTATATTGCTAGCCAATCATATTGCTAGCTAAAACCTTATTTTCACTACCCTACATTCTTATTATAATAACTATATAGTTTATTAGTTTAAGTCCCAAGTTTTCAAATGTTTAAGCAGTTAATAAGATAATTCTTAATAGAATAACTTACCCTGGAAGTAGAGACTTTTAGGTTAATAAGATTAATATAAGACGATATAGTAGATATAAAGTAAGAAAAGACAGTAAGAAGCCCTAAATTCAGGAACCTATTTATCCTTATAGGTCTTAGGGATAAGACCTTTAGAGAGGAGACCTAATATTATAACCTAAGAAGCGTTAGTTAATATAACTATCTAGAATAACCTCTCTCTAGAGGTAAAAAGGTAATAGGCCTTATATATATAAAGAATAGAAGCTGATAGAAAGGAATAAAAGAACTATAGTATAGATTATATAATAATAAGAAAGATCATTAAAAGATAAGGTAATTACTTAATATAATTACCTAATAATTAGTTACCTTTAACCTACCTTAAAGTAATTACTTCAATCAAAAGATATAAGTAATTATAAAAAGGCTAAACTAAGACTTATATATAGAATAGACTTCGATATACTTAGGGATAGACTTCTATAGCTTTTTAGTAATTAACTTATAACTTGGCCTTATTATCTCTTAGCCTTAACCTTAGTATTATAATACGTCCTTTAAGTATCTTTAGTATCCCTTTAAATAATTTATTTACTAAAAGCTATATAAGCTACCCTTATAACCTTTAACTATATAACTAATCACTAGGTGATAAATAGACTAATAAAGCTAGTATTACTATTACTAAGTATTAACCTTAGCTATACTATTAATAGAAACCCTACTATTAGATTACTAACTATAATAGAAGTAGAGTTCTTAAGGTTTATTCTATTCATTAATAGGGTTTCTATAGACCTAAGTAGGGTAAAAACAGTATACATCTAGCTAAAGCCTACTAACTATAGAGAGATTTAGGTCTTCCTTAGGTTTTATAACTTCTACTAAAGGTTTATATATCGGTTTGCTAAGTTATTAACACCCTTATTAGACCTCCTTAAAGGATATTAAGATAATAAAAAGCCAAGAGAGGTTAGATTGAAATTAAAGGAATAAGTGGTATTTAAAAGCCTAAACTTACCTCTAAATTAGTACTACTTCTCTATTATTATTATCCTGAATTATCTATATATATAGAAATAGATATATTATATTATAGAGCTATAGCAATATTATTATAATAGTAAAATAGGCTATAGCACCTAGTGATATTTTAGTTATATAAGCTAAAAAAGGTAAAGGCAAATAATAGTATATCTAAGAGATATATATAATTATTAAGTTACTTAAAACCTAATAATATTATATTAATAAAATAACCTAAGTAAGAGAGGTTTTAACTAATTATTAAAACCTATAATACTTAGTAAACTAAAAAATACCTTAATAATAGATAAATAAGGTAGTATACAAAGCTAGTACCTAATAACTTTATAATTTACTATTAAAAAGGTAAAGAAAAACTCTACTAATAGGCTTTTAAAAAGGCTAAACTATTATACTAAATATATAATCAATATCAAGCTACTAAAAGACTTAAAGTCTAAAATACCCTTTTAGAGAGATATAACAAGCTAGGTAAAAATACTAGGTGGTATATATAAAGGCCTTTACTAAAAGCTAGGCTAAAAGATTAGCTATAAGTAAGAATATCTATTAAGAGAAGGCCTTAAAGCTATTAATAGAAACTATCCGCTACTTATAAGTAAAGAATTAGGAGACTAAACAGTGGGAAGATATAGCTAAAACTAAACTAACGGCCTATAGATATATAGGGATGGCCTAGTATATTACTATAACTAGTTGTTTATTCTATAAGAAGCTATCTTAAGAGAGAAGATAATCTTTTTATACCATAACAACCTCTTAGTAGCCTACTTTAGTAAGAATAAAACCTTAGACCTACTCTATTATAAATTCTAGTAGCCGAAAATAACGCTAAATATTAAGGAATATATTAATAGTTATAGGGCCTATCTTTATATTAAGGTAAAAATATATAGACCCTATAAAACTGCATAATTATTACTGTTTCTAAGTAGGCCTTTTAAAAAGGTCTCTATAGACCTTATTATTAGACTTCTAACTATATAGATAGATAATCAAAAGGTTAACGTTATCTTAATAGTTATAGACCGATATACTAAGTATTATACTATAATAGAATTTATATTTAAGCATATATACGTCTTGTTCCTCTAACATTAGAGGAAGCAAGACTAGACCTTTTCGTCTAGTAGTTATTAACTAAGCAATTATGTTATAATTATCTTGCTTCCTCTAGGTTCCAGGTTCAATTCCCGACAGAACCGCTGTTGCGTGCGCCTGGCCAGCCACTGCCCCACTGTGCATGTGGCGCAGTGGGGCAGCCCCACCTATCAGAGATTCCAGCCTATGGGATGATGACGGCAAGAGGCCGAGGAGCCAGCCAGAGGGTAGAAGTGCTGGGAGACCTCTTGAGAGGCCCCGTTAACGCCCTAGGGGGAGACAGGTCTGCCCCAGGGGGCAGACCTCCAGCGAGCCGGCTGGTTAGGAGTGCCGGCTGTGCCTTAGAGAGGACGCCCACTTGCCTTTAAATTTGAGGACAAATTTCCCTTGAAGGAGGGCAATTATAATACAATTTATATTTAAGCATGTATGTATACGTCTTGTTCCTCTAACATCAGAGGAAGCAAGACTAGACCTTTTTATCTAGTAGTTATTAACTAAGTAATTATATTATATATATATATACTGTAGTAAATTTATCTACAATAGTTAAATAACTTATAGAAATACTATAAAATAAAGTAAAGTTATAGTTTAAATTACTAAAAGGTATAATCTCTAACTAAGGATTAGTTTTTATGAATAGATACTAGTTAAACTTATATTTTTACATTAAGATTAGGACAAGGCTCTCTATAGCTTTTCACCCTTAAATAGATAACTAAATAGAGATAATAAATAAGGTTATAAAATATTACTTTTACTTTTTTATAGTAGGCTATAAGTAATATTAGCTTAGTTTACTATTAATAGTTAAGTTTATAGTAAATAAGATAAAAAATATAATAATAAGTTACAGCCTATTTAAAGCCTTAATAGGCTACTCTCTAGAGTTTTATCTAGCCCTTAAGGATAAGATTTAATAAAGAGATATATAAGGTATATAAGACCGCTTAAGAAAACCATAATAGCTATAGGAAGCCTTAAAATAAACCTAATAAAAAGGTATCTAAAGATAGATAAAACGTTATAAAGAATACCACTAAATAATAGTATTTAAAAAAGGTAACCTAATCCTACTATTAATAAAAACTTATATATCTAGACAGCCTAATAGAAACTAATATTAAGGTTTATTAGACTATTTTAAATTACTTAGCTAATAGATAAACAAACCTATCGCTTAATATTTTTAGAAGAATATAAGAAGATATATAATATACTTTATGTTAGCCTATTAAAACTATAAAAAGGGATATTAAAAAGTAACTAAGACCTATAATTATTAGACCTAAAGGATAATGATTCCAAATAGGAACTAGATTATATTATTAATAGCTAAAAAATAAAGGATTGAATATTCTATTCAGTTAAATAGATAGGTTAGCTAATAAAGAATAACTTATAGGTTAATAGTAATAATATATAAAAAGCTTAAAAAGCTATTAAACACTATAGGAAAACCCAAAATAAAAAGATATAAAAATCGACCGATTAGTTACTCTTAAGTAACCTAAAAATAAATTAAAAAACATACTAAAGGATATATCCTTAATATAAATACTAAGAAATGAAACTGCACAAAAGATGTGGCGCGCCATTGATGTTATCAATTGACACAAGATCATTACCTATATGTGGAATCTAAGTTAAATAAAATAGAAGCTAAATATTTATAAAACGGTATAAACTAATAAATAGATGAACGATTAAAAAGTATTATATCTTAAGAAAGTATTAGTAGAGAACAGGCTAAACCTTCTATAAACCACTATATATAGTATTAATATAATATTAAACCTACTTTAGATAGCTAATAAGCTATCTATCTATTACTAAGATAGAAAGATTCTACTAAACAATCTAGATAAAGTCTTTATATAGCTTATACCTATATAACTACTATATAATATGGCCTTGGTCACTAGAAAATAGGTAAAGATTGGTTTAATAATCATTATTACTTATTAATAATAGACATTATAATAAACCAGCTATAGTATAATACTTATATAGTAATAAGCTCGTAATTAGAGGTATAAAATATTAATCTAAGTACAGTATACTACTATTAATATATAATACTAAAAAATACTATTCTTTATATTATAGAATTTATCCTAAGCTTAATTATTAGCTAATAGCTAGAGAAAAAATACAAAAATATTATATATAAGGAATACTTTTAAAGGCTAGATTAAACCACTCCTTATAATACTATTTATTAACTATATAGAAATACTGTAAAAAGATAGTTAATATATCAGATATCGGCTTATAGATATCTTTAAGTTTATTATATTAGATTTAGCATATAAATAATATAAAATTATATAATATATCATAATAGTTATCTAAGATTATTAGGAAATATTAATAGATGAAAGGTTAATAAATCATAATCTAAAAGGTAGCTAAAGTTAGATATTAAAATATAACTATTAGCCTATATACTATATGAAATATAATATATATTAATATCTAAGGTAAAACTATAGTAAAGAATAGATAGCTAGGTAATAGGACTATACGTTTTCTACTAGTTATTATATGCTGTTTTAATATAGTATAAGTATAGCTAAAACGTTATATAATCACCTTATTTATAAGCCTTAAGGATTTCTAGAGGAGGAGGTAGAATATTATTACCCTCTCTGTTAGGACTAAAGCCCATAAGGTTAGGTATACGATATAACGACTTACTGTAACGGTCCAAGGCGAGGTATATTGCAACCAGCTATGGCGACTACATACAAGTATCTAAAGCTAGGGAAGAAAGGAGAAAAGCTCCCTAAAGGTTCACCGCTTCTCAGGTCTGGTCAAGGCAAAGGAGCACACAGGCCGTCGGGTTGACGTTGTTGCGGTTCCGTGCCTCCGATCAAAGGTGATGTGTTTCCTGGCCGCGATATCCAGCAAGGCTTCTTCGGGCCCAGCCCGTTACAATACCCCCCTTCTCCCTCTCCTAGGGATAGGGGTCTCCTTCTGCTGAAAGGCAGCCCACGCTGCTATGTCTTTGAGGTTGCTTAGCGGTTCCCAGGTCGGTTTGGCGTAGTCTGTCCATTTTACTAGAACTCTCCAACCCTTTCCTCTACGCTTCATCTGTAATATCTCCTTGACCTCGTACTCCAGATCAGGCCCAGATGTTAGGGCGGCAGGTTGTCTGTCATCTTGTTGTTAAGATGGAAAAAGGTCATCCCCTACATGTTTTAGGAGTAAGACATAGAAGACGTTATGTATCCCAGGTGGTATATCTAGGCGGTATACATGGGATCCAACGGCCTCTAGGACTATATACTTGGCGCAAACCTAGTCAAGCTTCTTAGATGGCCGGTCTGTCCTAACGTTTGATAGCCATAGCTATACCTTATCCTCTGGTTTGAACTGATCAGAGGGTTGACGACGGGCGTTCGCATAGTGCTCTTGTTTTTCTTGCGCCGTGGCCATGGCAGCCTAGGCCCATGCCGTAGCATCTTTTATCTTCTGTACCAGATTCTCAGCTTTTGCGATAGGGGTAGTGCCCTCTGTCCTAAGTGTCTCCTTGACTCTGATCAGGTCTATGTCGTATCTATGACTGAAAAAGAATAGACTGATTCCTGTAGAAGTAGCTGGTCTGTTGTTAATTGCCATTATAGCTACTGGTGACAGCTCATCCCAATCGTCCTGGGCGTAAGCACAGAATGCTCTTAGGTAGGTCTCAACCACTTAATTAGCCCTCTCAGTTACTCCATCTGTCTCGGGGTGATAGGCTGTAGACAGCCGTTGTTTTACGCCACACAGTTGGCAGAGACGCTTCCACATTTGACTAACAAACTGAGTCCCTCGGTCTGAGACTATTGCCTTTGGTAATCCATGGTGTCTGATTAGGCCTGTAAGTAGGGTGGATGCAGTGGTTTCTGACGAGATTTCCTTTATAGGCTTAAGGACAACGTTTTTAGATAGCCTATCTGTAATAACCAGGAGGTTGGTTTGTTTATATGTCCTGGTTGGTGGTAGGTCGGTCACAAAGTCAAGCGATATTTCAGCCCATATACGCTCTGGTATAGGGAGTGGCTTTAGTAAGCCTTGTTTCTTCTCTCTCTAGAAGTTTATCCTTCCGCAGACGTCACAGTTCTTCACAAACCTCTGAACGTCTTGCGATAAGCCTGGCCAGTAGAAGCTCCAACTGATCAAGGCCTTAAGTGTATCCTTTCCTGGATGCCCAGATAGGGTAAAGTCGTGCATTACTTGGATGATTTTGGTCCACAGAGGCTCATAGTGCGGGATCCAAATTCGGTCTCTCCACTTCAGCCTTCTCTCGTCATCTATAGTGTATTCTAATAACATAATAGGTAGTCCCTAAGCTGAGGGTAGTTGTTGTGTCCCTTTCTTTACTGCCTCTCTGATTAGGTAGTATCGGGCGTTGTTCTGAAGGCCGGTATCCTATAGGGCTTTTAGAGGTTCTTCTCCAAATGGGTTCTCTAGGGGCGTCCTATCCTCTGGGGAGTTGTCCCCCTCTTCGTTGGCGTCTGTGCTACTTATAAATCCTGCTTTTACAGATGTAGCAGTCTGATCATGTCTAGTCAAGGCAGCTTTATTGACTTGTAAGGCTTTCTTTGATCCTTGGAGGAGTTAGAGTTCTTGTCCCTTTAACCTAGTGTCCTCTGTATTAAAGGGCATGTCTTGTTCTCTCCTTAAGAGGGTATCTGGCGTTATAGCTAGCTTGCCTAGGCGGTACTCTATCTTGAAGTTATACTTCAAGAGTAGTTCGGCCCATCTAACTTGTCGTTCGCTCAGCTTCTGCTTCTTTATAAAATACTTAAGGTTAAGGTGATCGGTCACTATAGTGAACTTTTTTACACTCCTTAACTCAGCGTCCCACTGCTCTAGGCATCATACTATAGCTAGTAGCTCCTTATCGTGAATTAGGTAGTTACATTCTGTAGGGAGGTTCTTCTTTGAGAAGAAGGCTACAGGGCGTAGGAGTCCATCGTCATCAACTTGCGATAGAGTGCCTCCTACTACATATCCTGAGGAGTCTGTTTCTAGGATTATTTCCCGTTCTGGGTCCTAGTGTGCCAGTACTGGGGCACTAATCAGGTGGGTTTTAAGCTCTTTGAAGGCCTTCTGGCATTCCTTGCTCCATATGAAGGCGGTGTCTTTCTTAGTCAGTTCCATAAGTGGCCTCACAAGTGCTAAGAACTAAGGAATAAACTGTCGGTAATAGTTAGCAAATCCCACAAAGGATCATACTCCTCTTACTGACTTAGGGGTTTCCTATAGTTATATCGCTTTAATCTTCTCAAGGTTAACTTTTATCCCTTGGCCGACTTTAATAATAAATCCTAGGTACTTGACGCTCTTTGCTTCAAAGTCGTATTTATTAATGTCGATCTGTAGGCCGGCTTCTCTTAACCTAATCAGGACCTTCTTGACTTTGTCCTGGTGGTCTACTAATGATCCATTAGAGTAGATCAGGATGTCATCAATATATACTGAGCAAAACTCGTCCAGGTATCCTCACAAGGCATGGTTGATATAACGCTGGAATATAGCTGGTACACCAGTCAAGCCGAAGGGGGTGACCAGCCACTCAAATAGTCTATACCTCATACGGAAGGCTGTCTTCCATTCTTCTCCAGCCTTGATTTAGATCTTATAAAAAGCGGCGATAACGTCCAGTTTCGTTAACCATTTTACTTATGCTAGTAATCTTAGGGTTTTATTGATCAGCGGTAATAGATATCTATCCTTCCTAGTGATACTGTTTAGGCCCCTGTAATCCACATAAAACCTTAATCCTCCTCCTGGTTTCCTTACAAACAATACAGGAGCAGATGCTGGCGAGCTGTTAGCTCTTATGAACCCTTTATCCAGGTATTTAGTAAGGGTCTTCTAGAGGACTATCAGTTCTTCTCATGACATCCCGTACAGTGGTCCCCATGGGACTTCAGGATCAGCGCCGTTCTTTGTTTTTTCCAAAGGTATCTCATGGTCAATACTATCACGGTGCGGTGGTAACTTAGCAGCCTGATCAGGGTCAAAGACGTCCAAGAACTAGTGGTATTCCTTTAGCAGTAGGGCTTTAACGTTAGGCCTTTTCTTTGGCGCTAAGGCTTTCGTTATATCTGCTAGACTTACAGCGAAAATCTGTGTCCTCTGTTGGGGTTGTTGAGTCTTTAACTTCCTTCCCCTCCTGATCAGGGCCATGAAAACCAAGGCTATCTGCTGGCGGATAGACAAACGATTTTCCTTCTGGCTTGGGTCTCATCTATGGACTGTATGGTTGGCCACACCAATACGTAACAGGTTCCTGGCTGGACGGATTGTAACGTTGTCCTCTACTATCTAAGTCTTGCTGAGGATAACGTCCTCAGTCTGATCAGGGATAATATAGAAGAATAAGCGGCTTCTCTTATAACCATCAAGATCGATTTCCCCATACGTAACTACAGTGATAGCGTCAGGGATAATTCCGTTAACAGTCTCAAGCACTCTAGGCTTGATTTTAATACACGGCAAATGAAGCTTCTTGGCGTAGTCCTCACTCATGGTGGCAGTGGTAAGGCATCCCAAATCAACAAGGGTGTAGGTATAGGCAAGTTGGTTAATTCCTATGTTGATGAAAAAGGGGTCACTGTCCATGGTCTTTCTGACTAGCCTCCATTCCTTCTTTACGTCCTCCTGGCCGTGCTTTTGGCCAGGAGTTACTCTTTTCCCAAGTCGTCTGAGGTCTGGCCAGACCTAGCTTCGCTCCATTCCCCAGAGCTGGAGTCGGTGTCAGTCTCTGGGGAGGACTTCGATTTCTTAACTAAAGACTTCTTAGCCTTTGGTTCTGTTGCTTTTGATCTCTTGGCTTCTGAAGGTTCTTGTCTCTTTAGGCAGTCCCTTACAAAGTGGCCTGTCTTGCCACAGCTATAGCAGTCAACCTCTTTCAACTTGTGGCGATGCTCTGGGCCCTTCTGCCCCCTAGGGTGCTGGACCTTAGTAACCTTGGTGGGTTCCCAGTCCATCTTGTCCTCCTTAGAGCTTGCAGGTGACTTAGGCCTGGCCTGATCAGGTGTAGGAGGGCGCCGTTTGTACTTCTCCTGCTTCTCCTGGTAATTACGACTGTCCAACCGGGAGCCTATCTTCATAAGGAGCCTGGTGTACTCTAAGTATATGTCTGGGATGTCTATTATACTGATTAGGGCGTTATGAAGGCTCTTGTTGATAGCTCTGTCTAAGTAGTTGATCCTCACTTTATCCGCCTAGTCGCTACCCCCACTCTTAGCTAGTTCCTTCTTAAACCTAGGTAGAAAGGAGGCAAAGCTCTCATGGGTTTTCTGCTTAATTGTGTGTAGTCGAGTCAAAGCTTAGGCTTAGGCGTTAGGGTCTCCATAACAGCTTTCTAGGTAGCTCATAAACTGGTCAGGGGATTCCATTCCGTTGGTTCCCCTGTGGGTGTAGTAGGCTGAGGCCATTGTCTAGGCTGCCCCTTTAAGTCAAGCGTATATATATCCAAAGATGTCGGCGTTACAGTTAAAAGCCATCCTATCTAGGCGGATCTTCCCTTTCATCTCTAGGAACCATTGTTGGAAGTTCTTATGTGTCCCATCAAACTTGGGGGGGTCAGGTATCTGGTGTTTTCTTTGTCTGGTTGCAGTATTTGGGGTCTGATCAGGGACAGGCGTTGGTGTGCTTGTTGTGGTGACCGAGGTAGGTGTCGTTGTGGGTTGCCTTATGCTTGTGAGGGCTTCTTACAGCAGGCGTATCTGCTCCCGTTGAGCCTCTCGCTCGTTGGCCTGGGCAGTTTATATCTCTTGTAATTCGTTGGCTTGTGAGGTTCACATCTCATGCAGTTGAGTGGCTAGCTGGCTTACCATTTCAAGTAACTGCTGTGATCCCACAGATGGCTGGGCTTCTGTGTTGCCGTCTATCTTGTCTGTAGCTCCCTTAACTGCTCTAGTTGTATTGGGGCTCTTTCTGTCCTTGCTTATGGGCCTCACTCTGATCAGGGAAAATCCTTCCTGTATCTGGCCAGACAGGGAAACCTGAGCTCTTTCGAAGCACGTAGGCTGATGCGCAGCCTACCGTTCTCAGCTCCTTCAGGGCTAATCAGCTCAATCTGATTAGACCTAGGATACAGCGTTTCTGGCAGCTATTCTCGTTGATGGAATCCTTTTACAACTAAGCTGCGTAGGCGTATCGCTCTAGCCTCCCTCTCTAGGTCTGTTGTAGCGTAAAGGCTTGCACTAAGGCCTAAGCTACAGTGTACCTAATTAATTCTCACTAGCGGACTACACGTCTAGTCTAGAGAATTCTAGTGCTTCTTTTGAGCTTTAGATAATATAACGGTCTAAGGCAAGGTATATTGCAACCAGCTATGGCGACTACGTATGAGTATCTAAAGCTAGGGAAGAAAGGAGAAAAGCTCCCTAAAGGTTCACCGCTTCTCAGGTCTGGTCAGGGCGAAGGAGCGCACAGGCCGTCGGGTTGACGTTGTTGCGGTTCCGTGCCTCCGATCAAAGGTGATGTGTTTCCTGGCCGCGATATCCAGCAAGGCTTCTTCAGGCCCAGCCCGTTACAGTAAACTATATAAAGAAAGCTTATAAGTATATTCCTTTAACCCCCTTAACTTTAGCTACTCTATTAACACTTAAAGGTAAAAGTAATAATACTATTTCTATAGCTAGGTTAATAACGATAAACAGTAATAGTCTTCTAGACCCTTTAATATATATATCTTTAGAAAGGCTATTACCTCTAGATCTAACTAAGTGACTAGATACTCTAATAACCGGCTTATTATAGTATATCGTGATAGGCCCTATTATATATAGAACTAGAGGTCCTAGACAGATATATATTTATCTATCTCTATATTATACCTATTACCTATAGTGAGACTATTTCTACGACCTATTTCTAGCCCTCTATTGTAATATAAGCTGAATGTCTCTTATCATAGATAGATTATCTTAGATGAAGTCCTTTAGTTAATAATAAGTTAATAGGAGGCTAAAGTTAGCTTAGATTTATATCTAGCTACCTAACTTAGCCTTGTGAATATAAGATAATCACTAGAGATGTTAAAAGGTAATAGACCTTTACTAGATACCTTTAATCTAGTCATAAAGTATTAACTATAGTATTCCCTAACAACTATAGATATTATAAATAGATATAACTCTTAACATATGGATAATTAATAATTAAACCCTATCTTAATTATATTTGACGATAGGGTAAGAAAGATGTAGCATAAGAAAAGAAAGTGATTTAACAAAGAATAAAATATATCATGATATTTAGAAGTTAAAACTTAAATAAAAAGTAGAGAGCTGGATAATATTTTTTAAATAGATATAATATAGAGATAGATAGAAATAGGCTACTTAACTTGCCAAATCTTTTCTTACTAAAGCTTTCTTTAATATTACTACTATTGATAAATAGCGTTAGCCTAACTCTTTAGGGCCATTTTTCTTATAGTATACCTTTTTATCTATAGCTAATAAGGCTTAATAGAGTTGAAATTACAGCTATTGTTTTGCAAAAGAAGCTTGTGAATACTGGTAAAACTATATATATAAAAAAATAAACTAATAGCTATAAAGTAAAGCTTGATTCTTTAATATAATGATGTTTATGTTAAACTTATAGTTAAATAGGAGTAGCTTTCAAAGTAAGATGTTTTTTCAGTACTAAAATAATTAATATCGTTGTTATATTTATAAACTAGTTTAATGTTATCTTCATTAAAGATCTATTCAGACTTATATCTAGATTAACTCTTAAGGCTAAAATAGGATATAGAGCTGTTAAGCTCTTATTTATGTAATAGGCTGGTTTAATAGCGGTGTTCAAAGCTTTAATTTTAACTTTTATAGCCTTTTTAATAGGCATAGTCTTTAGTAATAAATAACAATAAAGGCCTGCTTATCAATATAAGAAATAACCTTGATATAATAATACTAAATATCTCTTCTAATACTTATAAATATAGCTCTATATATAGGCCTTTTATGGCTTTCGCTAGATCTAGTATAAGCCTCAATAATAAAGTAAAATAATAGTTATTTTATCTTATTAGTTAAACTTGTTTTAGTTATGAAGAGTCTATACTAATAATTAAAATACTACTAAAGCTGTTTTTATTTTATCTTTTTATTAGTTTCAGCTTTTTTAGTAATTCTATCTTATAATATTTAGTATTTAGGAGGATATGATAGATTATTGTGATTGATATATTAATCCTTTATTGTTATATTTTTTAATGATATTAGTTAGGTTTTGTTTTAGCTATATATAATAGTATTATATAACTAGTAGTAAATATAATAAATATAGGTCCTATACTAAACAGAAGCTATTCCTTAACCTAGCTATCGCCAGCTATTAGCTAGGGAATAGCCACCTTATAGGTAGTGACATAAGATAGCCCTACCTACTAAAACGTTTTATTAAACTTAGTATAGGTTGATATTTATTTTGACCGTTAGGATACTAGACGCTTAGGTATCTTTTACCGCTATATCTTTAGATATTATCCGCCTAACTATTATCTTATAATAATTATAGCTTTTTTTAAAGTAAATATTCTAGTTATATAATATTAGCCTTAATTAGGTTAAGCCTTTAGAGGGTCTTACTTATAATTAGGCCTATTATAAAGGGTTATTTAACCCTATTAATAGCTACTCTTATTAAAGCTATATCCTTAGGTTTTCTCTTAATATAAAGAATATTTATATTTTTAGTTAATTCTTTTTTTAATTATACTATTATATCAGCTTTTTATATTTAATCTTTTTATAACCTTTTTTATTTCTACTTGAATATCTTTTAACTATTACTATTCTCTTTTAAGTCTTTTAACATAGGTTTAGTAATATAATAGATTGTAGATATTAGAGAACTAAAAGTATAAAATAATATAAGTCTTATATCACTTATAAAGCTATCTTTGTTAATAAGATATATAATTAAGTTGCTATTAAGATCTACATAAAAGACTACTAATATAACAAAAGATTTCTATATAGTAATAAATCTAATATTTCTATAAGGTTATACTTAATGAGCTATTTTTTCTGTTCCAATTCTAGTTATTTGCTATCTTAATAGTCAAAATAGAAGTTAAAATATAAGTTTAAATATAATAATATAAATAATAAATCTAAGTAATCTGGAAGCTTTTCATTCTTTCCTTTATATTTTTTTCTCACTTTCTTTAAGGGAGATAATAGTAAGGAATCTAAATACAGTAAGTCGTTATACAGCATATCTAACCTTAGGGGCCTTAATCCTAATAGAGAGGGTATTTATTTTTTTACCTTTTCGTTTAGAAATCCTTAAGGCTTATAATAAAGATAATTATAAATTGTTTCAGCTATATCTATATTATATTAAAACGACCTATAATAACTAATAGAAAAGATATACTTTTATTAAGTAGCTACTTTTTTATATTATAATTTTATTCTAGATAATAGCATTTATTATATATAATATAATATATAGGCTAATACTTACATTTTAATTTCTAGCTTAAGTTATCTTTTAGATTATAATTTATTAACCTATTATGTATTAGTAGCTTTTAAACATCTTAAACAACTATTAAGATATATTATATATTCTTATATTTATTATATATTAACTCTAATATAATAGATTTAAGGATGTTAGTGATTCAATATTAAGTATACCAACTGTCTTTTTATACTATTTCTATATAGTTACTATATAGTATTATAAAAGTTAGTATAATTCAACCTCAAAGTAGATCCTATATATATATTATTTCTTTCCTTCTTATTTAGCTGTTAATAAATAATTAACCTTAAGATAAATACTTTAATATAAAGAGTAATATATTCTAGTTTTATATATCAATAGTAGTATCTTTTTTAGACTAATATTTTATACCTCTATCTAAAAGCTTATTACTATATAAGTGTTATATTTTAGCTTTTTTCATATAGAATTTATTACTAACCAATAATAAGGGTTACTAAAAACACCTCTATTCTTTTCTCTATTTTGTCTCTAATAACTAAGGCTATATTATATAATAGTTATATAAGTGTAAAATATGTAACGATTTTATCTAGGCTATCAAATAGAAACTTTAAGTCTTAATAATAGATAGACGGCTTATTAGCTATCTAAAGTAGTTTTTATCGTTATATTATACTATAGATAATGGTTTATGGAAGGCTTAGCTTATCCTTTAGTTATAATTACTTCAGATATAATACTCTTTAGTAGTTTATTTATTTATTAGTTTATATCTTTTTACTAATACTTAGCTTATGTTTACTTATTTTGAAGATAAATTCTTTAGGATATTCTTTAGTTTACTTTTAAGTTATATAATAGTAACTAATCTATCGGTTTTAATATCTTTTTACTTTATCTTTTTTTAAGTCTTTAATAGCTTTTTAATCCTCTTATATATTATTATTATTAACCTATAAGTTATACTGTATTAGATAGTCTATATTATTAACTAGCTAGAGCATTTGATCTGTGATTTCTTTAGTTAATTATAATATAGTTTAGTCTCTATTTAGGATTGTTATCCTGTAGGGTTAACAAAAGTAGGTTTTAACTCACTTTTAGTATCTCTTTTCAAGGTATTAATAGGCTAATATAAGATATACTATATAAATATTCATACTTTTCTAAAAGTATTATAAAATATATCTGATTATTTATTAGCTAAACAGTTTAAAATAGTCTAATAAGACTTACCGTTAGGTTTTATTAGGCTATCTAAAAATATAAGTTCGTTATTAATAATAGAATTGGGTCACTTTCTTTAAATAATATTATTTAGTCTTATTTATTATAGATTCTTTTTTATTTCTAGATAGTTTATTATTAGGTTTACCTCAAGGCTCATTATAGCTATTATAGCTTTTTTAAACGGTCTTATATACCTTATATCTCTCCTTTTTAGACCTCCTCTTTAAGGGTTAAATAAAACTATAAAAAGTAGCCTATTAGAGCTTTAAATTAGCTATAACTTACTATTATATTCTTTATATTATTTACTATAAGCTTAAATATTAATAGTAGACTAGGCTAATACCTTTTATAGTTTATTACGAAATAGTAAAAATCATATTTTATACCCTTATTCATTATTTTCATTTACACATCTATTTAAAAATAAACAGCTATAAAAAGCATTTTTTTATCTTGAAATAGAAATATAGGTCTAATTAATACTTATTTATAAAAGTTAATATATAGTTAAAGATTATACTTTTAGGTATTTTAACCTGTAGTTTTATTTTATTATAAAGTGGTTCTATAAGTTATGTAGCTATTAAAGATATATTTACTATAATATATAAAATTAGCAAATATATTAGTGTATAACTATCAAGATAATACTAGCCTTTTAATTATCTATCTATATAGCTAAAAGCCTAACAATAAAGTCTATAGAGACGTCTTTAAAAGGTCTATTTAGAGGTAGTAAAAATTATAGAGTTCTATAACGTCTATATACTTTTATTCTAACATATAAATAGACCTTATAACTATTAATATATTTCTTTATAATTAATATAATTTTAGGCTATCAAAATCTATAGTAAAAGATATTCAAGCTTTTATTCTTATTAAAGTAGCCTATTAAGGGATTACTATATTATAAAGAGATTATTATTAATCTTAAGACAGCTTTTTATAAAATAAATAATTAATTATAATAGTATATTACGCTATCTTTATATACCTATAGGACGCCGGTTTATATTTTAGCTATCTCTTCCTGCTATTAGGCCTTTTAATTATCTATCTATAAATAAAAAACAGTTTAAGCTAATAGCTTTAACGTCTTTGCTTAATAGATGTCTTTACTCAGAGCTAGTTCTTTAGTCTAACCTTCAATAAAGGCTTATATATATATAATATCTAATATCTCTATCGTGCTTACTATATCTCTCTTAGGGGGTACTTTAGACTTTAAGTCTCTTAATAGCTTAATATTTACTATATAGTTAGTATAGTAGTTTAGACTCCTTAATACCCTAATAGTAAGGTTCTCTTTATCTTCTTAATATTAAATTATAAAATTAGAAGGTATTAACTGTATGTACTATTTTATTTATCTATCATAAGGTGTTTTTAGCTTATAAAGTATTATAGGTTTTAATTGTTGATTAAAACCTATTATAGTTAGTAATTTAATTATAGGGTTTCTATTAATAGTATAGTTAAGGTTAATCCTTAGTAGTAGTAGTACTAGCTTATTAGTCTGTTAATTACCCGGTAAATATTTATATAGTCAAAGGTTATAGGGATAGCTTATATAGCTTTTAGTAAATAAATCACTAAAGAGATACTAAAAGGTATTTAGAGAATATATTATAAGTGTTAAGGTTAAAGCTAAAAGATAGTAAGGCTAAGTTATAAGTCAATTATTCAAGAACTATAAAAGGTATAACTCAACTAGGTTAATCTTATTCTGTATACCTATATTGATAGTATCTCATCATCTTTTTAAGGGTAGATTTCTTACATTTAGTATATAGAATCTATATCTTTATAATATAATAACTATATCTCTAGCGTACGGCTTATTCTATTATCTTATTATTATATAACCTTTCCTTAGTTCTTTTATTTTAAAAAATACCCCTTTATTTCTATACCTTATATATATATAGCCCTCTAGCCGCTAGCTATTACGTATCCCTAGTATTATTATATCTTATCGATTATAATATTAGGTCTCTCTTTAAAAGGTCTAGTCCTTTAGACCGTAATAAGTAGGTAGTATACCCTTAGGTTAAAGGGTTATTAAACTTACTTCCTTATTTACTATAATACTAACACTATATTAGGTTGTATTTAAAAATCCGGCTTTTCTTGTTTTATACTTTATTCTATTTATAACGTCGTCTTTTAAAGATTTAGTTTTAATAAAGTTATATTATACTCTTACTATTTCTATATAAAGCGTTTTTATTATATAATAGAGGGCTTTAAAGTTTTTTAAGAATATAAGAATCATAAGTACCCTTATAATAGTATAATAGTAATATTAACTTATATATTCTTTAGTATTTCTAGAGTTATATTTATTCCTAATCCTCTTGATAAAATAAAGGCTAAGTAGTTAATATTAGAAAAACAGGAGAAAAGTAAGTTAGTAATACCTTTCTAATGCTTTATAAAATATTAGCTTATATTCAATTAAAGATTAAAAGGCTGTTAGCTGTTTATTAACGATCTATATAATCTAAAAAAAGGTAAAAAAGCGGTATATAGAGACTTTTACTTGGGGAATATAGGAATCAGAGGAGGAGGATTAGGTTACTCTAGTTTTTAACGGTTTAAAGCAAAATAAAGTGTTCGATTTATAGCTTATAGGTATACCTAATGAATTTGACTGGCCTTTCTTTAGGATTAATAAGGAGTTTATTAATCTTGGCCCTTTAGTGCTAGATACTAGTTAAAGTAGTTCTAAAGTAACTATTAGTAGTACTAAAGATTCTTGATTAGTTCCTATAAATTATCTTTATATCTATAGTATTTCTATTTAACTACATATTATTTTTTATTATTCTTATAATGTTTCTTAGTAATTCTTTTAACTTTATGCTTTAGTTTACTTAGTTTAATAATAATACAGTTATTTATATTCAATCCTTATGGTACTGGTTTAAAAAGTAAAATATAAAAAACTAGATAGATTCTTATTATTTTAGTAAGTCAAGTTTATAGCTAATATTGAAGATGTTTCAAAGGATTTGAAAAGGTCTTAGTTTTATATAGTTAAGCTTATCGCTAGGTCGCTTAGTCTTAATGTTTTACTAGAAAAGGTAGATATTATCCCTCTTCTTAACAGTTAATCTCTTAATTCTTATCTAGTTAATATATTTCTTTATTTATTATCTAATAAACTCTAAGTCCTTTATTACTTTATCTTAGATTTCTTATAGTTTATTAAAGTTAGCTATAGCGTTTAGGGCTTATAGTCCTTATTAAGGTTCTCTATATATAGCAGATTAGAATCTATAGTTTAAATAAAATAATAAGTATTATAGATTCTCTTTAATAGAACTATTATATATAAATTAGGCTATAGGTATTAGTAATATCTAATTATCTTAATTAAGTTAATATAATATTGAAAATACTAGTAAAATATCTAGTTAATCTTTTTTATTTATCTATTAGTTTACAGATAGAATAATATTCATAGTTTATAGTCTATCTCAAGTTATAAAATCAGGGATTTCTAAAACTCAGATATAAACAGCTTATCTCTATCTGATATAATTTCCTTAGGTAATCTATAGTTACTAATAATATCCTCAAGAAATATATATACTAGGTCTTATACTATACTAGACTTTCGGTATAGGATAAAATAGGTATATTTCATAAGTCTATTTACTATAACTAGAATACTATTTTAATAGATCTTTATAGAGGGTTCTTTTAACTTTAGTAGTTCAATAATGAAGTTTAAAAAGATTAAATACTATACTTTTAGGGGTATTAATAATAGTTAGATTTACCTATACAGCTTATATAAACTATTTTTACTTTTCTTATATATTTTATAGTACTTAACTACTAAAGCTACATCTTTATATATAACTTTTTAGCTATGATATTATCTAACTCTTTAAAGGTTTTTATAATTTCTTAATATCTATATACCTTTATACCATATATCTTATAGACCTAGCCTATCATTATTCTACTAGTTATATTGATATCAATATCCTTACTAATTATAATCAGTTTCTATAAAGATATAATATTACTATTCTTATTATACTTAAGGATTAGCTATGTTTCTTTTAGTATTAGGGTTTTATAGTTTAGTTTTCTATTAAGAGTGTCTATTTTCTTATTCTTAATATCTTTTCTATAGATAATCTTAAAGTTGTATATTAAAAAATATTTTAACTATTAGATCTATCTTTTATCAAGAACATTTAAAGTTATAAAATAAGAGAGGCTTTTATAGTCTATATATATTAAGATTTAATATTCAGTTTTAGATAGATATAGTCTTGATTTTAAGACTACTTCAATAATAGCTATAAATTCTTTATTATCCATGTAGTGGTTTAACTTAGGTCTATAAAAGGCTTTAAAGTAGAATATATATAGGTAAAGTCTTTTTTCTTTATCTTGTTATCCTAGTTATCTGTCTATAGGAAAATCTAAAATATTAGTCTTAACTTTAAAAGGTTTATCTAGGTTAAATATTTAAATGACTAGTGTAAAAATTATAAGTGTTTTAACCTTATTAAATGATTTATTATATTCTTCTATCTATACAAATTTGGTCTTTCTATAAATTAGTTTCTAAAGTTCTTCAATATAGCTTATATAGTTCTTAAGGAATCTTTGATAAAAGTTTATAAATCCTAAAAAGAATTATATATCTTTAATATCCTATAGTATAGACTAATATCTAACTATCTAAACCTTTTTTTTATATTTAGATTCTATCTAGTATCATAATAAATCTAGAATATTTAACTCTTTATATATAGAACTTATTTTTCTTTAGTCTAACTAATAGTTTCACTTCTTAAGGTTTCTATGGTACTTAATATATATATTTTTTATAGTCTTTAAGTGTTTTTAAAAGGATAAGGATATTATTAGGTAGTAGATAATAAAGATATCAACGTCTTTTTTAAAAGATATAGTTAATCATTATCTAGAATATTATAGTTATAATAAGTGTTCAAGTAAGCCTTACTATATTTAGAATACTATCTTCTTTTTATCTGGTTTTTTGATATAGATAAGGTTATAGGCTTCTTTTAAATTAAGTGCTATAAACTAATTAGTTTTATATAGAAGGTTTTATAGCTTTAAGATAAATACTAATAGGTATATATTTTTCTTAATAATACTATTATATTATTAATAATTAATATATAATCATAATTCCCGATTTTTCCTAAGTATAAATAGGATTAAGTGTTCTATTAATAAGTATAATAGTCTAATATATCTCTTCTTAAGGCTTTTATCTAGCTATTTATTAAGTATCTTTATTCTTTTTTATTTAAGTGATAGGTTATATAATGTAAGCCATATCCTAGATAGCAGTTTAATTTTGTAGTTATATAGACTATACTTCAGTAACCGTATTTCTAGTTCTCTAGTAAACAGCCTTTTATATTTTCTATAGATCTTAAGGATTACTAAGAGTCATTCTATCATTTTTTCTGTTTAATTTATAAATTTAAATCCTTCTTTCTCAATAGGCTTAATCCTTTAGATATATATAATATACTTTAGTTACATCTATAATCTATATAGGGGTTATAGTATATAACGCTATCTTACCACTAAATCTCTTTACTAGAGTTAGCTAGACTTTTGGTCTATATTAGGATTATTCTTTTTTAACTATAAGATACTAAGTATGATATCTAGTTATCCTATCGCTATAATATTAGAGACTAGTTATTTATAATAATTATAGATACCTATAGAGAGGTATAGAGTCTTTAATTTAATAGTTTTTCAACTATATATAACTATTTTTCAATAATAGTTTAAAAGGTATATAGGTCGTTTTTATATTGCTATTAAATATTCTATTGATTCATTAGTTATACTAATATTAAGTTTACGTATAGTTCATTATCTCTTATAACTTAAGTAGGCTGTCTATTAATTTAGACTTTAAGTATTAAGTATATTTCGTTATTATTAAGGATTACTATATATAGAGACTTTCTATTCTATATCGCCTTCTATAGTCCTATTATAGTCGGTATTCATTCTTTTTTTAGCTGTTTTTTAATATTGTTATTATTAATAGAAGTATCCTTCTATCATTAGGTTTACTATATATATATATTTCCTTTATAGTATATAATATATTTATTATATATATAGCTAGACTAATATTTAGTTATCTTATATATATAAGCCATTAGTTTCTTTAAGCTCAGCTGAAAACTAAACTAATTATTTTAATTTTCTTTAATTTTCTATAGTTATAGCGCATAATCTATATAGATTCTTAGAATTAGTTACTTATTCTATCGTTATAGATAGAAAAAGAATACTGTTTTCTCTTCCTTATACTCTTTATAGGTATTATATATATATTCTGCCTAAAATACCTTATAATATATAAGGTATCTAAGGTCTACTTATTTATTGTCTCTAAATATAGATATTTTCTTAATTATAAATATAATATATAGTCTTAATCTAGGTCTTAAGGTCTATAGAAATAAATCTCTTAACTAATAATATTCTTCTTTATCTCTTTAAGCCCTAATACTTCACCTTCTTTTACTAATGGGTTCTTAATAGAGGTTTATAAGTTATAGGTTTATGGATATTATAAAGATTATTTTTTAAGACTAATAGTAAGAAAATATTTTCCACCTATATTTAAATATACTAGAAGTAAGTCTTAGTCTTATCTAATATAAAGGTTATAGTGTTCCTTAATTTTATTAATTGTTTAGCTGTTTATTATTTTATTATACTTAACAGGATAAATCTATTAAGGGATTTCTTAATATATAAATCGTTATCCTAGTTTAAGCTAGGATTGTGTTTTTATCTCAAGTCTAGGTCTTAAAAGGTTTATAACTTTTCTAACTATAGCTATAATCTTAATAAGTATACTAATAGTGTTTTAGGTTTTAGCCTATATCTATTAGGTAAATCCTAAGACTTCTAATATATCGATTGACCCCTTTTAGTTTTTAATATATCCTTTAAGGTCCTTATAGAGTTACAGAGAGATTTATATTTGCTTAATAGGCTTATCTTATATTCTTTTCTTAATTACTATTTACTTCTGGAGGTATATTGCCTATTATAATATATTCTTAAGTATTTCTTAAGGCTTTTGAAGATATATTTATGATATTTCTCTACTACTTAGTTTATTATGCCCTTAATATAAATTATATCGCTGTTAATAACTTTTATGTAGAGGATTATAAGAGTTCTTATAGATATTTTAATTATAATACTTATAGATAGATTCCTTCTATCTAGAATCCTTTATTTATAAGGGTTATTATAAATCTCTTCTTAATACTTTAAATAATTTTTACTTAAGTTAACTTTTATAAGCTATATATATTGTATAATTATTTAAGTATTTCTTAATAGGCTTTAGCAAGTATTATAACAGAATTTTTATTTTACTTATTTAATTCTCAAACTTAGTTTTTTTCTATTTTCTTTACCATCATAAAAATCTTATTATAAGGTTCCTTAGGGTATTATTCTACTTATCTTTCACTATCTTAGTATGTTAGATAGTTATTACTATTATAGATAGCCTAAAAGAGTTAATTATATAGTATTTCCTCAATAGTTATATTAGCTTTTTTAATATACTTAGGTAGTAGTTTATTTTAGAGTTACTAAGGTTACTTATAGTCTTTTATATAATATCCTAGTTTCTTATAGTTAAAACACTTGATAATATTAAGGTCTTATATTAGTTATAGTAAGAATAACTTAGACTTATATAGAATAGTTATAGAGTAAAATAGAGAGAATAAAGGTAGATAGAAAAGGTAAAGATGAAAATTAACCATAGTAGTCTAGAAACTATCTTATAAGGGGAAGATCTCTAGTATATATAATATAGTTATAAAGGGTCTAAAGGTTATTAGGGTTATTAAAGCGTATCTAAGAGTATTTAAGTGTTAACTAAGTATAACTAAGAGTTAACTAAGCGTAACTAAGCGCCGGTATATACCTATAGGTATAAGCGTTAGTATTAGTCTCTTAAGTCTATACCTTTATATTAGCTGATTATTTATTAATAGACATACTTATAGATATAAAATATATGCTATTTAAATCCTTTTCACTAGGAAAATCGTGTGGTAGTTCCTTTTTTATTATAAGACCTTTGATTATAAAGTTATCTAGAGAATTTATATTATAAGAAATAAAGATATTAGTTCTTTAATTCTTAGTGTTATTTATCTTGTCTTTTAGTAATATTAATATCTATAGGTCTAAATAATATCTATAAATAGTATACCTATAGTTATTATATTATAGTGTTTTTAGTCTATACTCCTAGCTAGTATTAGTATTAAGTATGTTAGGTTAAGTTTATTCTTATTTTTATTTTGGCCTTTATTTAAATAGTTAGTTATTAATTCTAACAGCTTTATCTACAAATATAGAATTTATTTAGTCCGTTATCTTAACTAAGTTTATCTTTAATATCTTTCTTAAGTCCTTAATAAAACTTAGCTCTTAAGGCTTTATCAGTCTATTCTAGTTTAAAGACAATATACTAAAATCTAATAATATATTTACTAACCAATCCCTTTGAGGTCAGGTTAATAAGTGTATATTCTGCTCTATATTTCTTATCAAGACTATTAAAAACTTTCTTAATTTACTTCTTTAAGTTCTTAAACTTTCTAAAGATTAGTTTAATATTATCCTTTTAACTATCTTTTTTATCATCTAGATAGTCTTATATTATAGGTTTAAACTAAGCTGAGGTATCCTTTTTTTGGAGATAAGGCGGTATATAATATCTTATCAGCCTTAATAGTAAAAAAGCTTTTATAAAACTTAAAATAGGCCTTAGTTTAGGTAAAGAATCCTTATAGGGTTCCTAGAGTTGTATTATAACGCTTAGGGTCTAGGTATTTAGCTTATAGGGATAGAGTAGGTCTAGGTATTAGTAACTAGGCTTAAAATTATTAGTTTTCTTTTCTCAAGTTAGATAATTATTTTAAATAGCTATTAATTAGTTAGTCTAGTCATAACTAAACTTAAGGTAATAGTATATAAAATAGTGATAGATATCATAGAATACTATTAGGTTAATATTAAGGTTAACTTACTTAATAAAATTAATGAAAGTATTATAATTAATAATCTAATAAAAAGGTATTTATTAATAGTATAGCTAGGGTTAATACTTGGTAATAGTAAGTCTAAATTATAAGTTAATTATAAACGAACTATAGAAAGTATAATCTAACTAGGTTAATCTTAATCTATACACTTATATGAATAATATCTTTCTGTATCCTTAAAGGTGGATTCTATATATTTAGTATATTAGATCTATATCCTTATAATATAATAACCATATCCCTAGGGGATAGTTTATTCTATTAGCTTATTATTATATAACCTTTCCTTAGTTCTTCTGTTCTAAAAGAGACCTCTCTATTCCTATACCTTATATCTATATAGCCCTCTAGTCGCTGGCTGTTAGGCGTCCCTAGTCCTATTGTATCTTACAGGTCGTAATAGAACCTTTCTTGGTTAGGTTATTTTACTAATATAATATTAATAGGTTTTAAATAGCTTAATAATTATAAGTATTCTTTAGTTAGATATATCATAATTCAGTTTTATCTTTTCAAGACTCTATAACGAATATACTAGTAAATGCTATATTCTATTTAACTATTATAATAAAATTATCATAACTTTATAATATAATATATGTTTTTTTATATATATAAGTAATTTAAGGTTTAAATAATATAAGAATAATATTAATTTGAAGGTAAACTTTAGGCTTTTAATACTACTTATTTCTTTAACCTAAACCTACCCTCTCTCAGCGTTTTACTTTTCTAATATCCTTTAAAAGGTCTAATAAGGATATTAATAGCTTAATAAACCGATATATAAACCTTTAGTAAAAGTTATAAAACCTAAAAAAGACCTAAATCTCTCTTTAGGTAGCAGGCTCTACCTAGAAGTTTACTTCCTTTACTCTATTTAGGTCTATAGATACCCTATTAATAGATAGAATAAACCTTAAAACTTTTATTTACTATCTATAGAACTTATACTTCTTTAGGCTTCTATATAATATATAATCCCCTATATGATATAAAGCCTATAGTAAGTATACTATATATAAATCTCTATCTCTAGAAAATATTAATATATTATCTATTTTAACGATATGTATTATATATATTAGCCTTTTAAGAATAAGATTTATAAAGCTTCAAAATATTACTAAAGTACTTATTAGTTTAAAAGGTATAACCATATACTTTGAAAGCCTATAGTATATGCTAAAGGCTGTTTTTGACTTATATTTCTTTTAAATCTATACCTTATAATCAATATTTTTAAGGTCGATTTTTAAGAAGTATTAATATCTATTATTTAGTCTAAGATCTTTAAAATTAAGAGCAAAAGATAATAATCTTTTACTATAACCTTATTTAATCTGTAATTATCTATATATAAATAGAGAGAACTATTTTTCTTACCAATAAAGATTACTAAAGTTTTATCATATATTAAGACCTTTTGATATAGCCTTGTCTAATATTCTAATTTATATATTTCTATGAAGTTTATAATGCCTATAGTAAAAAGATATAGATTAGCCTTTGAGGTATTCTAGTTCTATCTATAAAATCAATTTTATAGCCTTTTAACCGATATAAAGGTATAATTAATATATTTTAAGACTTAAAGACTTTATATATTTACTTTAGTTCTAAAGGCAATTTACTAGCGTCTTTATTTCATTGTATTGAGGTTAAAAAAGGTATTTTATTTAGAGCTATTACTATATAAATGTAGGCTTTTATCTATACTTTCGTAATAAGTTGATAGCCCTCAAGTGTTTCTATATCTTACTATCTGAGTATCTTCAATTATTAATTTCAGTTTTAACCTTTCAAATAGAATTATAGGTTTTTAATCATTATTATAAATAATAAAGTTAGGCTACTCTTTAGCCCTAAATCTTAATCTATTCTTATATAAACCTTAAAAAAGCACTTAATTATTCTTCAATTATTACTAATAGTCAAAGTGACTTTATATATACTACAGACAGAAATTCTTATATTCTTTACTACTTATAATATCAATACTTATTATTTTACTTTCTTTAAGCTATATTTTCTTTTATAGTTATAAGAAATAATGTTGTACTTTATACCTAGATCTGAATTATAGGATATTTCAAGGACTTCTTAATAGCTTATTATACTATAGCTATAGTTATAATTTGCTTTAGATTTCTTTTTAATAATAGTCTTAAGCAATATACCTTTATTTATAGTGATAAGAGTATATCATACCTTAAGCTTATTACTTATTATTAATATAGTTATTATCATATAAATAGTTATCTTTATATTTTTATTACCTAAACAATCTATTATTATTATCTTTATAAAGATTTTCTTTTTATCTTTACAAAAGGTTCTTAAGAATCTTAAAGCTAACTAAACTATCTCTAGTTTAGTCCTAAGAAGCTTAATAGGGGTCTTTTAGATTATATCTTATAATTTATCAGTTAATTAAGAGTAAAACTGTAATATCCATTTCATATTGGGTTTAAATATAAATCCCTTTTTTAATAAGTAAGGATATATATAAAACTATTTAGGGTTTTAGCTTTCTAATTATTATATTTTTACTATAAAGTATATAACATTAGGCTTATAATATATAGTATCCTTTGGAAGGACTTTCATCTATTTTAAAAACTATATAGAAGCCTTAGCTTTTTCTTATTTTTAAGGGAAAAGCTAGTTATTCGTTTTATTTTACTAAATAATTATTATGAACATAATTTTAAGATTCAAGAATCTATTCTTCTTATTTTTAAACGTTTTAGGTATAGCTTAAATTATAGTCTATAGATTATCTATATATGCTTTTTATTGATAGAGACTTATCTTAAGTCTAAGTTTAATACTATCCTTATGGGTAAAATCTTTATTATTTTTAGAATATAAAACGCTATAGGATTTGTGATCTTTATTTTCTTTGTAAGGTTAGTAAGTATTTTTCCAATACTTTTAGTTATTGATTATTTTAATAATATTACTTTAAGGTTTAACTCTCAAATATAAATAAAAATAGCCCGATTATTAGAGTTTGAAGTAGAATATTAATTGTTACGTCAAGTCTTATCTATATTTTTAAAGATTATTATTACAACTTTGGAATTTTAGTTTAAGAAAATTAAATATACAAGTAAAAAGAAAAATTATAATACTATTATATAACAAATGATTAGTATAACAGGTAGGCTGAGCTCTCTTAGAGAGTAAATATAGCCTGAAAGAATATAAGAAAGTATATCTCTTATAAAAGAGTATATTCTATAGAAGCAAAAACATAGGTCAATAGGGGTAGATATAAGAAATATAAGGATATAGTGATTAAAGAGAGTATAATAATTAGATTATTACTAGTTTTACTTGCTTAGAGAGAAAAATAGAAGACCTAGAAACAGGAAAGGATACAACCCTTATATACGCCTATTCAGCTTACTAGAATAGTCTATACTTATCTAAGCTGCTTATAATTCAACTTAACTATTCTATAACTTAATAACCCTAAATTAATATATGGCCTTACTAAAAAGATAGAGTTAAGAGGAGAAAAGGCGTTATTCTAGATACTTCTCCTGGATTCCATACAATTACGTGATCATCCTGTTTACATTGTTAATATATATATTAATCTACTAATATAGTAGATTGTAGTTAAATATATATCTTATATGTAATTCCTCATGATAAAGAAAATATAAGATAATATAGAAGTAGAGCAGTTTATAGTTTTTTTATTTTATCTAAGGTTAAATATCTAATCTAATACCCTTATAATAATAACTATATTATACTTACGATACTTATTATTTATTTATATAAAAGTACAGTAAGAATAACAGGGACTTATTTAGAATAGTCACAGAGTGAAATAGAGAGAATAAGGATAGATAGAAAAAGTAAAGATACTATTAACCATAATAATCTAAAAACTATCTTATAAGGGGAAATCTCTAGTATATATAATATAGTTATAAAGGGTCTAAGAGTTATTAGGGTTATTAAAGCGTATCTAAGAGTATCTAAGAGTATCTAAGCGTTAACTAAGTGTAAACTAAGCGTAACGAAGCGCCGGCATATGCCCGTAGGTATAAGCGTTGGTATTAGTCTCTAAGTCTATGCTTTTACATTAGCTTATTGATTATTTATAGATATACTTATAGATATACAATATACACCATTAGAATCCTCTTAACTAAGAAAATCTAGTGGCAATACCCATTTTATTCAAAGACCTTTGGTAATAAAGTTATATAGAGAATTTATATTATAAGGAATAAAGATATTACTTCTTTAACTCTTAATAGTACTATTCTAGTAATATTAATATTAAAGTATTATACTTATATCATGTATAATAGTATTATAAATATAAATATTATATATGTTAAAATAATAATATTATATAACTATATAACAACCTAATAACTTAACAAGGCTTAAAATAAAGACTAAAGATTATATATTTAGACCTTAGTTATGAAAGGATGAACTAAGTATATAGATTAACTTGGTAAGACTAAAAAGATATATCTATCTATACGATAGCTAAGTCTTATATTCTAAAAGTTAGTTATAGATAATAGATCTTTAGTTCACCCTATATTTATTTACCACCTTATATTTAAGGGACTCTTATAGATAAGAGAGAGTCTATTTAACATAAATTAGTAAGTATTTAGGTAATTATAAATTAATAAGAGTAAAAAGGTAAAGCTGAAGTTATATGAAGAGACTCGTTTATATAGTTTCTAACTATAAAAGGGCTTAAGAACTACTTCTTATAATACTACTTATACTATATTCCCCTATATATAATAAAATAGAGAAAACTAAAACCTTTTATATATATATAATAAGTAAATAGTACACCGCTTTATATATATTATTATTATTATAGTTCATAACACGTTATATAATTTCAAATAACTCTCACTATATCAATATATATATCTTAGGGTTAAAAGGAAGAATCAGTACTAGGTAAATATATCTTTATATATAAAGCTATATTGAAAGATAGTGGTATTCTAATTATAACCTAAAGGCTAACTATATTACCTTAGTTCTAGACTAAAAACTAAAAGCTTACTAATAATATACCTTAGAAGAAGGTTATAATATACCTAATATAAAAAATCTATTAAAGTATTTATATAAATCTAAACTAACTATAACTTAAGGGTATTATCTTAGCCGACTTTAAGGACTAAACTACTATTTACTAGAAAAAGGTTTATCGTCCATATATTAGAGAGTTTATTAAGCAGCTAGTTAAAAAAGGTATATATATAAATAACAAGATTAAAAACAATGAATAACTAGTTAACCTTATATAACAACTTAAAGAACACTATAGATAAGATATAAGCACTTATACTATAGATATAACCCCTTAAACGCCTTTTAGAAACCTAAAAGCAATTATCTAATAGAATATTACTAAGCTAGTAAAAAGGTCAATTAAACTACAGGATATACCACTAGCTTAAAGGACTAAAAGGTTTATTATATAAATAATACCACCTAAAGTATAATTTATATATAAGGTAGAAAGCTTCTTAAGATCTTAAAGTTATAGTACATCTATACTATAGAAGTATATCTATAACCTTTTATTAAGATAGTTAGTCTATAATAGACTTTATAAGCCTTATATAATCTTAGTCTTTTAAAAAGGCCTGAAAAAAAATAGAGACTATATAGCTAAGCTTTATAATAGACTATATGATAAAGCTAAGCTTTTTATTAGTTTCTATTAATATCTCTAGATTATAAAAGACTAATACTATACTGTTTTCCAGATATTCTAACGGATCATATAGAAGAGTTTTATTTATATTATATTAGTCCCATATAACGATAGAAGAAGATATATAATATACTAGCTATATACTTTAACACTAGTATCAATTATAGTCTTTATGAGACTAACTAGACCACTATGCGTTATATATAAGTTAAAAGAGAAAACCTTAAAAAGTTACCTATAGAGGTATTAAAAGTATTACTAGATAAGTTATCCTTTATATAATAAGCACTTAGCTTAGGATCCTAAGGGGAGATTATACTCTATATATAGGCTACTTACGCCTACTATAGTTTACTAAAGCTAGAAATAGCCCTTAGTAACCTAAAGGTATATTATATATATAAGGAATTCGTTTTTAACCTAAGGGCTTTACTATGAGTTGCACTAAATAAAAATAACATATATTTTATAGATAGGAGATAAGCCTCTAACTATAAGGATTATTAATAATAATACTTATATAATAAAGCCCCTCTATATTAATTGTTCTATGAAGGAAAAGGGACCTTGAGTAGCCTAAAAGGCTGTTCTATAAATATATTAAAGATATACTTGATATATAAAAAGAAAGAATATTAGTTAAGTAACTATTTACATTAAAAATACAATTGTGTTCAAGATTAATACCTTTAAGTATATAGTCTACTTAAGTAAAAGCTATATAAGGATTTCTCTTTATATCTCTTAAATGTTAAAAGGGAAAGCCCTGTTAAAGACAACAATTATAAAATATATCATAAAGAGGAACACTAAGAGGATTAAGCGATCGGTTAATACCTTATATCAATATTATTCCTTTACTATATAATAAGGGGAGATATATTTTAACCTAAAAGATAGAAAGAGAAAAGATATTTATATTTTATAACCCCTTCAGTATAGTCTACAAAAAAGAACTATAGAATATAGAAGTAATAAAGTTTTTAATTATTAAAAAGCTATAAGTTATAGTTTATTTACAAGAAAACCTTATATTAAGGTAATATAGAAGCCAGGACTAATATATATTCAATTTAAGAGAAATAACTTTGTTATATTTATAGGGATAATAGAGATAGATAACTAGATCGGATGAGTTATATACTATATCCTAAACAATTTAACCTTTTTCCTACTTTCCTTATATATTAAAGATAGACTAAAAATATACTTTAATAATATATAGAATACTACTATTACTCTAGATAGGAAATATATACTAGTTATATCAAAATAGGGATATCTATTTTTTAACCTAAGCCGTAAAAAGGCTAAGACTTTCTTTATAGAATTATAGCTAAAAAGACTATCTAAAAGGTTTAGATATGCTTATATAGATTATCCTTACTAGTTACTTGAAAAGGCCAAATATAAAGATATAGAATTCTTTATTTTAGAAAAGATCTAGAAGCTTTATTACTATTACTAATTATATAATCAGGCTTTAAGAAGATTTAAGTTCTTATTAAAAGATGAAAGTTATATTAACTATAAGAGTGTTATAGATATTATATAAATAAGGAATAGAAATACCCCTTATATTATTAGTATAGAGATAAGCTTCTAAAAAGCGATACTACTTAAGTTATTATCTATATAAGATATCTAGAATACTTCTTTAAGGTGTTAGATTAATATATATATAGGTCTATTAGACTAAATTATATATAACCTAGATATAAACTTCATATTAAAATAATTTAGGAATAATACTAAGATTATAGATATACTATGTAAAGAAATACTAATAGAAATATATTAGACTATTAGTAAAGTTAAAGCGGTATATATACCCTTAAGATATATATATAAGATACTTTATAATATATTAGGCTATAATATAAATAGAGAGGCCATCCTTTGAATAGTAATTAAAGCCCTAAATAATATAGCTAGATCTTATAATATTATATTAACCTTTTTTGTTTTTAAGACCTATCCAAGGATTAACTAAGATTTACCTTTAATATATAATATTACCTAGTAGGCTAAAGCTATATAAAAGGCTTTAAAAATACTTTCAGCTAAAAAGGCTAAAATATGAATTGATTATATAATTCATATATATAACGGTTTTAACTTTTATTAAGTCCTATTACTATCTATCTAAAATAAAATCCTAATATAGAAAGAAAATGAGTGTTATACTAGACCGTATAAGATCTAAGGAATTAAAGAAAATATAATAATAGTTAATATAGTTATTAGTCCTACTTAGTTTTATATAATATACATCAAGCCCTATCTTAAGGAGAAAGGATCACTAGAAGACTATAACGATATTATATAACTAACCCTTGAATAGTAACCTAAAAGAAGAGAAAGACCTAAAAAATAATAAAGAACAACTATATAATAATAAAGGACAACTATATAATAATTAGTAAGGGTCTTTCTATCTTAAAAAGAAAAAAACCACTATAAGCTTACCCTTAAACTTAGACTTAATAATATCATTATTATACCTAAAGCACTATATAAGAAGTCTAATAATATTAAGATTAACTCTCTTATTAATAAAGAAGTATTCTTCTTTTTATATTATAAACTAGTAATAAATAATAAAATATATTTCTATAAAATAAGGATATTAAGAAAAATTAAAAACCTACTTATTAAGCTATATAAGAAGTCTAAACTAGTTATCTAAGGTTATAGAGACTAAAAAAATAAAATACTTCTCATATAAGCTTTTACTATCTAAAGAATAAGCTGAAGACTCCTTTTTACCTTTAGACCTACTTTTATATAATATTTTAAGTATTAAGAAGAGCTTAAGGATATTATCTAAGTGTATACCTAATCTAGTGATACCTTAACCAGAATAATTATTATATAACTTCCTAAAGAGTTAAAAGGTAAATACCTTTCTAATATACTTCTATATATTATTAAGCCACTATATAGATTAATAGAGTTAGTTCTATACTGTAATAGAATTCATATTTAAGCATGTATACGTCTTGTTCCTCTAACATTACAGGAAGCAAGACTAGACCTTCTCGTCTAGTAGTTATTAACTAAGCAATTATGTTACATATACTAATATAAGACCTATTTTCAACACTATAAGGAAAGCCTAGGTACAATACAGTCTATATATAATATATACCTTCTCAATATAACGAAGGACATAATAATATTTTGTATTATAGTAACACTGATAGATAATATATTAAGCTTCTATATAAAGATATTTTAAGAAAGAAAAAGATATTATATATAAGAGGCCTATATATAAAACTAAAAATAATTCTCTTTTATAATTAAGAGATTAATTCTAATAGAGAAAGGATTTCAGTATATAAAGATAATAATATTATCTTTATTTAGAAAGATTGAGCTAATAGTTTTTACTAAGTTAATATCAAGTTAAAAGATATATAATAGTAATATATCTCCTAAAAGGTAAAAAAAGCTTTCCTTATCTCTATCTGTTAACTAGAAGCCTTATATAACTTATCTATTATAACTTAGGTAAAAAAGCTAGATAAGAAAGATATTACTATCTTAAATATATAACTATAATAATAAGTAGATAACTATAAATAGAGACTTACTTATATTCTATTCAACCTTTTATATATAAAGATATATATCTTTACTAATAGATCTTTCAAAAAAGGTATAGATCTATCCTTATAACTTAGATATATAATTATACTTATAGAGAAGACTACTTATATAGTAACGGACTTTAAAATTAAAGGTAGTATACTTTACTAGAGTTTAACTAAATATAAGAGGGTTGTATAAAGCGTACTTATAAGTAAGCTTTATAGTATAGCTACTAGCTTTAATAGTGGTATTACCTTAAGTATAACACTTAATAAGATACTTTATATATTTTAAGTAATACCTATATTAATAGTTATATATTTTAACTTATATTTACTATATTAACACCTTATATAACTAGGTATAACTAATAAAAGAAGGTTAATAATTAATTTTATAAGCCTATATAAGTTATATAAAAAGAAAGGCCCTTGAAAATTAGATAGATTAACGGTAGAGACAATCCTATAGATATATTTATTAAGAAATCACTGAATTTAACACTTTAATAACTAGTTATAAGTGATATACTTAAGATATATTTTAAGATATATATAGAAAGAATTAGGAAAAATAATTAATAATTACTCTATATAAGCCTACCCTTATATATATACTATCTAAAAACAAATACCTACTCTTAAAATAGTTAGGTATTATATAATCTTAACCTTTAACTATATAATCTTAAAACCTAACCTTAGAACAAGAATATAACCTTAAGAACTAAAACAGCTTTTAATACTTTATATATCTCTACCTATTAAGTATAATATATATAAAGTAAAGCTGTCTATTTACTGCCTTTTAATAAGGAAAGGCTACTAAAAAGATCTTAAGAAAGATCTACTTTTGTTAATATTTTTACCTAAACGTTTACTAGATAAATAAGGATTATATCTCTTTAAAAGCTTAGGAGGATAATAGTTTCTACTGAGGCTAGAATTATTATTACTACTACTATTTCCTCTACTATCTAAAGAGATATTTCTATAACTATAATAACTATAATAGACACTATAAGACATCTAAATATACTCTATATAAGTACCACCTTAATAGTTATTAATATAATAACACTTAGCAAATCGATAAGTAGTGTTAGTTATATATATTTAAGAATAAGTATATATATAACGGCCTTAAGACTAGACTAGAATGATATAAAAGGAACGTTTATATAACATAATCTTAATAATAGACTCTATAATAGAGTTATTATTATCTAGATAGATTATAATATCTTAAAGAAAAAGGTTAATTATATAATACTTATAGTTCTAATTAACAACATTAGTATACAAAAAAGAGAGAAAAAGGTTATATATATTAATAGTAAGTATAAAAAGAAAAGTATAATTAACAGTATTACCTATAGAGAGATAAAGCTAAGTAACTCTAATATAATTATACTACATATAGATATTACTAATAATAATCTTATATTTATTAGCCTAAAGAGGTATAATAACTATTAAAGCTAAAGGAGAAAAAGCTATTAACGTGTAGTGAAAAGTAAAAATTATTAACGTTGTTATATGTAAAAAATAACGATTTATATGAAGATAAAAAGGTAGCATAAAAAAGAAAAAAGAAAAAGAGAAAGTAGGAGACAGGTATTTATAGGGGAAGAAAAAAAACCCCTCGACGTTTACCTGACTAGATAGAAAGATAAAAATCAAGAAAACGTAAAGGTAAAGTAAAGATTCTTCTTATATATGTATAACCGGTTTGATAAAAATAAATAGAAAGATATATATAAAAGATAGGATTCTATTAGCTAAATAAGATTTACATTTTCTTTATCATTAGAGATAGATAAGTCAAGACTTTATTTTATTTACTTATCATTTAAAGAAGACTTATATATAACTAAAAGCCTAGATATATATAAAGCTATTCTAAAAATAATCTATATAAGTTGATTAGTTATAAGTAAGGGAGTAATTAGTTATAAAGAAAAGTTGTAAGTATTGGAATAACAATATTATATAACTATATAATAACCTAATAACTTAATAACGCTTAGAATAAAGGTTAAAGATTAGATACTTAGACCTTAGTTATAAAAGGATAGACCAAGCGTACAGACTGACTTGATAAGACTGAAAAGATATATCTGTCTGTATAACAGCTAAGTCTTATATTCTAGAAGTTAATTACAGATAATAGATCTTTGGTTTACCCTATATTTATTTACCCCCTTACGCGTAACGGACTCTTACAGATATGAGAGAGTCTATTTAATAAAATAACTATATAATACTTATAGTATATTAATAATACTATTATAACTTATTATAAACTTATAAAATAATAATCTAGTTCTTCTTAATAAATATAGAAACAAAATATACTATAGAATTTAATATATTGAATTATATATATATTATATAATTACTATAAGATTATTAAACCTATATAACTACACACTATATTATATAGACTTTTTTTAAGTATCTTTATATATAAGTAAATTATATATAAGTAGGGTAATATATAATAATAAAAAGGTAAACTAACTTCTAAATTATTATATAAGGATTTATAAATTATTATATATATAATAAGTTACTTAATTATATATAATATATCTTTCCTATTTATTTTAAGAATAAACATATATATATAATTTCATATATATTATTAATATATATTTAAGAAAACATATCTTTCAATATCTCTAACCGTGTATATTCTATTTCTTTACTATATAAAGTCTGAAGTTATTAAGATAATAGGTAGGCTTAGCTGTCTTAGAAAGAGAATATAGCCCAAGATTATATAAAGAAAACCTATCTCTAATATAGAGATAAATCTTATAGAAATATAAATATAAAATACTAAAGCTAAACATCATAAGTATAAGAATATAGAATAAGATAAAAATATAGTTTGAAAAAGCCATAATAGTTAGATTATTACTATTTTACTTACTTGAAAAAATAGAAAACCTAGAGAGATTTTAGCCTTCATATAAACCTATCTAGCTTACTAGAATATTCATATTCATATAAGCTGCTTGTATGCTAATTTAACTGTTATATAACTTAATAACCTTACTAAGATAACCTTAGCTTGAATTAATAACCTTAATAAAATGATGAAGTTAAAAAGAAAAAAGAAATATTCTACATATATTTTCTCGATATTATATACTTACATAACTAGCTTGCTTACATAATGAACACATATATTAATAGATTGGTCTAATCTATTAAATATACATCTATATATTATATATGAATCCTTGTAATAAAGAAAATATAAGATAAAGAAATAGTTAAAGTGTTTAAGAAAATCTTTGCTTCTAATAAAAATCCCTCATGTTTCTAGGTCTTTCATTTTTCTTTTCAAGTAAATAGGTTAATAGTATAATAAAACTAACTATTATATTTCTCTAACTATATATTCTTAATAATTCTATATACACTATATAATTATGTTTTTTGTTTTGTATACTGCTTTATATAAGATATATTCTTATAGATAAGGAATATATCTAATTATATTCTTAGAGGCTGTCTTTTACTTATTAAACGGCTAGCTTACTTATTATACTAATAGTATATTAATATATAAAAACTATATTTAACATCACTAGTATAGTATAATTAATATAGTTCTGTTAATAATTATTTGATGTTTGATAAAAGTACTTTAACTATAGTTAATATATTATGTTAATATAATACATAATAAGATAATAAATGAATAAGCAAAAGTAGAATAGATAATAGTAAGAAATAGATAATGGTTATAGATATATAATAAGTAGTAAAATACTATATATAATATGAAAAACTTATTTATACTTATAGTAATTATAATATATTAATATATATTTCCTACATGTATAGTATTCTATATCATTACAATATAGATAGTAACTTATATATTCACTAGATATATCGTATATAATTACTTATTACTTATATGTTAGTTTAACTTAGAATACTAATCGTATGTTTAACTATTCTATTCTATTATACATATTTAATGTAACTTATAGGTAGTATATCTTAATCATTAAATTATCCGTACTATGTAATTATATAATACTTATATTATATTTACAAAATTAGTAATTTAGTATAAAAATATAAACTAAATATTTACCTTTTAGTTTCAAGCTATATAAAACTAGTATATTAAATATAACTAAATAACTTTAAATACATAAGATAGTATATTTTAATATAAGTAATAATAACTAGGTTAGTTTATCTAATTAATAGTATATACTTACCTAGCTTTTATAAATATTATTAATATTAAATAGACTCTCTCCTGTCCATAGGAGTCCGTTATATATAAAGGGGTAAATAAATATAGGGTGAACTACAGATGTATTATCCATAACTGTCTCTTCTGACTACAAGATGGCTGTTGTGTGACAGTTATATACTTAGCCATAAGGCTTGAGTCAGTTTGGCCTGAGTTGTACACTGGTTTATACCTAAGGTCTAAGTATCTAATCTAATAACCTTTATCCTTTATACTTAACTTAAGGGTTTATTATATAGTTATATAAGACTGCTATTCTAATAGTTATAACTTTTGTTTTTATAACCATATACCTTTAATCTAATTAGATCCCTTAAAATAAACCTTTAAAGAGGTTTATTTTCTTTTTAGCTAGTCCTGTCTACTAAATATAAAATAAAGTTATTTACATATTAAAAGTAAAAACTCTAAATTTGCCTTTTTCAACCTAAATAATAGATAAAATAAAGACTCTTTATATATATATCTTCCTTATTAGAAAGTAAGTTTAGTGAATATATATACAAGCTTCTTCTTTAACTTTACCTTAACGATATACCTACTGCTAGTAGGGTATAAATTACTTCTTACTTTCTAACAGTATATAAACCTCTCTTCTTTCTATATTTTTTCTTTTTTTTCCTTTTTCTCTTTATATCTATATTAAACCTTTCTTATATATTAAACAATATTATATATATCGTTAATTTCTCTGATATACAACTTTATTCAACTTTTCTTTATTATTATTATTCTTTTCTTTCTTCTTTTTTTCTTATAGGCTACTAATTGCCTAGAAAAAGACTCTATTTCTTACTATACATCTTTATCTCTTTCTTTCCCTTTTTACCTATTAACCTATTAACTTTAGTAGATTAATTATATACTTATTATTATAGCTATTTAAGGTTATTAGTAGTCTAGTGTTCTTAATAATGATTACTTTTATATAGATATAGATAGTGATCGCTAGCTGACTATTTCAATATTTTTACCTGGTAATTACTAATTTATATATATATTCTCTCTTAATATATATTTCTTTTATTTTATTTTTTGGTATTTATATAATAATATTTCTGAAAACGATAAGTAACATCTTTTTAACCTTCTATTGATTAATATCAAGATCCGTTATACTAAGGGTATATCTACTTAGGAGGTTATTATCTTTATTATCTATTAATCTTTATATATACTTAGTATTATAGTCTAGTCTTATAGCTCGATTTATATAAACGCTTATAACTACTATACTAACTATAGAAAGAAATACTTCTACTAGTATTATTATATATACCACTTTTAGTATGATATCTATATTAAATATATCTTTTAGTTAAAGATAGTTCAGTATATCTATTATAACTAAGGTAGTAATTTAGATAGTAATGGTAATTCTAGATCTAGTTTAGGTTTAAACGATAATACTAGTAGTAGTGGTGGTCTAAAACAGCTTTCTATTTATATACCTATAAAGAAGTTAGGTATCTCTAGTCGCTTTAGCTCTAGCCAGCTTTAGCTTCTTTCTAGTGCTTTCTTTAGTACCCCTATGGTTATTAATAAAATATGAACTATATTTTTATTTTCCTAGACTTATATACTTAGGCCCATCTTTATATATAATAGAAATTTAGAAGAGACTTAATAGGATTAATATTAGTATTAGTCTTAGAGTTAAAGTATAATGGTTTTTATATAATATCTAAGTTAGTTAGTATTAACTTTTAAGAAGTAGATAGTTGGTTTATATAGGTAAATATATAAATAACTATTAGTTAGAACTTACTTTTTTTATTCTATCTATATATGCTTTAATATATATCTTAATTATATTATATAATATAAGTTACTAACGTATTAAGTTTAGTGACTTCTTGATAAATATTTCTATAGGGTTATCTTATCTATTAATCTATCTCACCTTTAAGATCGCTTTCTTTTTATGTAACTTATATAGGCTTATAATATCTATTATTAACCTCTAACTTATCTAATTTAGTTATCTATCTCTATTATTTCTAAAGATATAATAGACTTATTTCCTCTAGATCGTATATTGATAGATCCTGGTTTCTATATTACCTTTATATATAGGTTCTCTTATAAGTATACTATAACTTATAGCCTTCTAATAGTTAAGAACTTCGCTACTTCTATATCCTATAATTCTCTTTAGTATATAGTGCTATAGGGGTTATATAATATACATATCTCTTCCTTTTTTTGTGCCTGTTTTGAGAAGATATCTTGTCTAGTTATATAATAAAGGAATAACATTAACAGAAGGTATCAAGAGATATCCTAATCTTTCTAGTCCTTATGTTTATTATATAACTTATCTTTTTTATCCTTAATCGGGTTTTTTCTCTTTACCTTTAAGAGGTATAGCAAGAAATCCTTATATAGTTCCTAGTTAAATATGATATGTATTTAGAGATATTATTTTTTTATATAAATCTATTCTTTATCTAAATAGTTAGTTAACTAATATCTCTCTCTTTAATATATAAAGTATTTCTTAGATATACTTATATAATATAGTCTAGGCCTATTATTCTAAAAACCTCTAGTCTTAGAAAATAGTTAATATAGTGGTCCTTTCTTATATAATTGTTATTACTAACGTTTTCTATAGTTAGATATATATCTTCTATCTATAAAGTATATAATATTTAAGGTAGTCTTTCTATCTAGGGCTACCTATAAGGAAGCCCTAAGGTTAAAAAAAACTCTTTATATATATAATATATCTTAAGATTGCTTAGGGCTGTCTTAAGTTCTGGTATACTATAGTAGGCCTGAGTGACCTATATATAAAGTATAATCTCTCCTTAGAATCCTAAACTAAGTGCTTGTTATATAAGAGGCAACTTATCTAGAAGTGTTTTTAGCACTTCTATAGGGGTCTTATCTAGGTTCTCCCTTTTAACTTATATAAAGGATATTATAGTCTAATTAGTCTAGTATAGACTATATTTAATATTAGTATCAAAATATATATCTAGTATATCATATATTTTATTCTATCTTTATATAGGGCTAATATAGTATAGATACAACTCTTCTATATAATCAGCTAGCATGTCTAGAAATATAGTATAGTATTAGTCTTTTATAATCTAGAGATATTAATAGAAACTAATAACAACTTTAGCCTTATCGTATAGGATATTATACGGCTTATCTATATAGTTTCTATCTTTTCCCTATCCTTTTTGAAAAGTAGAGATTATATAAGGGTTATAAGGTCTATTTTATATTATTCTTTTTAGTAAAGGGTTGTAAATATCCTTCTATAGGGCTGATATACTACAACTTTATTATCTTAGGAAGCCCTCTACTTCCTATATAAATCTTACCCTAGGTACTATTATTTATATATTAGACCTTTTAGTCTCTTAAGCTAGTAGTATATCTTAAAGTTTAATTAACTCTATTAGAGGCTTAGCTATATTCTATTAAATAGTAACTTTAGGGTTTCTAATACTAGTTATTAATATATTAATTATGAAAGATAAGGTAGTTATAATAGTATTCTTTCTATCTTCCTTATTAAACCTGTTAATAAAATTTATAATTTATTTAAAGGATGATCTTCTCTTGCCTTATAGAAGTTATACTCCTTATTTAGTAACTAGTTAGATAAACTTGTTTTAACATATATAACTAACTTTTAACTATTAATATAGTGACCAGTCCTTAAAGTCTTTATATCATTAGTTAATAAAGATTTCTTGTAGTAGTTAGATAATAATTATATTTATTATTATATACCTAATCTATATAGTAAGCTCTAAATCTAATAGAACAGCTGTAATATCTAATATTTCTATCTAGAATTTTAGGTTTATTAATTTCTTCTAGATACTTAGAGGGATACTATTTCTCTCACTTATATCTTTATATATAATTTAATACTTATCTTTAGTATTCTTATACTACTAGATTTCCTTTTTTAGTTAGAAAGCTTCTAGTCCTTATACTAAAGCTATAGTTAGTCAGTAGCTGTTTTATTTTATATAGCGTTAGGTTAATATATATTATACTATAGTGTATACTATCTACTAGTAAAACGTATAATAGGTTTCCTATCTAGTTTTAACTTACTAGAATAGACATAAGGCGCTTTCTTATATAATATAATAGTATCTAGTTTTCCCTATTTTTACTATCTAGTTCTAACTTATTAGGTGATAATAGTAAGATTAAGGCTCTTAACATAAGGTGATTCTCCCAGATTCCTAAGTCTTTATCTCTTTACTCTTATTAATCTATGATTATAGAAAATAATTATAGATAATCACCTAAGTAACCACTGATTGGCATTAAATAGACTCTCTTCTGTCTATAATAGCCCCTTACTTGTAAGGGGGTAAATAAATATAGAGTGAACTAAAGATCTATTATCTGTGACTGTCTCTTCTAACTACAAGATGGCTGTTGTGTGATAGTTATGTACTTAGCCATGAGGCTTGAGTCAGTTTGACCTGAGTTGTATACGGGTTTATACCTTAGGTCTGAGTATCTAATCTAATAACCTTTATCCTTTATACTTAACTTTCGGGTTTACCGTACGGTCATATAAGATTACTATTCTAATAATTAATATTCATTTATATATATTAAAAAGTATTATAAATTAATAATATATATAACTACTAACTAATGTTATATACTTTTTATTTAACTTATAACTTTTATAACATAATAAGAAGTCTGACTACTAATTAGTATAATATAGTAATAATAAGCTTTTTAACTAATATAAGTTAGTGATATATAATATAATAACTATATAACTAACTATTATTAACTTAACTTATTTTAAATTTATTTAAAACTAGCTTATAATTAGCTCTAAACCGGTATCAAATTAATCTTAAATTAGTCCTTTAAACGCTAAAATAGGCCTAAACTAATTCTAAACTGATTTCAAATTACTACCCTTTTTAACTCCTAGAACCTTTATATATTAGGTCTTAAGTTTCTAAAACGACTCTAGAAGTACTCTAATCTGGTTTTAACTAAATTTGGATTCTATCCTCTATATCCACTATATAATAGGCCTAGACCTTACAGTTATTATCCTAAGTACTTAAAAGGCATTCCAAATCAGATTAAAATTAAATCTTAATTAGTTATAAATTAGGTTAAAAAGCTTACTCTACTTTATAGTAGAGTGATAGCTATATTCGCTAATAATACTATTATCTCTAGGTGTCTTAAATAGGTTAAGCTAAAATCAAATCAAAATTAGTTCAAGAATAGCTTAAAATAGATTATAAATCACTTACCACTATAGTGCCACTACGCTTATATATAAGAATAGGCAGAAGGGGTAAAAGGGACTCTATTTTCCGTTTTTAGAAGGAGTTAGGATATTTGACACAGTCCTCCTGGCAGCTGTTCCGGATCTGACAGGACTCACTGGACTGCGATGAGTAAAGGGAGTCACACCGACGTAACGTGAAGTGACGTAGTGTAAAGGTGAAGCTTAACGGTAAAGCTGTAAGCAAGACAAGCAATAACAAGGAAACTAAGCGAAGGTCAAATGATAGGCATGTGATAGGACTGTATTCTGTCGGTGACCTTCCTTTTAGGAGGTTAATAGTCGTGACACTAGATATATACCTATAGGACACGTAAATATCTATATGCCTATAGGTAATACCTAGTGTCACTGCCTACCTATCCTGTAATAATATCTCTCTAAATATATATATAGTGTAGCTAAAGATGTTGTTATAGAACTCTATTTAGAATTAGTTCTAAATAGATTCTAAATTAGTCTGAAATTACTTACCAGTAGCTTCACTATTATTCTTAATAAAATTTATACCTATCTTATGGCCGTTAACCTTAACCGATAGACCGTCTAGCTTATACTTTTTAATACAGTTCCTTAAGTTGCTTTTTAAACTAGACTAGATATCCTTTCGAATCGGTTTTAGATTAACTTAAAATAGTTTAGGAATCAGTTTAGATATACCTTAATATATATGATGAAGCTAGACTTACCACTAAAGCGGCAGTAGATCTCTTTAGACATAAGCTTTACCTTATTATTCTAAATTAAGTTAAATTTAATTTTAAATTAACCTTAAAGCAATTCTAAATTATTTACCTTATTAAACTTAAAAGATAGAAGATTATTAAGACGCTTATAGCTATAGCTATTATACTCCCTTTAGAAGTACTTTTAGTAATTATCCCAAATCGATTTAGAACAGATTCTAAATAGAGTTAGAAATAGTTAGAAAACTTACTATATCCTTATAGGAAGGTATAGTAAGCAACCTAGTGAACTGATTTAAATTAGTTATAAATTAGTCAAGAAGAGAGGGAAGAGAGAAAAAGAGGAGGGCTAACTATTATTAAATAGGTTAAAGAAAAGAAAAAAAAGATTTCTAGAAGGGTTATATATTTATATAGGATAGGTTAAAGGCGCATAATCAGTAACCTACACTAGGCCTAATTAGGCAATTCACTAACTGGTGCTATATTTTCTTTTTTCAGCTAATCAGATCATAGGGATCAAGATTATATTCACTTCACCCGACCATGGCTAGGTGGACCCAATAAAAAAGTGAAGTGGGAGGTTATATAACCCCCTGATGGTCAGCTTAACTGCATCCACGGATAATCACTGTATATAGATATAGGCAGTGGCAGGGCTAAGTTAATTACCCCTATGATGTTACCCTCCACAGCTGATATCATAATAGAGGGGGAATATTCACCAAAAGTGAGGTCCTGTAGTAGGGGGGTGAACATTAGTTACCTAACAGGGGTAATTAACTTCGGCCTGATACCATAGTATTTTTGCTTTGCCACCTATAGCATCGATATTAAATTGACTGGTATGGTATACTCCATTTCTAAACCGCCTAGCAAATAGGACAGCCATCCAGCACCTCAGCAAGGGCCCGTTGGAGCTCATACTAAGTGTACTGCTTGATGATGGGTTAGAGAAGGTATCTTGAAAAAATGGCGTTGTTTGGCGATATATGGCAATTGTTATGATAGTTTACAAAAGGTGGTGGTGTTGATGGTTGCGGCATTTTCGGATGGCCCGGATGTAGGAGTGGCCCGCAAGTGGGGTAGGGTGGTTAGTTAACATCAGCGTTATCAACTAGTATACGGATATTACGGCACATATTACAAAGGAAATAATACACCGGCGAATCTGTAGGGAACAACTCGTGAATTCGCCCTATCTCCACCGCACTATATACAGGTAGAAACTTGGGCCAGTAAGACGCTAGGGATTCATATGGATTTCCCTATAGGAAAGTGGGATTTCCAGACAAGAGTAACAGGTACCTAAGAAGTTACATGTAATAATTAATACATACACCGTAAATCACCACCTACTATTCATTCGAATTAATAGTAAGGGTTAGCTCCAGAGTTAGCCTAGAGCTTTATTCAAGGATGGCTAATATTACCGATATAGGCCCGGTGGCCATCACTGGCTGTAAGGCTATTATAGGAGAGCTCTATATATAAGAGGTAAAAGTTTTTCAGATGTTAATGATTGGGGTGAGGTGTGGGGTGAGGTGTGACCTATTTAACTAACATATGAGGCCAAGAAAATAGGCGAAGGGGAAGGTTCAAAGAGAGATGGATGTAGGAGACAGGCGACACGTAAGAGGGCTAGTGCTAAGGGAAAGAAGAGGGAGAAATTTAGAGGGCGAAAAGTTCTGCTAGACTTGCTGCGGCTAAAAGTGACATCTACCTAGTATATTTAAGAGTAGTTAATTGATCTACGAAGTGGGGTACTGTTGTAAAGCTTTTTTCCTTCTTCCACTTTAGCTTAGACACTCTTACCTAGTCGCTATAGCTGGGTGTGATAACACCTCGCCTTTTACAGTTAAAGATGCGGGTTGATACCACACTTTTGGCTCCCCACTGTATTTGCATGTACCCATGAAAGGTCGGAGATGGCCGCTTAGCTCTAATGCTCTAAGGCCACTTTGTTTAATAAAAACAGCCCGATTTCAATATTGCATGATGCTGACCAGGCGCTGGCTACCGTATGTACAAGTAGCAACCCTAATATATTGATCGGCCTCCCGACAAACTATCTTTGCTTAGACCAAGCAGCGACCATCAGAAAACTTGCTAGGATACCTGTTTCTTGTCTTTCTAAGAATTACCTACGAGTTATTTATACTATTTACTTACGCTCCTCAGAGTTTGTCCAAATGTTTAAACAACCTCGGCTCTGTCTATTTTTCTTTATCGGAATCCTTTCCCTCTCTCTCTTGTGCGATGGACGGCCGACAAACCCGGTGTACGTCTATCGCGGCGATTCCAGGTCGCCCGACGAGGTTATAGCGGCCGGGGGGTTCTTCCCTAGGGGTTCGGACGACAGCCTCTACAACCATATGAAAGGAACCTACAGCGCACAAAGTCGAGAAAATGACGGATATGTTTCCACTTCTACCAGCGAAAGCGTGGCGGGGAGCTTCAGATTTCCGAACCGGAAGGCCTACATTTACAAGATCCACGTTACTCCCAACATGATTGATACTGTCGGTACTCTCGGCAAGTACAGCGAATACAATGAAGAACTCGAATTTGCAGCATTAGGCGGCATTAGGTACGATCAAATTGTTTCCTGGAGGCCTTTGGAGAACAGGAGGCTAGGGAAAAAAGAGCCGAACAAATATTACAACGCCCCTTTATACGGCTCAGCGGTTGCCCGTGGGATTAACTATCGTCTGGCTGGTTTCCCTCTGGGCCATAGGGCTTGGACTGAATCGCCCTGGAAGGACTATAAGCCGCAGTATTACCGGTAGGCCAACAAGTAAGAGTCTTAGTTTTAGTTACTTAAAGGTGAGTTAAACCCTAACTTTAAGTCACTTAAGCTTACTTCTACACAGTAGACCTACTCTAATAAGCCGCCTAAAAAGAGAGAGGTATTAATAATAAGCGTGCCCATTAGTATATGTAACTAAACTAACTTTAAACTCTAAGTTAGGTACTAGTGATATATTACGGTTAGATATCCAATAGTAGGGTTTCAACTAGAAGTAAGTAAGGGGTAAGGCTTGGTCATAGTAGTCTTGGCTTGTTAGTCTCTTATTTACCTAGTAATTAGTTATATAATCTAAAGTTAAAAAGGTAGCTTATAAAGCTTTTACTTGATTAAATTATAGTACTTATATATTACAAAAATACTTAACTGTATTATAAGTTGATTCTTAAAAAAATAAAAGCTTATCCTTAAATACATCTAGGTTTATTTTATATAATATATATATAGCGTGAGCTATATACTAAGTTAAAGCAGCCACTTATATATAATAGTATTGCCTAGGAGGTAAAGCCTGGGAAAAGATAACGGATTTAGAGGCCTAGATAGTAGGTGTAGGTGATAATGTAGAATTTAACTTGACCTCTTCAGCTGGCTAGTCTAGCTAAGGGGTATACTATGTGGCTGGCTAGGCCAACTTATCGCCGATGGCTTGCCGAATTAACCTATCTATAGGCATCCTGCCCCTTGACCCAGGGGTTCTATTATAATTACCCTCCTTTTTTAGAGGTCTGGTCCTTAGGCTGTATGCCTATTATTGGTATTTAGTGGGATTTAAACCTTTTAATAGGATTTTAACCCCTTAAGTAGGATTTAAACCCTTTAATAGGATTTAAACCCTTAAGTGGGATTTAAACCCTTTCGTAGGATTTAAACCCTTTTTTACTGGATGCTTAGCAGGCTGTTGCTAATTTTTCAGGTACCTAGAGACTATTATCAATAGTAATAGTGGGATTTAAACCCTTTCGCTTATTTATTATTAACCGTTTAGCGATTAATATTTATCTGAAGACTAATAATCTTTATTATATAAGTCTATATATAGAGTACCGTTATAGATAACGTTTATAGAGGCTATTTTTAGCCTAAAAAGAGTCTAATAGACTTCTTTAGTATAGCCTTTCTTAAGATAGTAATAATATATCTTTTTATTATAGTAGTTATTAGCGATATACCTCTTCTTGTTATATTTACTTTAGTTAGCTAAAACAGCTAGCTTTACTTACTTAACATCCTGTTAGGCTTTTTTTACTAACAGCTTACTTGTTAGAGGGTCTTATTATACTATATATCGCTTATCTAATAGATATTTAGAAGTCCAGTCTATCTAGAGCTCCTATAGTCTCTTAATAATAAAGGTAATATCCTTTAGCCTTTAAGTAGTATACTTCTACTAGATTAATACCCTTTATAACCCTAGTTATAGGTAATAGAAAAATAAGAAGGCTAATAGCTAGTTGTCTTTAGACTATTTATACCTTAAGCCTAGTATATTACTAATTATTTAGTAAAAAACTATAATAATAATTAACTAGTCTACTAATAGGCTTTATAGAGCTAACTATAGAGATAACACTCTTAAAGCTCTAGATTGATATATGATTAGTAAATAAACGTTTTAAAGACAGCCTATAGGTTAGCCTTTTTACCTATTAATTTAATAGTAACTTAATAGTTTCTTTATTATATCTAAAACAATAGGGTGACCTTTATAAAGGCCTAGTTGATATAATAGCTTTTTAAGGCTGTTAGATAAAGCTGATTTCCTGTCTAGATAGCTGTTAGCTAATCTAATACTTACTTTAGTATACTATTTTCTAATAAGACGCTATAAGTATATATTAAAAGTTATTTATATTACTTTTTTACTATTATTAGACGATTAATAAAGAGTTATAAAAAGGCTATATTTTACTTTTATATTATCTATATCAGCTTAAGTATTAATAGGTTAAATCAGGGCTTTTCTAGTCGGTAAATAGTCGCTAAAGATCTTATTAAATATATCAGTTATAACAGTTTATCTTCTATTACTTTAGTTAGGCTTCCTCTAGAAGGTAAAGTTAAATAATTATAATAGTATTGCCTAAGAGGTAAAGCCTAGGAAAGAACAACGGATTTAGAGGCCTAGATAGTAGGTGTAGGTGATAATATAGAATTCAACTTAACCTCTTTAGCTGGCTGGCCTAGCTAAGGGGTATGCTATATAGCTGGCTGGGCCGACTTATCGCCGATGGCTCGCCAAATTAATCTATCCATAGGTATCCCGCCCCCTAACCCAGGGATTCTATTACATTATACGCCACCCTTATATATAGACCACCTAAAGATACCTCCTAGCCACCCTATTTCTATTATATCTATATACTTTAAGCTATTACTATTTTTCTTAACCTTTATTAAATCGCTTTATCTTCTTAATATTACTTTTTTATACCTAATAAGCTAATATATCGAATTCAAAGTTAATTAAACACTTAATATTACTATAAATAGCGTATTCACTTATTATATCTTTAAGACCTATAGTATACTATATTTAACCTTTTAGAATTATATTAGAGGTAGCTAGAATAAAGTAAAAGTATATAAAGACCTCTAGAGGTTTTCAATAGCCTAGAAGGCTAAGCTGGCTAGCTAGGTATAAATTTAAGCTGATTTTAGTCTATCTTTAATATAGTAGAAGTCTTCTTATAAAGATATCTTTTTATTAAGGTCTAAAGAAGTCGCTCTATAGATTTATAACGTATTAATAAAGTATCTACTAAGGTATTTAGGGATTAGTTTATATATCTTATTACACTATATATTATAGTTACTAAACTATCTAATAGATATAATATATATATAACTAGTATTCTTAAGGATAAAAAGGCTAATAGGCTAATATTTGGTAGGGCTAAGACTATATTAGTAAAAAGAAAACAGTCTAAATTAAAGTCTAGATATCTATTATTATGTATATATCTATTATAGGTGTTACGATCTATCTTTTAGTTATTAATAAAGGTAAAATAGTTTAATAATAGTGGTCTTTTTTAGAGTTTTACCTATATAATTAATAGTAGTTTATAGTAATAGAGAATAAACAGACTATCAATATTATTATTATTATTAAATAGCTATTAAAGGGTTTTTTTACCTTAAACTAAGCTTTTTTAGTCTAACTAGATAAGACTTTTTATTTTAGAAAGCTATCAGAGTTATATAACGATGGATTTTATATATCAATACTATATTTATAATATCTATCTATAATTTTTACCTCTACATACCTCCTATATTCTTTAGCTACTTAATTAGTTAGTCTTTATGCCTATTAAGATAATATATAAAAGAAAGCATAGGTATCTTAACTAGTAAATTCATTTTATTATTATAGGGAAAAAGAACTTTATTTTTTACTATTAAAATATTTACGTAAATAAGCTAACTATGATAATATTAAGAATAACTAGAAATATATTGAGTTATAGCCTATTACTTGAGTAAAACCTTTAATAAATAGATATTCAGTCTAAAAAGTAGTATTATTAGTAATAATACTATTAATATTATTTAATAAGATTATAATAGATAGTATTAAGGACCTTAATATCTAAGTAATCTAGGATTTAAAAAGTTAGATATCTATTATAAAATAGTTTATACTATAAAAACTAAAAGACTTCAAGGCCTAACTAGATGTATTAACTTAACTAGAATAAAATATCCCTATATAATACTAATTATTTAGAAAAATAAAAAAAGACTTTTAGGAGTAGTCCTTTAAGTTAGCTACTACCTAACACTAAATAACGCTTTTTTAGGCTAAAGTTAATAATACTATTATTAGGGAAAAAGAAGCTGTTTAACTAGATCTAAATACAAAGTTTATAACGATTAGAGAGGTATAATAAGTGTAACTTAAGGCTGATGATACTGAGAGTAGTACAGATAAATCCAGCGTATCAGAATTACCTAGTGAAGCAGAAAGCTGTATTATAGTTACACCTAGGCAATGTTAATAGTTAATAGAATATAGTGGTGGTGGTCATAATGGCGATGTTTTTGGGTGGCCCATTTATGGGGGTGGCAAATGAGTGGGTGCTTTGACTTATAGTCAGTCGTGTAATACTTCCTTATTATACTAAAAGGACAACTTTTAACTATTTATTAAATTTAAATTCCAGCCTAAAAAGGTCGAGCTTTCTATAATAAGCTACGATAGGAGTTGTATTTCAAGATATAATACTAGAAAAATTATTCCAAATATGTTCAAGCCCAGAGCCGAATCAAAGTAGCTGAAGGAAGCGTCCCGGCGGTTTAGGTATGCAACAGACCAATGCTGCGCCACGTCGCTGAGTTAGATTGGGCGGTAAGTGAGATGGGTTAACTTCCTGCATCTCTTTCTGACTGCTATTACCGATGGGCAATCCTGCATCGAAAACGTACCATTGTTTGGGGACGTCGACGGAGGCCTTGAGACAGGAGAATATGTCTCTACTTGTGAGCATGGCGTTGGTTTCCAGAATAGCAATGCAGTCTGACAGGGCCGAGGCGATAATGTCGGAATGCGGCGTTTTCTGCGGCGGGCTTGTGATCATGTCGTCAATTTCGAGCGGATCGCAACCCGATAGAGGGGGGGGGGGGGCTCTCGAGATTGAGGCGGAGGACTGGGCTTTGGCTTCCTTGACTTTGGAGAGAAGAGCGGATGGGCGACATGGATGTCCTCCGAATCCGACCGGGGATCTGTGACGAAGCTGACGAATAACAGATCCTGGTCAGCATGCCGCCTTCCGATCTCGTCGTTGCTGATGTCTGGGAATTGAGTAGGCCTGCTGCTTTCGTGACCCTCGTTGTCGCTGGATTCGATACTCTGGTTGTCGTCGTCGCCAGAGGAGCCGTCCGCGGGCAGCATCTCTTGATCGCTGTCGTGTGGTGCGACGGGTTCTGCGGGCGGCAGCAGCGGCGACGCGTGGCCGGTCTTCATCTGCTTCAGCGCACGCAAGGTGGCGTCGCACGTGAGGTTGCCATCTCGAACGGACTGCTGTAAGACACCGCCGGGCGCCTAAAGCGACGCAAGCGGGATGCCGCCACGGTTCGCTATCTTGGTGATGGTCGCGAAAATGCTCAGGAGGTGGATTGAAAATCCCTTGGTCTGGTAGCGCCGGGGTTATCTGATGTCTTGGGGGATCCAGCCCCAACCTCGCCATTCGGTGCCGAGATATGCGAGGAGCTTGTGACGGCGCTGTTCGCATGTGAAACGCCTCACGTCTTTCTGATCCTTTGGCTCAAGGAGGTCGGTGGCGATGGCCGAGGTGTCCTTGAGCTTTGGCATCTGCTTGATATAACTCGCCAGGATCGCAGATCGCTAGGCTGGGACGTGTGTCAAGGCAGACGATGTGACAAGGGATTGGAGCGCTGTCAGGTCTCTGCGAGGGCTGGGATCGGTTTCGTGGTCAACGACGGTCGAGATCAGATGGTGAACCTGTGACGATTCACACTATTAGCGAACAGATACGGACATGAAGGCGGATGTGGCCGGTCGATGGAGGGTGCAGAGAAGAGGGAGGAAGAGGGACCGATCATGTCTTTTGTTACAAGGGCGGATGACGCTAAAGAAGCCAACCTCGGGTGGTGGTGGTGGTTGCCTACAGGACGGCATTGCCAGTCCGGCATTAGGAAAGGCGCTGGTGGTAGGGTGGTTGCGATGTATGTTGAAGGTTGCGTTGCGTATACAGACACGACGTGCGTGGCATTTTCGGAGCGAGTGACTTGTGCTTGGTGGGCGGAACACGAGAGAGGAATAGCTGGTGGGAGAGCGGCATTATGAATGAAGCAGGCAGGAGCCAGGTGGGATCACATAGGCGGAAGGTGGAAAGTGCAAAGTACAAGAGAGGAAGAGTAAAGGAAGGGCGATTGTGACCTTCCTACGTATGTAGTAGGAGTAGGTACGTAGCTACGTGATTGGGTTCCGGGAGCATGACCTACCCACCTATTGCTCCTTGAGCCAAAGCCTCGGAAGCTGCCAGGTCGATGGTCCCCGCACGTGGGCTCGGGGAGCAGAATTTATTTCTCCCTGAGCGTCTCTCGGAGCGTTTGCGACTGCAACATGCACGCGGCACATGGCTGGGAGGCCACCCCGCTGCCCACCACCTTCCCGTGCCCGGCTTGGCATGTCACCAAAGAGGCTTGTAAACCCACCAACTCGCATCGTTCTAAAACACACCTGTCGCCGCGGCTTGCGTAGTTTCTTTTCCTGAGCCGCCCGACATACACGTATACATATCCTGCCGACGAATTCCTCTTGTTTATCGACACTACTCGCGCGATAAGTACGATGTGCCACCCATCCCGCTGGACCAAGGGGCCAGCCATGTCTCTGACTACCTACTCTACACACGGGAACGCAATTCTCTTCTACCTTGGCTCGGTTCTGGACCCGTCGTCGCCTACATCTTGATGAACCTACCCGTTGCGTCTTGTTGACGCGCTTTCACCCGCTCCTCTCCGACAGACACGCCGATTATGGAAAAAGACCCCATCCAGCACAGGACGTTCAGTGCTGAGTTTCCGTGGACATCGCTCAGATCAGCTCCTTTTCTTCGTCAGCCTGTCAGCCCCTGCCAGCTACCCGGTGTTGGTGTGCAGTGGAAAACAATCCAGTGTCTTCCACCATCATATGCGCCTCGGTCGGCTGTTGGCTGCACTGCTTACCGGGGCATGTCCCGGTTCGGCGCTTCCACCAGGTAGATACGGGACGGATGGCTCCAGTCAATTCAGACGCCCAGCCACAGGTCTCCTTCTACAGTAATTACGGCTAGGTACCTCTAGTCTCCCGCGGGGTTCCGGGGCCCGATGCACAACCCTCAAACGCCCGTTGTGAACCCTCGTACATTATGATCACGCCATTCCAGCCCACTGCCTCGTGCTAGGCGATCCACTCTGCTGTTCGCAAACCAAAGCTCGTCCGGGTTGTTTTCCGGATCGCTTGCCAGGATGAGGTCGGAGCGGCACGATAGAATCTACCCACCTGGTTGAAAGCCTGCAAATCATTGTGTCTGCAACCAACCAAGTCTTGCCGGTGGAGAACTCAGTCGACCTCCGGCATGACCCCGCTTCTGTGCAGCCTTACCACACCGGTTGTGATGACACCACAGCGCAGCGGCCGGTGGAGTTTCTTGGCGCAAACCACTTTTTGAACTTCACAATTATTACAAGCTATTCGTTCATAAGCCAATTTCACTCTTGCTGTCTAGCGTGACCTTGCAAGCCCATGGCTTGCAACCGGTGAATGCAGCTCTAGCGCAGTGGGTCCGTCAATATCACGTCATTGTACATATTAGCTGTATGAGCAGTCTGCTGGTCTCGTTACTTCATTTTATAGAGGCATAATGGCAGGTATTTTCGGAGACAGATGCCGATAATGTTCCAAGATATGCTTCCCCGTCTTCGTTCGTCAGACATTATCACGACGTTACTTAAATACCTACCTCAACTACGGCATGTACAAGTCGCTGATGCAGGAAGCGAATCATGCATGTTATGCTTGTCCGACTTGCACGACCTCCCGCATACCCCCGCCGCGGCTCGGCAGTATCCCTTAGGTTCCGTTCCCGGGATCCAGACACTAACCTCCTGCAGGGAAAACCGTGGCAGGGCGCAAAAGATCCCAAGGTGTAGCTACAGAGCAACGGTGCTTTTATCATAGTCGAAGGATGTTAAACGCCGACCATTTCCCCATCTCGGTGTGCCGGGATCCCTTGCCAGTGCATACATAGTACGAACGACGGGAAGAAACGTACCTATTGTGGAAGAACAGGGTATTCCCAGGCCACTACAGGGTACTCTAGTTCAGGCAAGGACTGCCAGCATCGACAAGGACGATGCGCCCGCTCGCGGATGGTATTCCGGTCGCAACAGGACTCGGTTCCTGCAAAGACTGCCCCGACAATGCCCCACGCGTTACTTTGTGTGGGCATTGACGACATGACCAACGTGCAATCAGAAATGTTCACTGTGTGCTGACGTATCAGGGTCCGGAGGCCATGCGAATCACCATGAGGGGATTCTAGTCTCGTGTGTAGTTCCGTCACCCAGCGCTCGCGGATCATTCTCGACAACTGCTGGTCCCTCTGGTCCGCGACGCTTTTCTAGGTACATTCTTGGTATGGAAGGTAGTTGCGGTAGACGGGACTTATGAAAAGGACAGCAAATATTGGATCGAGACCAGGGCCAGGCCATCGATACTGCATCTCAGTCTCCTGCGTTGTACTCATGAATCCCCATGGAAGATGCTTGCATCCATATGTTTGTTTGGGTTAAAGCGTTTTGACATGGGTGGGTTGCTGCAGGAGGCCAGCAGGCAAGAATCAGCATTCCGGCGCCACGGCCTGTTCAAGGCACTGGATATAAAAAGACCGGTCGGCCTGTATCATCACGCTTAAATAGCCTGAGCGCTGAGCTGCGTCCTCCACTCGTGCTCATAACAAGTGTCATTTCCTTTCAAATCATAATATGGCTCACACGACTCCAGAACGTCAGGAGGTGTACCGCATGTGCAGAGCACTATTCAGCGGCAACGATGCGCATCTACGCAAGAAGAAACCAATTCTTGAGATCCTTCTCAGGAACAAGAACTCTTTACAACCTCTCTTCCTGATCATGAGCGAGAAGAAGCTAGTCAAGACCGTCCAGTCCCTGCTAGAGAGCCGCGCTTTCGAGTCGGATCTGCGAGCAAAAGTCCTGTTTCCCGACCTATTCCGCACTTCCCCGCAACGGGATGCTGAGCGTGAAGCATCTGAGGCCGACGCGGCGAGGTCGGTTGCGAATATCTTGCAGGATATTATCCAATCTGAGGACGAAGAGCAATACCCCGCGGCAGTAGTTGACAGGTCGCAGGATGATGGATGCCTAGTGGAGAATCTTGCCTCACAGAAAGGTCCGCGACAGACGACACGTCATGCCGCCAAACACTACGGATAGAATGAATGCTAATGGTGGTTTAGGCTCCACAACAGTGTCACACCCACCACGTCCCAATGTTCCGTCGCTTTATCCATCATACCTCCCATACAGCACGCAACATGCAATCCTGTCAACCACCCAAAGCGTTTTAGAAGAATGTTGCTTCGACTTTGCAAATCGATGGTTTCCGGATGTCCTCCGACAACAAGGCTGGGATTGCGCTCTAGCGGTTGAGCTGACGGAATGGGACAAGATACTCGATAGAAGCATAGCACAGCTCCCCTCCAATCCCATCCTCTTGTCTGGGCCATCCGTCAAGGAATCACTGGGTCCGACTCGTCAGCTAAGACACACAGCTGTTCACAGACTCCCCACCACAGCTCGTGGGGTCAGCAAATTGCTAAGAGCGGCACTAAGACTGACGGAAACCCTTCAAGATATCACCCGCGCTGCTCAGCTAGAAGAGTTGATCTCAGATATCGATGAGAAAGTCAAATCAATGGAGTTGACTAAGAATATTTTAGAGGATCGTACTCTTTCTCAACTAGAAGAAATCCGTTGCCGGCGACAGGCGCTCGATAGACAGGAAAAAGAGCTTATTGATGGAATGGTGACGGAGGATCGTGTTTATAAAACACTTGTGGGTCACCTTCTAGAGGCATCAGTGAAGGATATCTTTCAAGGTAGAAAGTATCAGCCTGCGGAAGGTGAGGAGACCGACGGCACAGAAGATAAAAAAGAGGTTGGCGTGGAGAAGACTGACGGTGTCAAGGACAATGACGACGAGGCCGTTTCGGTTGTAAACGATGTTTACAAAGAGAGTCCAGCCATAGATTCATGCCGCATTGATGCTTCGCCTCAACGAGAGATGGGCCAAATTTAAGTTGCTGGCTTTAAGTATATATGAGCTTGTAACCTAACTAACCTCCCTTGTACACTAGCCCCCTATTTACAGCACTATTAGTACTACTAGTACCACCCCTATTACTACTTATTTTACTAGGTCTACCGTCTACCTATATATAACTTTCGGCCTTACTAGATTATTCTAATATGTTAGACTTATCGAGACTATCCGTTTTATTAATACCCATATTTTATGCCTATATTAATATATCCTTTATAGTAATAAAGGTGTAGCGGCTGGTCGACATGGTTTTGGCGCCTCTAAGTGGCCAGTATGGACCTACTCTATATACTGTCACAGACCTCGGCGCTACTTAATCGAGTGGCTTGCGCCACTCAGAACCCCATGCATATAGAACCAACTGACTGTTATCTATCTGTCTATTGCAACCTGACTCTTTTACGTGAGCCAACACTTTAGATCTCTAGGTTGCCGACGCCCGTAATAGATATGAACCTAATTAGGCCAATATTATTAAGATCCTTAAATAGGGATTATTTATAAGCCTTATAGGATTTTATAAGTCTTGAGTAAATAGGTATATAGAAATGATAATCCTGGTTTAGAAACTTATAAGGAAGAATATAGTATTCTCTTAAAGACCTAATTAGGCCAAAGTAATATAGACTTTTGAGAAATAACTTATAATAGCCTTAATTATTATTATATTAAGTTATACTCTAAGATCTAATAAAATTAGTATTGATATAAATGTAACCCTAAAAGAATAAACTATAATATTAAGCTATATAAGTAATAATTAATAACTAGATATAAGATATTAAAATAGAATATAGAGAGGTCTAAGATTTAAGGATAGTTCGAGAAGATTAAAACTTACGGTAATATTAATAATATTAAAAGGCTATAGAACTATATATATAAAGTAAAGTTTCTTCTAGAAGGTAATATCTAGATACTAGTTATCTAGCTAAGTAATAGTTTTAATAACCTCTCTAGCGTTTTCATTATTAAATAGATTATCTGGGTCTAAGTATTCAACTTAAAAGTCAAATATATCTTTAAGAAACTAAATATAGTTAAAGATAAGCTATCTTATAAGCTATTAAGATACACCGACTTTAATAAATATAAACACCTGAACTAGATTAAAGAGTATATTAATAATAACTTATATTCTAGAAAGATATATAATATTATTATCTACCTAAGGTTAAATATCTTAAAACCTTATACCTTTAATTAATATTAGACTTATAGCTTAAACCTAATTAGACCCAGTGAGTATAATAAGATGAATCGTTTTCTATCTTAAAACACTTTTATAACTAAGAAAATCTGATAATATAGATATAAAAAGTTTCAAGTTAATACCTAGTATTATATAGTATAATATAGATATCTTTATCTCTAACTAGTAAAGAGATATCTTATCTTGTATATAATTATTAATAATTAACTAACTTAAAACTATCTAATTAGATATATTTATATTGAATTAGGATATAAGGGATATAATGTAATATACTATAGACTTATATTCTTTTACTTTTAGGAGGATACATATAGATAAGTCTAATATATCTTTATAAGTTACCTATTATACTAAAAAGCTTCCTTAAACTAAATAAATAACTAATATATCGGTATATTCTTTAATAACCTACTGTTTACTAAAATATTAGTAGATATATAATAGATAAGCTTTCCTATAGCTTTAGCTAAAGTATATTATAATACAACTAGATAACTAGTAACTTAAAAACTTAATGATATTTTATTTAATAAGGTTACTAGATTTATTTAGAAAGATATTTTCTATAGGTATAATATATATAAGAGTATAATAATAAATAGAGATCTAAAAAATGAAAAACTACATAAATACTTAATTGCAAGTATAGATTAAAAAAAGAGTTACTTTACTATATAACTGTTTAGCTAATAATATTAATAGGTAGAGTTGTAAGCCTATAGCTTCTACTATTTTAATCTAGTTAAATAGAAGAGAAAGCTAATTAATAATGTTATTAATACTAGCTTATTTTTAGACGATATAACTATCTAAATATCTATTAGATATATATCTTTCTCTTCTTAATATAGCTATAAAGCTGTTATCTTAATTAAAGAAATAATATTAACCTAAGAGATGTTACACTAAAGATAAGTCTATAACCTTAATTAAAAGCCTACTATTAAAGAAAACTCTTAAATAGCTTAAAAAGATAGAAAATAAGTTATATAAAACGTTATAATAAAAAGAAAAGACAATCAACTAAGATATCAAAATATAGTAATGAACTCTATATAATAATACGCTTAAACTTAATACCTTTATTCTTGTACTAGATAAAAAGAGAGCTATAAATAAATTAAAAAATAAAAAGCTTTAGTACTGTTAGTGAAACCCTCTTTATGTTAACTCTATTTTAGAGAACTTAGACTTTTATTAATTAAAAACCCTTAATAGAGACCTAATTAGGTTAGGTATATACTTAGGAAAATATTTAAAGAAGTACTATAAGTCTAATAAAGGTCTTGAGAAACGTAAGGATCGTATACAGATAAAAAAAAAACTTCAAGATAAGCTTAAGTTATTCTTTCTTTGATAAGATTACTAGATTAAATTATAGAAACTTAATAAACCTTATAACCTTGATTGAACTAAATCTATTTAAGTTATTTAGTTTAAGCTTTAGTAAAGAAACCTAAAAAAAGAAAATAAAAAGCTGTAAGATAAACTTAAAGTCCTAATATCTAATGGTATTAGTGCTAGCTATAAGGGCTATAATATAACACTAATAGAAAACCTACCTCTTTACTTCTACTTTAGTATTATTATTATTAATCTATATATAAACATATTGAGAATAAATCTTAGTCTAGTTTAATATAAAAGGTATAGACTTTCTTGACTTTATTAACTATTCTACTATTTATAATTCTATCTTACCTTATAGGATAAATTTATTAAGAGATCTCTAATATATATAAGTCGTTATTTCTACTTAAGCTATAATATCGCTTTGTATAAAGCTTGGGTTTATAGTAATTTATAATCTTTTTAACTAAAGCTACTAAATGTAAAGAATTTGACCTAATTATTAATATTTTGCGTATAGACCTAAAAGAAAATATATCGCTATAAACCCTTAAGTCTAATTAGCTCTATAGAAAAACCTTCTTTATATTAGATAAGAGTTATCCTTTGACATAAAGAAATAAAGATATAAAATTGTCGATAATACTTAATTGTCATATTACATCTCTACTTTCTTAAGTATATAATGAATAAGTATATTATAAAAATAACTATGTAATATAATGAGTTATAACCTAAATAAGTCTATTAAAATCTTTTTCTCTTTATTTACTTATTTAATTATATTTCTTTCTAGTTATGTAGTTATTACTTATTATAAGAATACTTTACTTCAATATTAATATATAATTAGATTTAAGCTAATTATTCTTAATAAAAATATTAAGAACCTAATATCCTTTCATTAGGTCCTGAAAGGTAATATAAAGCCTTTAAAGTACTATTTAAACTAAATATTTACCTAATACCTCTAAAAAAGCTAGTAAACTATCTATAACCTTTAAACTTAGGTAATATATAAGCTTCTATTTAGTTTCCTCTAAATACTACTATAAGCGGCTACTGACTTTATGTTTACTAGATAAAGGGACTTGGGCCTAACCTCTCTTAAGGAGTCTAGAACCTATCTTAAGCTATCTTTTTAATATATATAATACTGTTAGATATTTAGTTAAATGTAAATAATTAGCTTTCAATAGAATATAAACTTTTGTAGTGTTTACTACTAAGGATATAAATATTAATTATTTTATTTTTGCTTGTTATACTTTTACTTGAGTCTTAGTTTTCTATTCTTTTAACCTAAGAAGATTTCTGGGTAGAAAGGATATAAGTGATACCGTTAAGGACTTCTAAAGAAAAAATAGAAAAGAAAAAGAAAAAAACATACAAGAATAGAACTAAAAGGTGTTTCTTTAGGAAGAGATAGATCCTGATAGATTAAATCAGACATAGAGAAATAGTATTATTTTTGATTTCTTTCTAATTTTTATCTTTTCTTAACTATAGATAAGAAAAAGAAGATGAAGGATAATTGAAATAAGATAAGATGACGTTAAAAGCTACCTTTAACCTTTCTTTTCATATCTTTTTTTTATATTATTATAACGCTATATAGATACTAAAAAGGGTATTTGTATGATAGATATAAAGGTATAAAGAAAAGAGATATTAGATGTCTATTATACTTATAGAAATATATAAGTAGATAGAGATAGAGAATACATAGCTCTAATAGTGTTGAAAACCTTTTCTTTTTAACCTTTTTAGTAACCTTTTAGACCTAATTAATATATTAAGACTTTAGTATAAAGTTATTATATTATTTTCTAAGACTTGATATTAGCCTTTTTATTTAACTAGCTCCCTATAATCTTTCTACTAATATATAAGATTAATAATGATAATCTGAGTAATGTATTAGTAATATTACTATAGACCTATTAGAACCTTATATTTAACCCTAGTTACGTTAAAGAGAGTTAAGTGTTAATAATGATAACTATAGTCAATATCTATATTAGTTAGTTTTTCTTCTAGACTTAAAGTAAATTAGGTATATAGTTATTATAATTATTTGGTTATATAGTTATATATCTATTTACTATCTAGTTATGGCTTCTATATATAGCCTAGTTTTACTAGACCTTAGGACTATAAAAATAGAATAAAAAGAAGATAAACATAGAGTTTAAAGTAAAGAAAACTTCTATTTTTAGTAAGGTTGTTTAAGCAGAAATAACGGTTATAAAAGCTAATGGATAAGTATCTTATGTTTTTATAGTAATATAAATAGTTATTAAAAAGAAAGCTTATAAGCTAGATATGAAAATAAAGTACTTTATCTATAATGTTTTCTTTCTAGAGATAACGATATTAACATAGTCCCCTGGGTTTTAAGGGCTGGATGCTATAGATTAAATCGGATTAACAGGCTTCCGGGGATTAGTTAGTGACACTTTACTAATAGATATTAAGGGGCCAGTCTAATAGACAGCTAGAAGGCCAAGTTGAAGTCTTATAATACACCTATACCTACCTTTTACCTATATTCTTTCCCTTAAATTAGCCTATAGCTATAATTCTATTATAATTCTTTAATTTTTATATTATACTTAGGACTTAGACTAACGATATAAATAGACGCTTCTTAAGATATATAGTAAATGGTTATTAAATATCTGCTGTTAACTCTAATATACCTAAAGGTTTACTACTAATAGAGATATTATCTACTATCTTTGACCTTATTACTATTATTTAATAATAGATAAAGTAAAATATAATAAAATTATAAGCCTTTAATTAGATAATAGAGTTACTGATAAAGACTATTTAATAAATAGCTAGTAAGTCTTTATTACTATTATTATTATTAGCTATATGAATAGCTAAGAGATATTATAGCTAACCGTCAGTCTACTTCTATAGGGCCCTTAAAGAAGAATCTACTCTCTATATAATAGACGATTAGCTAATAATGATTAAAGATAGTAATAACTTTTTAACTAAGGCCTTTAATAGCCACTATAACTAATAATTACTAACCTATCTATCTATAACGTTATAGTAAAGATAATAGATATATTAGTAAAGTCTACCTTAACTAGTAATATAGGCTGATTTCTTAATGTTTATTTACTAAAAGTATATTAATTTAACCTTATAAAAGTATTATCTATAGAATCTCCTTCTAAAGAGTAAATAAAAGACTAGCTAGTTATTTATAAACCTCTTAATTAAATAGTTAGTACTATATCGCTAGTTAAGTATATTACTTAAAGACTTTAAGTTCTATATATATATATATTTATCTAGTAGAGTGGCTATAAAAATACCTAAAGAGGTAAAAGATTAATATCCTTTATTTAAGAGATATAGCTATTACAGCTAAATAATTATAGAAAGAAGCTATTTACTCAACGGTTACTAGACCTATTACCAATATCTATTAGGCTCCTAATAAGCCTTAAGAAAGTCTAGTTAAAAGGCTAAAGACAGACTAATATATCTATTATAGATATAAAAGATATAAGTTAACCTATTATTAGTTAATTATAATATATAATATCTATAGCTAGAAGGGCTATATAATAAGGTGATACTAAACGTTTATAAACAACTTAATAAGCTAGATAATAAAGCCTATAGCTATAGTTGAATAAATTACTATAATAGGTAGAAAGCTAATAAAGGCTAAAGTAGTTACTAATATATAAGAGATAGCGATTATAAGGGTTAATAAGGACCTTTAGGCTTAGTGTTATATTAAATATATAAAGAATAAGGTCTTTTTAAATACGAAATAACTATAATAAATCGCTAAAGGCTTTATAAAAGTAAGCTAGGTCTAGTAATACCTTAAAATAGGCTTGTAGTCTTGTTGCTAGCCTTAGCTAAAGCAGTTATCTCTAAGGTTAGCTAAATAAAAAGACTATTAGCTATATTTCACTATTTATAACGTTATATTTTTGGTATAAAAAACGGCCTCATTACTATAGTGTTTTCTAAACTAACAGATAACTAAACTAACTATATTAAGGCTATAGCTAGTAGTATAAAGATTAAAGTTATAATTTAGTAAAAAAGAGCCGACTTAATAACTTAATAGTTAATATAAAAAATAATAAATAATTAAACAAATAGTTAAATTAATAGCTTATAAGTTAATATAGTAAACAGATAGTAAAAACTATGTAATAACTTAGTAATAAAAAGTAAAAGTAATATTTAGTAATTACCTTAGGGACTATAAAGCGGCTTAAAGACTAAGGCTTTAGAGAGAGAGATAATTATAACGATATTAATATAGTCCCCTAGGCATTAAGGGCTAGGAGATATAGATTAGATTAGAATAATAGTATTCTAGCGATTAGTTAGCGATACTTTACCGATAGATATTAAGGGGCCAGTCTAACATACAGCTAGAAGGCCAAGTTAAAGTCTTATAATACACCTATACCCACCTTTTGCCTATATCGTTTCCCTAGAATTGGCCTATAGCCGTAATTCCATTACACTACACTAGCTAGAGAAGTTCTAAAAAAGACTAGTAAACCTTTAGCTTATTCTTATTAAGAAAACAGATAGAAATATATATAAAATAGACTAAATAATAGCTTATAGTGTACTATAGTAATATGAACAGTATTTTATTAAATTAAGAAGTTATAATAAAAGAGGATTATAGAAGCCATAAAGGAATATAGCTTAAGACCTATAATATAACTAGAAGTTAAAGGTTATTAAGGGGTTTTAAGGAGAGTATTAAGTAAAACAGAGTATTAGCCTAAAGAGGGCTAGTTTTAAATTTATTCCTCAGTATTAAGGCTAGAATATATAAAGGGCCTAAGGGCTAGAAATTTAAAGATTACAACGACTAAAAAGGTGAAACCAGGAGAGGGCTTGGTAAAAAGTATTAACGGTAGTAGTATAAGACCTATTTATCCTTAATTTTACCTTTATCTTTATTTATTTTATTATACTTATTGATACTATACTTATTAATATATTTACCTTTATTAGCCTACAAGTTGGACTTACTAATATATTAAAGAAGAGGATAAAAATTAAAAGCTAGAGGGGTATTGAGGGAAATATATATAACCTAGGATGAAGTCTAAGACCACTTTAAAAAGAGGACGGTTTAGGTTATAACAGTGGCGATCTACTTTTAGAGGTAATAGTTTAATCCTTGAAGGCTATAATAGTAACCTTAACGTTTTTAGCTAGAGACTTAACTATCTTAGCCTAACGTCTAATAGTATTAGTGTTAGCTATAAGGGCTATAATATAATATTAGTAGAAAACCTACTTATTTCCTTCTACTTTAGTATTATTATTATTAATCTATATATGAATATATTAAGAATAAATCTTAGTCTAGTTTAATATAAAGGGTATATTATTTGTTAACTTTATTAACTATTCTACTATTTATAATTCTATTTTACTTTATAAGATAAATCTATTAATAGATTTTTATATTCCCTATATTTCTTTTACCCCTTATATATAAAAGACTCTTATAGATAGAAGAAAGTCTATTTAATACTAAGTAATAGTTCTTTAGGTAATAATAGATTAGTAAGAATAAAAGGGTAAGGCTTAAGTTATATAAAGAGATTAGTTTATTTAGTGTCTAACTATTGAAAGACAAAAGAACCACTCTTTATAACACTATTTATACTACCTTCCCCTATATATAACAGAATAAGGAAGACTATAACCTTTTATATATATATAATAAGTAAATAATATACCGTTTTATATATCTTATTATTATTATAATTAATAAAACGTTATATAATTTGAAGTAACTACTATTATATCGATATACTTATCTTAAGGCTAAAAAAGAATTACTTTCAACAAATATATCTTTATATATAAACATATATCAAATAATAATGGTATTCTGATTATAATATAGAGATTGTAGATAATACTATAGTTTTAGACTAAAAATTGCAAACTTACTAGTAATATATCGTAAAAGGAAATTATAATATACCTAGTATATAAGATTTATTAAATTATCTATATAAAACTAGATTAAAAATAAATAAAAAATATAATCTTAGCTAACTTTAAGGAGTAAATAGTAAATTATTAAAAGCTTATTTGCTATTTATATATTACTGAGTTTATTAAGTAAGTTATAAAAAGAGATATCTATCTAGATACTAAGATTAAGAAGAATGAATAACTCGTTAACCTTATATAAAGACTTTAAGAGTAATATAAAAAAGATATTAATGCTTATATAATAATAATAACTTTTTAAATACCTATTAGACTACCTGAAATTATAAGACTAAAGGTAATAGCTTAATAGCTAATAGAGTTGATTAAGCTTTAAGATATACCACTAGCTTGAGAGACTAAAAAGTCTAATATATAAATAACGTTACTAGGTATAAGATTTATATAATAAGTAGGAGGCTACCTAAGATTATAAAGTTATAGAATACTAATATTATAAAACGATATCTATAACCTATTACTAAATTAAATAGTCTAAAATAGACCTTATATACCTTATATAATCTTAGTCTTTTAAAAAGGCTAAAAGGAAATAAGAACTATATAGATAAGCTGTATAATATATTATATAATAAAGCTAAAGTATTTATTAGTTTTGATTAATATCTGTAGACAATAAAAGATTAATACTATACTATGTTTCTAGATATTTTAATAGACTATATAGAAAGGTTTTATCTATATTACATTAGCCTTATATAAAGATAGAACAGAATATGTAGTATACTAGATATATTTTTTAATACTAATATTAATTTTAGTCTTATAAAGACCATAAGTTATAGTATATTTATAAGAAAACCTAACTATAAAGGTGATGTAGAAACCAGGATTAATATATGTATGATTTACAGAAAATAACTCTATTATATCTATAGAGATAATAAAGATAGATAACTAGATTAGAGAAATTACATACTATAATCTAGATAACTCTATACTATTCCTATTTTACTTATATAATTTAGATAGGCTAAAAGTATATTTTAATAATATAGATAATATTATTATTACTAGAAATAATAAATATATACTAGTTCTATAGAAATAGGGATATTTATTCTCTAACTTAAGCTATATAAAGGCTAAAACTTTCGTTATAGAGTTATAGCTTAAAAGACTATATAGAAGGTTTAGATACCCTTATATAGATTACTTTTACTAATTACTAAAGAAGACTAGATATTGAGATATAGATTTCCTTGTTCTAGAAAAGATCTAGAAATTCTATTACTATTACCAATTATATAACTAGGCCTTAAAAAGATTAAAGTTCTTATTAAAAGATAAAGTTACCTTAATTATAAGAGCATAATAGATATTATATAACTAAAAAATAGAAATATCCTTTATATTATTAATATAGAAATAAGCTTTTAAAAAGTAATATTTTTTTGAGTTACTATCTATCTAAGCTATCTAGAATATGTTTCTAAAGTGTTAGATTAATATATATATAGGTCTTTTAGGTCATATTATATATAACCAAAATATAAACTTTAGATTAAAAAGATTTAGAAATAATATAAAGATTATAGAGATATCACATAAAGAAATATTAATAGAAATATATTAGGCTATTAGTAAAATTAAAAAGATATATATACCTTTAAGATATATATATAAGATATTTAAAAGCAATTTAAGCTATAATATAGATAAAGAGACTTTCCTTTAAATAGCAGTTAAAGCCTTAAATAATATAGCTAGACTTTATAGTATTATATCAACTTTTTTTATTTTAGGACCTATCTAAGGATTAACTAGGATTCACCTTTATTATATAATATTAAATAGTAAGCAAAGGCTATATAAAAGGCTATAGAAACACTTTAAGGAATATAGGCTAAAGTTAAAGTTAATTATGTAATTAATATATATAATAGCCTTAACCTTTATTAAGTCCTATTACTTTCTATCTAAATTCAAGTCTTAATATAAAGCAAAAATAAGGGATAGACTAGACTACATAAAATCTAGAGAATAGAAAGATATACTATAATAATTAATATAGTTAATAGTTCTATATAGCTTTATATAATATATATTAAGCCTTACTTCAGAGGCAAAATATAAATAAAAGCCTTTGAAATTATTATTTAACTAACCTTTAAACTATAGTTAAGAAAGGAAAAAGACCTAAAAAGAGATAAAAAAAGACTATATAATAATTACTAAAGGTCTTTCTTTCTTAAAAGGAAAAAGACTACTTATTTAAAATAAATAAACAGATAGGTATATATAGGAAATATACTTTCTACTGGCTAATAGATTTTACTTTTCACTAACTATTGGAGATAGGTAAATTTAAGCTTTTTATTTATTTAATTTATTATCAAAAATGACTTATATATAACTAAAAGCTTTAATATAAGCAAAGCTATTTGAAAAATAATCTATATAACTTGATTAGCTATAAGTAAAAAAGTATATAGTTATGAAAAGAAAAGTTATAAGTATTAAAATAGTAGTGATATAACTATATAGATACCTTATAATTTAGAAAAGGGATAGAGGTTATAAGATTAGATGTCTAGACCTTTAGTAAGAACTATTATATAACTTAGTCTAGACTAACTTAAGCACCTTTAACTAGAGTATATAACTGTTATATAATAGTTACCTAATAGTTAGGAAAATAATTATAGATGATAGATCTTTAGTTTACCCTATATTTATTTACCTCTTTATATATAAGGGACTCTTATAGACAGGAGAGAGTCTATTTAAAAATATATATATTATTATTAAAGAGTAGGTTTTAGATTCCTTATTTACCTAATAAGATAGCTATAACATTAAGCCTTATATAAACTAAAAAACGCTGAATAGGTATTTATTAACTAGTATTCTAATCAAGCTGTTTAAGAAGTAAGATATCTTATGTATAGTAAAATAGATAGATAATAAGTTAGACTATATAGTTAGCCTGATCTAGACCTTGTCCTGTTATTTCTGGATATATAAATTATTCAGTAAATATTTAGGTTTAATAATACCTATAATACTAATCACTTGAAACTTTTATTCTTCTAGGCTATAAGATAGACCTATCTTCGATCTACTTACAGTATTATATTCAGTTTTATTAATAATAAAAAGACTAAAAGGTTTTTAATTTCATTTTACAAAAAGCTCTATTAACTTATAGACTAATATTTAGTTTATTTTATTATTATTATTATTATACACTATAATAAATAAATAAAAGTGTAATGAGATCCGTAGTTATGTTGTGGGTCTCGGCGACAGCTCGCCGAGCCTCCGGCGTATAGACCCCACTGCAGAGTTTTCCAGCTGGCCACGGCTGCTGGATTGAACTCTGCAAGCTTAAGTCTTACAATACACCAATACCTACCATCAAGCCCTACCTGGTTAAGAGCCCCTAGCCATTAATCTTACAAAAAGCTATATTAAATGAGTAGCTTTAAGATATTTAATAATAACTCTATATTTATGGTGTTGACTTTAATGTTATACTTAGGGTTGAATAAAAGCAGCTTAAGAATTATAGCTATACCTATAATAATAATAGGTCTAATAACAAGGCCGATTAGCTATTAATATAAGTAACAGTCTAGCTTAGAAATGAAGATTAAGCCTATATTAATATATTAATTAATAAGACTTCCCCTTAGATATATTATAGGGTCCATATAATATAAAAGGTCATTATTTTTATTTAGACTAAGTAGTCCTTTAAGAGAGCTTAGACTAGGCTGTATAAAGAGTTTATTAATTAATGCTTTATTTTTTGATACCTTTATATAATATATCTACCCTTAAGAGTATAATAGGCCTACTATTCTATCTAAAAATATTAGAACCTTAATATCTATATTACTAATAATATTAAGTTGAATAATGATAATATTAAGGTTTATCTTTTAAATAGCTTTAGTTACCTATATCGACTTCCTAATATCATATAACCAATAATTAGTAACTAAAAGTTATATTTTAGGTAAACCTATACGAAAGATAGACTACATAAAGGCTAAAAGTAGATGGATACTTACATTAAGTATCTTAACAAACTTTGGATAATATGTTTCTTAAAATATCTTATGTTGATTAAAAGTTAATATAGGCTAATGAAGAAAATAATATCTTCTAATAAAAAGCTATTTCAAACCTTTCTTAACGATATAGTTTAAATTATACTATACTAATTAAGCTTAATATCCTATATTATTATAAGACCTTTATTAAGATATTTAATTTAGTAATATCTACTTAATAGAAGGTATACCCTTAATAATATCTTTATAACATATCTTTTCTTTATATATATTGCTATATTATAAATCTAAAAATTATAATATCCCTCTATAGTAAGTTAGACATATAGTATAGCCTATCCTATTATAACTAGTTTTACCTTAAGAGGGCTGGTTAGCTAGCCGAACTAATATTATTACTAATAGCTAAGATAAAAATAGTAAAAAGTAAAACTATCTATCTAGAAATAGTAATATATTTAATATTAGTTATATCTATATAAAAATCAAGTTAATAAAGCTAAAACTAAGTTATAAGTTTATCTTAATATTAAATGAAAAGCTAGTCCAATATTATTAATAAATAAAAATATTAGGGAATTATATAACTAGATAGCTATTTTAACGTAGTATTTTAAAAATATAAAGGTAATAGGAAACATTAACAATAATAATAAGTCTTTATAACTAAATTATGAAGAAATAACTAAGTAGTATACCTATTTAAATCTTAGTCTTATTTAGGATTTAAAAAGTAAATAATAGATAGGCTATAATATATAGTTTTATAAATCTTATAATAGAAAAAGACGCTTTTTATAGCTATAGAAAACAGGCTTAATAAAGGAGGTACGTTTTATAGCCATAGAAAACAGGCTTAACAAGGGGAACACTCTTTATAGCTATAGGCACCAGGCTTAATAAGAGGGTTCTTTTTATAGCTATAAAAAGGGCCCTTTTATAGACCCTGTTTTCTATAGCTATTAAAAGAACCCTCTCATCAAGCCTGTTTCCTATAGCGATATAGGTGGATTAGTTAATAGTAGAGATATTAGTGTATTTATATTTACCGTCTTTATAGAGAGGTACTAATCTTTAGAGCTAATTAGAAGAGTAAACAGTAGTATACCTGTAAGGTTAGTACGCCTGTATCAATTGTGAGTTACCCCCACTAATTCCATATAATAATAGTCAAATAACTATCAATAGTAATCATAAAGGGATGATAAAAGGTAAAATAGGATAATAAGTCTCTATATTTGATAACAAAAATTAATAATACTATATATTTAATACTTAAAGTTATAATAAATAGATAGCCTACCTAAGTTATAATTGGTAGTAAAGTTTAAGTAATCTACTATTACTATACTCTTTAAATTAAAGATATCTTATATAGTAATTTAGGAATAATCTATATATCTTTGAAACTATTAAAGAAATAGTTATATATAGTAGAAAAACTATTAACCAACAGACTACTTATCTCCTTATAGTTACCTAACATTATAATAAGTAATTAGTCTTTAAAACGATAGCTATAAAATAACTAGATATGTTTTTATTATCCTATAAGTAGGAGAGAGTAACTCTAATGAAGACTAAAAGCCTAGTCAGCTTTAGTAGAAAGGTCTAGCTATAAGATGGTATTATATATTATGACCCCTAAACAAACTTAAAAACTTGACATACTATTTTACTTATACTAAGGGATTCAAGTCTATTAATACTTCAAAACTTATATCTATAATTAGGATTTAAAATATAAAGTTATAATAGGTAAATATATATAATATTGATTTAAAGAAAGATTAGCCCAAGTTATTATCTTGAAAGTATTATAGATATTTAATATTAATTACTAAAAGCTAGAAGTAGAATTACTAAAGTATAGACTATAGAATTATAAGATTTACCTTTTGAAAGGTAAGTTACCAAAGCTTAAGCCTGTCTATAATTTAAACCTAATAGAAAGATAAATACCTTAAAAATAGCTGAGTTGGAAGCTTAGGAAGAGCTATATTCAACGGTTTAAGTTACTAAAAGAATACTTAATACTATCTAGATTAGAAGAAAAATAGAAACCTATAATTATATATCAAATATTGAAAGGCTAATAGTCTTAGAGAAAAGGTAGTTATTTATTATTACTTACTTCTAAATTCAAGACCTATTATTTCAAGTAAAATAGCTTATGCTATTGAATCTAGAAAAGCCTATAGCCTAACTTGAGTTTAAAAATAGAAAGATAAATAGAAAGTAATATGCTTTATATAATAAGGCTTATGTAAAGTATTGATAATAAGTTTAAGACTTATTCGTCTATTATAGTCTAGAAAATAGTATATTAAGTTGTTCTAGTAAGTCGTTTTATTTCTCTTATTTATTATCTTAATAATATTCTTATATTCTCTAAAACCCTTAAAGAATATACGAAACATATATATTAGGTATTTAAAGCGATTCAAAGGGCTAAACTATAAATCAAATCTAAAAAGTATGAGTTATACTTTAAAAGGACTAACTAACTTAAATTTATCATTTTAATAAGAGGAACCTAAATATTAGGTAATAAGATTAAGATAGTTAAGGATTAACCTTTACTAATAAATACTGTATATTTAGTTATTTTTAAAATTTATAAACCTTTCTCAATTATTGCTTAAGAACTATATAAAAATGACTAACCTACTTTCGTACTATATATATAGGGATAATACTTTTACTAGATAAAGGAATATAGATAAGCCTTATATGAATTTAACTAGTTATTATATTAAAAGTAGTTCCTTAGATATAAAGCATAGATAAAAAATCATAGGTTATAACTAATATATAAAATTTAACTATAAGAGAATGACTAGAGTAATAATATAAACAAAGAAGGTTCTGTCTCTATATATTCTATTCAAGGTTATTCTTTGAAACTAAGTTAATTTTTAAGATCTATAATAACAAAGTTCTAGCTATTAGTTAGGTATTTTAACAATAAAAACCTTATTTATTAGAAATAAACTATTAAGTTTCTATCTATATAGCCTATAAGGATGGAATTTACTTTATAATATTCAAATAATTAAGTTAATAATAGATTTAACAGTTTCAATACTTCTTGGAATATAACTTTAGGATTATTTATTATATAAAGAAATTAAAAGAATTAACATTTTTCATCAAATATTAAAATATAAAGTCTTAATACTAAAGAAGACTTAGGCTTTTTGTAAGTATAAAATATTAATCATAATAATATTAGAATAGAATAACTGGATAAAAGTAGTATATATTATAATATTAATTTAACTAGTATAAGTAGGAGACAATTAGATTTATAGGATATATAGCGTTAAAGTATTTTACTATTAAAGGTTATCAAGATATTTAAGTACTATTTATAATGTTATATTAACTATAACCAAAACAATTAGGTATTACCACTATCTATAGCCTAGTTTCTATATATTATTATTATTAAAGAGAATCTATTAAACTCGGTATGCTATTTAAACTAGAGATTTAAATTAACTTTCTATAAAGAATTATAAGAAGGACTATATATATAAAAGGCTATAGCTAACTATAATAACTCATCAGAACATAAAATTAAGACACCCTTACATTAAAATTTATAATATAATAATTTAAGTAGTATATTAATAAGTTAAGGATTATAAGACTAATCTTTAAAGAGAGAGATAGTATCCTTTTATATTAAACTATCTATTAATTACTTAATATGGATTCAGAAACTCATAAATCTTGTAGATATAACTATAGCCTTCTCTTATTTTTAGTAGCTAATTCCTATTGGTTATTTTGTATATTGTCCTTCTATAGAGAATTAATATTGTTATATCTACTATTATAGTATGCTTTTTACCTTATATTCTTTAGTTAATTAATAGAGAGACACTAGTTATTAATATATAGAGACCAGTCTTATAACGACACTATTATTTACCTTTCTAATTAGTTTAAAAAGGTATTATTAGTACAACTAAATTCTATTAGACCTATAAAAGATAGCTTATCTTTCTTATTTTCCTTACTATTTAACTAATTTAACCTTAGTTTTTTCGATACTTTATATTTATTATAGCTTTACTAGCTAAAGCTAGAGATATTCTATAATATTAAACTTAACCTATTTTATATCATCTAGCTTGACTAATATGTCTTTTTTATATAAGTTATATTGTAGAAAAGTAATTAATACTTAATTATAACCTGTTATTATAATCTAGCTGACTTTTATTATCATTCTGTTTAGAGAATAGCTATCTTAATAGTAGCTAGTTCTATAAAGTCAGTAATCCTATAATAACCTTATCTTTAAGCTTTTAGCTAACACATTATAAGATATATAACCTTCTTCATACTATAAACTATATTCCCTTAATATAAAACTAATATTTTATTTTACTTACTCTTTATTACAAAAATAAGAAGAGCCTAGCTAACTACTCCATAATAGTATTCCTAATAGGAAATATAGATCTTAACGACTAGTCGTTAAGCTTCTAGCGACCCACCCTACTTATAGGGTATTACTAGCTATAGAGGCCTACTGGTTAACACCTCTATAAGCTTTAGTCTTATGATATATTAATACCTACTATTAAGCCTTATTGAGTTAAATATATCAAGCTAATTCTATTATAATTTAAAAGCTTTTTTTTAGAGTAACTAGAATAGATAAAATAGATTAAAATAACACTAGATATATTAACTATTTGTTAATATTATACTCATAAACTATTAGTATAGATAGGCTGTAGCTATCTGTAATTAAACACCTAATATACTTAACTAAACATTAATATTAGCCTTTAACTTAAGGAGGGTTTATATAGAAACCTAGTAAAGAGGAGATATGTAGAGGGTTATAATTAAGAGACCTTAATATCTTAGATTTCTTAGTCAATAGTAGTAAAATAAATCAGGGTTTTATTATTAATAGGTTATAGAGTAGATAAGTATAAGTATATATTAAAATAGTAATATAGTAGTATTAAAATGGTAAACCTTCAACCCTATATAGATAATACCTTTATATTTTTGAGAAACTATATAGACTATAGTTAAGAAATATAATGAGGAATAAGATATAACAAGTATCTCTTATAAGAGCTTATTAAATAACTAATATAATAACTGAGTTAAAAGGAATATAAGAAACCCTTATTTTGTAAATAGACCTATTAGACAAGAATATATAAGTATCTAAATAATAGATTGAATTATCGCCATAGAAATAGTAAATTGACTTTAGTTAGAAAGCACCATAGAGCAGTATATTAAATAGGCTCTCTTAAAGATATCTATAACTCTATAGATATAGTGGTATAACTATAGAAAAAGGCTTATTAAACCTTTTAAGTAAAGGGACTTTTTAATATTTATTTACTAATAATATATTAACCTAAAGACCTAAAAATTGAAATATTAATATAAGCTAAAAGTAAGATAGATAAATAATAGATCGACCTTATTATAGGTTCTTATTAGATAGTTAGTAATCTATTATAATTGAAACACTAAATATATAGTGAAGTCTAAATTAGAGGCCAATTAGTACTTATTTAGGCTGCTAATTATATTATAAAATAAAATAATTAGATAGAAAATACTTACTTTTTAGATAAAAGATATAGCCTAAAAATAGACTAACTATAGTTTTTAGGAGCCTATAAAGTTAATAAAAGGTTATAAAAAGACTTTAAGAAGTATCTTATATCTATAACGAAACAGCTGTAAAGGCTAACGCTATATTAAAAAAACAAGTATAAAGAGGCCTTAAAGAATATATAGCTATTTAACTTATTATAAAAATAATTAGAAGGTAACCAATATAGTAGTTAACTATTAAGAGGTTAATTAGACTCTATAAAATACTTTAACTATAACTAGATGGGGTATTTTATAACTATATATTTTAAACCTAGAAAGCTAAGTAATAAAAGTAATATTAGGCTGTTCATTTACTAAATATATAGGCTAACTACTATAGTATAATTAGTTAATATATACCTAGAAGTCTACAAGGTTAAATTATTAAAAATATATAAATATAAGTATTATGTCTAGTCGATTTATACTTTAAATAATAGAAGTGTTAATAGGTCTGACTATTATAGATATAACGATTATTCTATAAGGGTATATTATAAAGATAAAAAGAGTATTAACAGATATCTTTCTTAAGGTAGACCTTATTAATAAAACTTTAATATAAGACTTAGATCTAAAACTAATAAAGGCTAAGGCCTTAATCCCTAAATCTTTTATAGGTAACATAATAGGCTAAAAAAAGATATACTAGCTTATATCTTTCTAAATTAATAGTAAAGGCTAATTATAAAAGATTTGATAACTATTTATTAAGAGTAAAAAGGAAAAAGGCTTACTAAAGCTTCTTATAGGTAAATACTCTATAGGCTAGAAAGGTGTCTAGGTTAATATAGCTAATAAGTAGTACTATAAAGTAGTCATTATTAAAAAGCCTAAAGTATTTACTCATAATATTATTAAAAATAGAAATGAAATATATATATTCTATTTTATTTACAAAGCTAATAAGTAAGAACAAATAACACTAGTAGACGTCTTTTTAAGAAAGCTTTCAAGTAAGGTTGCTACCTTTCACAAAGGCTTAACGATAGGTCTATAAGTCTATAGTAAGGCTAAACACTTAATTAATTTTATTTCCAAAGAAAAGCCACTATAAAGATTAATATATCTATTAAATAATAAATAATCACAAAGCTTTTATTAATATATTAATAAGAACTTAATAAATAGCTATATTATATAATTTGTTAATAAGGCTAAAATATTTATCCTATTTATACTTTAGAGAGATAATATAATATACCTTTATATAGATTACTATAGCCTTAATAAGGTAATAATCAAGAATTAATATATATTAATATTAATGAGTAGCCTATAAGATAGGCTTCATAGAGTTAAATAGATATTAAAGATAGATATTTATAATATTTACCACTAACTTAATAATAAGATAAAAAACTACTAAAAGACAGCCTTAAAGACTAAATCTAGTTACTTCGAATATATAGTTATACTTTTTAGCTTAATAAATATATCTATAACGTTTTAGATATTTACATATTAAGCGCTTGATAAGCTTCTAGATATATATTATATTATATATATAGATAACCTTATATTCTATTCTACTAAACAAGAGTAATATGGAGAGTACCTAAAGAAGATCTTTAAAAAGTTCTAGATATTTAGACTATTTATAAAGCTAGTAAAATACTGATTTTATTGATAAAGCTTAAAATTCCTTAGCTATATAATGACCTAAAGAAAGGTTAAATAAATAAATAATAAATATAAATAATTACTAAATATAAAAAACTAATATTGATTAAGGATATGTAAGTCTTTTTAGGGTTTTATAACTTTTATTATAAATTTATTACAAGGTATTTAGATATTATAATACCTATAGTGGCTTTACTAAAAAGATATATAAGGGTCCACTATTCATTTAAATAGATTGAAAAAGCTGAGAAAGCCTTTAATTAGCTAAAGGTCGCTTTTTGATTAATAACTATATTTATATACTAAAACCTATAATATAATATATATATAGAGACAGATATATTAGTTAAAGTTATTATAGCTATCCTATTGTAAGAAATAGAAAGATAGTAGTAACGAGTTATCCACTAGTTATAGAAGCTCAGCAATATATAGAGTAATAATAGGCTATAGAGTAGTAAGAGCTGTTAGCTATAGTTCAAAGATCAAAACACTAGGCTTGTTAGCTTTAAGGGCTGTTAGAGAAATCTACTATTCTAATAAACTATTAGGTATTAGAGGGTGTTATCGATATATCTATATAGAAGCTTTATAAAGGCTTATATACTAGATATACAACTTATCTATATTTAATCTTAAACCTAAAATATAGGCTAAAGAACATAAGCTATATAGATAGACTATCTAGAAGACTAGACTATATAGAGAGATAAGTATTATATATAGATATCTTTATAATACTAATAGAAAAGCTTTAACTTGTTGATAAAGTACTGCTTAATATACACTAAAGAGTTATTAGCCTTTATAAAGAAAGTCAAATTATAATAATATATATTTTAGTAGTAAAAGCCTTTTTATTAATCTTTAGCTACAAGGTAGATAGGTTTTAAGGTAAAGAATCCTCCCTTTTTAACTGTTAGTAGATTATAAGGTATTTTAGTTGCTTAGTACTAGTTACTACCGTTATAACCTAAGGCTAAAAAGTAAAAGAAAATTAATAAATACTTAATAAAGGGTTATTAAGGTAACTAAAGAACCTAATAAAGCTAAGGATATTATAATAAAGTAATATATTCTATATTAGGTTATAAAGAAGCTTATAACTAGTAAAACCGTATTAATATTATACTATATAACTAAGATAAAGAAACTTATTAAAAAAGTATAGGCTAAAAATAAGTTTTATCTATTACAGTTAATAAAGATATATAGTATAGTTAATAAATCTAAAATATATAATATTAATAAAAAGGACACCTTATGTTTTAAAGATATAATAGAATTAGCTAGAGGTACTTAGCTAGGTAATGCTTTATAATAGGTATTAGTATATTATAAGGCTAAAGCTTATAGAGGCGTTGACTAGTTGGCCTTTATGTCTAGTAACGCTTTATAAGTAGGGTGGGTCACCAGAAGCTTAGCGACCAGTCTTTAAGACCTATACCTTCTGTTAGGAATACTATTATAATTACTCCCTTTTCTATATAACTTTATCCTGAAGTTATTATATAATATCTCTTAATAATAATAATAAGATATAGTCTCTTTAGGCCTAAAATAGGCTTATAGCCTCTTTATTTGTAATGTTAGTTCTTTTTCTCTTCCTTTAATATAATAGCCTTATTATTTTTATTTTTCACTATATACTTTAAATACTTTATTTATTTTATCTAGTAATATATTAATAGATAGTCCTTAGGTTATAAGGTAGGTTATTAGATAGATGAATAGTTATATAGAAATCAATATATTAGCCTATTGCCTGGCTTATTTTTTTAAGCCTATTAATTATCTAAGTAAAAAGTTTTTTTTTATTATTAGCTATTCATTTTTCTTTTTTTTCTCTCTTTCTTAGGTTTAATAACTTTTCTAAAATCCTTTCACTATTATAACGTTTCTTTATAATTTCTTTTATTTATGATATCTTATTTCTTTTTCTTCTTTTTAGTATCTAATCTGTTTTTTAGTTTTTATTTTTATTTACCTGATTTTTACTAAATAAATACTATAATATCTATTATTTCTTATATCTAGATAGTTTTTAACTATAAGTACAACCCCTACAGTAGCTTTAATAGCCTTAGAAGAGATACTCTCTATATCTATCAACTTATAGGTATATATTATAATATAAATAGTTATATCTTTATTACCGGTTGCTATATAGCTAAGTGTATTATCTATTAGGTTGATACGAAAAAATATTCTATAGTAAGTTATTAACCCTTTAGTAAGCTTTTATTATTAATATTAATGTTCCTTTATAGGTCCCTTAAGACCTTTTTAATATTACCTAATATATCTAGAATATAATAATATACTATTATACCCTTAAAGCCAATAATACGCTTAGCTTTATTAACTATAACTATATCTTTTCAGTTTTTTCTTATTATACCTATACCCAAAAATAGGTTAATAACTATATTATTAACCTATTAATAGATAGTTAAAAAGGTTTTTTAGAATAAGTAACTTTTTAAGAGCTTTCCTCTATGTATAAATATCTTACCTTAATAATTTAGCTTTTAAAATAATTGGTCAGCCTTTTATAACTTTTCTATACTTAATAGTTCTATAGTTTAACCTTTTTAACCTTAAAAATCAGGATAAAATTTACTTCTATCTAAACACTTTCTAGTTAGTCTATCTATATAGTAATAGCTATACTATCGCTCTATAACTAATAATTGATAGTCTTAAGGACTATAATAGTAAAACTAAGCCTAGTAATAAGATTAAGTGTTTTAATATTTTTCTAAAGTTTAAAAAGTTTTATTAACTTATTAATAAGTATTTAGTTAATAATATATCTATCTATATTATTATTATTTATAGTGTTAACTTTATTAGCTATAGTTATAACACTATAACTCTCTCTAAACGTTATATCTTAGAGACCACCTATATCTCTAATAGTAAGAATAGGAATATTTTTAAGTTTAAACCTAAGTCCCTCTCTAAATAGGTTTATAAGTATAAGTATTACTATCTTAATAGTGACCTTTTATTAAGCTATCCTACATATAGTGTCTTATACTAACTTAATATCTAGACTTTAGTAGATATCTATCATAATATAGCCTTTAAAGCCTTTAGTTATAATATTAATTCCATATAGATAACCGTTATCTAAATACTTAATAAGATACTTACTATTACTAAAAAATAAGGCTAAAGTCTAAGGTTAGACCTTCAATGAGGCTACCTTTATAACTGGCTTATATTTTATTATTATCTTTTCTATAGATAGAGTTATTATTAGCCTTTTTAATGTTATTAATAATAACTTAGTAAACCTTCATAATATAGCTATTATTACTATTAAAATTTTATTTTATATTATGAATAATATTTAGATAGAGCCTAATACTCTTTTTATAAGTCCTTATTATATAATTATAGAGATAGCTATTACTAAAAACGTTATAGTATTAGTAAACTGTTACCTTTTTAATAAGTAGGGCTAGTTTGTTAAGACTAAAGGTAAATACTATACTTTTATACCTCTTCTAGCTACTAAAGGTGTTGCCTATAAGAAGTATAAAAACCTCTATATTATAGCTATTAATACTACCTATACTACCGGCGTCCTATAGCTTAATCCTTTTAACCCTAATTCTTAAAGGTGGTTTCTTTTTTTATTGGTCCTTTAGTAACTATTCTATAATATCAACTATATCTATTTAGGGTTTATGTATAGTAATTAATCTATATAAAAAGGTTTCTTAAGTAGTTTATAATAGTCTTAAATCTAGGAAATAGTTATTATTAGTAATTTAATAATTCTATTTTCATAGACTTTCTTTTTTTACTTTTTATATTTATTAACCCTTTCTTTAGCCTTTTTAAGATATCTTAACGATTTCTATATATTCTATTTAACAGGCTAACCAGTCTATTTAACTAAGTATTAATAATCTTAGCTATTATCTTAATCGGTAATAATCTTTTCTACTTTCTAGATATCCTTTTTAAGTTTTACCTTAAGAAGTTTTGTTAAGTTATTAGTAAACCGTTAGCTAGTTCCCCATAGTTCTAATAGAGAGACTAAAAATATATTATATAACTATTCATATTACTCTAAAAGATAGATATAATATATCAATATATCAATTCTCTTTATAATTACTACCTTAATATATTATAGTGTCAGGTTTTTATTTTTCAAGTATATATTCTTTATTAAAAGCCTAACAACCTTTCTATAATAATTATTATACTCTCTCTAATTATATATCCTTATATCCTTATATCTATTATATCTACCCCTGTTATTCTATATTCTTGCTTCTATAGGATATATTCTTATATAAGAGATATACTCTCTTATATACTCCAGAGGCTGTTATTACTCTCTACGAGTTCAGCCCACCTGTTGTGCTGACACTATATAGTACTATAAATAGAGATATATTAACAGTAAAGTATTAGCTATTATTATATATCAATTTAGTTTTATCTAGTTATATAGCCTATCTACTTTATGAGCTGTTAGTGTATAGTTATGAATAGTATTTTAATATTTAACAGATTTACTTTATTTAGCTATCTATCCATGGGTGGTATATAGTAGATAGTTAATAATATATCGCCTTTACCTTAATAAATTTTCTCTAGGATAAGCTTATAAAAAGCTCATCTTAATTCTTTATAATCCTTTTTAGTATCCTAAATCTATATCTTACTCTCTTATATAGGATTTTTGCCATTTATACTATATTTAGGGTTTTATAAATAGAAATAAATATTATAAACTTAGTTATGTAATATAAACTAATAAGTATATAATTATATTTAGTATTATTATTATAAGCACTTAGCGATAACTCTGTAATAAAGTCTATAGAAATCTCTTAAAAGAAAGACAATAGCAGTAGAAGTGGCTAAATATAACAGGCGCTGACGCTGACGCCTGTTACAATAGACCTGCTTGTGTCAATCTAACCAACTAACTCATCCGACCTGATAAAAGGTCCACCAATGCTTGAGTGATCCTCACCAGCACTGCTGTCAACACCACCCATATAGCCTTTTGGCTATATAAGGGGAATGACCTATAACACTAAAGCTGTCTGTATAGCTTGTGCTGTAGGGTTATAACTCTAAGGTAATATTTATAGCCTACAATATACTGCTATATATCTTTATTAATCCCTTTTTAATAGAACTTTCTTATAACTAGCTGAAGGATTCTTATAGCCTCTATATAGCCTACCTTAGGGTTATTATAGTATTCATAAAAGATCTCTATTCTTAGAGATTCTATCTATAGGATTACCAGCCTTTCTTTAAAGAATAAGGTATCTTTTTTATTAATATTATATATTTTAGATTTACTAGTTATATTATATATCTCGACTAATTATAATGGATAAAACTAATCTTTAGCCTACAGTCTTTTAATAAGTTTCTTTATCTTAGTTATATAGTATAATATTAATACTCTTCTTTTAGTTATAAGCTGCTTTATGACTTAATATAGCATATATTACTTTAGTATAATAACCCTAGCTTTATTAGATTTCTTAGTTATCTTAGTAATCTTTTACTAAGTATTTATTAATACTTTCTTTATTTTCTAGCCTTAGGTTATAATAATAGTAATTATTATTAAGCAACAAAGGTACCCTATAACCTATTAATAGTTAGAAAAAAAGGATTTCTTACCTTAAAAGCTACCTATTTTATAGCTAGAGATTAATAGAGAGACTTTTACTATTTGAATATATAGTATTATAATTTTATTCTTTTAAGGCTAATAACTCTTTAGTATATATTTAGTGGTAATTTATTAATAAGTTAAAGCTTTTTTACTAGTATTAAGAGTATATCTATATATAGTATTTCTCTCTCTATATGGTCTAGCCTTCTAAATAGTCTATCTAAAAGGTTTATCTTCTTTAGCCTATATTCTAAGTTAAAGTTAAATATAGATAACTTATATACCTAGTGTATAAGCCTTCCATATAGGTCCTATATAGGCATACTAATAACACCCTTTAGTGTTTAATAGTCTATTAAGATAGTAGATTTCATTAATAGCCTTTAAAGGTAATAAGCCTAGTGTTTTAATCCTTGAACAATAGCTAATAGCTTTTACTGTCCTTTAGCCTATTGCTACTCTATATCGTTAAGCTTTTATAACTAGTAGATAACTAGTTATTATTACCTTTCTATTTATTATAATAAGATAAATATAATAGCTTTAATAGATATATCTATCTCTATATATATACTATATTAAGGGTTTTAGTATATAAGTATAGTTAATAATAAGAAAGCGATCTATAACTAATTAAAGGCTTTATAACTTTCTTAGTCTATTTATATAAATAGTCTATCTTTATATATCCTTTTAGTAAAGCTGTTACAGAAATTATAATATCTAAATACCTTATAATAAATTTATAGTAAAAGTTATAAAACTCTAGAAATACTTAAATATCCTTTATTAATATTAATATCTTCTACTTGATAATTATGTATATTTATAATTTATCTTTTTTAATCCCCTTTCAGGTAATTATATACTTAAGGAGTTTAACTTTTTACTAATAGAATAAGTATTTCTCTAGCTTTATAAATAGTCTAAATAAGTATAACCTCTAAAGGACCTTCTTAAGGTGCTCTATCTAATACTTTCTTATAGTAAAGTAAGTTATAAGGTTATCTATATATATAATATAATATATATCTGGAAGCTTACTAGATACTTAATTAACGAATATTTAAAACGTTATTGGTATATTTATTAAGCTAAAAGGTATAACTATATATTTAAAGTAACTATATTTAGTTAAAAAGGCCGTGTTTTAACAGTGTTTCTTCCTAATATTAATATAGTAATATATATTGTAAAGGTCTCCCTTTAATATCTATTTTATCTTATATAACCTATCTAATAGTTTACCGATTAATAATAATAGATGTAAATTGTTAATTATTACCTCATTGAGGCTATAGTAATCGATATAAAGGTATATTATACTATCCTTCTTTAATATAAATAGGATAAATATTTTAGCCTTACTAAATAATTATATAATACGGCTATTTATTAAGTTCTTATTAAGGTATTAATAAAGCTTTTCTAATTATTTATTATTTAGTAGATAGATTAGTCTATATAGCGGCTTTTTTCTAAAAATAAGGTTAATTAAGTGTTTAGTCTTACTATAGACTTATATACTTATTATTATGCCTTTAATAAAGGTGGTAGCCTTACTTTAGAGCTTTTCTAAAAAGGCCTCCATCTGTTTTACTTGTTTTTACTTACTAACTTTATAAAAAAAAGTAAAGTGTCTATACTTTTTTTATCTTTAATAATATTATAAATAATTACCTTAGGGTTTATAATAAAGACTGCTTTATAGTACTACTTATTAATATCTATATCAATCTAGATATATCTTTGGCCTATAGAGTATCTAGCTATGAAAGCTTCAGTAAGCCTTTTTCCTTTTTACTCTTAATAAATAATAATTAAATCTTTTATAGCTAGTCTCTACTATGAATTAAGAAAATATAAGCTAGTATATCTTTCTTTAGCCTATTATTCTACCTATAAAGGACTTGAGGATTAAGGCTTTAGCTTTTACTAGCTTTAGATCTAAATCTTATATTAGACTTTTATTAATAAGGTTTATCTTAAGGTAAATATTTATTAATACTCTTATTACCTTTTTAATATACTTTTATAGGATAATTATTATACTTATGATAGTTAACCTTATTAATATTTTTATTATTTAGAGTATAGATAGGCTAGATATAATATTTATATTTATTTATTTTTTAATAAGTTAACCTTATAGACTTTTAAGTATATTTTAACCTACTATACTCTAGTAATTAGCCAATCTAGTTAGTAAGTAAAGAGCCTATTATTACTCTTACTATTAGGCTTTTTAAGTCTAAAGTATATAGTTAAAAATACCTTATCTAGTTATATTCAAAGTATTTTATAAAGTCTAATTAACCTCTTAATAGTTAACTATTATATTAGTTACTTTCTAATTATATATATAGTAAGTTAAATAGCCTCATATTCTTTAGGGTTTCCTTATATTTATCTCTTTAACATATCGTTAGCCTCTATAGCTGTTTATCTATAGGTATAAAATACTTCTTAAAGTCTTTATAACCATTTATTAACTTTTAAGTCTTTTAGATACTGTAGTTAGTTTACCTTTAAGGCTATATCTCTTGTCTAAAGAATAGGTATTTTCTATCTAATTATTTTATCCTATAATATAAGCGATAGCCTAGAGAAATTCCAATAGGCCACTACCTTAAACTTCTCTATATTATTAATATTAAGGTTATAATAAATTATTAACCACTTAATAAAAAGCTATAATAAGGTCTATCTATTATCTATTTATATTCCTTTAGCTTATATCAATATTTCTACTTTTAGGTCTTTAGGTAAATATATTATTAGTAAGTAGATATTAAGAAGTTGTTTTAATTTAAGGGTTTAATAAACCTTCTTTTATAGTTATATCACTATACCTATAAGTGTATAGATACCTTTGAAAAGGCCTATTTAATATACTGCTTTATAATATTTTTTAGCTAGAGTCTAAATACTACTTTTATAGCCATAATCTAATCTACTACCTAAGTACTTATAGACTTTTTCCTAACAGGTCTATAGTTATAGAATAAAGGTTTTTTACATTTCTTTTAACTCAAATATTATATTAGTTAATTAATAAGCTTTTATAGAAGATATTTATAATATGCTTATTTCTTATAATATTCCTTAACTATAGCCTTTATAGGTTCTTAGAAATATAATATCATTATCTATATATAGTCTAAAATCTCTTATCTTAATATTATTATACTAATATTTTGATATCTACTTACGCTTTATTTACTCTATAATCTTTCAATAATAAAAGCCTTATTTACTTGACTATTATTAATTAGAGAGCCTAGTATTCTAGGGTGCCGTAATTATAACCTTCTATATATCTCTCCTTTGTTAGGTTTCTATATAAACGCTCCTCAAGGTAGAGACTAATCTTTACTTTTAGTTAACCATATTAGGCATTTAATTATAGATAGCTATAGCTTATCTATACTAATACCCTATTAATATAACGTCAATAGATAATTAATATATATAGTGTTATTTTAATTCATTTTACCTATACTAGTTATCTTAATGAGATAGAAGCTTTAGAATAATAATACAATTAGCTAAAGGTATTTAACTAGGTAAGGCTTAATAATAGGTATTAGTATATTATAAGACTAAATCTGATAGAAACGTTAACTAGCTGGCCTTTATATCTAGTAACACTCTATAAGTAGGGTGGATCGCTAGAAGCTTAGCAATAAGTTGTTAAGACCTATGTCTTCTGTTAGGAATACTCTTATAGAAAGAAGACTAGTAATACTATAGGTAGAATCTCTAAGAATAGATATCTTTTATTAATACTATAATAACCTAAAGGTAAGCTATATAGAGGCTATAAAAACCCTTAAGCTAGTTAAAAGGAAGTTTTATTAGGAAGAGATTAATAAAGATATATCGTAGTATATTAAAGGCTATAAATATAACCTTGGAGTTATAACCCTATAGTATAAGCTATATAGATAGCTTTAGCTATTTCTATTACTATTATATCCTTTTTAAAAGATCTCCATACACTTTTTTATAAGGTTACTACTAAATATTTATAATAGTAATACTAAATATAATTATATATTTATTATTTCATTTTATAAAATTAAGATTATAATATTTATTTCTATTTCTAAAACACTAAGTATAGTATAAATAGTAAGAATCCTATACAAACGAATAAAATATAGATTTAGAATATTAAAAAGGATTATAAGGGATTAAGACAAGCTATTTAAAAGCAATTTTTAGAAAGAATTTATTAAGGTTAAAGCGATATATTCCTAACTATCTATCATATACTTTCTGTAGATAGATAGCTAAATAAAGTAAATCTGCTAAATATTCAAATACTACCTATAACTATATACTGATAGCTTACTAAATGAATAGGCTATATAACTAGATAAAACGAAATGTACATATAATAATAGATAATACTTTACTATTAAATATATCTGTATTTATAGTACTATATAGGTATTATTCTAGATATATAGACTATAAATCTAACTACAAGGTTATAATATAAGAGGTTAATAACTAAATTAACAAGATACCAAAGTTTAAAGACAAATGGTAAAAATATAGGTAAAAGCTATAGAGTTATAAGCTGTCTATTATAACTAAAGTTATCTTAAAAAAGAGTTCTATTATGGAGAGATCGTTAGGCTTTTAATAGAAGATATATAAATTGAAGATAAAAAGCTAATACTAAAATATATTAAGATGGTATTATAGGAAGAATTAATATTTAGATATATTATATCTACCTTTTAAAGTAATATAGATAGTTATATAATATATTTCTAGTCTTTTTATTAAAACTATACGGAAGTAGCTAATAGTTTACTAACAACTTAATAAAACCTATTGCGTTAAAAGTTAAGAATAATATCTAGAAAATAGAAAAGATTATTACTTATTAAATTAGTAGCTAAGATTATTAATACTTAGTTAAATAGGCCGGTTAGTCTATTAAATATAACATATAGAAACCGTTAAGATATCTTAAAAAGGCTACGGAAATAGTTAAAAAGTATAAGAAATATAGAGAAAAGTCTATAAAAGTAGGATAATTAGATTACTAATAATAACTATTTACTAAATATAAGATTATGATAAGCTGTCTAGAAAACCCTTTTAGCTATATTAAACGTTATATATAAACCTTAAATAGATATAGTTAACGTTATAAAATAATTATCAAAAGTCTAATAAAAAAGAAAGACTACCTTTAAGAATTAGGGTTAAAAGGATTAAGCTATAGGGCGTTAATAGTATAGATAGTAACGTGGTTGATAAGCGAGCTGGCCGGACAAGCGAGCTGGCCACCCGACCACAACCACAGCACATTTCCGACAGATACACAACACCCAGGAAATCAATTAAATTTAGGCTAATTAAGGTCCTCTTCTTCAGACACTTCTTCAGCGAATTGACATGTTCGCGCATTGTGACCGGTGTTCCCGCAGACGCCACACCGCCGTTGGCCTATCTTAGTCCTTGGCCGACGACCACTACTCCGACGCGTTTCCTCCTCAATCTGAGTTGTTGCCTCTCTCTGCAACTGAATATCCTCTGCCTTAGCTACAGTAAGACTTCCTCCTTGTCTGAGACGTGTTTTCTTAGCCCTTTGGCGCCGGCTAAATAGGTTATTCTCCTCTTAAAGGATCTAGACCTCAGACCTTAATAAGGCAATCTGGTGCATAAATCCGCATACCCCTTTTAATAAATGCTCTATAGCTTTAGTTATTAAAGTTGGTAAGCTATTCTGATGGCAGGAGATCCTCCTTTTAATAAGTTCAGACTAAGAAGATGCTTTTATTAGGTTGTTTAGCGTTTAAGAAGTCTATGTAGGGGGTGTTGTTAGGAGGGACCCTAGAGGTGTTAGAGTGTATAGCTTCACATCAAGCTTTGAAAGTACACTTTCTGTACTTAAAGGGATAAGCCTAGCCCCTCTAAAACCTCCCTAGATGTTTTTGACTGTGAGGGCTTATGTGAAGGCGTTGTGAAATACAGGGAAGAAGTCTTTTTTTGTAATATAGGTATTACCCTGGCGTATCTTATCCTTAATTTATCGACCGTACGCCTTCTTTAAGGGCCTAAAACACCTAACGTCCAAGGGCTCAAGTAAATAAGAGGAATAGGCCGGTATATAAAGGGTAATAATATCGTTTTCCTTACAATATATCTCAAAGTCGGCGGCGTGGTGACTTTTATGACCATTAACAATAAGGAGGCAATATTTGCCACTTATATATAGTTTTATATACCGATTAAAGTGTTTAATCTAGTCTAGGCCTCTTTTATTTATTGTCCATCTGTTTTTAGACGTTGTGATGACCTAGTTGCACAGGAGACCTGTTTCTATATACCAGGTAGAGAGGTGATATTGCACTGCAACAATGATATACAGCAGAACGCTGTAGCCTGACAAACTGATAGCCTGAATAACTGTAACCCATTCACAATTGCCAGGCTGCATCATTTTTATATTTAAACGCCTTTTGGCACTTATTACGACCATTCCAGACGCAATCTAGCCTATTATAAACCCAGTCTCATTAAAGTTAAAGATATCTAAGTCTATAATGCTATATTTTGCGATTGTGTTCGCTATAAGCCGAAACCACATGTTTATCGCGTCTAGGTCTTCACATTAGGCCCTCTTGTAGTCATACTTGTAAAAAAAGCGCGTCCAGAGCTGTGGTTGTCGCTTAACAAAGTTCAAAGCCTAGCGCTTCCCAACCGGGGGCATGTCACGGTCGGCAAGCAGTCGATTAGCCATATCTTCCACACCACTGATCCAGGAAAAAAACGATCGGGAATCTAGGTCAAGAATATACTTAACTAGCTTCTCTTCTTCTAACGCAATCAAATTCCACAAGTTAGGCGTTACGTTGCTTCATGATAGGGTTCCCTTTATTCACATACCAAGAGTTAAATAAGGGACTTTGTAGATCTTTACAGCGGCTCAGACGCTAAGATTTGGGTCTCTTTGGATAGCCTGGAGGGCTAAGTTCAATTGGGATTCGTTGTTTTGTGACTGCATTGTTTTGTTGTGGCGGCGTAAGAGTTGGAAGGTAGAAGATGGGTTAGGCGCGGTCGGGTGGCCAGCTCACTTGTCTGGCCAGCTCGCTTATCAACCACGTTATTAATAGTTATAATATAAAAATTTATATACTCCTTATAGATGACGCCTTTAATAGTTATAAAAAGTATAAAGATATAATATTTACCTTTAGCCTTAATAGACTAGATCTACTTATTAGAAAGATAATAGTTTACTAACACTATAATGTTCTTAGTAATAGCTATCTCTATAGTTATATGATAAAGACTTATAAAAAAAGTATTAAGGCCTATCTAGATATTAATAGTAATAATGAATAGAATATTAATAGTAATAATAATTTAAACGCTAGAATTTACTAAGTTATTTCTAACAGTATTTAAAAATCTAATAATAACTTTATCTATAGAGGGGATAATAGTAAAATATAGGCTGGTTATAAAGATAGCCTTATGAAAGGTCTTACTTTAGGCTTTAGCCTTATTTTTAGTAGTGATAAATACCTTATTAAGTATTTAGATAATAGTTACCTATATAGGATTAACATTATAACTAAAGGCTTTAAAGGCTATAGTGTTATAGACGTCTACTAAAATCTAGATATTAAGGCGGTATAAGGCACTATATATAGGATAGCTTAATAAAGGGTTACTATTAAGATAGTAACACTGACGCTTATAAACCTACTTATAAAGGGATATAGGCCTAGACTTAAAAGTATTTTTATTCGTATTACTAGAGATATAGGTAGTCTTGGAGGTATAAAACTTAAAAAAGTTATACTATTATAACTATAGCTAATAAAGGTAATATTATAAATAGCGATAATATAGATAGATATATTATTTATGGAATATTCACCAATCAGGTAAAAAAACTTTTTAAACTCTAGAAAAGTATTAAGATACTTTACCTTATTATGAGGCTTAGTCTTACTATTGTAGTCCTTAAGACTATTAATTATATTAAGAATTCAAGAACTAATATCTTTATTTCTTATAATATAAATTCTTTATATGACTTTATAACTAAAGGTCTTATCATAGAATAAATATTACCCATAGATTCTCCTACTTAAGAGGATTTCAATAGTAAATATTTCATATCTATGAGTACATCTATAAATAATTGATAAGCTAATATAAAAACATAGACTTAAGAGACTAATGCTAACGCTTTTACCTACGGGTATATACCGGCGCTTAGTTACGCTTAGTTACGCTTAGTTAACGCTTATTTACGCTTAGTTAACGCTTAGTTATACTTAGATACTCTTAGATACGCTTTAATAACCCTAATAACTCTCAGACCCTTAATAACTATATTACATATGCTAGAGATTTCCCCCTTACAAGATAGTTTTTAGATTATTCTAGTTAATATCATCTTTACCCTTTCTATCTACCTTTATCCTCTCTATTTTACTCTATAACTATTTCAACTAACTCCCTATTATTCTTCCTATTATTAACTATAGGGTAATAGTATGACTATTATTATATAGATAGGCTAGCTAAATTATTAAGGTAAAATACTTATATACAAAGGAAAGGTTTTAAAGAGTTATTCGTTCTAAATAAGCTTTATAACTACCTATTAATAGGTTAATAATATAGTTATTAACCTATTTCTAGGTATAGATATAATAAGCAAACTTTAAGAGGATATAGCTAAAATTAATAGAGTTTAGCTTACCCTTAGCTTTAAGAGTATAATACTATATTGATATATTCTAGGTATATTAAGTAATACTGAAAAGCTCTTAAGAGACCAATTAAGAAATATTAATATCAATAATAAAAGCTTATTAAAAGGTTAAAAGTTTACTATAAAATATTTTTTCTTATTAACCTAATAAATAATATATTTAGCTATATAGTGACTAATAATCTAGATAAGACTATATATATTACGATATATACTTATAAAGGAGTAGGTATAGGCAGCGTCTCCCTTAAGGCCGTTAAAGCTAGTATAAAGATTATACTTATAGTTAAAGACTATCTAGATATAAGAGATAACAGATATTTTAGCGATTATTTAATAAGAATTAGGTAACTAAAGAGGAAACCTAAAAACACATTAAGTATTAAAAAAGAAAATAATAATAAGGAATATTAGATAAGGAAAAATTATAAAGAAACGTTCTAACGGTAGAGAACAATAGAGATATTATTAAACCTAAAGAAAGAAAAAGAAAGAAAAATAAACAGCTAATAATAAAAAAAGCTTTTTATTTAAGTTATTAATAGCATAAGGAAAATAAGCTGGGTAATAGCCTAATATATTTACTTCTATAAGACAATTTATCTACCTAATAACTTACCTTATAACCCAGTAACTATTTATTAGTATATCGCTAAATAAAATAACTAAAATATATAAAATATATAGTAGAAAATGGAAATAACAAGGCCGTTATACTAAAGAAATTTAACGCTATAAATAAAGAGGCTATAAGGCTATTTTAGGCTCAAAAGGACTATATTCTATTATTATTATTAAAGGATATTATATCATAACTTTAGGGATAAAGTTATATAGAAAGGGAATTAATAATAATAGTATTCCTAATAAAACAGGTAGGTCTTAGTGACTAGTCGTTAAGCTTCTAGTGACCCACCCCACATATATAGTGTTACTAGACGTAGAGGCCTACTAATTAACACCTTTATAAGCTTTAGTCTTATAATACACTAATACTTACTATTGAGCTCTACCTGGTTGAGTGCCTCTAGCTTATTCTATTATATACTCTCCTATAACTATCTTTAGAGTCTAGTGCTTCTTCTCTTAATAAATACTTTTAATAAGCTTTATCTACTATATAGTTGTTGAATAGTATTTTCAACCGTTTTGAATAGGTTATTAAGCCTAATCAATCGCCATTAGTAATAGTTTTTGAATAATAAGATATCTATTAAGAATAAAAGTAATAAGGTCTTTAAGCTAATCTATTACTCTATTTACTCTAAAGATGATTCTCTCTTTGAAGCAAAGCGTTTTTTTAAACTATAGCCTTTTATTAAAATTGAAATAACCGATCCTCATTTTCATAGCTGATATCTTAAACCTACTAATACCTAGCGATCTAAAATAAGCCTTTAATAACTTTTCTTATTACGTTAATGCCCTTATAGAAGCTAGTATGTATATAGCCTTAGCCTTAAAGCCACTATATATCTTTTTTATTATAGGCTTATCTAACCTATAGCTGATAGTATTAATGTAATAAGCCGATAAATAGATATCTAGATACATAGTATATATATTATTATTTAATAGTAGTTTCTTGATTTCTTATTTACTTAACAAGATATCTATAATATTAAAGCTTATAGTAATTAAAAGAAGCTAGATAGATATTTAGTAACTATTATTAGAATGAAGCTATTTAATAAATATAATATCCTATATATAGTAAAATAGATAGATAATAAGTTGAACCGTCTTATTAGTCTAATCTAGGTATTTTTTCACTGTCTCTAAATATAAAAGTAATTTCCTAAAGAAATTAGTTTTAATAATACTTATAATATTAATTACTTCAAACGTTTTGCTAAGGCTATCAGATAGATTTATTTTTAATCTATTTATAACGTTATATTACGTCTTATTAATAATAAAAGATTAAAGCAATTTAAGTTTTTATTAATAATCATATATAAGCCTATAGATTAATATTTTGTCTCTTACTTTATTATTATCATTATAGACTATAATAGATAGATAAAACTTATATTATATAAATCGTTTTTAGGCACTCAGTAATAACTCTATATCTATTATATTAATTTTGATATTATACTAAAGGCTACATAGAGATAGCTTAAGGACTATAGCTATTATAAGAATAATAATAGGTCTATTAATAAGGTCTATTAGCTATTACTATAAGTAATAGTGTAACTTAATCATAAAGACGAGGGCTACATTATTATATTAATAGAGAAGGCTTTCCCCTATATATATTTAAAGGTCCTTATGAAATAAAAGATCGTTATCTTTATTAAGACCAAGTAAGCCTTTAAGAAAGCTTAGACTAGGCTGTATAAGGAGTATATCAACTAACGCTTTATCCTTTAGTACCTTTATATAATATATCTGTTATTAGGAGTAAAATAGGACTACTAAGAATATTATAACTTTAGTATTTATATTACTTTTAGTATAAAGTTAAAAAATAATAATATTATAGATTGTTTTTTAAAGTAGCCTTAGTTATCTATAATAATATATTAATATTATATCCGATATAACTACTACTTAGGACTTATATTTTTAGTAACCATATGAAAAGAATAAAGTTCTTAAAGGTTAAAAATATATAGATATTATTAAATAGACTCTCTCCTGTCTATAAAAGTCCCTTACATATAAGGGGGTGTAAAAATATAGGGTAAACCAAAGGTATATTATCTATAACTGTCTCTTCTAACTACAAGATAGCTGTCGTGTGACAGTTATATACTCAGCCATAAGGCTTAAGTCAGTTTGGCCTAAGTCGTACACTGGTTTATACCTAAGGTCTAAATATCTAATCTAATAACCTTTGTCCTTTATGCCTGACTTAAGGGTTTACTGTTCGGTCATATAAGATCACTATTCTAACACTTACAACTTTTCTTTTTATAACTGTACGCCCTTTATCTAATTAAATCCCTTGAAATAAACCTATAGATAGCTTTATTTTCTTTTTAGCTAGTCCTACCTACTAAATATATAATAAAGTTATTTACCTATTAAACATAAAAACTCTAAACTTACCCTTTTTTAACCTAAATAACAGATAAAGTGAAAGCTCTTTACATATATATCTTCCTTATTAGAAAAAAAGTTTAGTAAGTATATATATAAGCTTTTTTTTAACTTTACCTTAGCGATATACCTACTACTAGTAGGGTGTAAATTACTCCTTGCTTCCTAGTAGCATATAAACCTTTTTTTCTTCCCTCTTTTTCCTCTTTTTCTCTTTATACCTATATTAAATCTTTCTTATTTACTAAACGATATTATATATATTATTAATTGTTCTAATATATACGTTTATCTAACTCCTTTTTATTATTATTATTCTTTTCTTTTCTCTTTTTCCTTATAGGCTACTGATTACCTAGAAAGGGACTTTATTCCTTACTATATATCTTTATATATTTCCTTTCCTCCTTACCTATTAACCTATTAAATTTAGTAGACTAATTATGTACTTATTATTATAGCTATTTCAGGTTATTAGTAATCTAGTATTTTTAGCGATTATAACTTTCATATAGATATAGATAGTGATTGCTGGCTAACTATCCTAATACTTTTGCCCAGTAATTGCCGATTTATATATATAATTTCCCTTAAGATATGCTTCTCCTTTTTTGTCTTCTAGTATTTATATACTAATATTTCGTAAGGCGATAACTAAGATTTTTTCAACCTTCTATTACATAATATTAAGATCTATATTACTAAAGATATATCTACGTAGGAGTTTATTACGTCTATTATCTATAGATCTTTATATATACGAGGTATTATAGTCTAGTCTTATAGCTAGGTCTATATAAACACCTATAATTATTAAACTAGCTATAGAAAGAAACGCTTCTGTTAGTATCGTTATATACTATTTTTAGTATAGTGTCTATGTTAAGTATATCTTTCAGTTAAAGGCAGCTCAGTATACCTATTATAACTAGGGTGGTAATTTAGATAGTAATAGTGATTCTAGATCTAGTTTAGGTTTAGATAATAATACTGATAGCAATAGTTGTCTAAAGCAGCTTCCTGCTTATATACCTATAAAGAAGTTAGGTATCTCTAGCTCCTTTAGCCCTACCTAGCTTTAGCTTCTTTCTAGTGTTTTCTTTAGTACCCCTATAGTTATTAATAAAATATAAACTATATTTTCCCCTTTTTAGACTTATATACTTAGGCCTATTTTTATATATAGTGGTAATTTAAAAAAGACTTAGTAGGATTAATATCAGTATCAGTCTTAGAGTTAGGGTATAACGATTTTTATATAATACCTAAGTTAGTTAATATTAACTTTTAAGAAGTATATAGTCAGTTTATATAGGTAAATATATAAATAACTATTAATTAAAACTTATTTCTTTTATTCCATCTATATATACTTTAATATATATCTTAAGTATATCATACGATATAAGTTATTAAAGTGTTAAGTCTAGTGACTTTCTAGTGAATACGTCTATGGGGTTATCTTGTCTGTTAATGTATTTTACCTCTAAGATCTTTTTCTTCTTACATAACTTATATAGGCTTATAAAATCTATTATTAATCTCTTTCTATCTATTATACCTAATTATATAAGGTATTTATGTAGGGATTATAAATTAGAATATATAACTATTGTGATATAAGGTATTTAAAGTGAATAAAGTATCCGGTTAAGTGTGATACTTAAGGCAATCCCACTATTAAAGCCAGTAGTTATACTATATAACTTACTTGCTAAAACGCTTTATACAACACTCTTCTACTTAGTTAAGCTTTAGTGGAGTATATTACATTTAATCTTAAAGTCCTTATTTATATAAGCAGTTTCTTTTATAAGTATAATTATATATCTAAGCTGTAAGAATAGGTCTATATTGTATATAAAGGACCTATCGATAAAGATATATATCTTTATATATATAAGGTTAAGTAGGATATAGGTAAGTCCCCTTTAATGGTTATCTATCTGCTATTTTAATTATATACTTAAGGCCTAAATACCTTTCTTATCTAGGGCCTTAACTTAAGGAGTAATAGCTAGGTTATATAATACTTTTAGTTAATAAATAAACATAAGATAATCACCTCTTGCTCTCTAGGATATGTATTATTACTTTATGTTATCTGCCTTAGGATTAACTTACTAAATATTAACAGTTTAACCTTTTAGGGTAAATATAATATTATTATCTCTATATAAGTAAATCCTTTTATTATTAAAATTAATTTCTTAACCAATAATAAGTACTATCGTTAGTTTTATATTAAGTCCTTTTACCTATAGTGCTTTTTTCTTTTTTATCAAGAATACCTTTATATAGAAGCTTAGGGTGTTATCTATCTATATTACTATAGTACTAAAGGTCTCTATATCCTTAACTATATAAAGGAGATATAGGTCGTACATTAACTTTATTATACCTAAGTCCTCCTTATAATATTAAGGATACCTAAACCTCCTATAAAGTCGTCTTAACTAGGGTTTAGTAAAGAATATCCTAGCCTCTATACAACTTTAGTTAAAGAATAGATATCCCTATTTTGATATAATAGACATGTACTTATTATCCTGTATAATAATAGTGTTTTATATATTATTAAAATAGGCTTATAATCTATCTATATTATATAATAAGAAAAGGAATAGCGTTAGGGTATCTAGGATATAGTAGATAACTTATCTAATTTAGTTGTCTATCTCTCTTATTCCTATAGATATGATAGATTTATTTCCTTTAAATTATATATTTATAGATCCTGGTTTCTATATTACCTTTATATATAGGTTCTCTTATAAGTACATTATCACTTATAGCCCTCTGATAGTTAAGAATTTAGCTACTCCTATATCCTATAATTCTCCTTGGTATATAGTGCTATAGGGGTTATGTAATATAAACATCTCCCCTTTCTTTAGTTTCTATTTTAATAAGATGTCTTTTTTAGTTATATAATAAAGGAATAATATTAATAGATGGTATTAGGAGATATCCTAATCTTCCTATTGTTTATCTTTATTATATAACTTATCTTTTTTATCCTTAATAGGGTTCTGTCCCTCTACCTTTAAGAGGTATAGTGAGAAATGCTTATATAGTTCCTTATTAAATATATTATATACTTAGAGATATTAGTTTTTTATATAATTCTATTCTTTATCTAAGTAGTTAGTTAACTAATATCCCTCTCTTTAATATATAAAGTATTTCTTAGGTATATTTATATAATATAGTCTACGCCTATTATTTTCAAAACCTTCACTCTTATAAAATAGTTAATATAGTGGTTCTTTCTTATACAAGTATTATTATTAACATTCTTTATAGTTAGATATATATCTTTTATCTATAAAGTATATAATATATAAGCTAGTCTTTCTATCTAAAGCTATCTATAAGGAAGCCCTAAGGTTAGAGAAGAACTCTTTATATACGTATTATACCTTAACATTGCTTAAGGCTATCTTAAGTTATAGTACACCATAGTAGACCTAGGTAACCTATATATAAAGTATAATCTCTCCTTAGAATCCTAAACCAAGTGCTTGTTATATAAAAGGCAACTTGTCTAGAAATACTTCTAGTACTTCTATAGGGGTCTTATCTAGGTTCTCCCTCTTAACTTATATAAACGACATTATAGTCTGATTAGTCTAATATAGACTATAGTTAATATTAGTATTAAAATATATATCCAGTATATTATATATTTTATTCTATCTTTATATAGGGCTAATATAGTATAGATAAAACTCTTCTATATAATTAGCTAGCATGTCTAGAAATATAGTATGGTATTAGTCTTTTATAATCTGGGGATATTAATAGAAACTAATAAAAACTTTAGCCTTATCATATAGGATATCATACGGCTTACCTATATAGTTTCTATTTTTTCTCTATTCTTTCTAAAAAACAGAGATTATATAAGGGTTATAGGGCCTATTCTATACTATTCTTTTTAGCAGAAGGTTATGGATATCCTTCTATAGGGCTAATATATTACCATTTTATCATCTTAGGAAGCTCTCTACTCTCTATATAAATCTTGCCTTAGGTAGTATTATTTATATATTAAACCTTTTAGTCCCTTAACCTAGCGGTATATCTTAAAGTTTAATTAACTCTATTAAACGCTTAGCTATATTCTATTAAGTAGTGACTTTAGGGTTCCTAATAGTAGTTATTAGTGTATTAATTATATAAGATACGGTAGGTATAGTAGTATCCTCTCTATCGTCCTTATTGATCCCTTTAATGAAATTTACGATTTATTTAGAGGATAATCTTCCCTTGCCTTATAGAAGTTTTACTCCCTGTTTAGTAAATCGCGAGATAAACTTGTTTTAATACACATAACTAACTTTTAACTATTAATATAGTGACCAGTCCTTAAAGTCTTTATATAGTTAATTTACAAAGATTTATTTTAATCGTTAGACGATAATTATTTTCATTATTATATATCTAACGTGTATAGTAAGCTCTATATCTAATAAAACAGCGGTAATATCTAGTGTTTTTATCTAGAATTTGATGTTTATTAATTTCTTCCAGATGCTTAAAGGGATACCACTTCTCTCACTTATATCTTTATATATAACCTAATACTTATCCTTATTATTCTTATACTACTGGATTCTCTTTTCTAGTTAGAAGGCTTTTAGTCCTTATACTAAAGCTATAGTTAGTTAATAGCCGTTTCGTCTTATATAGCGTTAGGTTGATATACGTTATACTATAGTGTATACTATCTACTAGTAAAACTTATAATAGGTTTCCTGCCTAGTTCTAATTTACTAGAGCAGATATAGGGCACTTTCTTATATAATATAATAATATCTAGTCTTCCCTACCCTTACTATCCGGTTCTAACTTACCAGGCGATAATAGTAAGATTAAGGCTTTTAGTATAAAGTGATCCTCCTAGATTCCTAAGTCCTTATCTTTTTACTTTCATTAATCTATAATTATATGAAGTAATTATATATAATTACCTAAATAACTACTAATAAGTGTTAAATGGACTCCCTCCTGTCTATAAGAGTACTTTATATATAAGGGGGTAAATAAATATAGGGTAAACTAAAGATATATTATCTATAACTATCTCTTTTAACTATAAGATAGCTGTTATACAACAGTTATATACTCAGCTCTAAGGCTTAAGTCAGTTTGGCCCAAGTCGTACACTGGTTTATACCTAAGGTCCAAGTATCCAATCTAATAACCTTTATCCTTTGTGTCTAACTCAAGGGTTTACCGTACAGTTATGTAAGATTGCTATTCCAACAGATATTAACTTTAAGCTTCTGGGTAAGCTGTAGATAATACTTTACTTAAAGTGTCTTCAGTTAATTAGAAAGTAATACTAGTTAATAAAAAGAATAATACCTTTTAATATAAGGCTATTTTTACTCCTTATTAAAAATGTAATTTAAACTATACTATTTTGATTAACCTTAATATTTTATGTTATTATAAATCCTAATAAAGACATTTAATTTACTAATAGTTAGTAAATAAAAAGTATATCTTTAGTGGTATCTTTAAGAGATCTCATTTTTTGATTTATACTGTTAGATCTATAATCTAAAGATTATAATATCCCTTTATAATAACCTGAAGGATATAGTATAATCTATCCTATTATAACTAGCTTTACCTTAAAAAGACTAGTTAGGTAGTTAAACTTCTATTACTACTAAAAACTAAGGTATAAATAGAAAAGAGTAAGGTTATCCATCTAGAAATAGGAATATATTAATACTAGCTAGATTTATATAAAAAGAGTGTTAATTAAGCTAAGGCTAGGTTATAAGTTTATATTAATAACGAATAAGAAGCTAGTTTAATATTCTTAATGAAGAAAAAATAATAAGGAATAATATGAATAAACAGTTATTATAGCCTAATATTTAAAAGATATAAGTTTAATAAGAAATAGTCAATAAAAATAATAAATCCTTCTAACTATGTTTTAAATACATAGCTAAATAGTAGGCTATTTTAAATCTTAGTTCTATTCTATATTTATAGATCTAGATAATAGATAGGCTATAATATATAGTTTTATAAATCTTGAAATAGAAAAAAGATACTTTCTATAGCTCTAGGAAACAGGCTTAACGAGAGTGCTACTCTTTATAGCTATAAAAAACATGCTTAATAGGGGGTTATTTTTATAACTATAAAAAGGTCCCAGTTTATAGACCTTATTTCTAATAGCTATAGCAAGCACCCTTATGTTAGGCCTATTCCCTATAGCTAGATAGATAAATTAGTTAATAGTAGAGGTGTTAATATAATCATATTTACCGTGCTTATAGAGAGGTATGGATTTTTTAAACTAATTAGAAACGCAAACAGTGGTACCTCTATAAGACTGGTGCCTATATCTCAATTTCTAGGGTCCCTCCATTAATTCTCTCCTTGGTACCCTTTAGACATATTATTTCTTTATTATATAATAGGAGAAGATATATTTTTAGAATAGAAAGTAAAAGAAAAAGAGATATTTAATTTACATTGCCCTTATAGTATAGTATATTAAAGAGAAGTATAGGATACTAAAGTAGCTTAATTCTTAATAGTTAAGAGATCCTAAGTTAAAGTATGCTTATAAATGAATATATATAAAAGTAATATAGAAGTTAAGATTAATATAGATATAATTTAAAGATAATAACTTTTTTATTTTACTAGCTATAATAAATGTATATAATTAGATTAAATAAGCTATTTACCGTATTCTATATATTTTAAGATTATTCTTTTTCTCCTTAAGTAATACAAATAAACTAAAAGTTCATTTTAAGAATATATATAATATTATCATTACTAAAATTAATAAGTAGATATTAGTTATATAAAAATAGGGATATATGTTTTTTAACTTAAGTTATAGAGAAGCTAAACTATTCTTTATAGAACTATAGGTTAAATAGGTATGTAGAAAGCTTAACTATTCTTATATAGATCGATTTTACTATCTCTTAAAAAAGACTAGATATAAAGATATAGATTTTAATGTTCTTAAAAAGATCTAAAAGTTTTATTACTTCTGCTAATTATATAACTAGGCCTTGAGAAAATTTGAATTTTTACTTAGATTTAATAATTACTTTAAGTATATAATTATTATAATTACTAAAGAATTAAGAAAAGCTAATGCCCTTAATATTATTTATATAAACATAAGCTTCTAAAAAGTAATATTTCTAAACCTACCATCTAAATAAGATATCTAAAATACCTTTTTAAAATACGAGATTGATATATATATAGCTCTTTTAGACTATATTATATATAACCTAAATATAAACTTTACCTTAAAAGGATTTAATATTAATATTAAGATTATATAAATATTATATAAAGAAATACTAATAAAAGTCTATGAAGTTTTTAACAAGATTAAAAGGATATATAAATCTTTTTTATAAATATATAAGATATTTTATAAAGAGTTAGGTTATAATATAGATAGAAAGATAATTCTCTAAATAATAGCTAACTCTCTAAACGATATAGCTAGTCTATATAGTATTATATAAACCGTTTTTATATTTAGGATATATCTGAAGAATAAGAAGGATGTATCTCCATTAAATAATACTTCTTAATAAGACAAGGCTATATAAAAAGTAATAAGGATACTTAAGGTACTATAATTAAAATGGAAATTAATTATATAATTAATATATGTAATAGCCTAAATCATTATTAGGTTTTCTTACTTTCTGTCTAGAGTAGAGTCTTCATATAAAGAGAAAATAAGTCTAAGCGACCTAAAAAGCGGGCCCGCCACTTGGTCATGACGGAATTGGCCTTAAGTATGAATGTCGCCCAGGTGACATTCCAACAGCCCCCTTTAAGGGCAAATCCGGTACTGACCTTACCCGGTTGGTCTGTGCGCCTGCCTGTTTTGGACTCACGGTCGCACGCGCCTGCCATTTTGGACTTACGGTCGCAAAGCGCGAATTGAACGCGCAGCACTTTAACTCATAAGCGTGCGGGGAAAACACGCATGTGGTCGGCCTAACCACTGAGGCATCTGGGCTCATAACCTCTAAGCGACCTAAAAAGCGGGCCCGCCACTTGGTCATGACGGAATTGGCCTTAAGTATGAATGTCGCCCAGGTGACATTCCAACAATAAGGGATAGACTAAACTATAAAAAATCTAAAGAATAAAAGGATATACTAGAATAATTTAATAGCCTTATTAAGCTTTATAAAAAATACATTAAACCCTACTTTAAGGAAGAAATAATATTAAAGGACCTTTAAAACGCTATATAACTAATGTTTTAATAATAACTCAGTAATAACGTCAAAAGGAAAAACCCCAAAAAGAGGTAGAGAAAGGCTATATAATAATCACTAAAGGGTTTTTATGCTAAAAAGAAAAAGACCACTATACGCTTACTTTTACGATTAGATAAGACAATATTATTATTACCCTTAAAGTATTACATAAAGAATTTAATAATACTAAAATAGACTCCCTTATTACGAAAAAGAATTTCTTTCTATATATTATAATCTAAGAACATATAATATTATTGATTTATGAAATAGAAATCATAAAAGAAGTATAAACCCCACTTATAAAACTATATAAGAAATCTAGACTTCTTATTTAAGGTTATAGAGAATAGAAAAAAGAAATACTTTGAATATAGGCTTTAATAATCTAAAGATTAAGCTGAAGGCTTTATTTTACCTTTAGACCTACTTTTATGTAAGACTTCAAATATTAGAAAGAGCTTAAAGGTATTAATTAAGTGTATATTTAATCTAGTAATACCTTAATAAGAATAGTTATTATATAACTCCTTAAAGAGCTAAAAGATAAATATCTTTTAAATATCTTTCTATATATTATTTAGCTATTATGTAGTCTAATAAAGCTAGGCCTTTATTAGTATAAAACCTACTTTAAATACGATAAGGAAGACCTAGATGCAATAAAGTCTATATATAACCTTTACTTTTTTTATATATATAAAGATAACATAATATTTAATGCTATGGTAATATAGATAGATAATACCCTTACCTTCTATATAAATATATCTTTGAAGATAAGAAAAATATACTATATATCAAAAGACGTAAGATAGAGCTAAATTGAATTCTTTTTTTTAGTAAATAATTTAAGTTTAATAAAGAAAGTATTTATTTCCATAGAGATAATGATATTACTTTTACCTATAAAAGTTAAGCTAACAATCTTAAGTAAGTTAGATTTAAGGTAGATAATATATTATAGGAATATATATCTTGAAATAGAAAAAGAGCTGACCTTATATCAATCTATTAACTAAGACCGTTTTATAATGTCTTAGTTATAGCCTAAACTAAAAAGCTAGATAAAAAGGATATTACTACCTTAAATATATAACTGTAATAGAAAATATATATTTATTTAAAAGAACTTATCTATATCCTATCTAACCTTTTATTTATAGAGATATATATCTTTACTAATACGTCTTTGATCAATAATATATATCTCTCCTTATACCTTAGGTATATAATTATACTTATAGAGAAAACTATTGCTATTATTACGGATTTGGAATTAAACCTAATATATTTCATTGAAGTTTGATAAAATATAAAACGGTTATATAAAGCGTATTAATAAGTAAACTATATAATACAACTATTAGATTTAATACTAGTATTACTTAAAGTATAATACTTAACTAAATTCTTTATATACTTTAGATACCTTATATATCAATACCTGTATACCTTAATTTATATTTACTATATAATTATCTTATATAACTAGATATAATAGATGAAAAGAGGGTAATAATTAATATTATAAGCCTGTAAGGTTTATATAAGAAGAAAGAAATATTAGAAGTAAAATAGATAGATAGTAGAGATAACGTTATAGATATATTTATAAAGTAATTACAAGATTTAATACTTTTATAACTAGTTATAACTAATATACTTAAGACATATATTAAAGTATATATAGCAAGAATTTAAGAAAGTCATTAATAATTAACCTATATAAGTTTACCTTTATATATTAACTAATAAAAAAGATATACCACCTTTTAATGATAACCTTAGGTATTATACCTCAACTTTAAGCTTTTGAAAACAGTTTATATAACCTATCTATTTACTTAGTATATTTATTTAAACTAGGAACAAACTAAGACTTAACCTGTAAACCCTATAGTACCTAATACTTCCTATTAATTTATTTTTATTGCTATATAAAAAGACCTCTACTTGAGATTATTTTTAATCAAAAAAGGCTATTTAAAAGACTAATAAAAAAACTAGATATTTCTATATCTTTGTTAAGGTATTTACTAAAAGTATAATAAGTATAACCGCTGTTATATGGATAGCTTTTAATATTTAGCGTTAGAACTGTTACTACCCTGCTTATTATTATTGAGTAAACTAATATCTTACTTATAGTAAATATAATATACTTTATATAATATATAAATATACTTACTGTTTATATTATCTTAATATAAAAGAAGATAAATATAACTAGTAAAATAATAGCTTTTTTAAGGCTAATAACCTTAAGACTAGACTAAGATAATATAGAAATGACCCTACCGGTATATAATTCTAATAACAAACCTAAAAATAAATATATTACTATTAAGATGAATAAAGATATCTTATAACGGTATAATCAGAGTATGATACTTATTAGCTTATATAACTATATTAATATAAAAAACAAGATAAATAAAAAGGTTATATATATTAATTATAAGCATAAAAATAAGATATAATTCCTAGAATTACTAATAGAGAGATAAACCTAAGTCACTCTATTATTATATTAAATATAATTATACTTATAGTAGTGTTATGGTTACTAGCCTAAAGAGCTATAGAAATTATTATATAATGTAGAATATATTTACTAAAGTTAGTAACAGTAAGAGAGAAAGAGGTAGAGGAGAGATATATATTAAAAGCCTTTTTTTAAAAAAGAGAAAAGAACTTTCTATACACCAGAAAAACATAAGGAGAAGATTATTAATATATAAAATCAAAGAAGTATTTAAGGCTATTACATATTAGGAACAACGATTTATATATATATATATAGAAAGTAGTCTAAAATGAACAAAAAAATGGAAAAAACAGTATCAAAGCTTTATATAGTAGAAGAAGAAAGAAAACGTCTAGAACTTTACCAAACTAGATAAAAAATCCAAATTAGAAAGAAGAAAAGGTAAAACAAAGATTTTTTATATATATATAACTAGTTTATTAAAAACAAATAGAAAGATATATATAAAGAGAAATTATTCTATTAGCTTAATAAAGTTTACGTTTTATTTACTTTTAGATATAGATATATTTAAAGCTTATTTATGCTTTTATTATCTGAGGATACCTTATATATAACTAGAAAACTAGATATAAGCAAGACTATTTTAAGAATAATTAATATAACTAGATTAGCTAATATAAAGAGACTATATAGTTATAAAGTTAAGTTATAAGTCTTACAATATTAATATTATATAAATATATAATAACCTAATAGCTTAACAAGATTTTAGGTAAAGGTTATATATTAGATATTTAGACCTTAGTTACTAAAGAATAGACTAAATATATAGACTGACTTAAGAAGACTATAAAGATATATCTATCTATATAATAGCTAAGTCTTATATCTTAAAAGTTAGTTATGTATAATAGAGTTTCAGTCTATCCTATATTTTCTTTACCCCCTTATATAGAAGGGACCCTTTTGATAGAAGATAGTCTATACAATAACTATAATGTTTACTTAAGACCTTCTTGATTAATAATATATTCAAATAATCTATTGTATATTTTTATATCTATTTAATAGCTATTTTTAGTGTTAGCTTTACTTTAGATATATAAGTAATTATATATAAATTTATAACTATATAAATACTAAGAATTAAGAATTAATAACTCTTATTTCTTATAACAAAATCTCTATATAACACTATAACTAAAGGTTATATAATAATATAAATAAGATAACTAGATTCTACTAGTAAAATGGATAAGAAAAGTATATAGGTTGTCTCTAAGACATTAGTAAAACTAGTAACTAAGCTAGTCTTACTTAAATAACCCCTAGATATCTAAAGCAGCTCCTAGATATCTCGAATAACCCCTAGATATCTAAAGCAGCTCCTAGATATCTAGAATAACCCCTAGATACCTAAAGTAACCCCTAGATATCTAGAATAACTCCTAGATTCCAAAGATAAACCCTACATACTTTATAACCCCTAGATATCTAAGATATCTAAAAAATAATCTATTACAATATATCTTATAACCTTTTATATAAGAAGATAATATTTCCCTTATAGAGAAAGAATTATGATCATGAATATCAACACTTTTACCTCTACCTTTTACTCTTCTCTATCTTTCCCTTGACCATCGTGAATTTATATTCTTAGTGGTTATGAGCCCAGCTCGATAGAGAAGGACTTTATCTCTTTACTTCCCCTTTTTTACCTTTAAGACTTGCTACAAAAAGTTAAAAAAGGATTTATTTATCCAAAAGCTCAACCTTATCAGGGGACAAACCACATTGATAAGGGAACTTTATGGAAGAACAACTCTAAGGCTACTACACCTCATACCCAGCAATCCATATTCAACGGAATAGAGGGATCGGCTTACCGGGCAAGTTACACACCAGCTATATTTTACGTCACTACAGCTCCGGACGGATAACCAACCCAACAACGCTCAGAAGGTCTATCGGTTACTTTAAGATCCAACCGATAAAGGATCTTTCTTCTTGCCTCCAGCTGGAATTGAACCCAAGACCTCTCAATTGGTAGTCAATCGATTGAGTTAATTTAGTAGTTGACTAGACTACTAGACTAACTGGTCTGCTGTCTGGCTGGTGAAAGCTTTGGTGGATTACGCCCATATATATCATAAAATCGACTTCCAACGCAACGCAAGCCAAATACAACAAACCCACATACTTTCAATATCTATTTTTCACAACAAATCCAACCATAACCTTCAATATCAAATCCAACCACTTCCTCATCTTTTAAAGATGGAAAGATCTATCAATATCCCCGCCTTTCAGGTAGCTCTAACTACCTAGTTTGGGCAACCAGATTTGAGGCTTTACTTATAAGTAAAGATATAAACTCAAGTCTTATAACACCTCCTATAACTCCTGCTCAGCAGAAGTCTGATAACAAAACTTTAGCTTTTATGAAGCTGTTTTGTGAGGATGCCCCTTTACGGGTTATAAAAGATTCAACTACAGGATTTGAAGCTTGGAAAAACTGAAGGATCTATATGAACCTACAGGATTTACCAATGAATATCTTACTTGTAAGGAATTTTTCAATACCTCTTTAGACTCTTTTGATTCTATGGAGAGTTACCTAAATAAGGTAAAAGAGCTTACAGACGACCTATCCTCTAAGGATATGGGTTTACCAAAACAAGTTATTATAGCTTGGGTATTAAATAGTCTGGATAATAGTTATGAAGGCTTTATAACCAACGTAACACAAGCTCTTAGAAAAGATGCTGATTCTTATACTATAGAATCTCTTTTTGCAAATCTTATAGATGAAGCAAAAAGAAAAGGCTCTTCTACAGTCCTATATACTTCTTTTAGGCCTAAGAAACCTTGGAAGAAGATAAAAGGATTATATTGCACATATTGCAAACTAAAAACCATTTGGTTGAAGATTGCAACTTTTACATCCAAATAAGGCTCCAAAGTCCTGGAACCATAAGGATAAAGAAAGAATAGAAAGAAAGGCAAATAATAAGAAGAAGAAGCTTTATAGAGCACAGAAAGCTCTAATAGCTAGAAAGGCTATAATAGAAGAAGATTCTGATTCTGATATACAAGAAACAGTAGATAAAATCACTGAAGAACAAGAAGAAGATCAAGAAGATCAAGATCTTATAGATCTAGACTTTGAAGACGTAAGTAATTCCTACGCTTCTATATATATGACTTCTTCTAATAAGACTATAGGTTGTAATATAGCACCTATAGATAGAAATTCAGTTCTTTTCTGCTTAGATACAGCAGCTACTGTAAATATTATAAATAATAAATCTCTTTTTATAAAGACTACATCTATAAACCAATATGTGAATTGGGGAGATGCAAAGAAGCATAAAATATCATTACAAGGAGATATAGCTATAACTTTCCCTCAGAATAATAAGATATATATACTAAAAGACTGTTATTACTGGCCTGAATTAGGTATAAATCTTCTAAGTCAAAATAGACTAAGGAAGCTAAAGATAGCCTCTCTTTTTGGGATACAAAGGCATCTTTAATAGATATAACTACAAAAGATACCCTATGTAAAGGGGATATAAAAGACAGTCTATACTATCTTAATATAAAAGTATTAAGTAAAGAGGAACTTAATACTAATAAAGAATATATAAATATCTCTAAAAAGAGAAAACCTTATAAATATAATAAGATAAAACTTTCTCATAAGAATAACTATAAAAAGTGGCATAATAGACTTGGACATGTAAGCAAGAAAGTCCTACTAGAATTAAGAAATAATACTATTATAACTGATAATATAATAGAAGAAGACTACATATGTAGCACCTGTATAAAGGCAAACTTTACTACTAAGGTTAATAAGAATTCTAGTAACTTTAATAAAGAATATAACTATATGGAAAAAGTTAGTTCAGACTTATGTGGTCCTATAACTCCCACTACATATAATAAATATAGATGGTTTATTATCTTTTTAGAAAGAAAGTCTAGATATATATCTATAAAGCTTCTTAGAACTAAGGAAGCAGAAGAAGTTAATACTGCTGTACTAGAATATATAAATATAAATAGTATAGAAAATAATAAGATAAAGAACTTCGATACAGATGGAGGTCTAGAATTTAATAATAAAACTATAAATCATACCTATATAATAAAGGGTATAAACCATAATATAAAGGCACCTTATACGCATGAACCTAATGGTATAATAGAAAGAGCTATAAGGACTATAACTAATAAAATAAGAGCTTTATTACTACAAGCTAACTTACCCTTATATCTATGGGGAGAAGCTGCCCTTACAGCAGTCGATTTATATAATATAACTCCTCATAAAGCTCTAGAATATAAAACACCATATGAAATAAGGAATAATATAAAACCTAACTTAGATAATATAACTACATTTGGATCTATATGTTATTATAAGAATAAAGATCCTAAGATAAAGAAGTTAGATAATAAAGCTATTAAAGCAATAGTGTTAAATTCTAGAAGCAATATATATAAAATATATGATTTTCAGAAGAAAACTACCTTTTGGACTAGAGATATAGTAGTTCTAGAAGATCAATTTATGCCTTCTCCTATAAATAATCCCCTACGTGACAATAACAGTGGAAGGGAAGCCTTGAATCTAGGAGAAATAGATAATAATAATAATAATAATAATAATAATAATAATAATAATAATAATAATAATAATAGTCCTATAACTAATAATTCCAAGATAGTAGTAGAAATTCCTAAGCTAGATAAGGAAAAGCTTAAAGAATATACTTGGGTAGCAGAACAAGAAAGCGCTTTATATACTATAAAAGACTGCCCTATAATTAAACCAATACTTTCCACTATAAATAATAAAGATAATCAAATAAATAGGTTTAATAAAGCTTCATATATCTTATCTATAAATACAATCGATGAACCCTCAACATATAAAAGGCAATAAACTCTATATATAGAGATAATTGGATTCAAGCAATGGTTGAAGAGGTTAATAATCTTCATAAGATGAATACTTGGAATATACTTCCTCTACCTAATGGATATAAACCCTTAGGAGGAAGATGGGTATATAAATTAAAAACAGATATAGCGGAAAATCCTATAAAATATAAGGCTAGATGGGTAGTACAAGGGTATAACCAATATATAGGTATAGATTACCTAGAAACCTTTAGTACTACCTGTAAGCCAGAAAACTATAGAGCTATATTAATAATAGGCATAAAGCTAGGATGGTATTTTAGACAATATGATATCTCTAATGCTTTTTGCCATGCAGATATAGATAAAGAAATATGGGTACAACTACCTACTGGATTTTCATATAACCATAACATAAATACCCTGGAATATACTAATAATATAGAAAAAGTCCTATACTGTAAGCTAAATAAAGCTCTATATGGACTAAAACAAAGCCCTAGACTTTGGTATAAATGGTTAAGATCTATAATAAATAAGATAGGCTTTAAAGAATCCCCTTATGATGAAGGAATCTTTATAGCAAATAATAAGAATATAAGAGCTATAATAGTATGTCACGTAGACGATATAATAATAACAGCTCAGTCTGAAGAAGACATACGGTACTTTTATAAGGCTGTATATAAATATATAGAAATAAAGGACTTAGGAATTCCGCATACGTTTTTAGGGAACGAAATAACTATAAATAGAAAAGATAAGATCTTATATATACACCAAACAAAATATATAAATAAACTACTAGAAAAGTATAATAAAAGGATATAAATCCTTATAATACCCCTATATTACCTTCTATAAAACTAAGGAAAAATATAGAACAAGCAACAAAAGAAGATATAACAAGATACCAACAAGAAGTAGGATCGCTACTATATGCTAGTTTAAAAACTAGGCCAGATATAACATATCCAGTTAATTTATGTGCTAGATATATGAGTAACCCATCTAGAGAACACTTTGTAGCTCTAGATAGAATATGGGGATATCTTAATAAATACCCTAGCCTTGGATTAATATATAACTGTAATATAGACCTACAGTTAATCTTATTTTCAGACTCTAATTGGGCTGGAGATCTAGATGATAGAATGTCTACAACTGGATATATAAGTACTTTTGGTTACTATAATATAATAAGTTGGAATAGTATAAAACAGAAAACAGTTGCTTTATCTACTTGTGAAGCTGAATATATGGCTCTATGTGAAGCTATAAAAGAATCTATATATCTATATAACTCTTTCTCTTATATATATAAAGAGTTAAATTTAGAGTTAACTCTTAATAAGCCTATTATATTAATAGATAATGAAGCAGCCCAAAGGATAACTGAAAATCCAGAACTGCATAAGAAAGCTAAACATATAGATATAAGATACCACTTTTCTAGACAAGCTGTTAATAATGAGTTAGTCTCTTTATATCATATATACACTGGAAATAATATAGCAGATATCTTTACTAAACCAGTTAATAAAGAAGTATTTAAATACTTTATAGAGACAATAAACTTAAATATAAAGGGGTTTTTACCTAAAGAAACTATAGATAATAAAGAATTACTTTCTAAAAGAAAGGTTAAACAGCTTATACACTAGGTTTCCCCTTATAATTTTTTTTATTTTTTTATAAAGGTTTTTCTATAACTATAACTATACAATTTTCCCTTAATAAAGGTTTTATAATAAATATTTTTTTTATAAGTTACACTTTATAAGTATAACTTAAGGAGGAAACTAAGAATTAAGAATTAATAACTCTTATTTCTTATAACAAAATCTCTATTTAACACTATAACTAAAGGTTATATAATAATATAAGTGAGATAACTAGATTCTACTAGTAAAATGGATAAGAAAAGTATATAGGTTGTCTCTAAGACATTAGTAAAACTAGTAACTAAGCTAGTCTTACTTAAATAACCCCTAGATATCTAAAGCAGCCCCTAGATATCTAGAATAACCCCTAGATATCTAAAGCAGCTCCTAGATATCTAGAATAACCCCTAGATACCTAAAATAACCCCTAGATATCTAGAATAACTCCTAGATTCCAAAGATAAACCCTACATACTTTATAACCCCTAGATATCTAAGATATCTAGAAATAATCTGTTACAATATATCTTATAACCTTTTATATAAGAAGATAATATTTCCCTTATAGAGAAAGAATTATGATCATGAATATCAACACTTTTACCTCTACCTTTTACTCTTCTCTATCTTTCCCTTGACCATCGTGAATTTATATTCTTAGTGGTTATGAGCCCAGCTTTGCTCTGTGCACGAGAGTGTGCGAGTTCGAGTCCGGTCGCACGCACGCATAAAAAAAAAATAGGATTCTTACCTAGGAGTTGCTTACCTAGGGTTCTTGCCTATCATAACATAACTGTGCAAGGCCAATAGTCTCTATAGCCCTTGAGGAGGTGACTTAGATTCCACATATAGGTAATGATCTTGTGTCAATTGATAACATCAATGGCGCGCCACATCTTTTGTGCAGTTTCATTTCTTAGTATAAGTAATAAAACTTAAAGGGGTTTTTAGAGTCTATATATTTTATTTTAATATAAAGATAAGTCTTATAACTTTTAATATACTCTTTTATATTTAACATTATTTTAGACTAATGATCTATAATAATATTGGTCTAAGGTTTTAGTTCTACTAAAAAAGCCTGTCAAAAAGCTATTATAATATAAAAAGATAATATTCTCTCTTAAGGCGGCTTCTTATAAATTAAATAACTAATTATAATAATATATTAGGCTATCTCTATACACGTATGGCTAATTAGTTTATCTTTGAGCCGTCTTTTATTATATAATAGAATTACTTAGTTAATAACTACTAGACGAAAAGGTCTAGTCTTGCTTCCTCTAATATTAGAGAAAGGAGACGTATATATACTCAAGTATAAATACTATTACATATTAGTATTTAGCCTTCTAATTGTGTACCTATAAGCCCTAGATAGCTTTAGCTAATAGGTTCAAGGCCTTCTCTTAATAGATATTTTTACTTATAGCTGACTTTTTAGCCTAGCTTTTAGTAAAGGCTTATATATATATAATACTTAATATCTCTATCTAGCTTACTATATCTCTTTAAAAAGATATTTTAGACTTTAAGCTTTTTTATAGTTTAGTGCTTATAATGTATTTTATATAATATTCTAGCCTTTTATAGCCTATTAATAGGGTGTTTTTTACCTTTTTGTTGGAATGTCACCTGTGCGACATTCATACTTAAGGCCAATTCCGTCACGACCAAGTGGCGGGCCCGCTTTTTAGGTCGCTTAGACTTTTTAACACTTAATTATAAAATTATAAACTACTAGCTTTATATATTACTTTATAAACTACTAAAACATTTTAGTTTATAAAGTATCATCAGTTTTAATAACTAGTTTAAACATTTATTACTTAAGCTAATTTATTAATATAGTATTATTCAGTTATAAATAGCTTAATACTTATAGGTATCTTTTAACTATATATACTATATTTTAGGTTTACCTTTTTTAGCTTTTATAACTTGAATACTACTAGAAATTATATACTATTTTACTATTATAATAATATTTATTAGCAGTAGAAGCTCTAATAAGTGTTCTACTTCTATATTATGTTATATTTTCTTTATTAGAAGGAATTATGTATAACATATATATATAACTATAATCTACTTTACTAGTAGATTAGCATATATATTGATTACCTAAGCAGGAAGACTATGTAATCGTATAGAATCCAGGAGAAATATCTAGAATAACCCCTCTTCTCCCCTTAACTCTATACGTTTACCAAGGTTATCTATTAAGTTAGGGTTATTAATTTAGTGTTATTAAGTTACGCAATAGCCAACTTGATGCATAAGCAGCTTACGTAAGTATAGAATATTCTAGTCAGCTGGATAGGTCTATATAAGGGCTGGATCCCTTCCTGTTTCTAGGTCTTCTATTTTCTTCTATAAGCAAGCAAAAACCAGTATAAGAAAAATCCAACTATTATACTCTCTTTAACACTATATCCTTATATCTATTATATCTACCCCTATTATCCTATATTCTTGCTTCTATAGGGTATATTCTTTTAAGAGATATACTCTCTCATATTCTTCTAGGCTATACCTCTCTATAAGAGACAAGCCTACCTGTTGTGCTAATAGATATCTAGATCATTAGGTTAATAATTTAACTATTATCAATCAAAAGGTACTTTCAGCCTATTATTTAAGGACTAAAGAAATAATTGTAATATCCCAAGATATTAAAAATAGCTAAAGATAAACTAAACTAAAGATACTATATATACAGCGACCTCTATTTAACTCTTTAGTTAATAAGGTAAAAAAAGAAAAACTAAAAGACATATTAAACTAGTAACTAATAATAAAATAAAGTTATATCTTTTATCCTATAGTTAACCTTTTATTGGTTTATTAACCTATAGTATTAACTATATTAGTTAACCTAATTAGGTAAAAATAAGTTAAATATTTAGACTACTTATTACTTATCTAAAAAGATATAAAAAAGTATAGTAAGTAAATATCTAAAAAGCTACTTCTAAAGTAAAAGGTCTACTAGCTAGAGGGCTAGTTAGAGAACCTACAGCAATATCAGAGGAAAAAGGTCCTCTTATCGCCAAATAATACCTTTACTATTGTATAGGATATTCAGCAGGCGTAAAGTCCGGATATTAGGTCAATAGATAGTGCAGATGCATCCAGGCTATCCGAATTATCCAGCGAGGCCGGAAGTTGTATATGGGTGGGCGGTAGACCTGGTGAAATAAGTGGTGATAGTGGTGGTGATGGTGGTGGTGCTGATGGCCCGGATGTGGGGGTGGCCTGCAAGTAGGGCACTTGATTTAGTTGAGTTAGTTCCTGTGGCCTAGAAGAAGACCCTTGATGGTCTTGGCAGGCTTCTTTACGAATTTTATGGTTATTAGCAAGGAGGTAATGACGATACATCCGTAAGTATCGATGCGTTGGAACCTGTAAAGTTGCTGTGCGACATTGTTGCCATCGGGCCGAGGGATTTGCTTGTCGACGTGTTTGAAGGGCGAGAGGAAGTGGTGCTACTCTGGTTATAATGTTGGGTAGGGTTCCCAAACTAGCCACCCCAGCGCCTTAATCCACCAGCCTTAATGACTTACCCCCAATCCACCTTGAGCCATAGGTACATTTAGCCACTCCAGACTGCCATACTAGATTTGGGAAGCAGATTTGTGAACCAGGACTGGTTCCCAATCACCTCCAGTTACATTAAGTTACTCTAAAGAATAAATTCCTGATTCCTAGTTGCCTCAAAGCCTGGAAATGGCATTGGCTGAGGCGTTGTTGAGGCTGCCGAATTCGCTTGTTTGGAGTTTGGGAACTATGTCTGGTCCTGGGGAAGTGGCGGCTATAGTACGTACCCTGTTAGTGGATCGACGCGAGGTGGTTTACAGAGTAGTCAGTGGCCTTAGCTTGGACTTTTCGTGTATGGTGTGGCTTAGCCTTAAAGACTTTTAATTTAAGCCTAGCAAGTCTGAGGTTTAGGGACCGTGACCACTACTAGGTCGCGAAATGTCGTCAATCTCTTACCCCTTATTGAGCGTATAGAATGCTATGTTTTCTGACCGTGAAAGCTGCTTGTAGAAGTATGGAGGGTTGGTATTGAGGGACTCGGTTAACCTTGGGCCGGGAGGAAACCTATCCCAAGCACCATCGCCCTACCTAAAGTGTATCTGATGCAAACACACTACAACACATGGGAAAATTGCATATGAATGAGGTAAAAACATTCGAATGAGCGGCTTGTACATCAAGCCCGAGTTTCCGAGTACCTACCAACCTGTCTGTATGCTGTAGTGCTGTACTTGTGCCTAGGGGGCCGACGGCGATAGGTGCGTCAGGAAGAGTGGTGGGCATTATTGAAATGAGAGAGGGGGGTTTTGGCGGATTGAATAAGGGAATAACGGAACGAGTTGTTGGCGGGGATTGCGACTCTAGCCGTGGTGTGGACGGGTGGGAAACCAGTTTGGCGGTTGTTGGTGATGGATACGTGATCAACTACAATTAGGGGTAGCTTTTTTAGGTGGCTAGTTTTTCTAGGCTGGGCAGCTTTTGGGGTGGGTAGCTTTTTCTTTTAGTAGGGTAACGGCCTGCCCTCAACCTTGCCCTAAATGTATGTCCACCCCGCACCGTACTGCCTATTCCTAACGTTATACTCCGTATTAGGTGTGTGTAGCCCGCTGACAACGTCTATTTATTTTTTATTCTTATTTTTTTTGCCTGTGGCTTCTATGAGCTTGGACATTGGTGACGAGTGCTAATTGAACAAGGTCTTTTTGATATGACAATAGCCCATCCGCAGACGAGGATAATGAATGGCAGCCTCAGCCACACAACACAGCCGTCCTTGACCGTCATGACGTAATATTGGGGTGCCTGGCATCTTGATCATCTTCCTCCTCCCGTCTTTCGGTCCCTCTTGTTAATTCTACCGCCGAATTTCAGTTTCTTGGCCATTCTCCGAACCAAAGCCTCCTTTTTCTATCGTCTATACCTAGTACCCGCCAATTCTTCCTTCTCAAGTACCCTCCCTCCCCCGACTTCCGTCCTCGATCCCTGTCCCCAGGGCTTCACCATCATCGTCGAGCAGATACTCAGACCGGCCATCTTCATCACATTCTACAACAAAGACCCTTTACTACTCTTTCTTTCTTTTCTACTTTTTCTTTCTTTCTTACTTTTTCTTCCGTTCTTTCTTTACTACTTACAACTGAGACTAATCCTATTAAAATAACCTATTTATCTTTAACTGTATCTATTTGCCAACCTGTCCTCTTTTTTGAAGCCGATAAAGCCTCTTGGCATAATACTTTAGTCTCCCGTAACCGTCCTAATGAATACATCCCGCTTTATAAACTTATGTTTCCGTCACATGTAACCGGGACACTTTTATCGCCTTTCTAGAAATCACTTAATGAAACATAGCCGGGCGCTAGTATCGGTAATCCAGGCATGCACAATAACCAGATAGTACAGGCTGTCAAGTACGTATGTTGTGTGACTTTACTAAACAACGCGCGGAGTTTGTCACAGCTCCCTATGAAGGTAGAGGGGGGATCTATGATATCGCTTGCGCCAAGGCCTTCTGGGATGCCTGTTATGGTGTTTGCCTATTACTTTGACTCCACAAGAGTCTAACAACCAACTAAAATTATTCCAGTCTAAAGACTTCATACGTCCTCGTTATATGAATAACAAGGACCCTGCTCTACTGTCTGGTCACTGGCATTTCTTGCGCCCAATATTCGAATCGGAAACGAAGCCTTTTGGGTTCTACAACGAAGTGACTGCGGAGGCAGGGACACAAGCCAGCCCCTGGATCATTGGATTTATTGCGGACTCACTACACCGCCGTCTAGTCCACGGGGTCCACCTTCTTGATGACCTTGGCCGGAACGCCTACTGCGACCGAGTAATCCGGAATGTCTTTGCTCACGAGTGCCCCCGCGCCGATTGTGCAACCCTTGCCGATCTTAACTCCCGGCAGCACCGTGACGTTTGCCCCGATCCAGCAGTCGTCCCCAATAGTGATTGGTTCCGCGTACTGTATATAGTCTCTCCTTGACTGTATGCCGGTCTCATGAGTTCCTGTGATAATACTCACGCCCGTCGCAAAGAGGACATTATCACCAATAGTGACATGGGCGCAGTCGAGAATAACACAGCTTGAAAGTGTACTTGTCAGGATACCGATCCTTATTTATAAAAGACGCGAGAGACGTCGCACAGAGCACAAGGAGTTCAGAAGAAGGAGTAGGGGGAACATACTTAAAGTTGGCATAGAACCGTTCTCCAACGGTGATATTACAGCCATAATCCACCTGCAGGCTGGGTTCCATATAAACGTCTTTTCCCACCTTGCCAAACAGCTCCTTAATCATGCCTATCCTGGTGTTAGCGACATCCTTAGCGGTCCCGGTCTCTTCCGGAACGTAATTGTTGAATCTCTGCGTTATGCGTCTGGCACGTCTCCTCGACTGCACCAGCTCAGGCGCTAGGCAGCTATAGAACATGCCCGAGATCATCTTCTCGTAGTCTTCACACCAGGGCACGCGATTTAATGTCCTTGCATGTGCGATCGCGTTTTCATCTTTCTCTGTACGGATCTGGGGTACCATGGCGGCAGCTTTTAGTCTTGCGGGAGTTCAAAGACAGTTGGCTTTGGGAATAAGGTGCGGCGCTGAGATTCAAACTGAGGAACCTGGGGTCGTAGCACCTTAAATTGAGCCATGGTGATGGCGGAAGCTGTGTCCGCACATGGGGCAGGAAAAAGGTGGCACACTCTGATTTCCAGCACCCTAATAAACCCCCTATTCTTCTTATATATGCCTCTTTTTTCCGCCCAATAAATTTCTTATTAAATTACATACTATATAAACTAGCTTATTAGTAGTTTAGTGTATTAAAAAAACCTAAGATTATAAGTATAATTAAGCTTATAAAAATAGTTAAGCTAGGTTTTTATATAATAAATATTTAGGCCTATCGCCTTATATTGTGACTTTTAGAGCTTCTATTACTTATAACTCTTACTTCCGCTTGATAATCTAAACAATACGACTTTAATAGTTAATTATCAGCACTTAAAAGGGTATTTCTAGTATAAATTTTCTGATAGGTTATTAAATAGGTTTAGATATTATACTATAAATAAAGACATCCACTCTATATCTAGCTTTTGATATATATGATAAGTTTACCTTTAGATATACCGTCTAGCCGTCATTATTTAGATCACTCTAGAAAAACATTCTGGGTTTTATTAACCTAATTACTATTAGCTGTTACTATCTCTGATATTATTATATTATTAACCTATATATGTCTTAAGATTTAATATAACTATTACTTACTTTATCATAGCCTTAACATTATTATTAATAGTATGATCTAACTACTATAATGTTATAGTATAATTAATCTATCACTAATACGATAAAATATCGTTGTATCTTTCCTATTTATTAAACCTTAATAATATTTATTATAATATTTATAGTATTTAGAAAATACTAAAGGTCTTTCTAGTAATTTATTTCTATACTAACTTTAAACTTAAGCTTTAAGCTATAAGCCGGAATTTATTAGGCTATTTATTTATTATATTGTATATAAAATAACGAAGTGTATAAAAAAGAATTAATATAAAAATAAAGCCTGGCTTTTATGTTTTATATATCTAGCTATAGCTAGTAAGATTATTAAAAATAGCTATCTTTAGTATATTAGTTATATCTATAACTTAAGGCGTAACATTCTTAGTAACCTTAAAAGCCTTAAAGGGAGTTACTATATAGCTAGTAGGCTAGTTATTAGTATCACTTTAAAGCTATTACAACCTTAACAATAGTTTTAACAACACTGTTATTACTAGTATATTAAGTAAGCTATAGCCTAGCTATGTGTATAGCTATTAGTACCGATATATGGATAGAGTAATATAGGGTTATTAGGTTTATCTATACGCATAGGTATAGTTCAAGTCTGTTATAATAGTTACTCTTTGTTATTAGGTATTTCTATCGTTTAAAATTCTAAGATTTAGTATAGGCTAGAGGTGTTATATATTATTAGGTTATATACATTACGGTTATTATATACCAGGTGAACTAGTCTAAGCTGTTTATAGTGGACTTGAGCGCTTGACTAAAAGAATATTATAAGTATATAATGACTTTCGAGTCATTAATATACTAGCTATTATATACTTTAAAATAATAAGGATTAATTCAATATCAAGTGTTTAAAGTAAATGTAATAACTACTGCTTTAATACTCTTTTTATCTTATACTTTCTGTATCAAAGAAATATCTATATAAGATATATATATATATTTTATCCACTTAATTACTATATTATAAAATGCTAGATATAAACGTTTAAATACCTTATAAGAAATCTATATTAAATTATATACAGATAAGGTAATGAGTATAATAGTATAGTACTAATAGCAATGTGAAAATTATATATACTGTGTATTTTAATAAATGCTTAGAAAGCGACTATATACTATTTAAGCTAATAATATTAATATATAAAGAATAGTTCGTTCAGGTAAGAACGATTTAACTAAAAAGAGATTAAGTAATAGAATTATAGGCTCAAACTATATAGACGGGGTGCTTTAATTAATAACCTGACTCATTAATAGCCTAATGAGATAACTTGGCTATCCTGCTAAAGCTACGATTCTTTATAGATCTAGCCAGATCGAAAGAGTCATATACAGTACGCTACTATATCTAAGTGCCTTATAAAAGTTATTAGGCCTAGTATAAAATAGTCTATAATATAAATAGTCTATTTCTATAATAGTTATTCGTTCTACTTCTATGTATTTTGTAATACAGTCGTAGTCTTAGTTTAGTTTGATTTATAGCCTAGGCTTCACTTTTAAGAGTATCTTTATAGTACTATAGAGCCTTTATAATACTCAAGTTACTATATAGTATAGTAACCTAGATAATAATTATGAAGTAAAATTATAAATAAACCAGCACCTGAGTTTCTTTATTTGAAAAGCTTCTAGAGTATAATAAAAACACCAGTATTAAAAGTTATTTTGCTTTACATACTTAATATCGTTATGTTTTATACAGGTAGAATTAGTAAAGACAAATCTCTTAAAAATATAATAATAAGAAATAAGCCTATCAAGCTTTTAGGAAATTGGTTGAGATAATAGTTAAACCTTCCCTTGTAAGTCTAGTTAAGATAGAACTTCTAGATAGAAGCCTAGATAAGAAAGACAGCTTAATATTGATAAATAAAATCGATATAACCTTAAATCCTCTAATTAGGGTTCTTCAAAAATAAGATACTTAAAAAAATCTAAAAGAAAATCTTTACTAAGAAGAATAGACTAAAAAGCCTTATTCCGAATAAGATAAATAATATAAAGAACTTTTATTCAAGAATTATCTTAAGAATAAGGCTTTTAAAAGTAATAGTTTAGTTTTATAGTCTTAATTATACTATTAGATCTAGTCTACCTAGAAGTAACAACTAGTCTATTGATTTATATGTAAATATAACTTAGCCTATATATAATATAATCCTTGTTTTATTTATCCGTTTTTATATAGTAATATAAAGATATTTATATTTTGTAATTTACTTATAAGATAGAAAACACCTTTTTATAATAATGAAGAGACTAAATAGATAGTATTAAGATACAGTATTTATACTTAACATATCTTAAGCCTAAAGTATTTTAATACTTAACATAAATCACCTAGAAAATAAAAGTCTAAATATTATTCTATCTTCAATATAAAAGTTATATAATAATATATATTCAATAGGTAATTTCAAAAGGACTTTAAAAAAGTAATATAACCATATTAGTAAACCTTATAAGATCTTTTTAACTACCTAATTAGCGTTAATAAAGTAAAATAGATAGTAATTATAAAAGTTAAATATTTAGGTAGACTATTTATCTTTCTAAGGATTAATGAAACTTTATAAAAGACTTTTAATATATTAAGACTATTAGAATATTAGGTATAAAAATATAAAGACTTAGTAATCTATAACATGAAATTGAACTCTAAATATATAGTAATTATAATTTAAGGCTATATAGCTTATAGATTCTAGATCTACAAGTTAGGAATTAACTTAGAACTTCCTCTACTATATACTGAAGAACCGGTTAAAAGAAATAAGAGAGCCGGCTAGAAAGTAATTAGTAAAGTAATTAAAATAAGATCTATAGTAATCCTATTAACCGATCTATAGTCTAAAGTGGTCATAGTAGCTATAGATAATATGAGTATAAGTCTACAAAAGTATAATAATTAGAAACCACTACTTAGAATAGAAAAAGGCTAATATTATTAATACTTTTAATAATATATCCTACTTTTCAATATGAATTATGATTAAGATTTATAGTTGTATTAAGGGTAGCTTTATATATAGAGATATAATATATATATTTCTTTAAAAAAAGAGAGATATTAAAAAGAGGCTTTTTATAGCAGTTCCCTATAACAGGACGCTTATAGTGACATATGCTATAATAGACCTAGTCAGGTCAATCTAACCAATTAACCCATCGACCTAAAAGGTCCAGTAATACTTAAGTGATCCTTACAAGTACTACTGTTAACACCACCTATATAGCCTCTAGCTATGTAAAGGGAATCATCCTTTAACAGTTATACCCCGTCCTTAAGTGCTTTGTCTATAAGCTGTACGTAGTGATGTAAACCCCTAAGGTTAAGGTTAGCTGATATAAGACTACCCTATCTATGCCTGCCAGTACCTGCCTTAACGATTAGAAGACACTCTTAGGAATTAAACTTCTAGCTCTAGCCTTCTCTAGGTTTAGCTCTGGCCCTTCTAGCTCTGGCCCTTCTGGCTCTAGTTCTTAAACAACTAGAGCTGTACTCTTTTTAGGTATTAAACCATTAGCTTTAGCTCTCTCCAGCTGTGGCTTTTAGAGTTCTGTTTTCCATATAAATAAATCTTATCCCGACTATAGGATCTTGAGCATAGTTATAACAGGACACTAACAGTAACGCCCACAAACCATTATTAGTAGATATCTTAAAGGAAAAGTATAAAGGAATTGATAGATAAAAATAATAAATTTAAAGTTAATATATGTATATATATATAATCTTAAATATCTAAAAAGTAAAATCTTAAGTAACATTTAAATTGCTTATAATACTTTTGTCTACTTAGTTCTCTCTAATAGGGTATTCTACTTTATAGATGAAGATTAAAATACCTTTTCTTAGACCTTAATATCTGATTAATAGAAAATAATAGATAAAGTAAACTATAGTTGTAAAACTCTTTATATAATGGTATTAGGGTTAATACAAGGTACAACTTATATTAAACTAAAATCTATACTATAAGATAAACACTCTATACTAAAGCTTTTATAACTATCTAAATACTATTAGAAAGAACAGCTATAAGTATAATTATAATATATCAATATATGAAGTATATACTTCAAATAAGATTTCACAAAGAATAAATTTGAAGTTATCTATATTATAATAAATTAAATACTGATAGATAGCCTACTAAAAACCGTTTTATATACAAAATTTAAATATCGCTAATTACGTATAAACCTTATAGATATAAACAGAATCACTCAAGAAAGAGATGCTAAAAAGGTAAAATAAAGTAAATAAGACCTAGAAAGAAGAATACTAAAGGTATTCGATATTGGATAAGAATTATCTTAAAAACCCCTTTTTTTTAAGAGTTATATCTGAATCAATAACTATCTCTTCTGCCCTAACGTTGCACCTTATAAGAATAACTACCTTATATATTATTCTAGAGAGCTTTTTCAAAAAAAGGAAGTATTAAGTTAATTGCTATAAGAAAACTAGTATTCCTATTCATAGCTATCTTAGAATAGTATTCAATCTATTATTATCTTTTCAGAAATAACTGTTATTAGAATAGTATTTATATAATACTTCTTTAGGTAAAAGCCAAAACTATACTTATATCTATTACATAAAATAAGACCTAACGATCATTATCTAAATAAATAAATATTTAAATTAATTAGACTATACATAGTAAAATTAAATATTCAAACGGTTTTGACCGATTTTATTCTAGGTTCTTAGGTACTATAAAATATATTTGATTCCTTAATACCTTTATAAAGGAACATACTTATCAAGTTAAGGTCTTATATTAGTTATTAGCCTTAAAATAGACAAAAGAATTGATAGAAATAAACCATTAGTTTAGCTATAGAGCTATGTATATAATAAATAGATCGATTAGCTAGATTAATAGAAATAAATAGAACTAAACAACAAGAGGCATTTTTAGCCTTATTTTACTCATGAGGCTTTTTATTAGATAGAATATATTCATTATAAGAACTATTATATATAATACTTTCAATATAGCCTATATAGATTAGAGTATCATTTAGACCGGCCAATAGAACTAGATTCCTATTTATATCAATATAATACTTTTTATATAGATACCTTAAAGTATTTTTATTATATTCTTTCTACTTACTAACTGGGGTATATTTCTACTTAAAGTTATCTTCCTTATTATCTTTTAAGCTATCTCTAGACTTTATTAGATTATTATTATTATTATTATGACTAGCCAGATTTCTTTAAATAACCGGCTGGTATATATTATCTAAAATAGGATCTAATTTATATAACTTCTATAGATTTAGTTAAAAACCAGTCTTATAAAGTATCTTTAAAGTATACTTTAGAGATAAGATTTATTTTTATCTAAAGGCTATTAAACAAAATCTTTAAAAAGCTTTAAACAAAATTAAACTTATTTTGTTATATTACTTCTGGGTTAGCTTAATTAAAGTAGACTTTTTTAAAGTTAAAAACTACTTACAAATTAAAAACTGAATAAGAATATTCTAAAGATAAACTTATATTTAGCTATCTTATATTCAAAACCTTATCAAAAGGGATAAAATATCTCTTATGTTATCAGTAACACAAGCTATAATACTTTAAATAAACTAAAAATCAAAGTAAAAGGTCTATTTAAAATGACCTCAAGAATTAAAACGTTAGTTACCTTATTATTATTAGTCAATATATCTATATTGCATATAAATATACCGGGTTTTAGATTAAAACTATTATTTATATTATTAATATTTAGAAGAGAACTATACTATTTTACATTAGCTATATGAGCTATTTCAAAAGCAACATATGAGTTAACTATTAGAATTATATAAAGCAATACAAGATGTTCAAAATAAAGAATATAAAAGATATTCATCATTATATATATACCTTATATTTAATAAATGAATTTATCTATAGATATATAGTATTATAGGATACTTATTTTAAAGCATAGAAATAAAATAAAGATAGACTGATTTACCTTATAATTACTATTATTAGTTAAAAAAAAGAAAACGAAATCTCTATTAATAACAAACTAAGAAAGATTTGAATATAGCTAAATAAACGGCTATCTATCTCTCTTTTAAAAAAGATAGACCTTTATATCTAACTAAAAAGAAAACTACCTAAAATTACTAATATAAATAGAAATCGCTATAAAAGAACTATTTAATAGTATAATTATTTCTTTTATTAACTTGTATTAACTTAAAACAACCTTTATCAATCAAGAAATACTTTATTTTCTTTTTTGAAATTATGGAAATCTGTTTTATGTTTAATCTACCTATAGGTAATTCTTCTTGGTAGAGTGGAACGTTATAAAGCTTAAACAGCTTTATATAGCTTGTATTGAGCGTGAGCGCTATAAGTTATAGCTTATATCACGTATAGACCTAGTTAGAAAAATATTTCTAGAATAAAGTTCTCTTTATATATATTAGTTCTTTAACAGAATAACTACCTTCTATAAACTCCACTCAATGTTTAGACGCTGCGGTTTATCACAACAGCTTTTTGAAACAAAATATTATTTAGCTAGCAAATCTACAATATATTATATTTAAAGAATATATACAATAATTCATTACTTAATATTTAATATATAGATAATTCATAATTAGTAAACTTATGAAGTAGATCTAAAATAGTATTGTATTAACAAATTAACTGTTAACTCTTTTCATAAAATTTTGTAATAGATATAAAGCGTATTATAAAGTCCAAAAACCATGAACTTTGGTGTGAAACTGGGGATTGCGCGGGACTTTTGCTGCCCCACTGTACCACTCGGGTGGAAAAGTAAATAGCCAGTCGCTTACACTTCACCTACTTACCGACACCTACTAATACACCAACTGGCCTACCTTGTTATGTTAAAAAACATGCTGTAACCCTACAATACGCCCAAAAGCCCGCATCGGGAGTCAAACTTGACCGGGGTATGCCAGGCTTCTATGGTGTAAGTGGTTTAAGTGTTTCAGGGATGCAATTCTCATTAGTTCAATTTTTTCCATCAGTATGGGTGGGCAGCAGGAGCTCATTTACACATGGATCATGTGCCCCGGATGCATCAACAAGATCAGGCCAAGGACACTTTTGGGCAAGAAGATGAGTCATTTGCTAAACTTAGGTTTATGTTTCACTCTGAGGGGTTCTTTGGCCTAGATGATGGGTAACAGAAACCTTGCTGTTGGAGGGCTAAAAGTCGCCCACGATGCAGCGTAACCTTCAGGTCCATATCTGGCCATAAGGTCGCTTTGGGTGTGCTCGGCCGCTGGCCATGATTAGTGATTAGTGGCCAGGGAGGACTTTTCGTTACTTATGCTACCCCAACTTTATAATTATTATACCGCCAAAGTGCGTTAGGCCGTGGCTAGCTCACCGCTTGCTCAAATAGTCAAAGGTTCATAATGTTGTATCATCGTGAAAGTTAAGGCTGAGGGGTAGTTATAGGGAAAAATGTTAAAGTCTATGTTTTTCGTTATCGGATATATAGCTAAAATAACCGAACTTTGATATTTACTATAACGTCTTTACTTAAGAGGCCTAAAATAGTTAATAGTGATAGAAATAGTCTAAGCGACCTAAAAAGCGGGCCCGCCACTTGGTCGTGACGGAATTGGCCTTAACTATGAATGTCGCCCAGGTGACATTCCAACAGCCCCCTTTAAGGGCAAATCAGGTACTGACCTTACCCGGTTGGTCTGTGCGCCTGCCATTTTGGACTTACGGTCGCAAAGCGCGAGTTGAACGCGCAGCACTTTAACTCATAAGCGTGCGGGGAAAACACGCATGTGGTCGGCCTAACCACTGAGGCATCTGGGCTCATAACCTCTAAGCGACCTAAAAAGCGGGCCCGTCACTTGGTCGTGACGGAATTGGCCTTGACTATGAATGTCGCCCAGTTGACATTCCAACAAATAGTAATATATGCAGTTAGAGTTATCCCTAACACTATTACTACCTCTACTAGTATAACTATTACTGCCACTACTACTATAATTTATAAGGCTATTAATAAAGAAGTAAAAACAGCTTAGTAGCTAAATGTGAGCTACACAGGACTATAGCTATATACTACTCTTTCTCTAGCTCTACTAGTAGTAAGCTAATAATAAGGTGTTAGTAAATATAAGAGGGCTAATTATAAGGTAAATAACAATGAATATCCTATTAGAAATAAATGAAGTTAACCTATAGTTATCTATATCTACCTTATATATAAAGTATTACTATCTATTAGCTATCTTTTATAAAGTAAAGACTCTGATTTACTTAGGAGTTAGGTATAATAATAATAACGGTATTATTATAACGTTAGATAAAAGCTAAAAGGCTTTTAAAAGGTATTTTTCTTAATCTTAAATCTATTTATGATAAAGACTTTTTATATATAGATAAGATAGATAACTTATAGCTAAGAAAATAGTAATTAGGCAGTATATTATAAAAGGTAATAAGACGAATAATAAATAAATAGTTAATAGAGAAGATGAAACTAAAAAAAACGATAAGTTAATAGTTAAATATAGAAAAAAGAGGGATAAGTATAATCTAGATATAAACCTTATCTCTTTATTACTACTATATCTAAATGACTAGAGGACTTATAGTAACTACTATATTTGAAAATAATAAGAGTAGAAAAGAAAAAAGTAATAAATCCTTATTATGTCCTTTAGTAAGTCTATTAGTTAAGGCCTTAATAGTTCAAATAAGGTTATAAGGATAGGAACACTATAAGAGTCTAGATCTAATAATATAACTAAGGTAATTAATAACTATTAGTAGCTGTTTAATAGTAAGTTAGATAATTAGGTTATAGGAAAAGTTGAATTACTTCTTATAAAGCGGCTCTATATAGCTATTGTTTAATTAGTAGTAAAGTTAATTAATAATATAAAAGAATTTCTTTAAGATAATAATATTATTAAATAGGGAATTATTATATATCATCTATTAGATAACTTATCTAATTTCTCTATACCTATACAGTAGTATAATAGCGAATTCCTACAGTAGACTTTTTACTAACTATACTATCTTTCTACCTCTTTACTTTTATTAACAATAATAACTACCGCTTATTAAGCTCTTTATTATTACCATTAACTTTATCTTGTATTATGAATTTATAAAAAATAGTTATTATATATTAAAATTAGACCTAGCTAATAAAGCTATATTTAGGGGTAACTATCTATTAAACCTTCTATTTATATTTTAACTTACTGAATATCTTCTTAATATTAGCTTAAACTATCAGGTTATATTTATTATATAACCTTTTCTTTATTATTAGACTAAGAATTGAAGAACTAATATCTTTATTTTTTATAATATAAATTCTCTATATAACTTTATAATTAAATATCTTAAAATAAAAGAAGTATTACCACTAGATTCCTTTAGCTTAAAGAATCCTAATAGTATATATTTAGTATCTATAAGTATATCTATAAATAATTAATAATTAATATAAAAGTATAGAATTAAAGACTAATACTAACGCTTATACCTATAGGTATATACTGACGTTTAGTGATATCTAGTTTATACTTAGTTAACGCCTAGATACTCTTAGAGACTCTTAGATATACTTTAATAACCCTGATAACTTTTAGACCCTTTATAACTATATTATATATACTAGAGATTTCCTCCTTATAAGATAGTTTCTAGATTATTATAGTTAATATTATTTTTACTTTTTCTATTTTCTTTACTTTTCTATTTTACATTATAACTATTTGTTAGCACAACAGGTGGGCTGAACTCGTGGAGAGTAATAACAGCCTCTGGGGTATATAAGAGAGTATATCTCTTATATAAGAATATATCCTATAGAAGCAAGAATATAGGATAACAGGGGTAGATATAATAGGTATAAGGATATAAGGATATATAGTTAAAGAGAGTATAATAGTTGGATTTTTGACTACTGACTTGCTTGCTTGCTTGACAATAAGAGACTTAGAAAACAGGAAGAATTCCAACTCTTATATAGACATGTCCAGCTTACTAGAAGATTCCATACTTGCGTAAGCTGCTTATAAATCAACCTAAGGATTGCGTGATTCCATAACCCTAAGTTAATAACCCTAACTTAAAGCAATAACCTTATAGGAAAGATAGAGTTAGGAGGAGCAGAGAGGACATTCTAGGTGCTTCTCCTAGATTCGACCAGATTACGTAATCATCCTGCTTACGTAATCAATATATATATTAACCTACTAAGTTAGTAGATTATATATATATATATCTTATATAGATCATTCCTTATAATAAAGGAAATATAAGATAAAGAAGTAGTAGAGCGCTTAAGAGAGCTTATACTTCTAACACTATTCTATATAACTCCTTATTATTCTTACTAGTTATAAGCCTAGCTTAATAGAGAAGAATGCTTTAAGTCTTATACTTTATATTTTATATTTTACTTTTTACCTTATACCTTTATTTTTACTACGCTTTGATCGCTAAAATATTTCTCTAAGTAAGAAATGTCTTAGCTATATTTTATGAAAACTTAACTAGCTAGAGGATAAACTATATTAGCTAGAAGTTTTATAGACACATAACTCTAAGGCAACTATACCTTATACCTAGCAACCTATATTTAATATGATAAAAAGGTCAACCTACTAGGGACGTTATACTACCGATACTTTATTTTAAGTCACTATAGCTCTAGACTATTTAACTAACCCCTTATATATTTAACACTATAATACCACTATTCTTATCCCTTTACTTTAGATCTAACTGATAAAGGATTTGTTTTTTTACCTCTGGCTAGAATTAAATCTAAAACATCTTAATTAGTAGTTAATTAATTAAGTTAATATGATAATTAACTAGACTACTAGACTAATTAGTCTATCATCTAGCTAGTAAAAGTCTTTAGTACATTTAACCTACAAGTATATAGCTATTAAGTATCTAATATAATATGAAACGATAAATATAAATAAACCTATTATGAATATCTATTTCTTAAGATAAATCTATCTATACTATTAAATACCTAAAATTCCTACCTTATATTTAATAAAGCTTAATATTTGTTTCCTTTAACCGACTCATAAACCGATTTAATATTATATACTATAGATAAATCTATTTCTATACCCTACCTTTTAGGTAGTTCAAACTATCCATTTTAGGTAACTTGATTTAAAGCTTTACTTATAAGTAAAAATATAAACTTTAGTCTTATTAAACCTCTTACTATATCTTCCTAAGAAAAAGATCATAATAAAGCATTAGCTTTTATAAAGCTATATTGAAAGGATTCCTTTTTATAGGTGATAAAAGACTTAAATATAGGATTTAAGGCTTAGAAAAAACGAAAAGATCGATTTAAACCTATTAGATTTATTAATAAATATCTTACCTATAAAAAGGCCTTTGATACTTCCTTAGAATTTTTTAACTCTATAGAAAATTACCTGAATAAGGTAAAAGAACTTATATATAACCTATCCTCTAAAGATATAGCTTTATTAACATAGGTTATTATAGTTTAAGTATTAAATAGCCTAAATAATAGTTATAAGGGTTTTATTACTAATTTAATATAAGCTTTTAGAAAAAGTATTAGCTTTTATAGTATAAAGTTCTTTTTTATAAATCTTATTAATAAGGCTAAAAGAAAAGGCTTTTCAATAGTACTACATACTTTAAGCTTTAAGAAACATCTTAAAAAACCTTAGAAAAAGACTAAAGGAATATACTATATATATTATAAGCTAAAAAGCTATAAGGTTAAAGATTAAAGCTTTCTATATCTGAATAAGGCTTTAAAATATTAGAGAAATAATATAGATAAAGAATAAATAAGAGAGGTAAATATATATAAAAAGAAGCTTTATAAGTTTTAAGAGGCTTTAATAGCTAAAAAGGCGATTACAGAAAAGTTAGATTTTAATTTAGAAAGTATAAATATAATTATAGCTAAGGATATACCTATAAAAGATATAATAAAAGAAAATATAAACTAATGAACTTAAATTTTAAAGATATAAGTCTGTTTTAAGCCTCTAGAAATATTATAGTCAATAATCGTAGTATAGGTAATAACATAAGACCTATATATATAGCTAGAGATTATAAATCTACTATATATTATCTAAATACTACTATTACTATAAATATAATAAGTAATAAATCTTTCTTTGTCAAGACTTCTTCTATAAATAAGTTTATAAACTAGGGAGATACTAGAAAGTAAAAAATTACTTTATAAAGAGATATTACTATAACCTTCCCTTTAAATAGTAATATATATATATTAAAGGATTCCTATTATATATCTAAATTAGATACTAATCTTTTGAATTAAAATAGGTTAAGGAAGTTAAAGATAGCCTCTCTTTTCTATAATATAAAAGTATCTCTTATAAATACAGACAATAAAGAGACCCTTTATAAAGGGGAGATAAAAGATAGTCTATATTACCTAAACATGAAGGTATTAAATAAAAAAAACTTAAGAATAACAATAGAAATATAGAAACTATAAATAAAAAAAAGGAAAAATATATAAATTTAAAAAGATTAATAATAAAAAAGATAAAAACTATAAAAAGTGGTATAACAGACTTAGACATATAAATAGAAAAGTCTCAATAAAACTTAAAGATAATACTAATATACCTAATAATAAATAAAAAAAGACTATACCTATAATACCTATATAAAAGAAATTTTACTACTAAAGGCAATAAAGATTCTAATAACTATAATAAGGAATATAACTATATAGTAAAAGTCTTTTTTAACCTCTATAGACCTATAACTCCTACTACTTATAATAAGTATAGATAGTTTATTATTTTCTTAAAAAGAAATCTAGACTAATATCTATAAAGTTACTTAAACCTAACAAAATGGAAAAAGTTAGTACTACTATTTTAAAATATATAAATAAAAGTAATATAGATAATTATGATATAAAAAACTTTAATATAGATAGAGGTCTAAAATCTAACAATAATCTTATAAATCATACTTGTTTAAAAAAAAGGTAAAAACTATAATATAAAAGTCCTTTATACTTATAAGCCTTACAGTATAATAAAAAGAGTAATATAGACTATAACTAATAAAGTAAAAGCTATATTACTATAAGCTAACTTACCTTTATACCTACAGGGAGAAGCTATTTTAACTATAGTAGACTTATATAATATTACTCTCTATAAAGCTCTAAAATATAAAAAGCCTTTTAAAATAGCTAATAATAATAAACCTTATTTAGATAGTATAACTATACTTAGATCTATATATTACTATAAGAATAAAAATCCTAAAATAAAGAAGCTAGATTATAAAGCTATTAAGGTAATAGTAATTAACTCTAGAAGTAATATATGTAAAGTATATAACCTTTAAAAGAAAACTAGCTTCTAGACTAAAGATATAATAGTTATTAAAAATCAATTTATACTATCTTCTATAATTAATAATAATAATAATAATATAACCCTATATAACTATAATAGTAAAAGGGGTACCTTAAATCTAGAAGGAATTAATAATAATAATAATAATAATAATAATAGTAATAATAATAATAATAGTAATAATAATAATAATAGTAATAATAACAATAATAGTAATAATAAAAATAATAATAATAATAATAGTAAAATAAAATCTAATATAATAGTAGAAATTCCTAAGCTAGATAAGGAAAAGCTTAAAAACTATAACTAAGTAGTAGAAGAAGAAAACGCTTTCTATACTATAAAAGACTACCCTATAATTAAACCAATACTTTCTATTATAAATCACTATAATAATAAAATAAAAAGATTTAATAAAGCTTTATATATCTTATCTATAACTTCAATAAAAGACCCTCTAGCCTATAAAAAGACTATAACCTTTATATTTAGAGATAATTAGATTTAGGTAATAGTTATAGAGGTTAATAATTTATATAATATAAATACTTAGACTATACTTCTACTACCTAAGGAAATAAAACCCTTAGGAGAAAGATAGATATATAAGTTAAAAACTAATACTAATAATAAACCTATAAAATATAAGGCAAGATGGGTAGTATAAGGTTTTAACTAATATATAGGTAAAGATTACCTAGAGACCTTTAGTACTACTTATAAACCAGAAAATTATAAAGCCATATTTATTATAGAAACGAGGTTAGGCTAGGAATTAAGGTAATATAATATATCTAATACTTTTTACTATACTATGATAGATAAAGATACATAGGTATAATTACCTATTAGTTTTTCTTATAAGAATAAAATAAATATCCTAAGATATATAGATAATCCTATACATAAAAACTATACTATAAGCTAAATAAGGCTTTATATAGATTAAAATAGAGCCTTAGATTTTAGTATAAATAGTTAAGATCTATTATAAGTAAAATAGGCTTTAAAGAACCACCTTATAATAAAGGGATTTTCTAACTAACAATAATAGTATAAGAGCTATAATAGTTTATTATATAGATAATATAATAATAGTCGTACCCAGTAATAAAGATATAGATTATTTCTATAATGTTATGAATAAAGAGTTATAGATATAAGACTTAGGAATTCTATATATATTTTTAGGGAATAAAATACATATGGATAATAATGATAAGATCTTATATATATATTAAACAAAATATATAAATACAATACTAGAAAAATATAATCAGAAGAATATATATCCTTATAATATATCTATAGACCTTAATATAAAACTAAGGAAAACTATAGGGTAAGGAACTAAAATATATATATATATATATACCAATAAGAAGTAGGCTCTCTACTATTTACTAGTTTAAAAGCTAGACTAGATATAATATATCTGGTTAATATATATACTCGCTATATAAGTAACCCCTCAAAAGAATATTTTACTACTCTAAATAGAATATTAGGATATCTTAATAAATACCTTAATCTAGGCCTTATATTTAATTATAGTATAGACTATTGGTTAGTAGCATTTTTAGACTTAACTTAGGCTAAAAACTTAGATAATGGAATATCTATCACTAGATATATTAGTATTTTGAATTACTATAATATAATAAGTTAGAATAGTATAAAACAGAAAACAGTTACTTTATTAACTTATAAAGCTAAATATATCGCTCTATATAAAGCTATAAAGGAATCTATATATCTATATAACTCCTTTTTATATATATATAAAAGTCTAGATATAGATTTACCTCTAAATAAGCTTATTATTCTAATAGATAATAAGGCAGCTTAAAGGATAATAAAAAACCTGAAGTTATATAAGAGAGCTAAATATATTAATATTAGATATTATTTTCTAGACAAGCTGTTAACATAGATAAAGTCTCTTTATATTATATGTATATTAGAAATAATATAGTAGATATATTTACTAAGTCTATTTATAAAGAACTATTTGAATACTTTATAGAGACTATAAATCCAAATAATAAGGGGTTTTTTCCTAAAGAAACTATAGATAATAAAGAAATACTATCTAAAAAGAAAGTATTATAGCTTCAATACTAGGTTTTCCCTTATAAATTCTTTTATATATATTTGTAATTCTTCTCCTTTATATATATGGGTTTTATTTTTAAGTTATAATATAACTGTATATAACTTAAGGTGGAAACTAAGAATTAAAGAACTAATCTTTATTTTTTATAATATAAATTCTCTATATACCTTTATACCTAAAGGTCTTAAAATAAAAAGAGTATTACCACTAGATTCTCCTAGGTAAAAGGATTATAGTAATACATATCTTATATTTATAAGTATATCTATAAATAATCAATAAGCTAATATAAAAGTATAGACTTAAAGACTAATACTAACGCTTATACCTATAGGTATATACCAGCGTTTAGTTATACTTAGTTTACGCTTAGTTAACGCTTAAATACTCTTAGATACTCTTAGATACACTTTAATAACCCTAATAACGCTTAGACCCTTTATAACTATATTATATATACCAGAGACTTCCTCCTTATAAGATAGTTTCTAGATTATTATAGTTAATACTATCTTTAATTTTTCTATTTACCTTTATTCTCTCTATTTTACTCTATAACTATTCTAAATAACTCTTTATTATTCTTACCGTTAGCCTAACACTACCTTTGGTAGACTCTTTAAGATAGTAACTTTTATCTAGATAGAAAGTTAGTACCCTATTATTTTAAGTAAATCTAGTATCACGAAATTAATAATATTCTTCTAGTATTATATATAATCTACTAATTACTTATTTTACTAGTGATATATTATTTATTAAACTTTCTACTTTAATTAAGATATATATAAATAACCGATTAAACCTAAGTATAGTAAAGATATTTTACGATATATAGCCCTTAGAGTAAAAGAATCGTTTTGAGTTATTAAGTAGTATATAGGCTATAATAAGCGTACTATCTGTTACTTTAATATACCTAGTAAAACAGTAGTCTTAAGGTGATAGCTCTATTAATAGAAATATCATACGGCTGGCCAGGTTAGGTTATAACTTTACTACAGAGGGCGACTATTACTAAAAGAAGTCTTTAAATAATAGTATATGTGGTATTATTTACTATTGAGAAGAGGTAGGTAGTTTTACTTTACGTTTATCCTAAACTAATTATATCTATAAACACTATAAGTTTCTATTTAACTAACTAATAAATAGTATTCTTTATTTATTTACCGTTATATAACTACTCTATTAGTCGATAAAAGTAATATTTACCTATATAAAAGAGGATAATAAATTACTTCCTAGACCTATTAAGAAAGTATTTTACTACTGACCTTATATATCTAACACTATTAGGATAAATATACCTTTACTATATATTATTATTAATAAACGTATTAATAATAATAATAGCAATAAAGGCTAATAGTACTATTATAATGTCTACTACTATTACTATAATAAGGTGGTAATCTATTATTCTTATTATTATTATTACTATTATTATTATCATTATAAATATTACCTAACTTTATATATCTAGGTTGGCTACTAATTATACTAGCCACCGATTTCTTAGTGTTAGGATTAACGGTTGAAAAGCCTAATTTAAATAACACTTTCCTTCCTTTAGTGGTAGGTCGTAATTAATTGAGAAAAATATATCTTATAAAACTGACTCTCTAGTGGCAGGAAGCATCCTGGTGCAGATATCCCTCGGAACCAGTTATGCACGCCGGAAACCTCCCCTGGCCACTAATTACTAATCATGGCCAGCGGCCGAGCACACCCTTTGTGAAGTCAATTTTAGACACGATCGAATGAGAGGACTGGTATACCTCCTACCGGTGTGTGACAGTAGGTATCCCCCCGGTGGATTCGGCTTTGGTGGGAAGTGTATAGTTTGAATTTTTGGCCGGCATGGTTCTGGAAAGTTCATGCGCATTTGCATAACTTAGGTACTATGTACTAGTTGTAGAGGCTGCCTGTGCATGTGCGATGTAGTGAATCGGCAGATCAGACATACCCTGAGGTCCTTCACGCACGGAAAGCGAGATCTGAGAGGAGCCAAGGATTCCAGCAAGATTTATTTAAATAATGTCCTCTGCCTAGAACGCAGTAAATGCCTACTTTTCTCCTACACCAGGTCTACTTCAGTTGATTTTACAACCATCCAAGCTCATTACGTACAACATACAGGGCAGAATACTTCAGCCGTGCATTGTTCAAACTCGAAGCAACCACCGTTGAAAGCGACGACACTAGCTTAATCATGGCTGCTTCATACAATATCTCATCATTGCACTACATACAGCTAAGAGTAGTGTTATCTGTTATTTCTCTTACTTTAGTAAGCTAACACAAGTAGAGTATCTAAGCAGAAGGGTCAAGAGCCTGACAAAAGCTACAGGGAATTGTCGCACTCTCACATATTATCTACAACATATATATCCACCCCCTTTGTGATTATCCTGGGCCAAAGGTCTACGCTGCTACAGATCTTGCTTACTCAATAATGCTCCTCAGTGGCAAGGCACATAAGAAAGTCGAAGAGCTACATAAACGATATGGCCCCGTTGTTCGGGTCCGCCCAAACTCTCTCGACTTCGCTGATCCGCGCGCTTTCAAAGACTTGTTGGGGAGCAAGGGAGACAGTACGGAGAACTACAGGGACCATAAAAATGTCACTAATAAGCCGGTTGGTATAATCTTCGCTAACCAAGAGGACCACGCTCGTATCCGGCAGGTTCTCTCGCACGGCTTCTCTACCCACAACATGCTTAAGCAACAACCCCTAACTAAGAGACACATTAACCTATTGATTCAACGTCTCCATGATAAATGCGAGAATGGGAAGAGGGCTTTAAACATGGTTGCCTGGTACCACTTTGTAACGTTTGATATTATCGGCGACCTGGCCTTGGGGGAGCCATTCGGCTGCCTTGAGAAATCAGAATATCACCCCTGGATTGCATCTATCTCTTCCAGCTTCCACGCAGGTCTTTACAGAAAGTTGTTCAAGCGCTTCTGGATCACAAGTCAGGCAACGAAGTGGCTGATACCAAAGTATTTAAAGCAGAAAGCCTTGCCCAACGTTACAGTCAAGACACAATACAAAGACGCATGGCTTCAGGTGAAATAAGGCCAGATTATATTCAGTCTATGATGATGAAGGAGGGTTCTCTAGTATGCCCGATATCCTCTTGGAAATAAAGTAAAAGTGTTTATACTAATCTGCGCTATTCTGAGGCCATGTCAAAGCCGGAGATTAAAGCAACAGCTAATGTCTTGGTTGCTGGTGGCTCGGAGAGTCCCGCATCTACGCTCGCAGCTGCTACCTTCTTCTTAACAACCCATCCGGATGCCATGAAAAGACTAGTCAAGGAAGTACGCTCATCTTTCATCACAGAACAAGAAATCGATTTTCTTAGCGTTCAAAAGCTACAATACATGCTAGCAGTCCTATATGAAACCCAGCGGGTTTATCCTATTTTACCAACAGGCCTGAGTCGAATTATTAAGCATGGAGGGGCCTATATATGTGAGAAATATATACCGGAAGGTGTAAGTGTAGTATTATGCGGGTTATCAATTGGCTGGTTCTAAGCTGTATGGGAAACAGACCAGAATAATTATATCTCACTGGCCGATATATCGCGACAATATGCGCTTTGTTCAGCCAGAGGCCTTGATACCTGAGCGATTCCTTAACGATCCGAAATTCAAAGGTGACGAAAAAAGTGCTCTTCAGCCCTTTGGCTACGGGCCTCGCAATTGCATCGGTCGCAAGTAAGTGTAAGATCCTTTTTACACTCTTTGATCTCTACTGACCTGTGGTGACATAGCCTGGCATTAGCTGAGATGAGTCATCCTCACCCGAATGATTTGGAACTTCGATCTACAGATTACGGACGATAGTAGAAATTGGTTGGAACAAGAGCTTTATGACTTATGGAAGAAGGGTCCTTTAAACGTGCACTTAACACCTAGGAAGGAGGATTGAAAACTGTCACATGGAGCTTGGGCAACACCCAGGTCTGCTCCAAAGATGCTCTGGTGGGCAGTGCGGCAGCCTAGAACTTGACGTTTGTATTCACTAACAGGCAGCAGGATGAACATGCCAGGATTGAGTTGATCAACAGTTCCCAGTTCTAGGTGATGGGCAATCCATCTCCACTTGACTGCCATGCTGCCTCGGGGGTGTATTATAATACCCTCGTGTATTGTGTAGAACATGGAGATCTATAGGCCTGGAAACACAGCTATTGTAGCTCTATAAGCTAGCTCTTACCACGTGGGATCTTTATTTATAGCCGAAGGCCTTAACAGCTGGACTCATAACTGCACTGGATCGTATGGATAATATCACGGTACTACAGAGGTTTTTAATGGTATCCACCACTCTGGGACTCCTCCTACAGAACACGACCGACTACCCGGGGGTGATAGGTCAGCGTGCTGAGCTAAACACCCCCTCCTTACGGAAGGGGCGAAAATACCGGGTTGCCACGAGAAAAGGGGGTTGCCATTAGGCTTTTCTATAGTAACTCCTTTAGAATAAGACCAATTTCAGAATTTAAGTATCTAAAATCAAGATAGATAAGTCTTAAAAGTTTCTACATTTTTATACCATATATTATATATATTTATATAATTATAGTAAATATTACCTCTATATAAATGAATTATATAAAGTGTAAAGCTTTATCTAGTATTTTCACTTTATATATAAAGAAAGGGATTTTTCATAGATTTTAATATACACTATTCTTCATATAAAGACTAATATATAGTATAATAGTTTAGAAATACTATGTACTCATATATCTGATATCTTATTATATCCCTATCATAAGGGTTCTAAAAGTTAAAGAAATAAAAACAATTAGCTATATTTAAGTAAAAAAAGCTATATACTTAAAAAAATCTTATTTATAGTAAGCCTTAACCCTAATGTTTTATATAAAGATTTGAGTGTTAGTTTTACCTTTATCTTTAATAAGTCATTAAGGAAAAGCCTAGTAGTAACCCCCTTTTCTTATTGTAACTCGGTAATTTTGCCCTCTGCGTGAGGAGGGGGTGTTAGCTCAGCACGCTGATGACTAAAACCCTCGGGTAGTTCTATTATAACGGGAGGCTAAGACACCTTTATACCACCAATCTTGGTAATTTACTGACCTTTGATGTCTCTTGTGGAGTTGAAAATGCAGTGAATTTGTATCGTTAGTATCCAGTCGTATTTATGGGGTTTGTTTGCAGGTGCTTCCAGCTGGGATATAGACGCTATGAACAGCTGGACGGATATATAAACATGTATACAGTGCGCTGTACTGCTATAGGTATATCGTCGACTATCAGTTAGGTGACAGCAGGTTATTTCTCTACTACCAAGAACTTATATTATAGAATTACTTTTCTAGTAATTCTTCATTATATAGATAAAGTATAAACCTGGTTTTACCTGTTTATCCTTAGCGACACACCTTAATTCTTTTTTCGAGCGCTCTAGACCACTATAAGCAGGCTAGACCAGTTCACCCGGTATAGAATAGCTATAACATACATCATCTAATAATATATACCACCTCTAGCCTATTCTAAACACTAAGAATACAAATTCACGATGGTCAAGGGAAAGATAGAGAAGAGTAAAAGGTAGAGGTAAAAGTGTTGATATTTATGATCATAATTCTTTCTCTATAAGGGAAATATTATCTTCTTATATAAAAGGTTATAAGATATATTGTAATAGATTATTTTTAGATATCTTAGATATCTAGGGGTTATAAAGTATGTAGGGTTTATCTTTGGAATCTAGGAGTTATTCTAGATATCTAGGGGTTACTTTAGGTATCTAGGGGTTATTCTAGATATCTAGGAGCTGCTTTAGATATCTAGGGGTTATTTAAGTAAGACTAGCTTAGTTACTAGTTTTACTAATGTCTTAGAGACAACCTATATACTTTTCTTATCCATTTTACTATTAGAATCTAGTTATCTTATTTATATTATTATATAACCTTTAGTTATAGTATTATATAGAGATTTTGTTATAAGGAATAAGAGTTATTAATTCTTAATTCTTAGTTAAATCTTAACATTTTATAATAAGAGAAATATCTAACAGTATAGAGCAACTATTATAGAGGACTTTTGCTATAGCTATATATGTAAATCATCCTAATAACCCTATATTACTCTACCTATAAGTTAGTATTAGTAGCTATAGACCTAGGTTATAGCTTACTTAATATATTAATAATAATAATATTATTCAACCTACTATTAAGGTTACAGTAGCTGTAAAGCTATTACTAGTTATAATATAATAACTCCCTTCAAGTCTCTTAAGATTATTTAAAACCCTTATATCTTAAGTTATACTACATAGAGATCGCTTTCTTTAAAAACCTTACTAGCTATAGCTAGATATATAAAAAGAAATAAAAGTTAGGCTTTTTTCATTGATCTATATTATTAGCTTGATTTTGATTTTATTGTTCTACTTAAGATAAATAATATAACAAAGACTAATCTATATAAGCCTTAAGGCTTTATTAACCGGCTAATTATTTGTTATGACTTAGGAAATGTTAGCACAACAGGTAGGCTAGTCTCTTATAGAGAAATATAGCCTAAAAGTATATAAGAGAATAGATCTCTTATATATAAAGATATATCTTATAGAAGCAAGAATATAAGATATAACAGAGGTAGTTAAGCTTATACCTAGGATAGGTAAATAGAAGATATAAGGATATGTAGTTAAAGAGAGTATAATAGTTAGATTATTGACTACTGACTTGCTTGCTTAAGGAGAGAAATAGAAAACTAAGAAACAGGAAGATTTCAGTCCCTTATATAGTCCTTTCCAGCTTAGTAGAATATTCCATACTTGCGTAAGCTGCTTATAAATCAACATAAGGATTGCGTAATTCCATAAGCCTAAGTTAATCACCCTAACTTAAATAGATAACCTTATAGGAAAGATAGAGTTAGGAGGAGCAGAGAGGACATTCTAGGTGCTTCTCCTAGATTTGACTAGATTACGTAATTATCCTGCTTACGTAATCAATACATATATTAACCTACTAAGTTAGTAGATTATATATATATATATCTTATATAGATCATTCCTTATAATAAAGGAAATATAAGATAAAGAAGTAGTAGAGCGCTTAAGAGAGCTTCTACTTCTAACATATAGACTATATTTACTAGGCCTATAAAGGCCTTATTAATATATATTTAAAACGTTACCGGTATCTTAGCTAATCTGAAAGGTATAATAAGATCCTTAAAATACCTATAGTAGGTATAAAAGGCCGTCTTCTACTTATCGCCCTTATAGTTATATATCTAATAATATATTTTCTTAATATCTAGCTTTATATAGATTTTTATATTATTAAGATAGTTAAGGATTTTACTAATTAGTAGTAATAATATATAGTCTCTTTAAGTCACCTTATTAAGCGTATAGTAATTAATATAAAGTTACAGCTTGCCTTTTTTCTTTAGGATAAATAGGATTAAGGTGCCTATTAGGCTGGTTAATAGCTAGATCTATCCTTTTACCTCTATCTTTATTAGGTATTTATATAATACCTCTAGCTTTCTTATAGATGGGGTATAGATTAGTCTCTATAGGGTATTTACTCCCTCTTTAAGCCTAATATAGTGCTTATATATAGATTGTTTAGAAAGGCTTATCGTCTTACTTTTTAAGAATAGTTCTTTAAAAATCCTTATACTTATTAATCTATTACCCTTTCTTCCCCTAGCTTATTTCCTTCCCCAGTACTAATAGGGCATTATAAAGTATATATATTATAGCTATAACTTAAAAGTAATAAAGCTCTTCTTTTAAGCCTATAAGCCTAATAGTCTACTTTAGAAAAAGTATTACCATTATTTTACGTATTAGTATATTATAGGGTTTACTTTTTTTAATTAATCTATACCTAAAATAAGTATTAAATATTATAGCTCTATTACTATAAAGTGGTATAGCTAATATTATATAATACCCTTACTATTTATTACCTTAATATAGAGGTAATAGGCTTTCATTATTAGGATTAGCGTATTATCTATATCTATTAATAAGGGTAATAGGAATATATATAGCTACTTTTTTCTTTTTTCTAACATATTTATTAATAGTATATTTACTTTTAATTTATAGTTACTAAGTATCTTTATTACTATATATACCTCACTTTATGATAATATAAATAGAATCTTAACTTAACACCTTTAGCTTTATATCCCCCTTATAGTAATAACTAGAACTTTATTTATATTAATAGCTTTTTTACTAAAACTTTGCGATATATACCTTTTTTTACTATACCTCCTATAGACTACTTTGAGATAGCTATTAGTATAGTGTCCCTTTCCACTATAAGAGTAATATATTCCTATTACCTTTACTACTTATAGACACTTTTCTATAATATAGCCTTACTCCCTATAGTTATAGTAGCTCTTAAAGGCACCCTACTTTATACCTTTACGGTATATCTAGGGCGTTATGCCCTAAGAGCTACTTTACTCCCTAGACGCTTATAGTTTAGGCCTGTTATATCTAAGCCTATACTGTAAGTCCTATACTTATTTAATACGTCTTACTAGCAAGATTAGCTTAATATATATCTTTAAGAGTACTAGCTATAAGCTAATAGCTTAGTATATACTAGGTTATAGCTTAGTCAAAAGGGATAAGATATACTACTCTTTAGGGATATTATAAGGTAGTTCTATCTCTATCGCCTTATAATTTATTAGAAAGTAATTAAGGCTTTAGGTTAGTCTTTAGTATAAACGGCCTAGCTAGAGTATTATAGCTACTATATAGCTCTCTAGATCTAATATCTAGTCCTTAAGGAACTCCTTAAAGGCCTTCTATATTCAAATTATAATAGTTACTAAGCCTTTTTTCTTCTTCATTAGCCGCCTTATCTATACTACTTTTATATAGCCTTATAAGTAGCTAGTTATGAAAGCTATCTTATTATATTGACTATAAATTTATTTTTGGTATAGCTTAAATTATATATAATAGTTGAAAAGCAATACCTATAGATCTCTATAGGATTTACTAAAATAGATTAAAATAGATAGAGATAACGGCTTATAGATATATAAACTATCGTTAGGGTTAGTAATAGTAATTATTATAATACCTATAATATCTTTACTTTAGGCTGCTCTTTATACTTATAGCCCCTTATAGGTAAAAGATTACTCAAGGTCTTTTATTATCTATTAAGTAAAGCTACTGCTTCATAGTTACTTAAGCTTTTGATATTATTAAAATATATAGTCCCTAAGTTATTTAATATCTAGCCTTTCTTTTAGCTATCGTTCTTCTTTTTATAGTATCTCTCTTCTTAAGGATAAGCTATAAGTTATAGTGTTTAAAGGGGATAAAAAGGCTATAGGTAGTAGAGGTATATCTAGGTTAATTATTATATTATTGATACAGCCTTTATACTTTAATATATAGACCTTATAGGTAATATAACAGGTATTTATAGGTATATTACTTAATAGGCTAGTTAAAATACATAAAGCTTTTAGACTATTAAAGGGGGGTATATTATTAAGGTAAAAAGCAAACACGCTGCATCCTGAAAGATAGGTTATAGTAGTTATATATACTAAAAGCTGCTTCCACTCTTTACCTACTCCTCTCTTTTTCCTTTTATAGGCTTATACGCTATATACTAGCCCTTCCTTTACTTAGGCTACACTATATAATATATATAGCCCTATAGCACTAGGCCATTTACTTTCTTATATATAATATAAGGCTAAAGGTAAAGCCTTCTATAAGGGTAAAAAAGAGAAAGATAAAGATAAAAATAAAAATAAATCTAACCTTAATACCTAATTTTATCTTTTTAGTAGCCCTTTATTATCCCTCTATTACTTTTTTATATTAATAGTTACTAGATTTCCTATACCTAAGTAGTTAACTTACTTTTTAGCCTTTATACTAAATAGAATTTATTTTCTTTTATTAGCTAATAAGCTATATAGATCTTTTTACTTCTATTTATTCTATTATTACCTTATAGTCCCTTAATAATCTCTATCTTATATTTTTGTTATAATTCTATTATTAAGTATTTCTATAGTTCCTATAAGTTTGTTTCTTATTATACCCTTTTTATTTAATAAGATATTATTATTTATATAGTGGTCCCTTATATATAATAATATATTTAACCTTATATATATCCTTTTTTTCTTTTTAATAGAAATCTCTTATGGCTTTTCTATCAGGCTATAAAACTTCTCTGCCTATAATAATATCAAGATATTATAAATCTAATAGTTAGCTTCTATATCTAGCTTATAGGCTTTACCTTTATTAAATATCTACATAACTATAAAGAGGCCTAAATGCTTATTAGATAATTCTTTTACTAGTTACTTCTATTTAACAAACCTAATAGATAATAGGACTTTTTTATCTATCTAGAAGCCAACGTTTATCCTCTAAATATTATACTATCTCTTATATATCTTGCTAGATATTTAGAGTGTTTTAGTAATAATATTCCTTTGGCTAGTTAATAGTTTTATCTTCTCTTTTATAGTTAAGACTTCTATTAGTCCTAATATTAAGAGGGTAACGTTATATAGACCTTTTAGTAAATACCCTATTACTGTTTCTATTAGTATTACCCTAGTTATATTACATTAGGTCCTATTATATATAAACTCCGCTATAGATAGCTATTATATCTAGTCATCTTAATCTATATTATAGAAGGCTTATAAGAAGTGTTTTATATTCTAGTTCTATTATTTAGTTTATCTACCTATTTAAAGGTAATATACTGTATTAAGTTTTCTATTAACAGCTAATAGATAGTATATTATTACTTAAAAGTAACTAGTAAATAGAGAGCTTTTATTTAAGATTATTACTTTTAGTATCTTGAAGTAAAAAAAGACTTAGTTAACTAAAAGGTTACCAGCTAGTCTACTGTTAGGGTGTCTCTTATTAAAAGGCAAATTATATATTTAGTTAGTTAGTTAATAATAATAAGGATACTATTATATAACTTTCTTAAGAAGCTTTTTAATATAGGTAAATTTATAATAAAGTTAAGCGTAATATATTCCTATAGCCTATTAGATATCAATAGAAAAGAGAGTCCTTTATATAATAAGTAGTATCTTAACTTAATTTATTAGTATATTATATATATATATATACTCCTAAGTATCCCTCTTTATCGTTTTCTAAAAAAACGTCTTTTTTATCCTTTTAAATATCTAGGTTATCTCTAGATAGCCCTCTATTAGTTTATTATAGAGCGCTATTAGAAGCTATATATATATCCTATACCTTTTCAGGATAACTAGTTATCTCTTATATTAGATTAAGCTATCTTTTTCTTTTATCTAGTTATCCCTTTACGTCTACTACTTTTTAGACTTAAGCTTCTCGTCTTTTTATTAGGCCTATTTTACTTTATTTATAATATTCTCTGTTAAGTTTTCTAGTACAACTATTAGTAACCCTTTATACTAGAATATTACTATCTATCTCTAGAAGTAACTCAAGAAGTCTTTAAGGAATATATTATATATCTTTTTTTTTATTCTTTAGTGGTCTAGATAGGGTAATAATCTATCAATTATATTCTTCTTATTTAGCTAGTAGTTAATCTTAAAGTTAAAAAAACAAGAGATCTTAAAATAGTTTAGTCTATCTACTATTTAGCTGGCGTTTATTAGTAAGGTATTAGTAGCCTAAATAGTTAATTAGGAATATAATCTTAGATTAGGTATATAAAAGGTAGTACTTTTAATATACTACTGTCTTCCTAATAGCTAGTAGCTTAACCTTTAGTGCCCTACATTAAAGCTTTACACCTTTAAGTTTCTATAATAAGAATATAGTTAAATAGTAGATATCTTTATATAGTTAATATAGAACTACCCTTATTATAAAGTTTAATATATGTATTTCTATCTTAATGGATAGTAATAGGTTAAAATACTTTAGAATAAAAGCCTTAATAAATATAATATATAGCCTATAAAAAGCGTTAATTACCTCCTTAATTATTACTAGCTTTTTTTTTGCTTATAGTGTTACCCTATGTATAATTAGGGTATATACCTTAAATTAGTTCTTAATAAAGTATTAATAAAACCCTATAAACCTTAGGAAGACCTAAATATCTTCTATATTAATAAGTATCAACCAGTCCTAAATAGCTAGTATTTAGTCTATTTCTATCTTAATACCTTTAGGTAAAACGATAAACCTTAGAAAGTTAATTATCTAGGTATTAAATATATATTTCTATAGGTTAATATATAGCCTTACGGCTTCTAAGTAGCGTAATACTTCTTATACCGCCTCTATATAGCTTTCTTTATCCTTTATAAAGATAAGGATATTATGTAGATATATAATATAGCTAATATCTATAAGGTCTACTAAAGCCTTATTTATATAGATCTGGAAAGTTAACAGTATATTTATTAGCCTAAAAGGTATAATATAATACTTAAAGTATTTATACTTTATTTAGAATACTATTTTCTATTTATCCCCCTTATAGGTATATACTTAATAATATATTCCTTTAAGGTCTAGCTTTATATACTATCTAGCTCTTAATAGTTAGTTAAAGATCTCTATAATTAGTAGCAATAACGTTGAGTTTCTTTATATAACTTTATTTAGGCCTTAATAGTTAATATAGAGATATAACTTATCTTTCTCTTTAGGTATAAATAGGATTAATACCTCTATAAGGCTGATCAAGGATCTAATCTAGCTATTCCTTAATATATCTATTAAGTAATTCTTTAGTTCCTCTAGCTTTTCCTCTATTAAGGGGTAGATAGGCCTAAACGGTAGCTTTATATATAGTTTTAGATTAATTAGGTGTCACTAGCCCTCCTTATTAGCCTGCTTTACCGTTAGTCTTATATTAAATGTATATATCTAGTCCTAATACTCTTTAAGAAGTATAAATTCTATTATATTATCCTTAAGAAAAGGCTCCTAAGGTAGTATAATACTCCCTTATAATGTTTATACTTTAATCTTTTAAATATTAACTTAAGGGCGAATCCTACCTTTATAACCTTACAAATCCTCTATATAGCCTTTCTTTTTTAGATTCAGCTAATATAATCTTTTACTAAAAGATAGATCTATCTAATAACCCTTTAGTCTGATATTAGGTATACCTATTTATATTAAGGGATACCTAAAATAGTAAAATAACTATACCTATTACTAATCTAGAATTTACTTAACTACTTTTTAGTTATCTTTATATTATTAGTAACTTTTATTAATAGCTATTATAAGCCGTAATTAAAAGCCCTATCTCTATATATGCCTTTTAGTAGAACTGTTTTTCTCTTAATATCCTTTAGCTTAGACTTATATAATATTTATTAATCTATAACGGTTTTATCTACCTTAAGGTTAATAAGCGTTATAATTTTTTTTATCTATTATTAACTCTAACCCTAATAATGGCCTTAAGGTAGTAGTATAGCCCTTTATCTTAAGTAATCTAGATATTATTACCCCTTAACACCTAAGGTTATATATAATATCTCTCTATATACTTTAGCTATTTATATTAATAATAATCTATTTTATTATACTTAACCGATTTATATTCTATCTTGCTATAGTTAAAGTATTTAGAGACCCTCTATATCCATATAGTAGGGTAATAGTTCTCTATTATCTCTCTTTTTAGTTTAGCCTTTAGAATACATATTATTAGTAAAGGCGTTATTAAAGGTATAGATATCGATAAGATATAGTTTAACCCTATCTCTATATTGTTCTATTATATAGGGGTATCTTTTAATAGGGCTATATCCTACTGGTTTTTTCTTTTATAATAGCCTAAGGGTTAATTATTCTATATATTCTCTTCTAGATCTTAATAATTATCTCTATCTTTTTTATTATATTATTTAGCCTTTATTAACTAGCTAGTATCCCTTATATAGGGATATAGTTCTTAACCTTGAATAATAGTTAGTTATATATATAGACTATCTATTAACGTGGTTGATAAGCGAGTGTCGCAGACAAGCGAGTGTCGCACGCAACCACAAACGTGCTACCTACATCATCACAAAGCATTCTCCTCCCACCATAGTAATGTCTATGCAAAACAAAGAAGCCCAATTGAACTTAGCTATCCAGGCTATAAAACAAAACCCAAAACTCAGTGCTTGGGCCGCAGGGAAGATCTACTCAGTCTGCTTAAGGACACTTAGCTGACGATTGAAGGGTACACTATCACGACGTGACACCATGCCTAACTTAGGGAAATTGATGGGTCTTGAAGAAGAGAAGCTAGTTGAGTATATTCTTGACCTAGATTCCTGATTATTCCTTCCCCAGATCAGTGGTGTGGAAGATATGGCTAATCGACTGTTTGCCGACCGTGACGTGCCCCCTGTTAGCAAGCGCTAGGCCTTAAACTTTATAAAGCGATAACTACAACTTTAGATGTGTTTTTTTTAGAAGTATGACTATAAGAGAGCCTAATGTGAAGATCCTAATATAATAAATATATGGTTTTCCCTTATGGTGAATATAATCGTGAAATATAGTATTATAGAGCCAGATATCTATAACTTTAATGAGATTAGGTTTATGATAGGCCAGATTACAGCCGGAATAGTTGTTACAAGTGCTGAAAGGCGTTTAAATACAAAAATAATATAGCCTGGTAATTATGAATAGGTTATAGTTATTCAGGCCATCAGTTCGTTAGGCTACAGTCTTCCGCCATATATCATTACCGTAGGCCAATATTACCTCTCTACCTGGTATATAGAATCCGGTCTTCTATATGATTAGATTATCATAATATCTAAAAATAGATAGATAATAAATAAAAGAGGCCTAGATTGGCTTTAACACTTTGAACGGCATATAAAACCACGTATGAAGGGTCGATATCGCCTCCTTATCATTGATGGCCATAAAAGTCATCACTCTATAGATTTTGAACTACTTTGTAAAGAGAATAACATTATTACTCTCTATATGCCACCTCATTCGTCTCATCTACTTTATCCCTTAGATGTTAGATGTTTTGGGCCCTTGAAAACGGCGTATGGTCGAGAAATCGAGGAGAAGATGCGTAGGGGTAATACCTATATTACAAAGGAGGACTTCTTCCCTGCATTCCATAAGGCTTTTATCAAAGTAATCACAGAAAAAAACATCTAGGGAGGTTTTAGAGGGGCTGGTATTATCCCTTTAAGTTTAGAAAGTGTACTTTCTAAGCTTGATGTCAAGCTATATACTCTAATACCTCTAGGATCCCTCCTAATAATGCCCCCTCTATAGACTTCTTAGACACTAAACAACCTAACAGAAGCACTTTCTTAATCCAAACTCATTAAAAGGAGAATCTCCTGTCATCAGAGTAGCTCACCAACCTCAATTACTAAAGCGGTAGAGCATCTATTAAAGGGGGCATGTATATTTATGCACAAGATTGCCTTATTAAGGTCTAAGGTCTAGATCCTTTGGGAGAAAAATAACCTATTTAGCCGGCGCTAGAGAGCTAAGAAAACACGTTTACGACAAGGAGGAAGTCTTACTGTAGCCAAGGGAGAGGACCTTTAATCCCAGAGAGAGGCTACAGCCCAGATTAAGGACGAAACGCGTCGGAGTAGTGGTCGTCGACCAAGGACTGAGACAGGCCAACGGCGATATGGCGTCTGCGGGAACACTGGTCATAATGCGCGAACATGTCAGTTTAATGAAGAAATATCTGGAGAGGAGGATTCTGAGTATTTTTAATTGATTTGATTGTTCTGTTGTTGATATCTCCTATATAATGTGTCGGGGGTGCTGTTGCGTGCGACACTCGCTTGTCTGCGACACTCGCTTATCAACCACGTTATCTCTCTATTTATAGGTAAGGATATTTAATCTCTACTGTCTCATACTAGTTAATAAACTATTAATATATCTATGTTAGCTTCTATTACAGCTTATTAAGTTTAACTATTATACTAAAGGCCTATATATTATTATCAGTTATATTATGATACAGCTAAGTCTCTATTTAGGTCTATAGTACTTTTAAAGTATTACCTCTATAGTTAGGGGTTATATAGCTTATCTATGTATAGAATATATTACCCTTTAGATAAGTATCGGTATACTATACTTTATCCTTATTATCCTTACAATTTCCCCTATTTATCTTAAACTGTCCCTTAAGCTTAAAGAGGAAATCGTTAAGGTTGGCCTAGTTGTCCCCTTTATACTAGATAGATATAAGTTATTTAGTTAAGTTATAGCCTTACTAGCGTTTTAGCTTTATCTCCTAAGGCTGATTAGTTATACCCTTAATAGTCTCTATAGGTCTTATATTACCTTAGGTCTTCTCTTCATTTATCTCTAAGAGTTACTTAATTATTTTCCTTTTTCTTGCTTAGGCTGCTCTCTCTTTAATAATACACCCTAACTATTTTTTTATTATCTTGTTATAGTTAGTCTTATATTGCTCTCCTTTAGCGGCTTACTTAGTAATTATAGTCTTAAGCGTTAGTTCACCTTATTATCGCTTTATAGGTATATTAGTATATAAACGCTAGATAGTTCTTAATTATCTTTTAGTTTTTATTATTACTTTAATAGTTAGTATACCTATATATAGATAAAAAGTTAAATATATTAAAAGGCTAGGTTATACTAAGTAGAGGAGTTAACGGTTAGTAACCTAGGGGGTAGTAATAACTTGTTATCTGACTCTATTTTCTCCTAAGTGTGCTATTGCCAGTCTGGCCTTCCTTTTAGATGCCTGAGTGGGTCTTTAGGGTATATGTTACTTAACAGGTAGCCGTACTGTGGGGCCGGTCGGGCGCCGGTGGGCCCTCTCCCCTCCGTGGTCTTGACATTAAAAGATAAAAGAGATATATAAAGGTAAATATAATATATAGATATTATTAATATAATATAACTATATAAAGTCTATTATTATATAGCTTTTATATCTATCTAGGATTAACAGTCTAGCTTAATTAGGTTAAAAAGGCTTAGTCTAAAAAAAAGACCTTCTCAAGCTATTTAATAGTAGTAATATTAGTAGTCTATTTATTCTTTATTACTATAAACTGCTACCTATTATATAGGCTAAGGTCTAAAGAAAACTATTATTATTAGACAGTTTTACCTTTATATATAACTAGTAGATAAAATAGCTTACCCTTAATAGATATATGCTCAATAATAGATACCTAGGCTTATAAATTAGACTATTTTTTATCATAACTTTTATAGTAGTTCTACCTAATACCAGCCTATTATCTCTTTTACCCTTAAGGATATTAATTTTATCTATATTATATCGGTTAACTAGTTTAATAACGATAATATATAGTATTATAAAATACTTAAATTAGTCTTTAATAACTTTGATAAATATTTTATTAATATATCTAAAGTCTATAAAATAACTTCTTTATATAATAGAATTTATATTTAAGCATGTATACGTCTTGTTCCCCTAACATTAGAGGAAGTAAGACTAGACCTTTTCGTCTAGTAGTTATTAACTAAGCAATTATGTTACAATTTAGACCTTAATAGATAGATATTTTTCTAAGAATACCTTTATCTACCTTTTACTAAAAGGTTTAATATCGCTTATAGTATAAAGAATATATTAAGTAAACTATTATAGTTATAAATAGGTTGATATTAGACCTAGGTTAGCCTAGATTTATATTTAACTTACTAGCTTAGACTTTTAGGTTATAGATAGTCACTAGAGATTGATATATATAATAGTTCAGCTTTAATAACCTTAAAGTTAATTTATAAATATTAATTATTGTATACCCTATTATTTAAAGGCCTTATAAGTTAATAGGCTATATATAACAGCCTTGATTACTTAATTAACTTTATACTTAGTATATTAGCCTATTAAGCTATAAAAAATAGATCCTAAAAATATAAAATAATTTAATAAAGGTTAGAAAAAGTGGTAATAGTCTAAAGTTAGTAATATTCTAGAAATAGGGTGGCTGGGAGGCATTTTTAGGGTGGTCCAAGTGGGGGGGTGGTCCAACAGTGGGTGCTTTAACTTAAAAGGTTGGCGACGGTGTCGTGTGCGACACACACATGGTAGTCAAAAGCCAAAGCTGTGGCCTTTTCAAGCCTCGGCATCATGTTCAATTGGTCAATCACTTGCATCAATTAAACAGATCCCTGTATCCGTGTCTGCGTGCGTGCCATTGGCGTCTGCACTTGCATCGTGTCGCGATGCCTTCATTTGTTCGCGCGCTTTTCTATCAACACCATTGTACCTCCTCCAAGTATTACCAAAGGCTGTTAAAACGAGAGTTCTTCTTTTTTTTTTTTTTTTAAATTACATCTAAATTTCTAAATGTAAATGCCCTGTCTGAACTACGTCGCCACTAGTGAGTTATTTTGATGTGGAAGTGGTGTGGAAGACTGAAAAAAAACCTTTTTGGGTTTTCCAAAGAAAAACATACAACACCAGGTATTCGCTGGTCGTCACCGACCCAACTACTAATCCGGCCCTCACCGGCTTATCTATGGGAGAGCGGACGGGATCCCGAGTTCTCCGGTGGGTATGGTCGTATGTATCAAGAGGGCACAAAAAGCAAGCATATAACCCTCAGCCCAAGACATGCTGCAGATATATCCAACTTACTCATTCGTCTTGTTCATGTGTTCTGACTATCAAAGTATAAATAAAGCGTGGGCAATAACATTTTTATCTTGCTGATGGTGGCGACTAATACTCGTTTCATCCACACAGGGGGAAACCTCATCCTCCCTCTCACGCGTTTTTGTGAATGAGCAACGATATCGCCATGAGTGATGTGTATTGGTGATGAAGTTGCTGGCCACTGTCTTGCTCAAGCGCTGGGGTGATGCAAAGGCGGTCATGTTAAAATAGCAGAAGTTACCTCAGAAAGCCCTTGTTCTAGGCTGGAACTTGGACGAGTGTAATGAAGGCAGATGTGCGCGTGACCTGCCTGCCTACCTATTCACATGCCTTGCTTGTCAAGAGAGAGCACGCCGCACAGTCCTTCCCTACTGCTGTGGGTGAGAGTGAGTTGTGAGAGTGAGTTGTGAGAGTGAGCTGTGAGAGTGAGCTGTGAGAGTGAGCTGTGAGAGTGAGCTGTGAGAGTCGTGAGAGTTGTGGGATTGATGGGCTAGAGGCATGAGCAAGCTTATGGCTGGCTGACTGACCGACTGGCCTCTCAGCTGAGCCAGTAAACCTGTCTGTTTCCACCATCTTCTGGGGTGACCGTACAACACGCCCTCGTTGCCTACAGTCAGTCCAGGACCGGTCGACTCGTGTCTGTTCTGGACCCGTCATCTGACACCCACGTTCCCTATCATCAACCATCTTCGATGCGCCTGCGAAGGCGTCCCCCATGTCCCAACAACTATTCCGACCAGAACCACAATCACACAAACACGTCATCATCATCGAAATGGCCGGCGACAAATTAATAGAGACAGACTCACTCGTTCCTCCAGTCCTTGATGCGGCTTGCTTCAGCTTGGACAACAAGATTGGCGTCAACCAAAGCAAGCGTCTGTCTGTCTGTCTGTCTGCCTGTCTGTCTGCCTGTCTGTCCAGACTATGCGAAGATCTTGGTGGCTGACACGTCTATGTCCCGACCTCGACAAGGCGATGAGGGACAAGATGGAACTGGAATGGAGGTTTCAACTACCGTCAAGGCCGTCGTAATGAGCGTCGTGACGACTGTTGGGGTGATCGATATAGTGGCCGCTGCTCGCCATTCACGCTACAACAACCGCCGTGACAACCGTTACCCTCATTGAGATGACAAACAAGACAGCAAGCAAGATATGGATCGCATACGGGACCCCGCAAAGACGGCTAACCGGTTAGGACGTAACGACGGAGCTAGACGTAACTCCGTCGCAAGAAGGACACATACAAAGGCCACAACAGGGATCGCAATACCTAACCGCATAACTACCCTACCCTACTTGCGGGCCACCCCCACATCCGGGCCACCATCACCACCACCGTTACCACCACTATCACCAGTTATTTCCTCAGGCTTGCCGCCCACCCATATGCAACTTTCGGCTTCGCTGGATAATTTGGATACGCTGGATTTATCCAGACTATATATATCGCCGGCTTCCGTATTTCTAGCACACAGGATATGCTCTATAGTGGTAAAGGTGCTGTTAGGCGATAGGGGGACCTTTTTCCTCTTATGTGACCGTTGATCTTCTAGTTAGGCCTATAACGTGTTAACTTGCCTTTCTAGAAGGGCCAGTCTAAAGGCCTACTTATTATATCCTTTTTATACCTTTCTAGATAGATAATAAATAGTATAGGTATCTAACCTATCTTTACTTAACTAGGTTAAGTAGTATAGTTAATACTATAGATTAATAGATCGATAGGGTGTTAACTATAGGATAATAGATACAGCTTTATCTCACTGTTAGCTGTTAGGCTGTTGGCTAGACTGGCTGGTCTACTGGCTAGATGATGCCTTAGATACTATAAGGTTAGATAGGGGGTGCCTTATAGATATCGGCTATAGTCTAGATACCTTCTAGGCATTCTTAATATTATAGCTAGTTATAGATACCTTATAGGCCTTAAAATAACACTCTAGAAATACCTTTTTACCAGTAACTATTAAATCTATTACCTAGTTATCTAGATATCTAACCTCCTTATAATAGGCCTACTTTAATAGGCTAAAGACAGCTATATTTAGAGGCTAAAGGAAAATAGAGGAGTATAACGGTAGAAATAACAGATAGATATTATACTGCTAGTATTTCTATATAAAGTTAATAGATATATAGGTATAATACCTATTTAGAACTAGTAGTCTAATAATATCTAGCTAGCTAGGTATAGTCCTTAGGATAAAGACCTTCTCTAGCCACTTAAGGGTAGTCTTCTTAGTCGTCTAGCCATTATCAGTATAGGCAAAATGCTATCTAGTATATCTAGATAGGCTAGATAGAAACCACTGGTCTTAAAGACTCTTACCCTTATATATAACTAAGGGGGTTAAAGAGGTACTAACAGTAGATATATACTTAATAATAGATACCTTCTTACAACCTAACAAGTTACAGGCAGAAGCTAGCCCTACCAAGCTGGAAGCGTGGGCGGTACAGCCTTTATACCAACAGAACAAGAAGGATCGTCATACGGATGACTCCCTGGAACGGAAGAACTATAGTATAAGTCACGTGATGATAAGAAGGACCGACGGACGATAAGCGCTCTAGGTAAAAGACCGACCGGTTAATAGTGCTCTATAGTGAAGGACCGATAAGCAGCCGTCGCTCTATAGTATACCGATAGAAACAGGACTTATATATAGGATAGACTTAGAAATACTTAAGGATAGACTTCTATAGCTCTTTAGTAATTAACTTATAACTTAGCCTTACTATCTTTTAGCCTTAACCTTAATATTTATAATATATTCTCTAAGTATCTTTAGTATCTTTTTAGCGATTTATTAATAAGAAGCTATATAAGCTACCCCTACGACCTTTAACTATACGACTGATCACTAGGTGATCAACCATAAGCCAGTACTACTATTACTAAGTATTAATCTTAGCTATACTATTAGCGGAAACCCTACTGTTGGATTATTAACCGAAATATACCTATCGCTATAAGCCTAACTGTTTTTTCCTTATTTCTCTTAATACTATAGAGCCTAACATTAGCCTATTATCTCTTTTACCCTCTATAATACCAGTTTTATCTCTATTCTATCGGTTAGATAGATAGATTCCCTAGATAGCAGGGATACTAGTTAGATAATAAAAGAAATCCTTAATAATCTTAGACAAATAAGCTGCCTATCGCTAGATATCTATTACTCTAGATCTCCTGGTTCTAATAGATAGGTTTCACTATATAAAGTAAGTAATCTATTTCCTTCCCATAGGTTAATACCTATCGCCTATTATACGCTTTATTAGTCTTTTCACTTATTAATAGGTAAAAGCTTTACTAAAAGAGTCCTAAAGGTATATATAGGCAGCCAGATTATCCTCTTATAACTAGGATAATCGCTATATATAGGTATAGGTAATACTTTTATTTTACCGCCTATAGTATCGATATTAAAGTGACTGGTATAATATACCCTATACGCAAGCAGTAGCCCGGATGCTATGCCTAGCCCGTATATCCAGAAGGGCCTATTAAAGCTTATCTTTAGTATATTGCTTCATGATAGGTTAAAGAAGGTATCCTAAAAAAATAGCGTTGTTTGGTGATATATAGTAATCGTCATAGTGGTTTAAAAAAGGTAACAGTGTTAACAATAGGGGATAGATACGGCATTTTTGGATGGCCCGGATGTGGGGGTGGCCCGCAAGTGGGGTGGGGTAGTTACTTACTACACGTCCACAAGATCCCCTCGGCGACACAGGCCTACGTCTAGCCGACAGGGCTTCCTCTTGCGCTCCTGTTACGTCTTCCCTCTCTCCTACTACTGATGCCGCCTCTTTAAACTTAATCGGCGACTATCGAACTGCGGAACAGGCCGGGGTCGGGGCGCAGTGACAGTTCTCCACCCCATCGCCATCCATATACCACATCTCCAGTGCAGTACAAACCACAACGTGATATTAGACAGAAAATACCATAGGCACATCTTATAGCCCAGTCATATTTCTATAGATTCGTCTAGTTTGAAACAAATTTTAGGGAGCCTGAACACTTATTTATCAATTCGCACTGTAAGGCGTCCCTTCTCAGGCATAGAATGTACGCCCAGCCAAAAAAAAAGCTGCCCAGCTCAGAGAAGCTGTTCACCTCAACAGGTACCAAACCATGGAGGTCAAAAGGACCCTTCCACGTGACCCACCTCGTCCATCTCCGGGCCAGCCTGGGCACAGTCTTTTCCTTCTGGGTGGGCTGGTTGTCAGCCAACCTTTTTTACCCATCATCATCATCAGCTTGACCCCGCGCGAATAGACCACTATTGGCACCTCGTTTTCGGCGTTCGTTGAGCACTCACAGATAGCGTGTGTGCTGGACAAAATTACTACTCGATACATCCCAATGGACAGAAAGGTGAGGCGTGAAGAGGTACAGGCCCATCTGCGAGAGCCATCTCCCGACGACAGAGCCGAAGACGTCATGTAGCATCGTCTCGTGACGTACTGGGATGCTGAACTTGAGGCCCGCCGTTTGCGCTGGCCTGACGAGCTGCGACCCACCTGGCTACACGCGCACTGGAAAGGGGATACGGACTCATGTCCGCCACCCCCATCGCCGCCGCGGCCACCGCGAGAGGCACCAGCCCAACAAGGCCAAGGCCAGGGGCCCAACGTCAACGATGCCGCAGGCCGAGACCACACATCGCCGCCCATATCAGCACCGCTCGGGGTCCTACTCCGCTGTCGACGCCGCCCCTCAGTCCTCTCTGGCCACGGTCACAGCACAAGGCCAGTCTCAGCCGGATGCAACCAATACCTCAGCACCGGCCACTCGTGCAGCTGACGCCGCCAGCCCGGGGTCCCACGAGCCACAAGGCTCGTCCATCCTGTTCGGGCATCTTCCCCTTCACGCCCTCCGGACAGTCAGCGGCCTAGCCGTGGCGATGACGATGATAACTGTCATGGTCGAAGGTGGCGTACGGTGGTCTACGGCACGCCCTCAAGGCCCTCGTCGGGCCCCAGAAACGGCCGGCCTCTGCCGCCGTTGCCGCCGCCGCCACTGATACACCCGCTGTCACAGCAAGCACAAGGCTCCCTGACTCCATCGCGGCCACGTCGGCTTGCCATAACCGGCCCGGTCGGCGGTGGCGCTCAAACGATGGCGGTAGAGGCCTTGAACGACGCAATACTCGGCTACAACACGGCCAGCCAGGAGCGCATCAACATCTCTATTAACGAGATGACGGCCCAATGGAACCTCCATAAGGTCCTATTCCAGCACTCGGCAAGCGGACGCGGGCCTCCGCAACGGGTCCTCACGCCTCAAGAGCGGGACGACGACGACACGCAAGTGGATGCATGAGATGGTGTCAAGCGAGTACGACTGGAACCTTTAGACAAATGGGACAATCATAGGAGTGTATGTTGGAGACGGACACAAACTTAGCGGGTAAGGGCGGCAAAGAAACCAATTTAGAATGACGGACATGGATATGACTGATGAAGCTGACGAAGACTACCTACATACACATACATTAAGAATAGAATCACCACCTCGGCGCTTTGCTGCATTGACTGTCAAAGATGGCATTGTGGTTCTCGTGTGCGTGTCCTGGTGCATACGACACGGAGGGCACGTACATGTCAATCGAGGAGCCCGAGCAGATGTACGAGGCTGATCAATTCCAAGACTAAAAGGGCGCCGGGGCGGATGGAGTGTCGGTGGGCAGGTAGATAATACTTATAGAAGAATCCTGAATGAGAAGCGGCCGGACGCACCTCACTCACCAGAATCAACCGCGAAAGAAGTGGGGCGCTGTGGCTGGGCTCTGCGCGAGCCACCTTGCCGCCTTTGGCCGCCAGTGTCCATCCCATTGGATTGGTGTGCTTCGTGCACCTCAAATCAGGCTGTCGTGCTCTTTAGTCACTCACACACACACACACTCACTCACTCACTCACCCGCAAGCTGAGATGCTCGTCTCATCGCCTCAGGTACACAACCCCATCCCTCCACAACAGCACCAAGGGCCCGCTACGACATGCCTACATGCGAACCTTGCCATCTATGGCCCCTTCTTGATTGATTCTTCTGTCCCCCAATTGTCCCTCCGCAAGTATCACTGAGCCATATCTTCTGTCCCGACTGGAGGGAATGCTGAGAACTTCACATTCGAGACACCCGTCACAAAAGACCAAAAGTAGCGTTCAACCAACTATCACCCGCCCAGGCCATCAGCAAACAACTCGTCCGGGACCGTTGCCACCGTCTACAGGGAAACCCTCTCTTTCCTTGCTTCCCGTTGCGCCCTGCACCCTGATTGAGATGGTGCCTTCCTACAGCGACCGCCTGTGCCAATAGATGACCTTATCCTAGGTACGTACGTATCTCCGCTTCTTCCCATCCATCCATACATCCATCCATTCGGTGCCGTCGGCGGCTTCCAGCTACGGACGCTTCGCTGGCAAGGAAGGGCTCAGGGGCCTCTTCAAGATCAAGAGCATTTGTGTTGACCGCTTTGGTTGGCCGGGCGTTCGCACCTCTATCCCGCCGCCTGTTAAGTATCCCTTGCCGGATTAGGAGCGCTGTTGGCGGTTCACGAGAGGGGTGGTCAACGTGGGCTTCGCACAGGGCCTTGTAGGAAAGCTCAAGGGGATCTTCAACGTTATGAAGAACGTCTGAGTCGATGGCTGGGAAGTACTTCACACGGAAGCTGGGTAATGATGAACCTTGGCCCCGAGACAGCCTCAATGGACTCGGGCAGAAGCGCGCTAATTACATTCAACAGCCCAGGTTCCGCGACAGCGAGATACCAACAACGGTCATCTATCCTTGATTGCTGAGCATCAATCCGATCAGATCAACCAAAGCCACTGCTGCCTCCCGCCAAATTCCTCCCTTTCAGCCCTCCGTCTCCAGCTCCGTCAGCCTTGGCCCCCAAACACAACGACGACCTCCATTTCGGCAGCAACCTCAACATCGACCGGAACAGCGACGAGGACGAGAACGACGACGACGTCGTCGACCTTATCAGCAATCAGATCGATTTCCACGAGAACGAACTGCCATTGTATCAATTGCAAGCTGATGTATGATGGCAAAGAGTTGCGATTGGGTAGACGGATGGCGTTCACTACTTTTCAAATGAGCCAAGAGGAATGTGAAGGTCAAAATGGCTACATTCGTTGCGTTTAGACATGATGCATATGGTGAAGCACAAGTGGCGTTATTGTGACCGAGGGTCTGTGACAAGGCCTTTGAACTCCACTCTAATGTAAGATATAAGATGGAACGGTGTCAGCCTCATAGAAGCCCCGTCTGGCTAACGTTAAGATAAGGGCAGTGGAGGCCGTGAAAGATTCAGGAAGGGTGGTCAGCAGGGCCAATTCTTAAAGGTTAGAAGTCTATATATAGGTTATAAACGGCCATACCAAGATGATAGTAGGCCGTAACGCTGGGAGTAAGGGCTAGTTGCTTTTAAGTGATATTGATTAGTCACATTTTGGGACCCTAGACAAGGTCTAGTGAAAAGGAGGAGTACAGACAAAGAAGAGGCAGGTTAACCCTCTCCCTTCTCCTTCCACCATTATGGCTTTCATGCCGATTACGATCAATATCCGCTTACCACAGATTGAGCAAGCCGCAGCCCAGGCAGGCGACGTCCGACGCCAAACGATATACAGAGGGAGAAGCCTCAACCTTTCAAGAGCGTTCCAACATGTTACAGCTAAAGCCAGCCCGGTTGTTGCCCTTATTATATGCTCTTGTAACGGTTTTTCTGTCCATGTTTGTCCCACGCTATCCTCCTCACTAGGCACATCACCACCCATTCCTTATTTTATCATGTCTTGTTCTTATTGCCCGTGTTGTCTCTCCCCCGCTGCCATAGCCAACGACAAGCTTCCATCCCTCCTCCCCCAGCGCTGGCCCCCCATACGCACCATGCTCGAGGAGCTGGACCGCGCCCTCAACCACTTGGCAGTATGTGTGTCGAAACACCAAGTGGGATACTGCATTACCGAACATTGCTATTGCACATCGTGTAACAGAGGTGGACATGTAGCAAACCTGCCTTTGGGTATATTAAGGACCTAACGAGCTGGGCAGGACCCTCGTACTCTCTCCGTTCTTCCGTCCTGCCCGTCATCCCAGAACGCGTCACCAAAATCCTGTTTTCCACTGGTTTCCCTCTTCTTCATCTTCTTCCTCATCTCACCCGCCTTGTCCTTTTCTGTCATTATCGCAGCCTCTTTTGTCTGCTCGTTAAAGCGTCTTTCATCATATCCGCCTTGAGATTGTCCTCCATCCGACGATACTCCCGCCGCCTCAGAGTGTCTGCGTCATCCAGGATCACCTCTCTAGAGCAACACAGCATTCCAGTCAATCAAACGCAAGACTATAAGACTTAGACAAAGTCTTACGCCTCTCGCCTCCAAGTTTTTAACCCAGATTATAAAGCGGACAAGCCCAGGGAAGATTGCTAACACGTCTCGCTACACGATAGACCCGCTCCGACCGTTCATCATCCAACTCAGACTCCCTCTAATCCGACCCTCCCCCCCCCCCCCCATATTCCGAATCCCCCCATTCCAACTCCCTCCCAAGATCCAGGCGGCCCACTGCTGCCGTTCCATCCTGTGCTCCATCTACAATTCCGCAACGCCTGCAGCCCCAAAGCAGCAATATGTCGGCCCATCACCTTACTACAGTTCAAGCCGAGGCAGAAACCGACATCGTCTGGACTACACACTAGGCCAAGCTCCTCAGCCTCAGTTTGGAGCTAGCCCGCATCGGCCAATCCCCGTCCGTCGCCTCCAAGCTATCGTCCACACCTTCACAAACATGTCCCAGACAACAACTCACTCACGATCAGACAATGGAAAAGGCTTTGGCAGCAGTTGTCGCCGCCACCGAGTTCTTCAAGTTGCTCCACGACAGAGGTAGCAGTATTCTTGGTATGACGCTGGAGGGAGGAGCGACGTCATAGTTGTTGTCCCCCCGCCTGTTATCAATTGACGCTTGGGGTACATCGAGTCCTCTTGTTGATTCTGATCATCGTTGCCTAGTCATACTTGCAATGGCGCTGAACAGGGCTTGTCTATAGACATTAGGCCAATTAATTCTGTAGCGCTGTAGTCAAAAAGTCACTCCAAACCATCCACCCACACATGGACAGCTTTTTGACGCTCTGGTTCAGAATAAAGCGCGCTTTCATCCATCTTTCATGATATATTCAACCATTCTGAATCTACCGATGGCTGAATCGGGGCCGTAGACCGTCAGACTGCGTAGGAAAAGAGCATCTTGGACGCACTCTCCTATTCTGGGTGCTGTGTAATTATAGAAGACAACTTGTAGCTGTCACCAACGAATTTAGCAAGAATACTGATCACTTTCTCAGGCCCCTTCCACCCTCCGATAGCAATCTCATCATATTCAGTGGCAGAACTGGCGTTTGTGACACATTGGAAAGTCTTACTTTGGAGGTTTTAATTACCGTTGGACATCTGAGAAAATCTCCAGATGACTATTTTAGACTTGCTTAGGGATCCACACGATTGGATTTCGACAGCGCCAACAGATCCCGGGCTTATGCAACCTGCGGCGATAAACACACAAGACTCCATCAAGCATCCCACCGGAGTCACGGTATAAAACCGACACCCTGATCCAGGCCGAAGCATGGACCCTATTACTAAGTTGTAAGACGTCTTTCGCGACACGGGATATGCCAAAGTCACAGAGAGCAAGGAAATAGTTCTAGTGTAGGAATACATTCCGCTGAAGATGCTTTGAATCCCACATGGGATTATACCTTCACGTTCCCTTCAATGTGCCCTCAATAATAGTGCGACGGCCACGAAATCTGGCCAACACCAAAATGCCATATTGTCCATCTATGGATATGGTGTGTTTCTTTTGGATTACCTTCTCTTCAGATCATTGAGCACAAGTAACTCTAATATTGTTAGCATATCGCCACGTTGAATTCTTTGGGTGATACGACAATGTGCGAATTGGTGAGGTGATGAGTGACCAGGTGTTTGTGTGTGTCTGAACCCGTCACAGTGCGAACCTACAAAAGAGGTTTCGGCTCTGCTTACATTTTTTTAAACTTGGTTGGTTTGGTCGAGCCGTTTCTTATGTACAGAATCATGCTGGAAAAGCTGTTGCCGAGAGTAGTGCTACCTAGATATCTTGGTTCCACTGTTGCTGTCAGGAAAGGTCGCCAGCGGGACGTCCAGGTTGCCCTAACTAGAGAATGAGGTTGTGTTATTACAATCAATGGTTAGAGTAGGGTTGTTCCGAAATACAGGTTAATTACGGCCCTCGGTGACAATCTGCGTTTCTAATTGGTGATCGGTGACCCAGTTCTTCAGCGTGTTTGCGGTACCATCTTGAAGGGGCCTTTGGCGTGCCAGTCAATACGGTAGCTATAGATGGTACAGGTAGCAAGGACGATTAGTATTTATACACAAAACTTGTTAATAGGGTATAAGATTCCAGCCTGTTGGTCCTTCATCTCCTTCTTCCATGTTCGTGACTCCCTCGACGACGCAACCCATATTTCCTACTTATGTCGTAGTCGATCTCATATTCAAAAGGGGATGAGCAAGATAGAACCTAGTGGTATAATCAAGTGTCACGATAGCTTCATATATTTCCACCTTATATAAGAGCATTCTTACCTACTATATCACGTGGTGTTTCACTTGTTACTCATATATCCTGCCTATATATAGAGCCTCACTTTTTTTACTTTCCCTTATATAGAATTAAGCCTTTTAGACCTAAATCCTTCTATATCCTACTATATACTTTAATTTATAATAGTTATAAGTCTAACTTTTACTATCGCTATTTATAAACCTTATATTATAACTTATTAAGACTCTATAGAAAAGTATATTTTATTACCTTCACTAATAGCTAAAGATATCTAAGCCTAACTTATCTCTTATTAAGGCTGTTAAGCTTGTTCGCTAGTATAACTAGCCAATACAGTATTAAGTATTAAAATCCTAATATAAAAGACTTAATATATAGTAATATATTAACCTAGACTGTCTAGATATCCCTTAAGACTTTATTAATAAAAAGAAGATCTTAATATATATTTCCCTTATCATAGAATAGTAAGACTTCTATAATAATAACTATATAATAGTAAAAGTCGCTTATAAAGAGCGATATTAGGCCTAAAAGAATAACTTTTGTTGGAATATTAACTGGGCGACATTCATACTTAAGGCCAATTCCGTCACGACCAAGTGGTGGGCCCGCTTTTTAGGTCGCTTAGAACTATCCTTCTATAACTACTAAAGGAGTCACTACTTTAGGCCGTACCTTTAATAAAATTACGTCTGTTAGATATCTTATATAACCTATAGATGTTAAAGACTAATAGGAAATTAGAACTAAAAAGTATACTTTCTATTTACCTATTATCATTTAATAAGTAAAAAACACCTATATAATAAACTTATAGATTACTAATATTATTACTTTATTTTTTCTTTTAAATATCTAGATAAATATAAGTCTAACGGCTAGCTATTAAATATCTAATAAATTATTAGATATCTAAAGAAAACTTTAGCTTTAAATAATACCTTTATTAAGATTATTATATAAACTAGGTATTATAATATACTTAAGAAAGTAAAAGGTAAAATTAACCCTATATATCAATATAAAGATCAATAGGCTGTCTACCTTTAAGCCTAGGATTATACTATACCTAAGGTTGAAAAAGAGATTATAGTAATTAACTTTCTAAATACTATTCAAGTTTATCTTGCTTCTAGCTAAAGAGACTATAAGTATAAGACGCTTATAAAGAATGTTAAGTTAGATTAATTAATAGATAGCAATATTAATCTAGTAAAAACCTTTTATATTATTATAATTGATATTTAATCTATTTAAACAAAATCACCTTTTTATAGTAGAATATAATTAACTTTTATAAGATAATTAGATACTATTTTAAATATAATAAAACGCTGAAAGCTAAACTATCTAGATAGATATAACTATGTATAGAAGGTTTTAAACTATACTTATATTAAATTTACCTTTACTAACAAAATTACTAATAGCTATTTAAAGATAGCTATATCCCTAATGAAAAAATATATCTAGAAGAATTAAGACAAAGTTATTAAAGATAAGTAATATTTAATATATAGTAAGCTTATCTTAAAAAGATAGCTTATAGCCAAAGATAAGCTTTATCCTAAAGGTTATAGTATAACTTTATAATAAAAACAATAACTAATTTAAGGCTTCTAGATAATATTATTATAATTCCTATAAGTACTTAGAATTTAAAGCGATATTAAATATAATCTTTAGTATAGCCTTAGGAAGTATTTCTCTATTTTTATAGAGTATTATTATAGATAGTTATAAAGCGATATCTATTATTAATAATAAAACCCTCTTAAAGGCTGACTGTTATATACCTTTTAGTCTAGACAACTTTATAAAGGTAGAGATAACCTCTATCTAGGTTAATAAAAAAAGAACCTGAGTTATAAAGAATATTCTAAAGAGCCTAAAAAGACCTAACTTAATAGAACTTACCTTAGCTAATATTATAGTAATAGAGGGCTTTTATATAAATATCGCCTTAGAGAGCTTACTTCTTAAGAGTGGTCTATAGTACTATAGAATAAGTTATATTATATAGTTAAGACTAATATAGAATAATAATAAAGTTATTAGCTTAATATAGAAATATAACCTGGTCTTTATTCAATATAAACCTATCTATAACTATCTAAAAACACTATAGATATTGATTTCTAAAAGCCTTATAGATATTATTACTATAACTAAAAAAAGATCTTATACAAGATCTTATTAATTTATAAATAAAAGAAATAATTTAATACTTCTTTAGTATATACAATCTGGATATCTTGGTCTAGCTATACTATATAAGCTATTAAAATAGGCTTATAAAGTATATATTATTATGTTAAATTAATAATAATATAAATAATATATATTAATATATTTAGAAATAGTTATCTCAAAAGAGATATCTAAGTTAAAAGTGATATACCTATAGTATTATACTTACTAGGATCTTTTTGACTTTTATAGGTTATTTATAGAAATAGAATAGCTATTAATTATTTATAATAAATATTTTAGCCTTATAATTAGCTTCTCTTTAGTAAAAAAGACTAAAGATCTCTTACATTAATCGCTATAAATATTTAAGGCCTACGTGTAATAGTAAAAACGCCTTATAATTTATATGTTCTAGTATAATAATAAAGTAGTCCTTTTTGGCCTAGATATAAAAAAGGCCGATAGAAGGTAGTATAAAACAGTTAAAATAGAAATTAAGATATTATTACTAAATATAAGAAAACTAATAGATATTATAAAGAGAGTAGACTAACTAGTTATATAGAAATTAATTAGAATATATATAAAAGTAAATCTTCCAAAAAGGCTTTAGAATAAGATAACCCTTATAGTAATATATATTTATAGAATTAGCCTACGAGAATTATTTAGCTAGATATCTCTTATTAAGTAAAAGCTTAATTAGTTTTAATAGCATTATTACTAATAGTAACCTGACTTACTAATACCTTTAACTAGATTCCTATTTCTATACTAAAAAAGACTCTTTATATATAGATATAAGGTATACCTCATGTAAAGGGATTATAAAAAAAGTATATAGTAAAAAGACTATAAAATACTTCCCTATAGATATCTTAAGTATTTGCTTACTTATATATTAAATATATATAACTTATACTATACTTAGATATCTATATTTAAATAAGTAATAATAACTAGAAATATTTAATTTAATAAAAGCTTTTTTTATAACCCTATAAGAGAGACTAAAGCTCTCTAAGGCTAAGAGGTAAAAGAGATAGTTAAAGTTATCTAAGACTATATTACAGTCTTCAATAACCTCCTTTAATACTTAGGTATTATTAAGACTAATAGCCTTAAGTTAATTAATCATATTGAAATAATAGTTTTACCTATAAATAAGACCTTATAACGTATAGAAACCTCTTCTTTAGAATCTAGATAAATAGTAAATGTAACGGTCCAAGGCGAGGTATATTGCAACCAGCTATGGCGACTACGTACGAGTATCTAAAGCTAGGGAAGAAAGGAGAAAAGCTCCCTAAAGGTTCACCGCTTCTCAGGTCTGGTCAGGGCGAAGGAGCGCATAGGCCGTCGGGTTGACGTTGTTGCGGTTCCGTGCCTCCGATCAAAGGTGATGTGTTTCCTGGCCGCGATATCCAGCAAGGCTTCTTCAGGCCCAGCCCGTTACAATACCCCCCTTCTCCCTCTCCTAGGGATAGGGGTCTCCTTCTGTTGAAAGGCAGCCCACGCTGCTGTGTCTTTGAGGTTGCTTAGCGGTTCCCAGGTCGGTTTGGTGTAGTCTGTCCATTTTACTAGAACTCTCTAACCCTTTCCTCTACGCTTTATCTGTAATATCTCCTTGACCTTGTACTCCAGATCAGGCCCGGATGTTAGGGCGGCAGGTTGTCTGTCATCTTGTTGTTGAGATGGAAAAGGGTTATCCCCTATGTGTTTTAGGAGTGAGACATGGAAGACGTTATGTATCCCAGGTGGTGTATCTAGGCGGCATGCGTGGGATCTAACGGCCTCTAGGACTGTATACTTGGCGTAAACCTAGTCAAGCTTTTTGGATGGCCGGTCTGTCCTAACGTTTGATAGCCGTAGCCATACCTTATCCCCTGGTTTGAACTGATCAGAGGGTTGACGACGGGCGTTTGTATAGTGCTCTTGTTTTTCTTGTGCCGTGGCCATGGCAGCCTGGGCCCATGCCGTAGCATCTTTTATCTTTTGTACCAGATTCTCAGCTTTTGTGATAGGGGTAATGCCCTCTATCCTAAGTGTCTCCTTAACTCTGATCAGGTCTATGTTGTATCTGTGACTGAAAAAGAATAGACTGATTCCTGTGGAAGTAGCTGGTCTGTTGTTAATTGCCATTATAGCTACTGGTGACAGCTTATCCCAATCGTCCTGGGCGTAAGCACAGAATGCTCTTAGGTAGGTCTCAACCACTTAATTAGCCCTCTCAGTTGCTCCATCTGTCTTGGGGTGATAGGCTGTAGACAGCCGTTGTTTTATGCCACACAGTTGGTAGAGACGCTTCCATATTTAACTAACAAACTGAGTCCTTCGGTCTGAGACTATTGCCTTTGGTAATCCATGGTGTCTGATTAGGCCTATAAGTAGGGTGGATGCAGTGGTTTCTGACGAGATTTCCTTCATAGGCTTAAGGACAACGTTCTTAGATAGCCTATCTATAATAACCAGGAGGTTGGTTTGTTTATATGTCCTGGTTGGTGGTAGGTCGGTCATAAAGTCGAGCGATATTTCAGCCTATATACGCTCTGGTATAGGGAGTGGCTTTAGTAAGCCTTGTTTCTTCTCTCTCCAGAAGTTTATCCTTCTGTAGACGTCACAGTTCTTCATAAACCTCTGAACGTCTTGCGATAAGCCTGGCCAGTAGAAGCTCTGACTGATCAAGGCCTTAAGCGTATCCTTTCCTGGATGCCCAGATAGGGTAGAGTCGTGCATTACTTGGATGATTTTGGTCTGCAGAGGCTCATAGTGCGGGATCTAAATTCGGTCTCTCTACTTTAGCCTTCTCTTGTTGTCTATAGTGTATTCTGACAACATAATAGGTAGTCCCTAAGCTGAGGGTAGTTGTTGTGTCCCTTTCTTCACTGCCTCTCTGATTAGGTAGTATCAGGCGTTGTTCTGAAGGCCGGTATCCCATAGGGCTTTTAGAGGTTCTTCTCCAAATGGGTTCTCTGGGGGCGTCCTATCCTCTGGGGAGTTGTCCCCCTCTTTGTTGGCGTCTGTGCCACTTATAAATCCTGCTTTTACAGATGTAGCAGTCTGATCATGTCTAGTCAAGGCAGCTTTATTAACTTATAAGGCTTTCTTTGATCCTTGGAGGAGTTGGAGTTCTTGTCCCTTTAACCTAGTGTCCTCTGTGTTAAAGGGCATGTCTTGTTCTCTCCTTAAGAGGGTATCTGGCGTTATAGCTAGCTTGCCTAGGCGGTACTCTATCTTGAAGTTATACTTCAAGAGTAGTTCGGCCCATCTGACTTATCGTTCGCTCAGCTTCTGCTTTTTTGTAAAATACTTAAGGTTAAGGTGATCGGTCACCATAGTGAACTCTTTTATACTCCTTAACTCAGTGTCCCACTGCTCTAGGCATTATACTATAGCTAGTAGCTCCTTATTGTGGATTAGGTAGTTACATTCTGTAGGGAGGTTCTTCTTTGAGAAGAAGGCTACAGGGCGTAGGAGTCCATCGTTGTCAACTTGCGATAGAGTGCCTCCTACTATATATCCTAAGGAGTCTGTTTCTAGGATTGTTTCCTATTCTAGGTCCCAGTATGCCAGTACTAGGGCACTGATTAGGCGGGTTTTAAGCTCTTTGAAGGCCTTCTGGCATTCCTTGCTCTATATGAAGGCGGTGTCTTTCTTAGTCAGTTCTATAAGTGGCCTTGTAAGTGCTGAGAACTGAGGAATAAACTGTCGGTAATAGTTGGCGAATCCCACAAAGGATTATACTCCTCTTACTGACTTAGGGGTTTCCTATAGTTGTATCACTTTAATCTTCTCAAGGTCAACTTTTATCCTTCAGCCGACTTTAACAATAAATCCTAGGTACTTGACGCTCTTTGCTTTGAAGTCGTATTTATTAATGTCGATCTGTAGGCCGGCTTCTCTTAACCTAATCAGGACCTTCTTGACTTTGTCCTGGTGGTCTGCTAATGATCCATTAGAGTAGATCAGGATGTCATCGATGTATGCTGAGCAAAACTCGTCCAGGTATCCTTACAGGGCATGGTTGATATAACGCTGGAACGTAGCTGGTGCACCAGTCAAGCCGAAGGGGGTGACCAGCCACTTGAATAGTCTGTACCTCGTGCGGAAGGCTGTCTTCTATTCTTCTCCAGCCTTAATTTAGATCTTATAAAAAGCGGCGATAACGTCTAGTTTTATTAACCACTTTACTTATGCTAGTAATCTTAGGGTTTCATTAATCAACGGTAATAGATATCTGTCCTTCCTAGTAATGCTGTTTAGGCCCCTGTAATCCACATAAAACCTCAATCCTCCTCCTGGTTTCCTTACAAACAATACAGGAGCAGATGCTGGCGAGCTGCTAGCTCTTATGAACCCTTTATCCAGGTATTCAGTAAGGGTCTTCCGGAGGACTATCAGTTCTTCTCGTGACATCCCGTACAGTGGTCCCCATGGGACTTCAGGATCAGCGCTGTTCTTTGTTTTTTCCAAGGGTATCTTGTGGTTAATACCATCACGGTGCGGTGGTAACTTAGCAGCCTGATCAGGGTCAAAGACGTCTAAGAACTGGTGGTATTCCTTTGGCAGTAGGGCTTTAACGTTAGGCCTTTTCTTTGGCGCTAAGGCTTTCGTTATATCTGCTAGACTTGTGGTGAAAATCTGTGTCCTCTGTTGGGGTTGTTGAGTCTTTAACTTCCTTCCCCTCCTGATCAGGGCCATGAAAACCGAGGCTATCTGCTGGCGGATAGATGAACGATTTTCCTTCTGGCTTGGGTCTTGTCTGTGGACTGTATGGTTGGCCATGCCAATATGTAACAGGTTCCTGGCTGGACGGATTGTAACGTTGTCCTCTACCATCCAAGTCTTGCCAAGGATAACGTCCTCAGTCTGATTGGGGATAACGTAGAAGAATAAGCGGCTTCTCTTATAACCATCAAGATCGATTTCCCTATACGTAACTGCAGTGATGGCGTCAGGGATAATTCCGTTAACGGTCTCAAGCGCTTTAGGCTTGATTTTGATACACGGCAAATGAAGCTTCTTGGCGTAGTCCTCACTCATGGTGGCAGTGGTAAGGCATCCCGAATCAACAAGGGCATAGGTATAGGCAAGTTGGTTAATTCCTATGTTGATGAAAAAGGGGTCACTGTCCATGGTCTTTCTGACTAGCCTCCATTCCTTCTTTGCGTCCTCCTGGCCGTGCTTTTGGCCAGGAGTTACTCTTTTCCCGAGTCGTCTGAGGTCTGGCCAGACCTAGCTTCGCTCCATTCCCCAGAGCTGGAGTCGGTGTCGGTCTCTGGGGAGGACTTTGATTTCTTAGCTGAAGACTTCTTAGCCTTTGGTTCTGTTGCTTTTGATCTCTTGGCTTCTGAAGGTTCTTGTCTCTTTAGGCAGTCCCTTGCAAAGTGGCTTGTCTTGCCACAGCTATAGCAGTCAACCTCTTTCAACTTGTGGCGATGCTCTGGGCCCTTCTGCCCCCTAGGGTGCTGGACCTTAGTAACCTTGGTGGGTTCCCAGTCCATCTTGTCCTCCTTAGAGCTTGCAGGTGACTTAGGCCTGGCCTGATCAGGTGTGGGAGGGCACCGTTTATACTTCTCCTGCTTCTCCTGGTAATTACGACTGTCTAACCGGGAGCCTATCTTTATAAGGAGCCTGGTGTACTCTGAGTATATGTCTAGGATGTCTACTACACTGATCAGGGCGTCGCGAAGGCTCTTGTTGATAGCTCTGTCTAAGTAGTTGATCCTCACTTTATCTGCCCAGTCGCTACCCCCACTCTCAGCTAGTTCCTTCTTAAACCTAGGTAGAAAGAAGGCAAAGCTCTCATGGGTTTTCTGCTTAATTATGTGTAGTTGAGTCAAAGCTTGGGCTTGGGCGTCGGGGTCTCCATAGCAGCTTTCTAGGTAGCTTATAAACTGGTCAGGGGATTCTATTCTGTCGGTTCCCCTGTGGGCGTAGTAGGCTGAGGCCATCGTCTGGGCCGCCCCTTCGAGTCGAGCGTATATATATCCAAAGATATCGGCGTCACAGTCAAAAGCCATCCTATCTAGGCGGATCTTCCCTTTCATCTCTAGGAACCATCGTTGGAAGTTCTTACGTGTCCCATCAAACTTGGGGGTCAGGTATCTGGTGTTTTCTTTGTCTGGTTGCAGTATTTGGGGTCTGATCAGGGACAGGCGTTGGTGTGCTTGTTGTGGTGACTAAGGTAGGTGTCATTGTGGGTTGCCTCATGCTTGTGAGGGCTTCTTGCAGCAGGCGTATCTGCTCCCGTTGAGCCTCTCGCTTGTTGGCCTGGGCAGTTCGCATCTCTTGCAATTCGTTGGCTTGTGAGGTTCGCATCTCGTGCAGTTGAGTGGCTAGCTGGCTCACCACTTTAAGTAACTGCTGCGATCCCACAGATGGCTGGGCTTCTGTGTTGCCGTCCATCTTGTCTATAGCTCCCTCAACTGCTCTAGTTGTATTGGGGCTCTTCCTGTCCTTGCTTATGGGCCTCACTTTGATCAGGGAAAATCCTTCCTATATCTGGCCAGACAGGGAAACCTGAGCTCTTTTAAAGCACGTAGGCTGATGTGCAGCCTACCGTTCTCAGCTCCTTCAGGGCTAATCAGCTCAATCTGATTAGACCTAGGATACAGCGTTTCTGGCAGCTATTCTTATTAATAGAATCCTTTTACAACTAAGCTGCATAGGCATATCGCTCTAGCCTCCCTCTCTAGGTCTGTTGTAGCGTAAAGGCTTACACTAAGGCCTAAGCTACAGTATACCTAATTAATTCTCACTAGCAGACCACACGTCTAGTCTAGAGAATTCTAGTGCTTCTTTTGAGCTTTAGATAATGTAACGGTCCAAGGCAAGGTATATTGCAACCAGCTATAGCGACTACGTACAAGTATCTAAAGCTAGGGAAGAAAGGAGAAAAGCTCCCTAAAGGTTCACCGCTTCTCAGGTCTGGTCAGGGCGAAGGAGCACACAGGCCGTCGGGTTGACGTTGTTGCGGTTCCGTGCCTCCGATCAAAGGTGATGTGTTTCCTGGCCGCGATATCCAGCAAGGCTTCTTCGGGCCCAGCCCGTTACACTTACTATATTTAGATTTTTTACTATTATCTCCCTTAAGGGGGGGAAAAGGCAGGAGAAGAGAAGATAAAAAGCTTTTAGAGCGCTTAGATAAGTTATTTATATTGTGATATTTTAATTTATATTTAGATTCATACTCAGACTATCATGATTAAAAATAATTAGACTTATAGTAAGAAAAACAGCTAATAAATTATAAATATATAAAAGTATCCGACTTATCACTATATAGATATCTTATAGTATATTAATAGTTTTTTATATAAGTCTTAATAGCGGTTTAATTATATATCTTCTTAATAAAGGCGGCTTTATAGCCAAGATAAGACTTATACTTGTTTATGTCTTTAGCTTCTTAATATCTATAACCTATTATATTACTAGATATTTACTAAATAATAATAAACATAGATTGATAGTTAAAGAAACAATATATTAATAAAAATAGAAAAAGTATTTTAAAAAAAGAGAAATTATATATAAAAAATCGATATAACGCTATAACTAATAAAAGAAAGATAAACTAAAAGAAAAAGTTAATTACTTTAAGAGACAGTTTAAAAAGGTAGCTTTAATACGGCTAACCGTTAATAAGGTTAACTAACCCTTTATAATAGACCTACTTATAAGTGACAATTTTTAGACACCTAACCTAATTAGGGTCAACGTTATATAACTAAAATATTTATTTTAAGAAAAGGTATAATTATTGTAAGATAATAGTTAACTAGTAATACCTAGAGATATAGTAAAAAGTAATATCTAAGTATCTGAAGGGCTTAACAGTATAGATAAGTATTAACCCGACTTAGGTTTAGCATAATATTTTAATAGGTAGGGCTATCTTATATAACCACCTATAAGGTGGCTATTCCCTAGCTAAAGGCTGGCGATAGCTAGGTTGAGGATCAGCTTTTATTTAATATAGGACCTATATTTAATATGTTCACTACTAGTTACATAAGACTGGTATAGAAAGGTTCTCTTATCTAAGGTATTTAAATAGAAGTATTATTTAATTAATATAATATAAGTATTATTATTTTTAATATTAATATATGTATTTAGTACCTTCTAAACGTAATCTTATTATTATATAGGGCTAGTATAATATAGATAAAACCTAAGATAATTAAAAGGATATTAAAGAATATAGTAAAGTATTAATCTGTTATAACTCTAAGTTATTAATAAAACCTTATAAAGAGTTTTATCTTATAAAATAGAAAGCTATATAGCTTATCTATATAGTTTGAATTTCTTATTTCTTTTTGAATCCTATATTTAGTAAAGATTTATATAGTCTATTATAGACTATTCTCTTAAATAGTAGATTATAGAGGCTATCCACTTACTATAGGAATATACTATAACCCTTAGATTAAATAAAGCTCACTATGCTTTAACTAAATTAGATATTTAGTAAGATATAGTAGATAATACGTTAGAAAGCTATTTCTAAATTTTAATAATTGATTAAAGAAGTTTATAATTTAGTTTAATCTTTACTTATGTAATTAACAAGATTTTATAGAGGGTTACTTATATTAGTATCATTTATATAAATAGCTAACTAGCTAAAAGACTTACGTTATTCCCTATTCTTAAGGCTTTTAGTCTAAAGATAGATCTATAAGGTAATAAATCTATCCTTATTCTCTAATAAAATAGTACTTTAATCCTTTAAATAGTTATATAAACTCTACTTTATATACTTAGAAAACTTTACCTTATCATAAAGAGACCGATCTTTTAAGTCTTTACATGTTTCTTTTATAAAATATCTATTTAGGGAAAGAATAATAATAATATTCATTACAGTATATCTAATATATATAGTCAGTTTTCTATCCTTGAAAGCTTATATAATTTCTATTATTATTAACTAAAGCTTGAAAGATATCTACCTTCTTAATATATTGATTAAATCTTTATTACTTCCTTTTTTATATTTAAGTTAAAGTTCATTACATTTAGGATATTATATTATATAGTAATGATACCGTTTAATTTATATAATGGAGATATTTAAATACTAGCTATATTATCTTATATAATATTAAATTATAAAATATACTTTAGTATATACTGAGATACTAACATACTATATAATAATTCTCTTATTTTTGTATAATTCACTATAGTAGGTATAAGGAACTAGCTTATATAAAACCCTAATAATTAGTCTTTTATATTACTTACTATCTATTTATAATTGACCATGGTAAATATAGTAAAATAGTGGCTTTTAATATCATATAACCCTTCTAGATATACCTTATTCTTTTATTATAATACTTACTAATTATCTATTATAACTATATATATTTACTAAATATTCATTAATTAGTATTAAATTGGCTTTCAGTATTAATATGTTAAGAAAGATAAGGTGTACTTAAGATCTATTATCTATAACTATCTCTTTTAGTAATAAAGATCAGCTGTTATATAAGCCTTGAGGACTCTAGATAATCAAGTTTGATTAATATAATAATCTTTCTAGTTTATACCTAAGGCCTAGGTATTTAATCTAATAAACCGCTTATCTATTTCTCTAAATTATAATAGAATATAGCGTTATTAAAGTATTATATAACAATACTATTTTGATAGGTTTAATTCTATTAACCTAAAAAGTAATAGTCTAAAGTATATATCACAATATATAATAATAAGTATCTATAATATATAAATAGCCAATAGATCATATTAAAATATTAAATATCGCCTTATAAATCTCTTCAAACTTATTGTTTTTAACTATTCAGCCTTGAGCTTTAAACAGATAAAGTAGATTCCAATATTTATCTGGAATAGTAATACTATACTAAGTATTATAAAGTTTATAATAGCTAAAGAAGGAATATATAAACCCTCAATATTATTATATTGATATCTATATAATAGATATACTAAAGATAATAAAGACTATTACTAACGATAGCGATATAGTAAAAGTTAAATAAAGTATGGATAGAACTATAGTTTTTTCTACTCGTTATAAGTAGCGTAAACATAATATTTATAAGCCTAAAAAGAGATAATACCTCCCTTAAGATCAAGACGAAAGAGTATAAGGTTAAATATTAGAGAATTATCATTAATTGCTAAAGCCTTGAGGTATAGAAAATTGATTCGGTTTCAGTTATTATAAGTCTTATAACTAACTAATAAACAGTTAAAACTAAGAAAGTATATTTATTTGTTGAATGGTTTATCATGTTCATTATGGCAATAAAATATATATTATTCTTTAATAGTAAAATTACTTTGCTATAAGCTTTAGCTACTACTTTTACTATTAATATAATCTTGATATTTACTTTATTTAGCCTTAAGCTGCTTATACTATATTTCCAAACCTATAATTCAGAGATATATAGTTAACTTATATGAATAGAAAAAAGTTCAAAGAGTTAAGAAGTTAATAAGAAATGAAATAAACTTATAAGAGATTTATAATTATTATAATAAGTATTAGACTCATATTAATAAGCTACTATAAGCTCAATATATTATAAAGAACCTTCTATTATCGTGATAGAGATTTAGTGTTAAGTATAAAGTTAGAAATCAAATGGCCATTAATGTAAAGTAAATCAACAATAATAAAAAGATAATAAAAGACAAACAAGACATTAATAAATAGTAATAATAGTTAAAAGGAATATATAAAAGTAAATCCCTAAGCAGAATATTTCAATAAATAGAAAGATAAGGCTACAATAAAGACTTTAAAGAAAAATAAAATAGCTTTTTAAGTAAAATCCATATGTGCCTATAGCTCTATTCAAAACATACCAAATTAAGGTTAATATAATAGTGATATAAGAATATAATTTTTATAGGATAAGATTCAGGCCTTGTAGACCTTAAGGGACCTAACGAAAGAGAGGAATATTATGTTAGGAAAAGCCTTATAGAACCGTTTCACTAGGTAGAGCCTATTCTAAAGGCCAGCTAAAAGATATCTTTTCTATAGCTGATAGCTAGCGATAGGAGGATTGAAAATTAGCTTCGATTTTCTATAGGACCTACATTATAAATAACTATTTTATATAGATACTATTATTTATTACTTATTAGATTAAAATAGCTAAATTCTATGAAAGGCTTAAGAAGAGTATTAAGGATAAACTTAGTTAAGATAATAGACTAAAATAGTTCTATTAGCTTATATATAAATCTTTGGACTTACTCTTGAACAGCTAGCCTTTGCTTTATAAGACTGTTAGCCGTTGTATAAACCCTTTTATATCTGCTAAAGAGCTTTACTATACCTTACACTATAAATGTATAAGCTATCTATTTGTAAAATACTTGGCCTATAGGCAGCCTTACTGGATATTATGCCTATAGAATATAAGGACGATAAAGGTAAAAGGAACTGTAACAACGTTATTTTAAGGGCCTATACCTTTTAGCGACCTCATTAGAGTAACGGCGAGACATATATACAGAAATTTGTTTTCTTTTTTACCTTAAAATACTTATATATAATTACTAAGCACCAGTTATCAAGATACTCGCCTTATAGCGTTACACTATTAACAATTTCTAAAGACCTAATTACCTCTTAAATACCTATAAAACGGCTTTATTATCTATAAACTAGCTAGACTTAACCATAAAATATATATAGACGGCCTATCAGTTCTTAGGTAGTTAATAAACGGTATATAAAGTTTAAAACTGCTATATAACTCTTCAACTGCCTCTTTATTATAAATCAACTCTATAGTGGCCTACTGTCTAACACTACCGGCTTATCTAACCCTAATCTTAACCTTCCTTTATACCTTTACTATTTTCTCTATCTTGAATAAATCTATTTTAACCTTATGGGCTCTCTTTTCAATTTTACCTTTATCTTCATATCTTTTTATTACCACAACTAATCCTGTTTTTTATTACAGTATAGTAATTCCCTTGTAACTATCTGTTTTTACCGACTAAAAGTATAATATCTAGATAAATTCTTTTTACTTCCTACTTTTGATCTATCAAAATGACCCTTCTTGTTCCCTTATCCATTTTTATTATAACTATTATTAGAAATGTATCTTTACTCTAAAAATATATAAATAACCTACTCTTATTAGTTTCTCTTACTAAGTATTAAACTCTTTAGATTTTACTTTATATTAGTTGTACTATTAACCCTTAAAGAAGTGTATCCTTAAAAGGCTAAAAAAGTAATATCAATATCTATCTCTATAAATAGCTATTTATTATATGAAAAGACTTTATTTAGTTATTACCCAAAGTGTTTATAGCTATTAGTAAAGCTAATAGGATAAAAAAGACTAATAGAGATAAGATATCCTAAAAATATTTATATAGTAAGAATTATCACTAGCCAGCCTATATATATAGCTATCTAGAGATAGCTATAAAAGATACTAAAGCCTAATCAAAGATATATCGTAAAAAGATAAAGGCTACACTACTGGACTTAAAGATATATAAATATAATTACCTAAGAACACGGTTGATAAGTAAAAAATAAGACCTAAAGTGCGCTACCATAAGTAGGCTAAAGGACTTACCACTCAATATTATATGTTAGGCAGATATTTCTGAGCTATAGAGGCTATATATAGTAGAGATTATATGGGGGTTCAACGCTAGCAAAGGATATAAGACTGCCTTTAGCCGGCGTTGCTGAACTATAGAGGCTGTATACAGCAGAGACTATAGGGGGTCTAACGTCGGCTGACAAGGGCCTATAAGGCCGGGCTGCTGATTTGTAAAGGCCGTATATAGTAGGGACTACAGGGGAGTATAGCCTGATATATAGATACTTATTCCCCTTATATATTGATAACGATAGCTTTATTTAGACAGCCTAGTTATAAGATGAGGCCGCTTCTATCAAGGCTGGGGAGATGTATCACAATGGGCTGCTCACATATCCATATAGGAATGTATTTCTTTATGTCGGACCGCCTCTTCCTATATATAGCTAACTAAGCCGTTTTCCTACAACCCTTCCTGACCGAAAAGTGTATCTGTGGCAAATACTAAGTTAAAACATCAACAACAAGAACAGAACTTTTGAAATCGGAGCAAATAAGAGCGCCAAAATCTTATCTTATAATTTCGATAGCTGTATGTCCGTCTCACAACCCAATGTGACGCATGCAATATGGCGACCCCATGGCCCAAATATCAGGCCTGGCCAACTCCATACCCAGCGCACGCCATGGAACTTAGTATATATCTCGGTGGTCCACGTTATCTTGTTTATTGCATATGTTCCTAAGCACCGTTGGTTGTACTCAGCGCGTTACGGATACAAAATCCTAAACTACTGGCACTGCTTTCCTCCTAATGCTGCAACTTGCGGGTCGGGGGCTGGCAGGCAGCTTAGGCCAGCACAGCATGCACCGCCATTAGACCCACAGCCAGAGTTACGAGGACGGCACTTTCAGATGTTTATTAGTTTTCCTTATATCGTGAGAGTTTTATGTGAGACGCTTGCTCTAATACTTACTACATCCGGAACAGCCAAGGCAGTGGCTGAAAAAAAAAGGGTTAAGGTTAGAATTGTAATCTTCATTTTTACGGTTGCTTTGAAAAATTAACAAGAGTTCTAAGGTATTTTAAAGATTGCTGTTTTGAGTCTGGTTATGCCTATAATCGCGCAGGACACTATTGATCTGTCTTCATCATAGGAGTTATATATCAACAAGTACAATGCTTAATCAGCAAGAAGCCTTATACACATGATTCAGTACACAAGGAATTCTTTGTACAGGCAACGTTCTCTAAGCATGCCCACAGTAACGTTACGATTTATGTTACAAGTTCTAAACTCTAACTTGGCGATCTTATATCTGATTGATACTAAAAGCGTTTTATCAACTTCATATAAGTACTATGTACTATGGTATCAGGCCGAAGTCAATTACCCCTGTTAGGTAACTAATGTTCACCCCCCTACTACAGGACTTCACTTTTGGTGAATACTCCCCCTCTATTATGATATCAGCTGTGGAGGGTAACATCATAGGGGTAATTAACTCAGCCCTGCCACCCTGTATGTCATGACTGCTTTACATAAGCAGGGATCTTCCACATTGGGTTCCACACTGCTGGAACACAATCGTCGCTACATCCACACCACACCCAGCCTTCCTCAAGTGACCGGCCAGCAAGCGTCAGGTGAGGTGGCTGAGGGGGTTATATGAGATTATCTGGGCTGGAGCGCATCATTGAACATGCACACCATGTGTTGTGGACCTGGGGGATCGCAGCGGGCTGCGGAATACACAGGAATGCATTATGACATGTTTTTTTTTCCTTCTTTTTTTGACCTTTGAGAGAATTTTCAACTACACTTTTTAGCATCTTGCTCTAACTGGAACATACGGGAGACAGCAGTCACGAACAAATTGGCTGCATTCTCTTCCACCGTTGTCACACCGACGAGAACTGATAATGTGCCACAATATCGACTGCCACAACTTAATTTGAGGCTGAGCCAAAGTCGCCTCACGGCAAATAATGGCAGTCAAAAGAGTCGGCTTAGCAGTCAAGGGTGGTCGACGTACAACAGAGTTGCAGGTAGGTTGTGTTTGTACTCCGGACGAGTGGTGTTCCGCCTCAGCGACGCCCACAATTATGTGCGTTGGGTGTGTGAGCGGGATGAAGAGGCCCGCCTGGTCGTGTCCCACGCCGACCGCGCTGACAGAAGTCCAATGGATGGAACGACAGGTAAGGGAGGCGGTATGACTGGAAGCGTTGTCCAAATCTGCTTTTCTGGCGAGACATGAATGTATGTTGAATGAAACCCAGTGTGTTATGCCCGAATCGGATAGGGATAAACATCACCTGCCCCATGGGAGGAGGCTTACCACTGGTGACAGAGAAGGAGTAGTAACTTCAAAGGGCGGTACATAACGATCTTTTAGGCGTCACAAGCTGACGTAATCTGGCAATTGCAGGCAAAAGACATAACGCGATTTTGGTTGCTACACGCTGACATAATTTCACAGTTACAGGCCTTACAGCGATACGCACTCAAGCAGCAGACTACCTCTTTCTCCTCTGGCTCATGACACGGCAGTGACAGCCCAAGGTGGACGTGTAATTCCAGAACCCAAGCCCGGTCAGCGTGCAGGCAGACAAGGGGAAACTCATACATAGTACATTAATGCACACTTGTGTGTTTGCTACGGAATCCTAGGCCCTAGACCAGGTCAATTCTCGCAAGGTCACCATGGCATGCATGGCCATGGCGTGACTACATTAATGGAAGGGGGGTGTGGTGATGGAGGCAGAAGGCGTGACCGACCGTGACTACGGCACAACTGTGGCACAAATGTGGCCATGGCATGACTAGTGTTTCTCGGCGCAGTCACAGTCATACCAAAATACGGAGGTGCGTTGCAAAAGTTCATGCCTAAATTGCTAAGACTACCCTATGTTAATTGATAAGGGGAATTGTAGGGATAACCACCTAAATAAATTACTACTAACATTTTAATAATACCTATCTGGAACTTCTAATCCATATCTGTCAATATAACGCCTCTCCTTATATTTATTACCATTCTTGAGAGTAATAATAGCCTTAACATAGGCTAATAGCCTCTTTATGTAGGCCTAGATTTACTTTTAAGGTAATACCTATTAGTATTATTATTATACTTTTTTAGTTACTGTCGAGTAAACTAAGGTATCTTTCCTTATTATAAATCGCTTTATTTAGGGCTAATAAGGCTTAATAGGGTTAAAATTAAGTCTATTATTATATTAGTAAAGCTTTTTAATATTATAAGTTAAATATATCTAATAGATAAAATCGTAATTATAAAAAGCTGTTTTATTTTTTTAAATAATAGTATTAAGTAGATACTTATTATAAATAAATAAGAAAGCTTTAATAGAAAAATCTCTTTTTAGTAATAATACTAGTTAATTTTTTTTCTTTTTATAGACTAACTTATTAATATAGGTATTCTAGTAAAAAGTCGATTTATAGCTATAGAGCTATTAAAGCTACAGCCGGCTTATCTTTGTTTTTAACTTCTATTAAAGATATTAAACTAGCTTTAGCTTAATATTCATCTTAATAATCTCTTTATTAGTAGCCTATTATACTATAATTAACTTAAGTAACTAATAGTAGAAAAGGGCTTTCTTATTATATATAAAGTAGTCATAAAATATAAACTTAAAACATATCTTTTTTATTAAGTATAAATATATAACTTTATATAGGGTTTATATATCTATTACTATAGATAATAGCTATTATAGTAATAGCTTAAGACTAGTAAGGTCTTACTAAACTAAATAATCTTCTTTTAATCCTTAAGTAACAGTAATATTGTTGGAATGTCAACTGGGCGACATTCATACTTAAGGCCAATTCCGTCACGACCAAGTGGCGGGCCCGCGTTTTAGGTCGCTTAAAAATATACTAAATATTAAGAAAGCCTCTCTTGCTTTATCTAAGCTGTTAAGCTAGGCTTCCTTATCAGTTTAATTTTTCTAAAGCTAGCTGACTAAAGGATATAGTAGGCTATTATTATTAAGAGGTCTATATCTAGCTTACTTTAAAGCTTACTAACAATATTGATATATATTTTTTCCTTATTATACTAATTATAGTAAACCTTTCAAATAATAATTTTAACTACTATAGGTATAGACGTTTTTAGTTAGCTAGCTTCAGGAGTATTATAGATATATTTAGGTTATAAAGAGAAGATAGAAATAGTTAGATTAAAGTATTTTTTTTATTCAGTTAAATATATTATTAACTATACGCTTAAATAGCCCTAAGGCTTAGGCAACTTTATTAGCTAATTTACCTTCCATACGGCTCTAGAAGGTAAAAATAACTACTTATAAAACAAGGTTAATACATACTATAAATTATAATTGTTAGAAATATAAAAAAGTAGTGTTATTATTATTATTATTATCATTATTATCATTATTATTATTATTATTATTATTAGTATAGGCTGCCTTGCTTTAGCCTTTTTAGGCCTTTAAGAAGAAGAAAGTATAATGGATTAATCCTGTCTTTCTGATTGGCTGGATATTTTTTAAGTAGGACCATTAGCTGGGCCCTACTCTTGGCAATTTAGGCATAAGCTTTTGCAACGCACCTCTGTGCTAGTAACTAATCTATGGTTATAGTTATATAACTCTACTTTTAGTGGTAAAGACCTTATAAATAAATAAATCCCTAGTTATATCGCTATACCTAAGTACTCTTAAGACTATAATGTATATTACTATATATAATATAGAATCGGCTTATCTTTAATATAGGCCGTATTATAGACTAAGGCTATAAGTAATATGGTAGGGCTTTACCTACTATAACGTATACCTCTACGCTTGCTTAGCGCTTGGTTAGTACCCCTATTTAAACTTATATATTTAATGTAAACCACTATAGATACTTCTTTCTCTTTAGCTTAGATTCATCATCTTAAGTTGCTATATACCTATTACAAGGTAGTATTAACTCTTATATATCTAAGCTTTACTAATAATAAGAATAATTAACTAACCAGATACCTTATTAGTATAATTTGAAGACTGTCTATATAGTAAAAATAAATCTTCTAAAGCTGTAATATTCTACCTAAAGTAAAGTATATAGCTTGAGGAGGCTATATCCAGTTTATATAACTATAATAAAGATAACCTTATTAAGTGTAATAGAAATAATAATACTTACAAAATATTTAATATGATTATTTATATCAAAATAGCTATATAAATATTTATCTAAAAGCTATTATTAATAACTCAAAGGCTTAATAGGTTAAACTAAAGTTTTCTGCCCTAATATTAGTATTATATAATAAAATAAAGTTCATTCTTTTCTCTAATTCGATATAAGATATAATACCTTATGAATATTTATTGTTAAATAAATCTGATTTATATTATCGTTATATTTTATTAATATAAAGGTTAAAAGAATAATAATAAACTTAAGATATTCTTATCATATCTTAAATATATCTATAATATCCTTAACATAAAGGTTATATAATAGCTATATTTACTACTATCTATAAAGAGAACAAAATATAAAAATCATTATATAGATAGTGATAACTAGAATAATAATAAGCAGTAGACCTAAAGTAAGAAATATTATTACTACTATAAATAGAGGTATATTACTTAGGACTAATATTAAAAAAGAAAGATTTAAAGCGAGTTATAGCTATAGTATAATTATTTATTTTTAAGTTGATGAAAAGAGAAAGAAATAAAATAAGTCCTAAAACTTTATTCTATCTAAAAGTTAGAATAGTGCGCTAGTTCTATACTTTATTTAAGGTAAAAGGCTATTAAGAAGTCCTAAAAATATTTTATAATTTAGACTTAGTTTTAAAGTGTATTATTGTTTCTTATAACTTTATAAAATAATATGACTTGAAAAACGTAAAATAACAAATATTAGTATTGTAAATAATACAAAGTATAAACTTGTTTATCTATAGTATATATTAAGTCTTTTTACCTATTACTAATGATTAAGAAATAATTAGGTGTTTTATTAAGAATTATGAAATAATAGACTAAGATCTAAGGCTAAATAGTAGTCTAATCTTATTATCTATAACGATAAGTAAAAAGCTAAGAATCTATTTATAAGATTAAACGTAAAGCTAGTTATTTAAGATAGTTAAATAATAGGATATTGAAATAGTTAAAGGCTATAAATTTATTGAGAAAGTATAAATAGAAGCCTATACTTATGTAGTAATAGCTTTACCTAAGATACTTTTTTTATTTAAAGTTAATAAAAGGAAAAACAATATTAATAGAATCCTTTTAAAAGTAAATTTAATATATAAAGTGTTAAATCTTTATAATATATTAATTTTATAAATATATTAGTTAATAAACTATAGTATAATAAAATTACTTAATTGATAACTATTAGATAAAAAGGTTTAGTCTTACTTTTTTAGATATTAAAGAAAAGTAATATATATATACTTAGATATAAATACTATTATATATAAAATTAATCTTCTAGATATAATTAAGACACCTTAAAGGCGAATCTTTACCATTTTACTATAAAAGCTTTAAACCTTATAGAAATATGTTAGTATAAATATCAAAATAGGCTATATTAAAAAGTCTTAAAGTATAATAAGGATATTAGTAATTTTATTCTTAGAAGAAATACATTTTCTTACTTACATATATACTATTAGAAACAAAATAAGGTTATAATTAAACATTGTTATCTTTTACCTTTAATTTTAAATATGTTAAACTAGATTATAGTTATTATATACTACTTAAGGATTAACTTTAAAAATACCTATAATAAGGGATTAATTATCAAAAGATATAAGTAAAAGATCGTCTTTAGAATATATTATAGGCTGTATAAATATATAGTTATATCTTCTTGAGGATAATAAATACTTTGGTAATATTTTAAAGCTTTATTAATATTATTCTTTACAGACTTATAGATATAGTATATAATAATTATTTAAACGATACATTAATATTGTCCCAAGGTAGAGAGTGATATATAAAGTATTTACTATAGGTCTTATATTAATATATTATATATAGACCTAAAGAAGTATAAGTCTTATAGGTAGTAAATAGAGTTCTCAAGGTTTATTTTATCTATTAATAAGGTACCTATAGACCTAAGTCAAGTAAAACTAGTATATTTCTAACTAAAGCCTATAATCTATAGAGAGATTTAGGTCTTTTTTAGGTTTTATAACTTTTACTAAAGGTTTATATATTAGTTTATAAAGCCATTGGTACCATTATGAGGCTTTTTAAATGGATATTAAGATAATAAAAAGCTAAGAAAAAGTTAAGGTAAAGCAAAAAGAATAAATAGTATTTAAAAACCTAAAACTTATCTTTAAATTAGTATTTTTATTCTATTATTATAACCCTAAATTATTAAGATATATAGAAATAAATATATTATATTATAAAGCTATAGAAATAATATTACAATAGTAAAATATACTATAATACCTATTAGTAGTTTAGTTATATAAGCTAACAAGGTAAAAGTAAATTCTAATATACCTAATTAAAAGATGTTTATAACTATTAAGTTATTTAAAACCTTACGATATTATATTAATAAAGTAATCTAACTAATAAAAGTGTTAACTAATTATTAAAACCTATAATACTTTAATAACTAGTGAATACCTTAATAATAGATAAGTAAAATAGTATATAAAGCTAACATTGTATAACTTTATAATTTAGTATTTAAAAAGGTAATAAAAACCCTATTAATATACTATTAAAAAGACTATATTATTATAGTAAATATATAGTAGATATGAAACTACTAAGAGACTTAGAGTCTAAAATACTTTTTTAAAAAAGTATAGTCACTGAAGTAAAGGTATTAGTTATTATATATATAAGTCTTTACTAAAAGTTAAAGTAAAGAATTAGCTATACCGAAGGATATCTATCAAGAGAAGGCCTTAAAGCTATTTGTAAAAACTGTCTATTACTTATAGGTAAGTAATTAAAAGGCTAAATAATACTGAGATATAGCTAAAAAGTAAACTAGCGGCCTATAGGTGTATAGAGATAGCATAATATATTATTATACCTAGTTGTTTATTCTCAGTCTGAAATAAAGGATTTAAGATATTTATTAGTTAATGTCTAATGTATTAAATATCCTTCATAATACTTTTTATAGTTAATATATAGTATTCTAAAGAGTAATTTAATCTAGTCTAAAAGTATCCTATATATATAGTATTTATCTACTTTTCCTCTAGCTATTAGCTAATCACTAACCTTAAGATAAGTTTTATAATATAAAAAATAGTATTTTTAAATATTATATATTAATAACAGTATAGTATTAATAAATTAATATTCTATATCTCTTAGTAGTAGCTTATTACTATATAAGTATTATGTTTTAACTAGTCTATTAAAATACTTATTATTAATAATTAATAAGGATCACTAAAATGACCTCTATATTTTCTCTAATCGTTAAGGCTAGATTATATAATAGTTATATAAGCGTAAGGTATGTAACGATCTTGTTAAGTTTATTTAGCAGAATACTTCAACCTTAATAATATATAGACAGCTTATTAGCTATCTAAAGTAGGTTTATTATTATATTACACAATAGATGATAGTTTATAAAAGGTTCAGCCTATCGTGTAGTAATAATTTCCTAAGATACAATATTCTTTAATGGTTTATTTATTGATTGGTTTATATCTTCTTGCTAATATTAAGCTTATATTTATTTATATAAAGAATATATACTTTAGTATATTTTCCAGTTTAGTTCTACGTTGTTTAATAGTAAATAATTAGTTAATTTCTATATCCTTTTAGTTTAGCTTTTTTATACTCTTTAGTAGATTCTTTAGCTCTTTATAATTACTACTATTTACCTATAAGTTCTACCTTATTAGTGAACCTATCTATTTAAGTAAAGAAAATAGTTGATTCTTTTTAACTCTTAATAATATTATCTTTTTCCTATTTAGAATTCTTATCCTTTAGGTCTAATAATAATAGGTCTTAATTACTTCTTAATATCTATTTATAAGGTTTCGTAAGGCTAATATAAAATATATTATATATCTTTTTATATTTTCCTAGAAGTATTAAGCGATATATCTATCTATCTATTACCGAAATAATATATTATAGTCTAATAAACCTCAGTATTACTTTCTATTAGGATGTTATAAAATATAGGTTTTTATTAATAGTAAAACTAGGTTACCATTTTTAGATACTATTACTAGAAAGTATTTTTTATAGGTTTTAATCTATCTCTAGACAGCCTTTTATTATGTTTAGACCCTACCCCTTCTCTATGTTTTTATTAATTAGATATAATTACTTGAATTAATATAATCATTATAGTCACTGGAATTATTATTTCTATCACTACTACTAAATTCATTGTAACTATTATATCTATTATAGCTATTATAACTAGTATTTTTAGGTTATGTATTATAAGTACATTTGTTATAATTATTACAGCCATTATAACTATTATAACTATTACAGCCACTATACATATTATAACTACTATATCTATTATATATATTAGGGCTATTGTGACTACTATCTGTTATAACCACTATGTCTATTATAACCATTATAACCACTGTATCTATTGAGGTGTACTATAGCTATTATAGCTTTTTATAATAGTCTCATATATATTATTTCTCTCCTTATTAGATCCTATCCTTAAGGGCTAAATTAAACTTTAGAGAGTATTGTATTAAGGCTTTAAATAGGCTGTAACTTATTATTATTCCTTTTATTTTATTTATTATAAACCTAGCTTTTAACAATATACTAAACTAGTAATGTTTATAACTTATAGTAAAATAGTAAAAATGATATTCTTTAACCTTATTTATCACCTTCATTAATCTATCTATTCAAGGGCAAAAAGCTGTAAAAAGATTTTTTTAACCTTAAATGAAAGCATAAGTTTAACTAATATTTACTTATAGAAATTAATCCTTAGTTAAAGACTTTACGTTCAGGTATTTTAAAATATATTTCTACTTTATTCTAAAGAATCTTAATAAGTTATTTAGCTACTACAGATAAACTTATTATAATATGTCTACAATACTTAACATATTAGTCTATAAATAATAAAATAATATTAACCTTTTAATTATCTATCTATATAGCTAATAGTCTAAGAGTAGGATCTATAGAAACCTCTATAAAACATCTACTTAAGTCGTAAATATTATATAGTTATATAAGGTCTATATATTCTTATCTTAATATAAATATAAACAATATAAATGTTAATATATTTATTTATTTTTAAGACTCTTTTAGGCTATTAAGATATAACATAAAATAGATCTAAGGTTTTGCTTTTTACTAGAGTAGCCTATTAAAAGCTTATTATAATATAAAGAGATTATTGTGACCCTTAAAACGGCTTTTTATAAAATAAATAACTAATTATAGTAGTATATTAGGCTATCTTTAATTATCTATAGGCTGTTAGTTTACTTTTTAGCTATTGTTTACTACTGTTTAGCCTTCTAGTTATCTACCTATAAGTGGTAGAGAGTTTTTGTTAACAGCTTTAGGGCTTCTTTTTAAACGATATCTTTACGTATAGCCGATTTTCTAGCCTGACTCTTAACAAAGGCTGATATATATATACTATCTAATATCTCTACCTAGCTTACTATATCCCTTTAAAAAGGTATCTTAAATATTAAGCTTCTTAGTAGCTTAATATTCAATATATATTTAGTGTAATAATCTAGTCGCTTTTATACTCTATCGGTAGAGCTTTTATATATTCTTAATATTAAAGTATAAGGTTATATTATATTAGCTTTATATACTATCTTCATCACTTATTACTTAGGTCTTTTGAGTTTAAAAAGTATTTAAAGTTTTAATAATTAGTTGAAACCTTTATTAGTTAGATTATCTTATTAATATGGTATCATTAGGTTTCAATTAACTTGAAGATTATTAATATAGCTTAATTAGGTGTACTATTGTTACGACCCGTTAGGCATAACCAGACCAGGGGGACAACCACGGGCACCTGGCGGCTACAGGACAGGATATATGCAGGAATCACGGGAACATGAGGGATCGCCTGGAAACGGAGAAACTATGGTATAAGTCACGTGACGATAAGATAAGAGATTAGATCCGTATGCCAAGGATACAGAAGCCGTTTGCCAGGCGAACAGAAGCCGTGCTCCCAAGATACAGATGCCGTCCTTTGAACGTATGGTACCAAGACAGTAGGACTTATATATAGGATGGACTTGGGCCTGCCTAAGAACAGACTTCCATAGCTCTTTAGTAATCAACTTGTGATATATTCTCTAAATACCTTTTAGTATCCTTTTAGTGATTTATTAACAAGAAGCTATATAAGCTACCCCCACAACTTTTGACCATACGATTGATCACTAGGTGATCAGTAGACCAGTAAGCTAATAATACTGTTCTTAAGTATTAACCTTAGCTATACTATTAGCGGAAACCCTACTGTTAGATTACTAACCATAACACTTTAATTACTCCTGTTAAGTAAGTTGACCTTAATACTTACCTAACAGTATTCCATAATATCTACTCCTACCCCACGCGCTGCCGCTCTAACCCCGGTTGCAACCGGACCAACTAATCAACAGCTGCTCAAAATAATTACCCAGTTATAGGAAGAGAATCAGTAACTCCAAGCCCAGCTGTTGGCACCCAGGCCTGCTCTACCCCTATAAGCCAAGTACCCAGATCCTGAACCCTACAACAGGACCCCAGGAACTCTATAAGGATTCCTTACTCAAACCAAGGCCTACTTCAAGTTCTACAAAGATTCCTTTATAACTAAGGCCGACAAGGTGTTATATACCGCCTTATTCTTAAAGAAAGACGCCTTAGCCTAGTTTGAACCTACAATGCGGGACTACCTGGACAACGATAGAGAAAACCAAGAAGACGATACCAAAAAGATCTTTAGGAAGTTTAAGAACTTCAAGAAACAACTTAAAGAAGTCTTTAGTAGCCCTGATGAGGAATACGTAGCGGAACAAGAACTTATGACCCTTACTTAGAAAGGATCAGCTAGTAAATACACTGCTAAATTCCAACGTATTACCTTTAAACTGGAATAGGGAGATAAAGCCTTAATAGCCAAGTTCTATCAGGGACTTAAGGAAGACATTAAAGACAAACTTAGTTAAGACGACCAACTAAACAAATTCTATGAATTTATAGACAAGGCCGTCAAGATTAATAATCAACTGTACAAACAACGGCTTAAACAAAAAGGATAATAAACATAGCCTAGCAAGGTTGGTGCCAACATTAGCCGGAAGTACAGACCAAAGACACCACAACAAGAAAACCACAGCAGCACTGCCTATAGATATCACACAGGACCTATAGACGTCAGCGTTACCAAAAGACAAGATAAATACCTAATACGGGACCCTAACACTGTCAAATGCTTTAATTACGAAAAAATGGGACACTACGCATGAGATTACAAGTAACCCAAGCGACTCCAAAACAAACCGCTACCTAAGCATGCTAGGAAAGCCAACACAGCCACTAAAGAAACACCACATAATTAACTTTCTTAGACTGCCTGCTATAACGACAACTACCTAACACACCAAGACAGTAAAAAGCAAGCAGGATAGTACTCTAAGGGACCTCACTATAAGATTCTTGCGATGGTCAGGAAAACAGGAAAAAACCAAGTAAACAAGTCAAATAAATAAGACGTCATTATAACCCTCCCTAAGAAAACTGTTAACAGTAACACCTTCTACACTAATAGAACGATAAATTAAATAATAAGGGAACACAATAAAAACGTTCTGAAGAACCTTAAGAAAACACTTAGGAATATACAACAACAAGCAAGATACCTCCAGAACTAAGTAGAAATTAAGGAGGAGGCATAAGGCAAGCCCAATAGATAAGCATAGATCTACCTATAACTCTATAAGGAACTTAAGAGATATATCGAGAACCAGGAGAAGTCAACCGACATATTGGAACTTCTAGAACTCACCTGATAGATATAGGCTGAAACCTAGAAGATCACTAGCCCACCTACCAGGTTCATGGCTATAGTTAGAAAGGTCACAAACTTCCCAGAACCTAGACTTTAGACAAGAGAGAGTCCCAGTTAGAACCAAGACAACGACTCATATACTAGAGAATCCCTTAATAAATTCATTCCACCAAGCAAGATAAAACGACAAACAGCTAAACAACTAATAGAATTAAGGAACATTATAACCCCTACAGTAGACAAGACTGAGACTTGTTCTTAGCGTGTTCAAACATAGGCAGAAAACGTTTCTTTACCATCGGCTCAAAAAGACGACCTATATAATATATATGAACCCTTGACTGTATTAACCTTTATAAGAAACCTACTGATAAGGAAAGATAAGGCACCAGGGTTTAGAGAAATCAGGAAAGACACCAACGATCAGGAAGTCCGTTTCTACAGAATTCAAGACCTAGATTAAGACCACATACTAATCCTTAGAGTTAAGGAAATATCCATGTTTAGAGACAATAAACAATTAGATCCCGATCACCTTACATATTATGGTGTATTTTAGGCGGAATATATCTATAATAATTATAAGAAACATAAGGAAGAGAAGGGACTGTTCTCTTTCTACCTATAGAGGCAGAATAAACAACTAATTCCTAAAATCTATATAGATTACAAATTAAGAATATAGGAAATTAGAGAATACCGCAACAATTAGCTCAGTTTTCAGCCAAGCTTAAAGAAACCAATGGCTTATATACACAAGATAATCAAACATTAGTCTAACTATATATATAATAAATACATTCTACACTACAAAGGGAAAATATATATATAGCAAACTTAGTTATAGAAGGACGCTTCCACTAACAACGATAACGCTAAGAAACAGTTAAAAAACAACAAACGCCAACTGTAACAGGACCACAGAAGGCAACATAGGGCAGGAAGTCCCTATATACAACAACCACAAACAACAACGATGCACACCTAATACTCAAAGTCCAAATCAACAGACAGCCCACTTAAGTCATGGTAGACAGTAAAGCATAGGTAAACTTAATATTACCTTAACTAGTGAATCAACAAAACATTCTATAGCGATATAAGGACAACCTATACACCCTTTAAACCGTTAAAAGAGAAATAGTTATATATAGCAAAGGAACTATTAAATTAGAGACTATACACCTCTCTATAGTTACCTATAACTATTACAAATAACTAGTCTTCAATATTTTAGCAATAGGACAACTAGATGTTATACTTGGTATCCCATAGTTAAGAAAGAATAACCCCAACATAGACTAGAAGTCTAGCTAACTTTAGTAGAGAAATTCAGCGGTAAGGCAGCGTTACATGCCGCAACCCCCATATAAATCACAGACATAACCAAAGTATATTATATACGTCTGAAGGATTAAACCTACCAAGGAAGAAGGATTTAGATCAATAAACCAAGAATAAAGAACAACAGAACGACTTTTAGTGATCCCTAAGATCTATAGAAAATACATAAAACTGTTCGCCAAAGAACTAGAAACAGGGTTACCAGAATATGGTCCACATAACCATAAAATCAAACTACTATCTAGAATATACCCCAGGTTAAAACCAATCTATAACTTAAATAAGATAAAGCAAAAAGCACTTAATAAATAGCTAGATAAAAATCTCAAGAAAGGATATATCAGACCATCAGACTCACCAGCAGGATACCTAATCCTATTTATACCTAAGAAGAATAGGAAATTACAACTATATATTAACTATAGGCAACTCAACGACATCACCAAGAAAAACATATACCTACTACCACTCATCTCAAAGCTATAAGACCTTCGATATAAAGCCAAATAGTTTACAGCCCTCAATCTAAAGGGAGCCTACAACCTAATCCACATCAAGGAAGGAGACAAATGGAAAACAGCATTCCAAACACAACAAGGCTTATATAAGACGCTCGTTATACCCTTTAGACTCACTAATACACCTGTAACATTCCAGACAATAATCAACCATATTCTCCAAGAAAATCTTAACATTTTTATCGTCTACTAAGGCAAAGCACCCACTTTCCGCCCACCCCTGCATTCCGCCCACCCAGAAAATGATGCTATCACAACAACCACCACTTTATTAATTAACTATCAACTATCTCTTGAAGCCACAATAATGCAGCTTTCAGCCTTACTAGGTATATCAGATGCGGCAGATTCATCTGTACTACTTTCAGCATCGCCAGCCTCAATCTAGGCTTGCCGCACCTCTTTGATTGTCGCGAACTTCATATTTAGATCCAGTTGAACAGCCCTCCTCTTCCTAATAGCAGTATTGTTAACTCTGGCCTGGAGGAGCTGTATTTGGTGCTCAGCGGCAGCCAACTTAAAGGCTTGCTCTTCAAAGCCTTTTTTTACCTTTCTGAAGAGCTGGCGTTGTGTGGCGATAGTTTGATCCAGCTGGGTGAATAATCGCAGTTGATCATCCAGCTCCCTCCTTTTCCTAGGCGTTGACCACTGCCCACCAGATATACTAGATACCCATCCCTCTATATCCTAGGTATCCTGACCACTATAGCTGCCTTCTTTTGCCTTATTAAGTGGTGTTGATGGTGTTGTTTTATCTGGTAGCAGATGGGAGCTCATTAGAGGCTTTGCAATAGCAACAGGCCATAACCCAGTATATTTCCAGCCACTCTTGATGTTCTTTTCTGTCAGCCCAGCCTGACAAGCCTTCTGATAGCAAGATATGAAGTTCCTCTTGCCTATAATAGTAGAGTCGTTCCAGAGGCTGAGATATCCTAGCTCCTTGCGATAGGCTGACTTCACTAGGCTAAAGACTGACTGATCAAGTGGCTGGAGGACATGGGAGGTATGTGGCGGTAAGAATAATAGATGAACATTATGGGTATAGTATAACCACATAAAATCAGTTGTTATATGGCTCCCATGCCCATCCAGGATCAGCAGCCTTGCCTTGTAAGGCTGACAGGCAGTCTGAGGCAGAAACACCCTTTCTAGCCACTCAACAGCAGTATCATCAGTAGTCCAGCCATTCTCTGTTGCTGTGAACTCCTATCCATCATATAGGCTAAGATCTAGAGGAAACCACTGCTGCTGGACTGCCTTGCCTTTATATATAACCAGTGGATGAAGTGCCTTGCCCTCAGCAGAGATACACTCAATGATGGATACCCAGGCTTGTGATCTAGGTTGCTTTTTCCTTACTGCCTTTATCGCAGCCCTACCCAGCATCAGCCCATTATCTCCCTTGCCCTCAAGGATGCCAGTCTTATCCATGTTGTATCGATTAGCTGGTTTAATGGCCTGGATGTAAGGTATAGCGAGGTTTTTAAACCAGTCCCTGATAACCTCAGTAGATGCCCCATTAATACGCCTTGAATCGATGGATCGACTTCTCTGGACCTTGATAGATGGGTTTCTTCTAATAAAGCCATCTACCCACCTCTTACCTAGAGGCTGGGTGTCCCCTATGGCTTGGAGGATGCGATGGGCAAAGTCCTTCAGTTGTTGATGGGTTGGTGGGAGCCTAAGGTCAGCCTGGATTTGCACCCAGTTGGCCAACTTGGCCTCTTGGGCACTAGAGAGCCTCTGAAGGTCTTCAAATGCTGCTGGCCGCGGTTGGGCGCCCTTTATGCGATCGCGAAGGGTTGAACGCGGTATACCCCATCGCTGAGAGGCAATACGAGTAGATACCCCATTTGCAATGTCGTTAAGGGCCTGATTGATCTCATTTTTAGTATACTGAGCCATTGTATAATAAAGAAGGTATCTTGAAAAAATGAAGTGATTTGGATAAAAATGGTAATTGTTATGATAGTTAGAAGATTAAGGGTATCTAGAAAGTAGGTGGCTGGGCGGCATTTTCTGGGTGGGCGGAATGCAGGGGTGGGCGGAAAGTGGGTGCTTTGCCTTACCTTAACAACATCCTCATCTTTTTGAAAACGCTTAAAGATCACAAAAAACACATATATTAGGTACTACAAAAACTTTAAGAAGCAAAACTACTAGTTAAACCAGAAAAAAGCGAATTCTATATATAAAAAGTTGACTACCTTAGATTCACTATTACACCAGGCAAAATCTGAATACAAGAAAGGAAGATTTAGGCAGTCAGGGACTGGCCTACACCACAGAACATCAAAGATATATAATCCTTCTTAAGATTTATGAACTTCTATCAAAGATTCCTCAAGAACTACACAAGCTACATCAGAAGACTCCAAGAGCTCACACACAAAAACACCGAATTCATATGGACAGAAGAATACAACAAATCCTTTAACAAGATTAAGAAGCTTATGACTTCCAAACCAGTCACTCAAATACCTGACCCAGATAAACCCTTCAAAGTTAAGACTGACGCCTCAGACTTCGCTATGGGTGGACAACTAGGACAACAAGACAAGGAAGGAAGACTCCATCCATATATATTCTACTCTAAAGCCTTCTATAGACCTGAATTGAACTATCAGATCCATAATAAAGAACTTATAGCTATTATTGAAGTATTCCAAGAATGGAGACCACACCTATCAGGAACTAAGCACCAAGTCCTGGTATATACAGACCATAAGAACCTCTCCTATTTTATAACCTCAAAGGTTCTCAACAAGAGATAAATCCGATGGTCAGAATTCCTTTCGGAATACAACTTCAAGATTATCTATAAGAAAGGCACTAAAAACAGAAAAACAGACGCTCTCAGCAGAAGACCAGACCATAAGACCCCAATACCAGAAGAAACATAAGTAATTCTCAAATACAATAATAACGGTAACATCATACCTTCACACAAACTCATTATAATCGGCAAACGCGTCAATACCAGCCTGACTAGCAAAATAACAGCAGACCAGATCCACAAGATACATAGCGCAAAGGCACATAGACACCAAGGAGTTACTAAAACCTTCAAATGAATCAGATAACACTATAATCAGAAAGTCACACGTAAAAAAGTGGCTTCAGCAATCAAGGACTGTAAGATATACAAAAAAAACAAAAACAGTCCTTATAAGCCATACAGGCAAATTCAACCACTACCAGTGCCACCAGAAGCATAGCACTTAATCTCACTAGACTTCATTATTAAATTACTAAAGTCAAAAAAACCACTTATAAAAACCTATTACAACAGTGTTCTCATAATAGTCAATAGACTTATAAAGTACACTTATTTTATCCTATACCTAGAATCAAGCACAGCAGAAGACCTAGCGTATATATTCCTTAAGTATATCATCAGCAACCACAGATTACCTAAGGAAATCATGTCAGATAGAGACAAGCTGTTTATATCCAAGTTTTGGAAATCCCTGATCTTATAACTTGGAACAGACCATAGATTATCAACATCATTTTATCTATAAACCGACAGATAAACAGAAAGAATCAATCAGATACTAGAGCAATATCTCCAATGCTATATCAACTACAATCAAAACAATTAGGTACCTCTACTACCTTTAGCCTAATTTGCCTACAACAGTGCTATTGGAGAAAGTATATAGCACTCACTATTTTATTTGAACTATAGGTTCTAACCAACCGTATACAGAGAACCTCAACAAGGACCACAGGCTCTAAAAGCCGTGGCTGACTTTAACAAACTGCAAGAAATCTAAAACAAGGTCACCAAAGACCTCAAGTTTGTTAGACAACAAATAAAGAAATACTCTAACTAAATAAGGATTAAGGGACCAACCTTTAAGGAGGGAGATAGCGTGTATCTTATCTACCGAAACATTAAAACCAAGCGACTAAACAACAAACTTAACTATAAAAAACTTAGACCCTTTAAAATCCTTAAGAAAGTCTTAAACGTAAACTATAAACTCAACTTATTAGACATAATAAAAATCTACCCGATATTCCATGTCACACTTCTTAAACCAGCACTAAAAGGATCCCATACCAAAGATCGTATCATTATAGATATATATAAACCAGAATATAAAGTCAAACAAATCATCAACCAACACATAAAAAACAGAGAAAAGTAATATCTCATTAAATAGAAAAACTATAGACATAAGGATAACTCCTAGGAACCCGTCACAAACCTCCAGCACTGCCAGAAGCTGCTTAAACAGTTCCACCAGAACGACTCAGCATTAAGGGACCTAAGTCAGCAAACTCCTCCCTAATCCCAAACTCCAACCAGACAGGGTTATTCTTAACGCCATTAGCCTAAAGATCGCTTACCATATAGCGCTTATAAGCGTCTAACACAGGAAGAACTTTGTCACCCTTATCTAACTCCTATATCCTATAAGCAAACATCTCAACATAACGCTCTTTTACTCTCTTATAAATCGTATGAATCTGTAATAAACGACCTGCTGCTTCTACCACCTTAGCCTAAATATATACCAGCTTCTTATAAAGATTAAGCAAGGCATCGCTTGCCTGCTCCTTTTTCTCTTCCTATTCTTAACGCTAATCACTTAGCCTCTTTACTGAAATTCATCAACAAACAACCATCACTAGAACACCATATAAGGAAAAGAACTTACAACTTAACACCACCACTATTCTATTATAGGGACACTTAAGGTTTTTATAACCTTAATATACTTTTACACCCTCTACCATGCGATAAGGATGCTTTATATAGAAACAACAGGTATAAGGTATAACGTTGGATAAGCTAAAGCGATTAAATATATCGTTACAAGCTAAACAAAGAATAGATTTTAAATCTTTTGATTTTTAAATACAACCTAATATAGTGTTAGCACTATAGTAGAATAAGGATACAAGCTTAATGACTCCTTAACCTGGGAGACACCACCTACTTATATTGGTCTAGGGACCAGACCTTATAAGGGGAGACCTGATGTTATGACCTGTTAGGTATAACCAGACCAGGGGGACAATTATGGGCACCTGGCGGCTATAGGACAGGATATATGCAGGAATCACGGGAACATGAGGGATTGCCTGGAAATAAAGAAACTATAGTATAAGTCATGTGACGATAAGATAAGAGATTAGATCCGTATGCCAAGGATACAAAAGCCGTTCGCCAGGCAAACGGAAGCTGTACTCCTAAGATATAGATGCCGTCCTTTGAACGTATGGTACCAAGACAGTAGGACTTGTATATAGGATGGACTTGGGCCTGCCTAAGAACAGACTTCCATAGCTCTTCAGTAATCAACTTGTGATATATTCTCTAAATACCTTTCAGTATCCCTTTAGTGATTTATTAACAAGAAGCTATATAAGCTACCCCCACGACTTTTGACCACACGATTGATCACCGGGTGATCAGCAGACCAGCAAGCCAACAATACTGTTCTCGAGTATCAACCTTAGCTATACTATTAGCGGAAACCCTACTGTCGGATTACTGACCGTAACAACTATAAATTAGTTTTACTTATTTTAGGTTATATAACTAAAGTACTATTAAACACTATAGCTAATTCTATTAATATAAGAATATTCCTATAGCTTTATAATACAATATATCTATTTCTATATATATTATTAATTTAAGGTTAAAGGAATAGAGAAATAATATTAATCTAAATATATCTTTTGGAATTTTATATACTATTTATTTATATAACTTTAATCTAACTTTTTCTAGCTTTTTATTATCCTAATTCCTTTTTAAGAGGTCTAATAAAGTTATTAATAACTTAATAAACCAATATAGAAACCTTTAGTAAAGGTTATAAAGCTTAAAAAGACATAAATCTCTCTATAGATAATAGGCCTTAGCTAAAAGTATACTATTTCTATTTTACTTAGGTCTATAGATATCTTATTGATAGATAAAATAGACCTTAAGAACTCTACTTACTACCTATAAAACTTATATTTCTTGAGAGATATATATATTATATACGTTTTAGATAATATATAACCTATAGTAAATACTTTATATACATAACTATTTACCTTTAGGGAATATTAGTAAATCGTCTAGATAAATAATATATACTATATCTGTAAGTCTTTCAAGGATAATATTTATAAAGCTTTAGAATATTATTAAGATACTTATTAGCCTAAAAGATATAGCTATATAATTATAACGCCTATAATATAGTCTAAAGGCTGTTTTACCTTTCTAATATTCTTTAATTTATACTTTAGAATAAATGTCTTTTAAGTTAGTTTTTGAAAAATATCTAATATCTATGTTCCGGTTTAAGATCTCTAAAGTTAGAGACAAAAATAGTAATCTATTACCCTAGCCTTATTTATTCTCCAATAGTTAATATAAAAATAGAGAGAACTATCCTTTTTAAGAATAAAGATTTCTAATATTTTCCTTATTCCTAGGGTATTTTAATATAGCTTATTTTAATATTCTTATAAATCTATTTCTATGAGGTTTAAAGTTCCTAGAGTAAGAAGGTATAGATTATTCTAAGCGACCTAAAAAGCGGGCCCGCCACTTGGTCGCTTAGAGGTTATGAGCCCAGGTGACATTCCAACAATTATCCTTTAAGGTATCTTAGTTTTATTGATAAGAGTAATCTTATAGTTGATTCATTAATATAGTGGTATAATTAATATATTTTATAGATTAAGGATCATAAATGTTAATTTCTATTTTAAGGAGATTCTACTAGTGCTTTTATCCTTTTACTAAAGTTAATGAAAAAAAAATATTTTAAATAAAGCCCTTATTATATAAATATAGCCTTCTATTTATACTTTCTTAATAAATTTATAGCCCTTAAGTACTTCTGTATCCCACTGTCTAACTGTCTTAAACTATTAGCTTTAGTCTTAACCTTGTAAATAGAGTTTTAGGTTGCTAATTAGTATTATAAATAATAGAATTAGACTACTATTTAGCCTTAAATTTTACCTTTCTACTACATAACTTCTACTGAAACACTTAGCTGATCTTTAACTTTTAGTTATAATTTAAACAACTTTATATATACTATAGATAGAGATTCTTATATTCCTTACTACTTATAATTTTAAGATTTATTATTTTACTTTCTTTAAGCTCTATTATTCTTTACAGCTATAGGAAATAATATTATAATTTATACTTGGATTCGAGTTATAGAATATTTTAAGGACGCTCTTACATCCTTTTACCTTAGGTAAGGTATAAAATTAGAGTATTATTTTAACTTTAGATAAGTTAAAGCTTTAAGACTTATTTAAGCTTTTTCTTTTTTCCAACTTAAAACTACCTAATTATATTATAGCTATAACCAGCTTTAAATCCTTTTTAGAGAAAAAGTCCTAAGTAATATACCTTTATTACTAATAGTAATAGTATTCCTTATATTAGAAGTAGAAGCTCTCTTAAGTGCCCTACTTCTATATTATCTCACATTTCCTTTACTATAAGGAATTATATATAGGATATATATATAACTATAATCTACTATATTAGTAGATTAATATATTTATTAATTATATAAGCAGGATAATAATATAATTATATAGAATCCAGGAGAAGTATCTAAAATAACCCCTTAACTCCTCTTAACTCTATTATTTTACCAAGGTTATCTATTAAGTTGAGATTATTAATTTAGGGTTATTAAGTTATAAATTAGGTAACTTAATTTATAGGCAGCTTACGTAAGTATAGAATATTCCATTAAGCCGAATAGGTCTATATAAGGGCTAGATCTCTTTCTATTCCTAGGTCTTCCATTTTCTCTCTAAGCAAGCAAGTAAACTAGTACTAAAAATCTAACTATTATACTCTATTTAACACTATATCCTTATACCTACTATATCTACCCCTATTATCCTTTATTCTTGCTTCTATAGGATATATTCTTTTGTTAGAGATATACTCTCTTATACTCTTTAAGGCTATGTTTACTCTTTAAGAAAGTTAAGCCTACCTATTATACCAACACCTTGTCTGAGTTCTACTGCTTCCTATTATTATAGTTAATATTCTCTTAGTAGTTATATTTATATTTATATTTTTCTAATTATCTATTACTTTTTCTTTAACAGGTATTCTCTCTCTTATCATCTTTATAGAAGGTTCTTTAGACTTTTTAAGCTAACTTAACTATTTCTGCTTCAGTCTTAAAAAGCTTAATAGTGGGCTTTTTGGATATATTCTCTAACTTATTGGTTAATTAATAATAAAAGTTTAAGATGTATTTCATATTAGGTTTAGGTATAAAGTTCCTTTATAATACGCTGATATATATATAACACTATTTAGAGTTTTAGCCTTTTAGTTATTGTATTCTTTTCTAATATACATAATATTAGATTTCTAATATATCATAATTTCTAGAACGCCTTCTAACTTTAAAAATATATAATATCCCTTCTTTTTTATTTTATCTTTAAAAGAAAGGTATATATTAGTCTGTGTTAACTTAATAGCTATTATATATATTATTATAGGCTAAAGTAATTCAGTTATATAATCGCTTTATAGGTAATGTCTTTATTATATCTTGAACATAAATCGCTAAAAGATTAATAGTCTTCTATTTTTTTAAAGGTCAAAAAGTCTTTTCCTAATATGTTTAGTTATAGATCATATTATTAATATTATCTTAAGCTTTTGCTATTAAAGATAAATTGAAATAGCCCTATAATTAGGGTTTTAAGTAAAGCTTTAACTATTACGTAGAGTATTACCTATATGTTAAAAGCTTATTATTAACACTTCTTCACTTTTTTTATATTATAACTAAATCAATAAAAGAGGAATTAAATTTTAATAACATTATATAAGCAGCAGTAAATATATTAAATATACATCTTATATTAAATAGAAGTTAAACTTTGATCTAGCTATCGCTAGCCTTTATCTTGACAATAGCTGCGTTATAAATACTTATATAGGATAGCGCTACCTATTAACGTATTTCATTAAACTTAATATAGGTTAATATTTATCTATACTGTTAGGCTGTTCGATCTTTAGGTGTCCTTTACTGCTATATCTCTAGGCGTTACTGGTCCAACTATTATTCTATAATATAACTTAATTATTATTGAAAGTAGTAACCTAAAGTATAAAGTTAAAAGAATTAATAATAATACTATCAAGAAACTAAAGAATAGTACTCAGTTATATAGAAAGACTATAGGTATGAAGATAGTTTATAAGAACTAGTTTGAAACCTTTAGTACTCTTAATAGATACTTAAAATGTCTTATAAGTTATAGATAGAGGTTTCAATAGTAGTCCTAAGTCTGATATATCTTTACTTAAGCTATAGGAACCCTAATTAGAATTATTCAAAATATTAAATAACTATAAGTTATATACTATTCAGGTTTAGAGAAATCTAGGGTGGAAAGGATATAATTCTCCTTATCAAGTTCCTTTATATTATACTGAAATCTCTTGTAATAATATCTCTATATTTTGCTTTAGATCTTATAAGTCTATAATATAAAACTAACAGCCTTAGCTATCTTTAACGATATTTTAATAGATTTTATATAAACAGCTTAAAGCTTCTTAGTAGTCTTCTCTGTTTCTTTACCCTTTATTCTAGGTATTTAGCCTTCAAACTATAGAAGAAGGCAGCTAAGGAAAAGATAGAAATAGAAAAACTTATGAATTATAACTATTATGATGCTATTATAAGGCTTTCTTATCTAAATATAACTCTAACAATAACAAAACCTCTTATTAGAATAATAAGCCATCTTTATATAGAAATAATAAGTATAAAGTATATTGTATAACAGTCTTATATAACTAATAGTAAGTATATTAAATATAGGTCTTATATAAAATAAAAGCTGATCTTTAACTTAGCAATCGCCAGCCTTTAACTAGGAAATAGCCATCTTATAGGTGGTTATACAAGATAGCCCTGCCTACTGAAACACTACACTAAACTCAAAAGAGGTCAATATTCATCCACACCGCTAGGCCACTAGACGTTTAGGCGTCACTCTCCGCCACGTCTCTAGGTGTTACTGGCCGACTTTTATCCTATAACATGTTAATAATAGTAGATTAAGCCTAAAAAACCCTAGAAATATAAGACACTTATAATCTTTAATAAGGGCTTTTTTGATTTTAACTTCTTAATATAACCTAATATAATATTAATGTTAAAAGTAAAATTAAAAAGTAAGTTTAATAATTTTTCAACTTAAGTAAAATAATCTACTTATATAGGGCCAAAAGATTAGATTTCTAGATAAGAGGCCTAATATTATAACCCAATAAGTAACAGCTAATATAGCTTAACTTTATAAATACGATATAGGTAGTATAACACTTGAGAAAACTAAAGGGATATAGAATAACTATTTTATAATTAAAAACCTAAAAAAGAACTAGATTATATAATAATGAAACAAAACTAACTTACTTGATAATATTCTTAAATTATATATTGATAGCCTTGAGATTTTTACTATAGCTATAGATCTTTACTACTGTAATAGAATTTATATTTAAGCATGTATACGTCTTATTCCTATAACATTAGAGGTAGGAATACTAGACCTTTTGTCTAGTAGTTATTAACTAAGTGATTATGTTATAACTAACCTTTTATAAAAGTTATCAATACGAATATTTATTATGTAGTTACGTTTACAATAGTCTTTGTTTCATCTATAGTCTTAATAATATTTAAAGCCTTGTTATAGATCTTATTTACTTTAATATATAGATAGGAAACTTAATTCTTTAAAAGACTAAATATATAAAATCACTATGTAATACATCTAGTATAATATTTCTCTAGAGAAAGATAAGATTAAGACCTTAGATAAATAGGAAGATACGAATTACCTTGGAGATATTTTAGTTTAACTAGTAAAAAGATATAAAGCCAATTAGTATAATATATATAAAATAAACTAATTTAAAAGTACCTTTCTTTTTTAGGCTTAATGAATATATGTCAGCACAACAGGTGGGCTGAACCCGTAGAGAGTAATAACAGCCTCTGGAGTATATAAGAGAGTATATCTCTTATATAAGAATATATCCTATAGAAGCAAGAATATAGAATAACAGGGGTAGATATAATAGATATAAGAATATAAGGATATAGAGTGAATATAGTTAAAGAGAGTATAATAGTTAGTCTTATTTTTAGAACTATTTTGCTTGCTTAAGGAGAGAAATAGAAGACTAAGAAACAGGAAGATTTCAGTCCCTTATATAGTCCTTTCCAGCTTACTAGAATATTCCATACTTGCGTAAGCTGCTTATAAATCAACCTAAGGATTGCGTAATTCCATAACCCTAAGTTAATGACCCTAACTTGAATAGATAACCTTATAGGAAAAATAGAGTTAGGAGAAGCAGAGAGAACATTCTAGGTGCTTCTCTTAGATTCGACCAGATTACGTAATCATCCTGCTTACGTAATCAATATATATTAACCTACTAAGTTAGTAGAATATATATATATATATCTTATATAGATAATTCCTTATAATAAAGGAAATATAAGATAAAGCAGCAGTAGAGCGCTTAAGAGAGCTTCTACTTCTAACAATATATTATCTAAATAAGTAGTAATCTTAGAATAGAAATACATTTTCTTATATTTAATATAAACCCTTTGATCTAAAGTATAATCTTTTTGGAAAGGTATATATTATTATTATCTCTAAATACCTATCTAAGGAAGTAAAACATCTTTTTATAAGTAGAGATAATAGCCTTTTTAATTTTATTCTTTAGTTTCTTTATAGTTTCTATCTAAAGTACGCTTATGATGATTATTAGTTATCCTTTAAATCAGTATAAGGTTAAAGATATAATAGGTATAATTAGTCCCTATATCTAAATAACTGTAAAAGAGTATAGCCTTAATAATATGAGTAATATATTTCTTATACTTAAGTAAAGCCTTACGGTTATTAGTCTATATAACATTATATTTCTTTTTTATTCTTTATAGCCCTTTAGATTTAATCTAAACAAATGTTAAACTTCTTACTACCTATATTCTTGTTATATTTATTATCCTTCTTATTATTATCCTTGGTATTATTATTAGCTATATCTATCTAGGACTAGAACTTTTTCGACAGGTTAACTAATATAAAAATAAGAGTAAAAAGCCTAATATTCTAGCCTTTAGCCTGAATACTAGTGTTATTAATAGACGGCTAGTCCTCTATCTATTAGTCACCGTTTTTAATTTAATTCATAAATTAAGTAAAGTTAGCATAATCTTGATCTATAAGATTACTATTATTAGGGTTAAACTATTAAGGATTATCTATTATAGATAGTATAATAGCTTAAATATATTACTATAATATAGAGGGGGTATAATAAAGTGTTCCTAACAATAATAATAATAAGAAGGGTAGAAAAGAAAATAGTATAGATTAGTAGTAGTAGGTTATATATCAAGAAGTAAAAAATAAAGGGTTAATAGATAACTATATAAATATATTTCTTTATCAGGCTATGAATAATAAGAATAATAACAATTACCTATTGAAATAGATATATCTTCCTTATATAGGTAAAAGAGAAATAATATTATAATTTTTATAAGCTTTCCCTTTATATTTATTTATTATAATAAAATAAGGAAAAGAAATACTAGCCTTAATATTATAAAAAAGCCTATTATTAAAACTAAAGCTAAAGGTTATTTAACTTTTATATTAGTATATATTAAGTTATAGAAGTACTATTAACTCTTATATAAGGACCTTAAGTAAGTTAAAAGAGGCCTTTCCTTTAGCCTTATCTCTAAGTATCTATAGCTATCTAATTAATAAGGTATTAATCCCTATAGCTTATTATACGCTTATGGATATTTAATATAAGATTCTTATAAGTTTTGTATATATATAAGATAGATAAATATATTTTATATTTCATAAGATATATAACAATATAAGAATGCTATATAACTAATAGTAAATCTGTTAGATATAGGTCTTATATTATATCAAAGCTAATCCTTAACCTAGCTATGACGAGCCTTTAGCTGGGGAATAGCCACCTTATAGGTAATTATATAAGATAGCTCTACCTATTAAACCACTATACTAAACTTAATATAGGTTAATATCTTTCTAACCGTTAGACTGTTAGACGCTTAGATATCACTCTCTACTATATCTCTAGGTGTTACTAGCTAACTATTATCCTATAATAATTATATCTTTTCTTAAGGTAAACGTCTTAATTATATAATATTAGCTCTAATTAGGTTAGATTTCTAGAAGGTCTTACTTATAAGTAGGCCTATTATTAAGGGTTAGTTTACTCTACTATTGGTTAGCCTTATAAAAGCTATCTTTCTAAGCTCTCTCTTAAAGTAATTAACTCTTTTTTTAGTTTACCTTTTTACTAATTATAATATTATATTAACTCTCTATGTATAATTTCTTTTTTCTTAAAATGCTTCTATTTTATCTTTATCAATATATTTCTTCTTTAATTACTAATTCTTTTTATAACTTTTCTTAATTAAAGCCTAATAGTATATAACAGTCTTACGTAACTAGTAGTAAATGCATTAAATATAGGTCATCTATTAAACAGAAGCTGATCCTTAACCTAGCTATCGCCAGCCTTTAGCTAGGGAATAGCCACCTTATAGTTGGTTATATAAGATGGCCCTGCCTAGTAAAACACTATATTAAACTTAGAGCAGGTTAATATTCATCTATACCGTTAGGCCTTTTAGACGTTTAGGTGTCACTCTCTACTATATCTCTAGGTATTACTAGCTGACTATTATCCTATAATAATTATACCTCTTCTTAAGGTAAGTATCCCGGTTGTATAACGTTAACCTTAACTAGGTTAGGTTTCTAGAGGGTGTCGCTTATAAGTGGGTCCTTTTTAAAGGGTCGGTTGACCCTACCAACGGTTGGCTTTACTAGAGCGACCCTTTTAAGCTGTCTTTTAAAGTAATTAACTATTTTATCTAGTTTACCTTTTTTCTTTATTAATTATAGTGTTATATTAACCTTTTATATACAATTTGCCTTTTTTTATAATATTTTCTTTTTATTTTTACTAATATATCTTTTCTTTAATTATTAATCTATCTCTATTATTCTTCTAATAAATACCTAACAATATAATAGAGTATAGATATTAAGAAGCTAAAGGTATAAAGAAGTATAAGTCTTATCTTATCTATAAGGCCACCTTTACTGAAAAGATATATGATTAAACCGCTGTTAAGACTTATATAAGAAACTATTAATATACTATTAGATATCTATATAGTGATAAGTCTGATACTTTTATATACTTATACTTAACTAGCTATCTTTTCTATTATAATTCTAGATATTTTTTATTTTAGTAGTCTAAATATAAATCTAAATATCAGTGGGAATATAACGATATAAATAAGTTATCTATGCGATCTAAAAGCTTTTTACCCTCTCTTCCCCTGCCTTTTCCCTCCCTTAAGGGAGCTAATAATAAGGAATCTAAATATAGTAACTCGTTATATAATATATCTAACCCTAAAGGCCTTAGTCCTAATAGAGAAGGTAATAATACACTTCTTTTTCCCCTAGAAATCCCTAAGGCTTATAAAGAGGGTGATTATATAACGTCCTAGCTATATCTACACTATATTAAAACGGCCTATAATAAATAATAGAAAAAGTATAGTCCTATGAACCAGCTATTTATTCTTTATTATAGTTCTACCTTAGACGGCAGTATATACTATATTTAGTATGGTATATAGGTTAATACTTATATTTTAATATTTAATTTTAGCTGTTTTTTAGATTATTATTTACTGATCTTTTATTTATTAGTATTCTCCAATAATCTTAAATAACCATTAGGATATATTATATATTTTCATCTTAGTTATATACTAAATCGAATATAATAAACTCAAAGATATGTATTATTAAGATGTTTCTAGTTTATAAAGTATTATAGGTTCTAATAATTAGTTAGGACCTTTGTTAGTTAGATTATTTTATTAATATAATATTATTGGGTTTTAGATAACTTAATAATTATAAATATCTTTTGATTAGATATACTTTAATTTAGTTTTATTTTTTTTAGCTTATATAACTAAAATACCACTAGGTGTTACAGCCTATTTTACTATTATAATAGTATTTCTCTAGCTCTATAACATAATATATCTATTTCTATATATATTAGTAACTTAGAAATATAATAATAGAGAAGTAGTATCAATTTAAAGGTAAGTTTTAGGCTTTTAAATACTATATGTTTTTTCAACCTTAACCTAACCTCTCTTGGCTTTTTATTATCCTAATATCCTTTAAGGAGGTCTAATAAGGGTATTAATAACTTAGTAAACCGATATATAAACCTTTAATAGAAGTTATAAAACCTAAAAAAGACTTAAATCTCTCTATACGTAGTAGGCTCTAGCTAAAAGTGTACTGCTTTCACCCTCCTTAGGTCTATAGATACCCTATTAATAGATAGGATAAACCTTAAGAACTCTGTTTACTGCCTATAGAATTTATAGTTCTTTAGGGTTATATATAATATATACTCCTTTAGACGGTATAAGACCTATAGTAAGTACTCTATATATAACTCTCTATCTTTAGAGAATACTAGTATATCGTTTAGGTAAACAATAAATACTATATCTATAAGTTTCTTAAGGATCATATTTATAAAGCTTTAGAATATTACTAAAGTATTTATTAGTCTAAAAGGTATAACTGTATACTTATAAATCCTATAATATATTCTAAAGGCTGTCTTTTACTTATACTTATCTTTAATCTATACCCTATTGTAGGCGTCTTTTAAGTTAATCTTTAAGAAGCATTAGCGTCTATAATACAGTCTAGGATCTCCAAAATTAGAGGTAAAAGATAGTAATGTTTTACTATAACCTGATTAAGTCCTCAATAATCTATATATAAACGGAGGGAACTATCCTTCTTAACAATAAAAATTACTAGTGTCTCTATTATACTTTAGGACCTTTTAATACGGCCTATCTTAACGCTTTTATTAATATAGTCCTATAAAGTTTAAAGTTCTTTTAGTAAAAAGGTATAGATTAGGCCTTAAGGTGCCTTAGTTCTATCTATAAGATTAATTCTATAGTCTATTAACTAATATAGTGGTATAACTAATATATTCTAAAGGTTAAAAACTTTATATATTAACTCTAATTTTAGAGGGGTTTTGCTAGTATTTTCTCTCCTCTTGCTAGGGTTAAGTGGTAGAAGAAGTATCTTAGGTAAGGCCACTACTATATAAATATAGGCTTCTATCTATACTTTCTTAGCGAATTTATAACCCTTAAGTACCTTTATATCCTGATATCTAGCTATCTTAAACCATTAGGTCTAGTCTTAACCTTCTAAATAGATTTTTAGGCCTTTAATTATCGTTATAGATAATAAAATTAGGCTACTGTTTAGCCTTAGATCTCGGTCTACTATTATATAGTCCTTACTGAAACGTCGAGTTATTCTCTAGCTATTATTAATATTTAAAGGGACTTAATATACACTATAGATAAAGATTCTTATATTTCTTACTACTTATAACATTAATATCTATTATTTTATTTTCTTTAAGCTATATTGCTTTGTAAAGTTATAGGAAATAATAATATATTTTACTTTTAGATCTAAATTATAGAATATTTTAAGGACTTCTTAATAGTCTTTCACCTTCGCCAAGGTATAGGATTAGGGTATTATCCTGATTTCTAGGTAGGGTAAAGTTTTAAGACTTACTTTACTTTTTCCTTTTTTATTAACTTAGAATTAGCTGATTACACTATAGTTATAGCTAGCTTTATATCCTTTTTTTTAATAACTGTCTCAAGCGATATACCTTGAGTTATAGTAATAATAGTATTTTTTAGCTTAGTTCTACTGCTTATTATTATTATAGTTATTAATATCTATATAGTTATATTTATATTTATATATTTTTAATAATCTCTTATTATCTTTTAATAGGTATTCTCTTTCTTACTATCTTTATAGAGGGTTCTCTAGACGTTTAAAGCTAACTTAAATATTTCTGCTCCAGTCTTAAGAAGCTTAATAGTAGTCTTTTATATTGTATCTTATAACCTATTAGTTAATCGGTAGTAAAACTCCAACACTTATTTCTTATTAGGTTTAGGTATAAATTCTTTTTTTAATAAGTTAGGATAGGTATAGAACTATTTGGGGTCTTAGCCTTCTAGTTATTATATTTTTATTATAAAATATATAATACTAGGTTTATGGTATATAGCGTCCTTTAGAAGGCCTCTTATTTACTTTAAAAAATATACAGAATCTTTAGCTTTTTCTTTTTTATTTTCTAAAAGAAAGGCTATATATTGGTCCTATCTTATTAATGATTATTATTTATATAGTTTTAGGCTAAAAGAATTTACTTATTTCGTTTTTTGAACTTTTACAATATAGCTAAAATTATAGCCTATAGATCGTTTATACAGACATTTTATTAATAGAGACTTATCTTAAGTTCAAAGTTTAATAATCTCCTTATATATGAAGTCTTTATTATTCCTAGAGTATAAATTACTATAGGATTAACAGTCTTTTGCCTTCTTTATAAGATAGTTAAGTATTCTCCTCATATTCTTAGTTATAGATTACCTTACTAATACTATCTTAAGCTTTAGCTATTAAAGATAAGTAAGAATAGCCTTATAGTTAAAGTATTAAGAAAAGCTTTAACTATTAGATAGAGTATTGCCTATTCTTTAAAAGGTTATTGCTAAAGATTTTATAATTCTATTATAATAAGACTAAATAAATTAAGGAGGATTAAAATTATAATAGTCTTATATAACTAGTAGTAAATATAATAAATATAGGTCCTATATTAAATAGAAGCTGATCTTTAACCTAGCTATTACTAGCCTTTAGCTAGGGAATGGCCACCTTATAGGTGATCATGCGAGATGGCCCCGCCTGGTGAAACACTACACTAAACTTAGAGCAGGTCAATATTTATCTATGCCGCTAGGCCCTTTAGACGCTTAGGCGTTACTCTCCGTTATATCTCTAGTAATTACCGGCCGACTATTGTCCTGTAATATAATATAATAGATTATAGATATTAAGAAGCTAAAGGTATAAAAAAGTATAAGTTTTATTTTACCTATAAAGCTGTTTTTATTAAAAAGATATATAGCTAAACTAGTATTTAGGCTTCAATTGAAAACTATTAATATATTAAAAAATACCTATATAGTAATAAATCTAATACTTTTATATATTTATACTCAGATAGCTGTTTTGTCTATTATAAATTTAAGTATTTTTATTCTAATAGTCTAGATATAAATTTAAATATACATTAAAATATAATAATATAAATAAATTACCTAAGTAATCTAAGAGCTTTTTACCTTCTCTTATTTTAGTTTCTTTTTCCTCTAGGAGAGATAGTAGTAAGAAACCTAAATATAGTAAGTCGTTATATAGTATACCTAACCTTTAGGGCCTTAGTCCTAATAGAGAGGGTAATAATTCTCCATCTTCTCCTCTAGATATCCCTAAGCCTTATAAAAAGGGGAATTATATCTAATCTAAGCTATATTTATACTATATTAAAACAGCCTATAATAACTAATAAAAAGAGTATAGTCCTATTAACTAGTTATTTATTATTTGTTATATTTCTATATTAAATAGTAGTATATATTACATTTAGTATAATATATAAACTAATACTTACATTTTAATTTTTAACTTTAGTTATCCTTTAGATTATTATTTATTAACCTTTTATTTATTAGTATTCCTTAGTAATTTCAAGTAACTATTAAGGTATATTATATAGCTTTGTATTAGTTATATACTAAATCTAATATTTTAAGTTTTAAGATACTTCTAAGCTAATATATCTTATATTAACTATCTTTATATAATACTTTTATATACTTAATATATAGTATTATGAGGAGTAGTTTAATCAAGCTTTTAATAGGATTCTATATATAGTAGTTTTCTATTTTTTCTCTGGCTATTAATTAATAATTAACCTTAGGATAGATCTATAATATAGAGAGTAGTATTTATTAATATTATATATTAATAGTACTATATTACTTTTAGATTAATATTCTATATCTCTAACTACTTAGTTACCACTGTATAAATGCTATAATACAGCTGGTTCATTATAATATTTATTATTAATAAGTAACAAGGATTGTTAACATAATCTATATTTTCTCTCTAGTAACTAAGGCTATACTATATAATACTGATATAAATATAAGATATATCACTACTATATCTAAGTTATTTAGTAGAATGTTCTAGCCTTAATAATAAATAAATAGCTTATTTAGTACCTAAAGTAGATTTAATATTATATTAATACTATAGATAGTGTTTTATGGAAGAGTTAGCCTGTTATTTATTAATAATTTCTTGTAATATGATACTCTCTAATAGTATACATATATATTAGCTTATAACTTTTTATTAGTATTTAGCTTATATTTAACTTATATCGAGTATATATCTTTTAATATATTTTTTAGTTTATTTTCAGGTTACTTACTAATAACTAATTAGCCGGTTTCTATATCTTTTTATGCTAGCTTTTCTTATAGTCTTGAATAGCTTTTTAATCTTCTTATATATCGTTACTATTAACCTATAAGTTATATTCTATTAGTTAACTTATCTATTAAACTAAATAAAATATATTATCCTGTATTTTATAGATATTAGTAAAATAATCTAGTTTCTTTTTAGGATTATTATCTTTTAGGTTTCATAAGAATAGGTCTTATTTGGTTTTTATAGTTGTTTTTACAGTTCTAATAGACTAATATAAAATATATTATATATCTTTCTATATTTTACTGGAAATAATAAGTAATTTATCTCTTTATCTGCTAGCTAAATAACTTAAAGTAGTCTAATAAAGCTTTCTAATAGTCTTTATTAGGCTATTTAAAATTATAAGCTTTTTATTAATAAATAGACTAAATCACCTTCTTTAAATGAGATTATTTAGTGATATTTATGATAGGTTTTTATCTATCTCCAGACATCCTTTTACTAGGTTTACCTTAAGGCTTACTATAGCTATTATAGTTTTCTTAAGCGGGTTTATATACCTTATTTCTTTTTTTATTAGATTCTATTCTCAAACGCTAGATAAAAACTCTGGAGAGTAGCGTATGAAGGCTTTATATAGACTATAACCTATTATTATATATTTTATTTTATTTACTATAAATCTAGCTCTTTATAGTAAACTAGATTAATAATATTTATAACCTTTTATAAAATAATAAAAATACTATTCTATAACCTTATTTATAATTTTATTTATATATCTATTTAATAGTAAAAAGCTATATAAAGTCTTCTCTTAATCTTAAAAGAAAAATATAGGTTTAACTAATACTTACTTATAAAAGCTAATCCTTAATTAAAGACGATATGTTTAGGTATTTTAAACTATAACTTTATTTTATTATGAGGTATTTCTATAAGTTGTTTAGCTATTATAGATATATTTATCATAGTATATATATAATACTTAACGTATCGGTCTATAACTATTTAGATAGTATTGACCTTTTACTTATCTATCTATATAGCTAGAAGTCTAGTAATAAGGTCTATATAGACCTCTTTAAAAGGTTAACTTAAAAGTAGTACAAAAGTATAAAATTCTATAAGGTCTATATATTTAACCTTAATATAAAGATCGACTTTATGACTATTAATATATCCCTTGATATATAACGCTATTTTAGGTAATTAAAATTAATAATAAAACAGGTCTAAGGTTTTATTTTTACTAAAATAATCTATTAAGAGGTCGTTATAATATAAAAAGATTATCTTTTTCTTTAAAACCGCTTCTTATAGGATAAATAATTAGTTATAATAGTATATTAGACTATTTCTATATACCTATAGGTCCCCGGTCTACTTTTTAGCTGTATCTTACTATTATATAGCCTTCTAATCATTTACTTATCCGTAGTGAAAAGTTTTAACTAATAGCTTTAAGGCTTTTCTTTAATAGATATCCTTCCTTATAGCTAATTCTTCGGTCTAGGTCTTAATAAAGGTGTATATATATATAATACCTAGCACTTATATCTAACTTACTATATCCTTTTAAAGAGGTATTTTACATATTAAGTCTTTTAATAGCTTAGTATTTAATATATACTTAATATAGTAGTCTAGACCTTTTAATAGTCTATTAATAGGGTTATTTTTATCTTTTTAGTATTGAATTATAAAGTTATAAAGTATTAGCTTTATATACTATCTTCCCTGTTTATTATTAGGGTATTTCCAGTTTATAAAGTATTGTAGATTTTAATAATTAATTTGAACCTTTTTTAGTTAGGTTATTCTTTTAATAAAATATTATTAGATTTTAACTATGTTTATAATTATAAGTATCTCTTAGTTAGGTATACTCTAATTTAGCTTCACCTTCTTTCGCTTATATATCTAAAATACCACTAAATACTATAGCCTCTTTTACTAGTATAATAGAATTTGTAGCTTTATATTATAATATATCTATTTTTATCTATATTAGTAATTTAGAGTTATAATAATAGAAAAGTAGTATTAATTTGGAGGTAAGTTTTAGGCTTTTAAATACTTAATCCTTTAACTTTAACCTTACCTCTTCTAGCTTTTTACGATCTTAATATCCTTATAAAAGGTCTAATAAGGGTATTGATAGCTTAACAAACCGATATATAAACCTGTAATAAAAATATAAAACTTAAGAAAGACCTAAATCTCTCTGAAGATAGTGGGCTTTAGCTAGAAGTATACTGTTTTTATTTTACTTAAGTCTATAGATACCCTATTAGTAGATAAAATCAATCTTAAAGACTCTGCTTACTATCTATAAAAGTAATACTTTTTTAGGTTTATATATAATATATACTTTTTTGAATACTATAAAACCTATAGTAAGTAGTCTATGTATAACTCTCTATCTTTAGAGAATATTAATATATCGTCTAGAAAAGTAATATATACTATATCTATAAATCTCTAAAGAATAAAGTTTATAAAGATTTAGAATATCGCTAAAGGACTTATTAGCCTAAAAGGTATAACTATATACTTATAAACCTTATAATATATTCTAACAGCTATCTTTTACTTATATCTTTCTTTTATTTATACCCTATAAAAGATATCTTTTAAGTTAATCTTCAAGAAGTATTTAATATCTACAAGAATTTTTAAATTCAAGGTATATAACAGTAATCTTTTACTATAACCTTATTTAGACTTTAATAGTCTATATACAATTAGAAAGAACTATTCTTTTTAAGACTAAAGATTACTTTCATCTTTACTATACCTTACGATCCTTTAATATCGCCTATTTTAATATTCTTGTCAATATATTTCTATAAGATTTGAAGTTCCTTTAGTAAAAAGATATAGATTAGGCCTTAAGGTGTCTTAGTTCTAGCTATATTATTAATTCTATAGTTTATTAGCTCATATAATAGTATAATAAATATATTTTAAACATTAAGAACTTTATATATATTAACTTTAGGTTTATACAGATTTTATTAATATTATTTCTTTTTACTAAGGTTAAATAAAACAAAATATATCTTAGGCAGAGCTACCACTATATAAATATAGGCTTCTGTCTATACTTTCTTAATAAATTTATAGCCCTTTAGTACTTCTATATCCTGCTATCTAACCATTTTCAACTATTAGCTTTAGTCTTAATCTTTTAAATAGATATTTAGGTCTTTAATTCTTATTATAGATAATAGAATTAGGCTACTATTTAGCCTTAGATCTTAGTCCATTACTATATAATCCCTAATAAAACGTCTAGTTATTCCCTAACTATTAATAATAATTAAACGGACTTTATATATACTATAAATAGAGATTTTTATATTTTTACTACTTATAGTATTGATATCTATCCCTTTATTCTTTTAGAGCTATGTTGCTTTATAAAGTTATAGGCAAGAATATTATATTTAACTTCTAGATCTAAATTATAGAATATTCTAAGGGCTTCTTAATAGCCTTTTATGTTGATTAGTACATAGAATTAGGGTGTTATTTTAACTCCTAGATATAGGAAAGCTTTAAGACTTATTTTCTTTTTTCTTTTTTTATTAATTTAAAAGTAGCTAAGTTTACTCTAGCTATAGCTAGCTTTATATCCTTTTTTTAATTATAGTCTTAGGTAATATACCCCTATTTATAATAATAATAATATTCTTTACTTTAGTTCAATTACTTATTATTATTCAAGATATTATTATTCATATAAATATCATGATTTTTATATTTTTCTAATAATTTATTGCTGTCTTTTTAATAGGTATTCTACTAGAAATAGAAGCTCTAACAAGTGCCCTACTTCCATATTATCTTCTATTTTCTTTATTATAAGGAATTATATACAAGATATATATATAACTATAATATACTAAACTATTAGATTAATATATATACTAATTACGTAAGTAAGATGATTACGTAATCATATGGAATCCAGGAGAAGTATCTAGAATGAGCCCTCTTCTCTTCTTAAATCTATCTTTACCAATGTTATCTATTAAGATAGGGTTATGAATTTAGGGTTATTAAGTTACACAACAGTTAACTTAATTTATAAGCAACTTACGCAAGTATGGAATATTCTAGTAAGCTGGATAGGTCTATATAAGGGCTGGATCCCTTCCTGTTTCTAGGTCTTCTATCCTTTCTATAAGTAAGCAAACTAGTATGAGAAAAATCCAACTAATATACTCTCTTTAACACTATATCCTTCTGTCTATTATATCTACCCCTATTGTATCTTATATCCTTTTTCTATAAGATATATATTTATATATAAGAGATATACTCTCTTATATTCATTTAGGCTATACTTCTCTATAAGAGACTAGCCTACCTGTTATGCTCACATATTTCCTCTCTTATTATCTCTATAAAGGGTTCCTAAAACTCTTTAAGCTAACTTAACTATCTCTATTTTGGTCTTAAGGAGCTTAATAGTAGTCTTTTATATTATATCTTATAACTTGTTAGTCAGTTAATAGTAAACTTTTAATACTTATTCCTTATTATGTTTAGGTATAAATTCCTTTTGTGATAAGTTAAGATATATATAAAACTATTTAGGGTTTTAGTCTTTTATTTAATATACTTATACTATAAAGTATATAATAATAGGTTTATAATATGTATTATTCTTTAAGAGGCCCTTGTAATATTCTAAAGAATATATACAATCCTTAGCTTTCTTTTTACTATTTTCTAGAAAAAGGGCTATTCATCCGTTTTATTTTACTTAATAATTATTATCTCTATGATCTTAAGCTAAAAGAATTTATTTTTCTATTTTTAAAAACGTTTTTAGTATAGCTAGAATCACAGCCTATAGATTATTTATTTAGGCTTCTTATTAGTGGAGACTTATGTTAAGTTTAAGTTTAATAATCTCCTAATAGGTAAAGTCTTTATTATTTCTAAAATAGAAAACTATATAGGATAAATAGTTTTTCATCTTTTTTGTAAGATGAATAACTATTTCTTTAGTATATTTAGTTGAGATTATTTTGTTAAAACTATTTTAAGCTTTAAGTACTAGAAATAAATAAGAATAGCTCTATAATTAAGGTTTTCAGTAGACCTTTAACTATTAAATAAAGTATTATCCATATTTTAATAGGTTATTATTAAGGAGTTTATAATCTTACTATAATAAGACTAAATAAATAAATAAAAGTGTAAATAATAATGGTATTATATTACCAAGAATTAATATATTTAATATAGGTCTTATACTAAATAAAAGCTAATCTTTTATCTAGTTTTTACTAACTATAATATAATTACTTAGTTAATAACTATTAAATAAAAAGGTCTAGTCTGATTTCCTTTAAAATTAAAGAAACAAGATATATTTATACTTGAATATAAATTCTACTATAATTACCCTCCTTCCAGGGAAATTTATCCATAAATTTAGGAAAAGGCAAGTAGGCGTCCTCTCTAAGGTACAACCTGTTACGACCCGAGAACGGTTGGTGACTAGCGCAGCCAAAGATAAACCCCAGCCAAAACCACTAAAGGGACAAGACATGCATATATACAGGAATACGGTATGAGCTAAGTCACGGAACAGAAGAACTATAAGAAGTCACGTGATGGATTAGTTAAGACCATTAGTGATCCAACTGATCCAGCACCAAGGATGAATGACTGCCCTAACTGATCTAACACTAAGGATCAGTAAGGAACATAACTAATCCAGGAAACCATATATAGATATAAGAAGCAGATTTCCTAAGGACTAAAATAGACTTCTATAGCTCTTTAGTAATCAACTTATAATATATTCTCTAATTACCTTTTAGTATCCCTTTAGTGATTTATTAACAAGAGAAGCTATATAAGCTACCCTTACGACCTTTGACTATATAACCGATCACCAGGTGACTAACAGACCAGTGAGCCAATAATACTGTTACCAAGTATTAACCTTAGCTATACTATTAGTAGAAACCCTACTATTGGATTACTAACTATAACACTTTAATTACTCTTGTTAAGTAAGTTAACCTTAATACTTACCTAACAGTATTCTATAATGTCTACTCCTACCCTATATACTGCTGCCCTAACTCTGGTTACAACCGGACCAACCAATCAACAGCTGCTTGACATAATTACCCAGCTATAGAAAAGAAATCAACAACTCCAAGCCTAGCTGTTAGCACCTAGGCCTGCTCTACCCCTAAAAGCCAAGTACCTGGACCTTGAACCCTACGACGGGACCCTAGGAACTCTATAAGGATTCCTTACTTAACCAAGGCCTACTTTAAGTTCTACAAAGACTCCTTTATGACTGAGGCCGATAAGGTGTCATATGCCGCCTTAGTCTTAAAGAAAGACGCCTTAGCCTAGTTTAAACCTATAATATAGGACTACCTGGACAACGATAGAGAAAACTAAGAAGATAATATAAAAAAGATCTTTAAGAAGTTTAAGAACTTTAAGAAACAACTTAAAGAAGTCTTTAGTAGCCTTAATAAGGAATATATAGCAGAACAAGAACTTATAGGCCTTACCTAGAAAGGATCAGCTAACAAATATACCGCCGAATTTTAACGTATCACCTTAAAACTGGAATAGGGATATAAAGCTTTGATAGCCAAGTTCTATTAGGGATTTAAGGAAGACATTAAAGATAAACTTAGTAAAGATAACCGACTAGATAAATTCTATAAATCTACAATAAGGCTGTCAAGATTAACAATTAACTATACGAACGACAGCTTAAATAAAAAAGCTAATAAATATGGCCTAACAGGGTTAATGCTAACATCAGCCAGAAGTATAGACTAAAGATACCGTAACAAGAAAACAATGGCAGCACTGCCTATAGATATCACAAAAGACCTATGGACGTCAGCATTACTAGAAGACAAGATAAACGCCTAATATAAGATCCTAACACTATTAAATATTTTAATTATAAAAGAATAGGACACTATATATAAGATTATAAGCAACCTAAGTAACTCTAAAATAAACCGCTACCTAAGCATGCTAAGAAAGCTAACACAGCCACTAAGGAAACGCTTTATAATCAACTCTCTTAGACCGCCTATTATAATAATAACTACCTAATACACTAAGACAGCAAGAAGCAAGCGGGATAATACCCTAAGGGACCTCACCCCAAGATTCTTATAATAGCTAAAAAAAACAGGAAAGAACTAAGTAACCAAGTTAAATAAACAAAACGTCATCATAACCCTTGCTAAGAAAACTGTTAACAGTAACACCTTCTATACCAATAGAACGATAAATTAAATAATAGGGTAATATGATAAAAGCGTTCTAAAGAACCTTAAGAAAACACTTAGGAATATATAACAACAAGCAAGATACCTCTAGAACCAAGTGGAAATCAAAAAGGAGGCATAAGGTAAGCCTGCTAGACAAGCATAGATCTACCTATAACTCTTCAAGGAACTCAGGAGACATATTAAGAACCAAGAGAAGTCAACCAACACACTAGAACTTCTAGAACTTACCTGATAGATATAGGCTGAAACCTAGAAAATCACTAGTATACCTACCAAGATCATAGCTATGGTTAGAAAGGTCATAAACTTCCCAGAACTCAGACTTTAGGCAAAAAGGAGCCATAGCTAGAACAAAGACAACGACTTATATATTAGAGAATCCCTTAACAAATTTATTCCACCAAGCAAGATAGAACAACAAGCAGCTAAACAACTAATAGACTTAAGAAACGCTATAACCCTTATATTAAACAAAACTAAGACTTCTTTTTGGCGTATTTAAATATAGGCAGAAAATATTTCCTTACCATCAGCTTTAAAAGATAACCTATATAATATATATAAACCCCTGACCGTATTAACCTCTATAAGAAACCTACCAATAAGGAAAGACAAGGCACCAGGGTTTAGAGAAATCAGGAAGGACACCAATAATCAAGATGTCCGTTTCTAGAGAACTCAAGACCTAGATTAAGACCATATCTTAATCCTTGAAGTTAAGGAAACATCTATATTTAGGGATAATAAACAATTAGATCCTAATCACCTTGTATATTATGGTGTATTCTAGACAGAATGTATCTATAATAATTACAGGAAATAGAAGGAAGAAAAAGGACTATTCTCCTTCTACCTATAAAGACAGAATAAACAGCTAATTCTTAGAATCTATATAGATTATAAATTATAAATATAGGAAATTGAAGAACACTATAGCAATTGGCTCAGTTTTTAGCCAAATTTAAAGAAGCTATTGGCTTATATATATAAGATAACTAAATATTAGTGTAACTATATATATAATAGATATATCTTACACTATGAAGGAAAAACATATGTATAGCGAATCCAGTTATAGAAGGACGCTTCCACTAATAATGACGACGCTAAGAAACAGTTAAAAAATAACAAACGACGACTATAATAGGACCACAGAAGGCAATATAGGGCAGAAAGTCCCTATATATAACAACCATAAATAACGACAATATATACCTAATACTTAAAGTCTAAATCGATAGACAGCCTACTTAAGTCATGATAGACAGTGGAGTATAGGTAAACCTGATGTCACCTTAACTAGTGAATTAATAGAATATTTCATAGCGATATAAGAACGACCTATACACCCTTTAAACCGTTAAAAGAGAAGTAGTTATATATAGCAAAAGAACGATTAAATTAGAGACTGTGTACCTCTTTATGGTTACCTATAACCATTATAAACAACTAGTCTTTAATATTATAGTAATACGATAACTAGATGTTATACTTGGTACCCCATAGTTAAGAAAAAATAATCCCGATATAGACTAAAAGTCTGGCCAACTTTAGTAGAGAGATTTAGCGGTAAGGCAGCGTTATATACCGCAACCCCCACACAAATCATAGATATAACTAAAGTACGTTATATATATCTAAAGGATTAAACCTACTAAGGAAGAAGGATTTAAATTAATAAACCAGGAATAAAGAACAACAGAACGACTATTATTAATTCCTAAGAACTACAGAAAATATATAAAACTGTTTACTAAAGAACTAGAAATAGGGTTACCAAAATATAGTCTACATAACCATAAAATTAAACTGCTACCTGGAATATACCTTAGGTTAAAACCAATATATAACTTAAATAAGATAGAATAAAAAACACTTAATAAATAGCTAGATAAAAATCTTGAGAAAGGATATATTAGACTATTAGACTTACAAATAGGATACCTAATCCTATTTATACCTAAACAAAATAGGAACTTATAACTATACGTTGACTATTAATAACTTAACGATATCACCAAGAAAAACGTATACCTACTACCATTCATCTTAAAGCTATAAGACCTTCTATATAAAGCTAAATGGTTTATAGCCCTTATTCTGAAAGGAGCCTATAACCTAATCTATATCAAGGAAGGAGATAAATAGAAAACAGTATTCTAAATATAATAAGGCTTATTTAAGACGCTTGTTATACCTTTTGGGCTTACTAACACACCTATAACATTCCAGACAATAGTTAACCATGTTCTCTGAGGAAATCTCGATATCTTTGTCGTCTGCTACCTTAAAGACATCCTTATCTTCTTAAAAACGCTTAAAGATCATAAAAAACACATATATTAGGTACTATAAAAGCTTTAAGAAGTAAAACTACTAGTTGAACTAGAGAAAAGCGAATTTTATATATAGAAAGTTAACTACCTTGGATTTATTATTACACTAGGAGAAATCTAAATACAAGAAAAGAAGATTTAAGCAGTTAAGGACTGGCCTACACTATAGAATATTAAGGATATATAATCCTTTTTAGGATTTATAAACTTTTATCAAAGATTCCTTAAGAACTATATAAGCTATATTAGAGGACTCTAGAAACTTATATATAAAAACACCGAATTTATATAGATAGAAGAATACAATAAATCCTTTAATAAGATCAAGAAGCTTATAACTTTAGAACCAGTTATTTGAATACCTGACCTAGATAAACCCTTTAAAGTTAAGACCGATGCCTCAGACTTTACTATAGGCAGACAACTAGGATAATAAGATAAGGAAGAAAGACTCCATCTATGTATATTCTACTTTAAAGCCTTCTATAGACCTAAATTAAACTATTAGATCTATAATAAAGAACTTATAGCTATTATTAAAGTATTCTAAGAATAGAGACTATACCTATCAAGAACTAAGCACCAAGTCTTAGTATATATAGACTATAAGAACCTCTCCTATTTCACAACCTTAAAGGTTCTTAACAAGAGATAAATATAATGGTCAGAATTTCTTTTAGAATATAACTTCAAAATTGTCTATAGGAAAAGCACTAAAAACAGACAAACGGACGCTTTTAGCAAAAGACCGGACCATAAGACCCTAATACTAGAAGAAATATACGTAATTCTTAAATATAATAACAACGGTGACATTATACCTATATATAAACTTATCATAATTAGCAAGCGTGTTAGTACCAGCTTGACTAGCAGAATAACAGTAGATCAGATCTATGAGATATATAGCATAAAAGCATATAGACACTAAGAAATTATAAAGACCTTTAAATAAATCAGACAACACTATAATCAGAAAGTTATATATAAAGAAGTAGCTTTAGTAATTAAGGACTATAAAATATATAAGAAAAGTAAAAATAGTCCTTACAAGCTATACAAGCAAATTTAACCACTACTAGTGCTACTAGAAGCATGGCACTTAATCTCCTTAGACTTCATCGTCAAACTACCAAAGTTAAGAGAACCACTTATAAAAACCTATTATAACAGTGTTCTTATAATAGTTAACAGACTTATAAAGTACGCTTATTTTATCCTATACCTAGAATGAAGCATGGCGGAAGACCTAGCGTACATATTCATTAAGTATATTATTAGTAACTACAGATTACCTAAGGAAATTATGTCAGATAGAGATAAGCTGTTTATATCTAAGTTTTAGAAATCTCTAATTTCACAACTTAGAATAGACTATAAATTATTAACATTATTTTATCTATAAACCGACAGATAAATAGAAAGAATTAATCAGATACTTAAATAGTATCTCTAATGCTATATTAACTATAACCAAAATAATTAGGTATTACTACTGCCTATAGCCTAATTTGCTTATAATAGTGTTATTAGAGAAAGTATATAACACTCACTATTCTCCTTAAACTACAGATTCTAACCAACCGTATATAGAAAACCTTGATAAGGACCATAGGCTCTGAAAGCTGTGGCCGATTTCAACAAACTATAAGAAATCCAGGATAAGGTTACCAAGGACCTTGAATTTATTAGACAGCAAATAAAAAAGTACTCCAACCAAGCAAGGATTAAGGGACCAACCTTTAAGGAGGGAGATAGTGTGTATCTTATCTAACACAACATTAAAACAAAACGACTAAGCGACCATTTAGACTATAAAAAACTTAGACCATTCAAGATTATTAAGAAAATCTTAACAGTTAACTTTAAACTTAAGCTACCAGACATAATAAAGTGTTATCTAGTCTTTTATATTTCACTTCTTAAACCAGCACTAAAAGGATCCTATACTAAAGATTATATTATTATAGATATATATAAACCAGAATATAAAGTTAAACGAATTATCGACCAATATATAAAGAATAAAAAAGAATAATATCTCGTTAAATAGAAGAACTATAGATATAAGGATAACTCTTGGGAACCTATCACAAACCTTTAGCATTGCCAGGAGATGCTTGAAAAGTTTCGCCAGAGCAATCCTTAGACAGAGGACCCAAGTCAGAGAAGTCAGGACCAACCCCTAGCAAACTCCAGTCAAGCATGTCGCCGGTACCCCAAACAAAAAGGTCACGTTTAACCTTAGCCTCTACCTTGGCGATTTCTTTGTCTTATGCCTCTAACTTGTCTAAAGACTATATTTCCTGACGAATTAACTTTGAACCATGATCTTTTAAGAAACGCTTCTGCTTATATAAACAGGAAAGATAACTAAGGGCAGTTGCTAACTATAGCTACAGAATTTCTATCTGCTCCTCTGCCTCTTGCTTCTCTTTCTTTACCTTACATTACTCTAATAAACAACAATTTACTACAGACAGTTAAAACACTATATATAACAAAAAAATAAAAAGAACTTATAAGTATTTACGATATTATTTCCATTATATTAGGTGTAACCGGTATAAATATACCTACTATATTATAACGATTCTTTAGCTATTTTATAGACCTTGTTAGACTTAAAACAATAAGTATAAGGCATAATATCGACTCTATGGCGCTTAACCGCTTCAGCTAAAGAACAATACTTACAGGTTTTCTAGGAAATCTCAGAATCCGCTTTTTATTTACTTATATAACTAGACATGGTATCAGTATTATTAAGGAAACATAATTAATACTTCCCTAACCTAAGAAGGACCACCTACCTATAAGGGTCTATAGGACTCAGACCTTAGAGGGGAGACCTGATGTTACGACCTGAGAACGGTTGATGACTAGCGCAGCCAAAGATAAACCCCAGCCAAAACCACCAAAGGGACAAGATATGTATATATATAGGAATACGGTATGAGCTAAGTCACGGAACAGAAGAACTATAAGAAGTCACGTGATGGATTAGTTAAGACCATTAGTGATCCAACTGATCCAGCACCAAGGATGAATGACTGCCCTAACTGATCTAACACTAAGGATCAGTAAGGAACATAACTAATCCAGGAAACCATATATAGATATAAGAAGCAGATTTCCTAAGGACTAAAACAGACTTCTATAGCTCTTTAGTAATCAACTTATGATATATTCTCTAAATACCTTTTAGTATCCCTTTAGTGATTCATTAACAAGAGAAGCTATATAAGCTACCCTTACGACCTTTGACCATATGACTGATCACCAGGTGACCAATGGACCAGCAAGCCAACAATACTGTTACCAAGTATCGACCTCAGCTATACTATTAGCGGAAACCCTACTGTCGGATTACTGACCGTAACACAACCAAGCACTGCTAACCAGCCGGCTCGCTAGAGGTCTACCCCTTAGGGCAGACCTGTCCCTTCCTAGGGCGTTCACAGGGCCCCCCCTTGAGGGGGTCTTCTTTAGCACTTATGCCCTTTCTGGCCTCTGCTAGCATCAGCCCATAGGCTCGATTGGTGGGTGGGGCCTACCCCTCTAGGTAGCCCCTTTACAGCATTTATACCCCCCAGCTGGCTCCTCAGCCTCTTCTCGGCATCAGCCTATAGGCTGGAATCTCTAATAGGTGGGTAGGGCTGCCCCTTTAGGCAGCCCTATACATATAGTAGGGTAGTGGTTGGCCAGGCGTATATAACGGCGGTTATGTCAGAAATTAAACCTATAACTAGAGGAAGCAAGATAATTATAAGGCAATTGCTTAGTTAATAACTACTAGATAAAAAGGTCTAGTCTTATTTCCTTTAATATTGAAGGAATAATATATATACATATATATATATATATATATATACTTAAATATAAATTCTATTATACTTACCTTTAGCTAGAGGATAGCTATCTTATAGATAGTTATATAAGATAGCTCTACCTATTAAAACACTTTTCTAAAGCTAGTATAGGTTAATATTTATCTATACCGCTATATCGTAAGATAGTTAGATATCTCTCTCTACTATATCTCTAGGTGTTACCAATCTAACTATTATTCTATAATAATTTATTATAGTTATAGTAATAGCCTCTAGTTAAGTAGATTAACCTATTATTGTTATCCTAAAGACCGGTTTCTATTATATAATTAGTGTTATTATTATCCTTATCCTAAGTATTATCTAGGGTTTCTTAACCTTAATATTAAGCTGCTTTATATAATAATAATAATAATAGATAGTTATAAAGTTATAAGATTGTTACGACCCAACAAGTTATAGGCGGTGTCGCCCCACCAAGACAAGGAACAAGATGGGCAGCCCAGGCCTTTATACGTCGACAAGCGGATGACTCCCCAGGAACAGAAGAACTATGGTACAGGTCGAGTGAAGATAAGATAACACTGAGCACCCCATATGGGGCGCTGAGCGCTCAGTGCGAAGAGTGAGCGCTTAGTAAGAGGAATAAGCGCTCAGTAGGCAAGAGCAGCGCTCACTACCAATTAAGAAGCATTATAAAGGACAATAGGACTTATATATAGGATGGACTTGGACGTACTTAAGGACAGACTTCTATAGCTCTTTAGCAATCAACTTATAATATATTCTTTAAATACCTTTCAGTATCCCTTTAGTGATTTATTAATAAGAAGCTATATAAGCTACCTTTATGACTTTTAACCATACAACTGATCACCAGGTGATTAATAGACCAGTAAGCCAATAATACTGTTACCAAGTATTAACCTTAGCTATACTGTTAATAGAAACCCTACTGTCAGATTATCAACTGTAACACTTTAATTACTCCTGTTAAGTAAGTTGACCTTAATACTTACCTAACAGTATTCCATAATATCCACTTCTACCCCACACGCTGCCGCTCCAACTCTAGTTACGACCGGTCTAACTAATCAACAGCTACCTGAAATAATTACCTAGCTGTGGGAAGAAGATCAGCAACTCTAAGCCCAGCTGTTAGCACCTAGGCCTACTCTACCCCTATAAGCCAAGTACCTAGACCTTAAACCCTATAATGGGACCCTAGGAACCCTATAAGGATTCCTTACTTAAACTAAGGCCTACTTTAAGTCCTATAAAGACTCCTTTATAACTAAGGCTGATAAGGTGTCATATGCCGCCTTATTCTTAAAAAAAGACGCCTTAGCCTAGTTTAAACCTGTAATATAGGACTACCTCGATAACGATAGAGAAAACTAAGAAGATAATACTAAAAAGATCTTTAGGAAGTTTAAAAACTTTAAAAAACAACTTAAAGAAGTTTTCGGCAGCCCTGAGGAGGAATATATAGCGGAACAAGAACTTATAGGCCTTACTTAGAAAGGATCATCTAGTAAATATACCGCTGAATTCCGATGTATTACCTGTAAACTGGAATAGGGAGATAAAGCCTTAATAGCCAAGTTCTATCAGGGACTTAAGGAAGACATTAAAGATGAACTCAGTCAAGACGACTGACCAGACAAATTCCATAAATTCATAGACAAGGCCGTCAAGATTAATAATCAACTATATAAACAACGGCTTAAATAAAAAGGATAATAAATATGGCCTAACAAGGTTAATACTAACATCAGCTGGAAGTACAGACTAAAGATACCACAACAAGAAAACCATGGCAGCACTACCTACAGACATCACACCAGACCTATAGATGTCAGTATTACCAGAAGACAAGATAAACGCCTAATACGGGATCTTAACACTATTAAATACTTTATTTATAAAAAAATAGGACACTATATATTAGACTATAAACAGCCCAAGCAACTCTAAAATAAACCACTACCTAAGCATGCTAAGAAAACCAATACGGCCACTAAAGAAACGCTATATAATTAACTCTTTTAGACTGCCTGTTATAACGACAACTACCTAATATACCAAAACAGTAGAAAGCAAGCAGGATGGTACCCTAAGGGACCTTACCCTAAGATTCTTATAATAGTCAAAAAGGCAAAAAAGAACTAATTAATAAAGTTAAATAAACAAAACGTCATTATAACCCTTCCTAAGAAAACCGTTGATAGTGACATCTTTTACACCAATAGAACGATAAATTAAATAATAGGGTAATATGATAAAAACGTTCTAAAGAACCTTAAGAAAACACTTAGGAATATATAACAATAACCGAGATACCTTTAGAACCAAGTAGAAATTAAGGAGGAGGCATAAGGCAAGCCTGCCAGACAAGCATAGATCTACCTATAACTCTATAAGGAACTCAGGAGACATATTAAGAACCAGGAAAAGTTAACCGATACACTAGAACTTCTAGAACTCACCCAATAGATATAGGCTGAAACCCAGAATATCACTAGTATACCTACCAAGATTATAGCTATAGTCAGAAAGATCATAAACTTCCTAAAACCTAGACTTCAGGTAAAAGAGAGCCCTAGATAGAACCAAGATAACGACTTATATACTGGAGAATCCCTTGACAAATTTATTCCACTAAGTAAAATAGAACGATAAACAGCCGAATAACTAATAGAATTAAGGAACACTATAACCCTTATATTAAATAAGACTAAGACTTATTCTTAACGTATTTAAATATAGGTAGAAAACGTTTCCTTACTATTAGCCTAAAAGGGCAACCTATATAACACCTATAAACCCCTGACCGTATTAACCTCTGTGAGAAACCTACTAGCAAGAAAAGATAAGGCACTAGGGTTCAGAGAAATCAGGAAGGACACCAATAATCAAGAAATCCGTTTCTATAGAACCCAAAATCTAGATTAAGACCACATACCAATCCTTAAAATTAATAAAACATCCATATTTAGGGATAATAAACGATTAGATCTTGATCACCTTATATATTATAGTGTATTCTAGGCAAAATATATCTATAATAATTATAAAAAACATAGGGAAAAAAAAGGACTATTCTTTTTCTACCTATAAAGACAGAAGGAACAGCTAATTCCTAGAATCTATATAGATCACAAATTACAAATATAGGAAATTAAAGAATACAGTAACAATTAGCTCAGTTTCAGCCAAGCTTAAAGAAACCAATGGCTTATATACATAAGATAACTAAATATTGGTCTAACTATATATATAATAAATACATCCTACACTATAAAGGAAAAACATACGTATAGCAAACCTAGTTACAGAAGGACGCTTCTACCAACAATAATAATATTAGGAAACAGTCAAAAAACGATAAACGCCGACTGTAACGGGATCACAGAAGGCGACATAGGGCAGGAAGTCCCTATATAGAATAACCATAAATAACGACAATACACACCTAATACTTAGAGTCTAAATTAATAGACAGCCCACTTAAGTTATAATAGACAGTAGAGTATAAGTAAACTTAATATTACCTTAACTAGTAAATTAATAAAATATTTAATAGCGATATAAGGACAACCTATACACCCTTTAAACCTTTAAAGAAGAAGTAGTTATATATAGCAAAGGAACTATTAAATTAGAGACCGTGCACCTCTCTTTAGTTACCTATAACTATTATAAACAACTAGTCTTTAATGTTATAGTAATAGGATAACTAGATGTTATACTTAGTATCCTATAGTTAAGAAAGAATAATCCTGATATAGACTGGAAGTCTGGCCAACTTTAGTAGAGAGATTCAGCGGTAAGGCAGCGTTATATACCGCAACCCCCATATAAATCACAAATATAACTAAAGTATATTGTATAACGTGGTTGATAAGCGAGTGTCGCAGACAAGCGAGTGTCGCACGCAACAGCACCCCCGACACATTATATAGGAGATATCAACAACAGAACAATCAAATCAATTGAAAATACTCAGAATCCTCCTCTCCAGATATTTCTTCATTAAACTGACATGTTCGCGCATTATGACCAGTGTTCCCGCAGACGCCATATCGCCGTTGGCCTGTCTCAGTCCTCGGTCGACGACCACTACTCTGACGCGTTTCGTCCTTAATCTGGGCTGTAGCCTCTCTCTGGGATTAAAGGTCCTCTCCCTTGGCTACAGTAAGACTTCCTCCTTATCGTAAACGTGTTTTCTTAGCTCTCTAGCGCCGGCTAAATAGGTTATTTTTCTCCCAAAGGATCTAGACCTTAGACCTTAATAAGGCAATCTTGTGCATAAATATACATGCCTCCTTTAATAGATGCTCTACCGCTTTAATAATTGAGGTTAGTGAGCTACTCTGATGACAGGAGATTCTCCTTTTGATGAGTTTAGACTAAGAAAGTGCTTCTATTGGGTTGTTTAGTGTCTAAGAAGTCCATAAAGGGGGCGTCGTTGGGAGGGATCCTGGAGGTATTAGAGTATATAGCTTTACATTAAGCTTAGAAAGTACACTTTCTGAACTTAGAGGGACAATACCAGCCCCTCTAAAACCTCCCTAGATGTTTTTTTCTGTGATTACTTTGATAAAAGCCTTATAGAATGTAGGGAAGAAGTCCTCCTTTGTAATATAGGTATTACCCCTACGTATCTTCTCCTCGATTTCTCGACCATACGCCGTTTTCAAGGGCCCAAAACATCTAACATCTAAGGGCTAAAGTAGATGAGACGAATGAGGTGGCATATAGAGAGTAATAATGTTGTTCTCTTTACAAAGTAGTTCAAAATCCATAGAGTGATGACTTTTATGGCCATCAATAATAAGGAGGCAATATCGACCCTTCATATGTGGTTTTATATGCCGTTCAAAGTGTTAGAGCTAATCTAGGCCTCTTTTATTTATTGTCTATCTATTTTCAGATATTGCGATAATCTAATTATATAGAAGACCGGATTCTGTATACCAGGTGGAGAGGTGATATTAGCCTACGGTAATGATGTATGGCGGAAGACTATAGCCTGACAAACTAATGGCCTGAATAACTGTAACCTATTTACGATTACCAGGCTGTATTATTTTTATATTTAAACGCCTTTTAGCACTTGTAACAACCATTCCGGCTGTAATCTGGCCTATCATAAACCTAGTCTTATTAAAGTTATAGATATCTGGCTCCATAATACTATATTTCATAATTATATTTGCTATAAGGGAAAACTATATATTTATTATATTAAGATCTTTACATTAGGCTCTCTTATAGTTGTACTTCTAAAAAAAACGCGTCTAAAGTTGTAGTTGTCGCTTCACAAAGTTCAAGGCCCAGCGCTTGCCAACAGGGGGCACGTCACGGTCGGCAAACAGTCAATTAGCCATATCTTCCACACCACTGATCCAGGGAGGGAATAATCAGGAATCTAGGTCAAGAATATACTCAACTAGCTTCTCTTCTTCAAGACCCGTCAATTTCCGTAAGTTAGGCATGGTGTCACGTCGTGATGGTGTACCCTTCAATCGTCAGCTAAGTGTCCTTGAGCAGACTGAGTAGATCTTCCCTGCGGCCCAAGCACTGAGTTTTGGGTTTTGTTTTATAGCCTGGATAGCTAAGTTCAATTGGGCTTCTTTGTTTTGCATAGACATTACTATGGTGGGAGGAGAATGCTTTGTGATGATGTAGGTAGCACGTTTGTGGTTGCGTGCGACACTCGCTTGTCTGCGACACTCGCTTATCAACCACGTTATATCTAAAGGATTAAACCTACTAAGGAAGAAGGATTTAAATTAATAAACCAGGAACAAAGAACAACAGGACGACTCTTATTAATCCCTGAGATCTACAGAAAATACGTAAAACTGTTTGCTGAAGAACTGGAAACAGGGTTACTAGAACATGGTCCACGTAACCATAAAATTAAACTATTACCTGGAATACACCTTAGCTTAGAACTAATATATAACTTAAATAAGATAGAACAAAAAGCACTTAACAAATAGCTAGATAAAAATCTTAAGAAAGGATATATCAGACTATTAGACTTACCAACAGGATACCTAATCCTATTCATACCTAAAAAGAATAGAAAATTATGACTATATATTGACTATTAACGACTTAACGATATTATTAAGAAAAACGTATGCCTACTACCACTTATCTCAAAACTATGAGACCTTTTATATAAAGCTAAGTGGTTTATAGCCCTTATTCTGAAAGGAGCCTATAACCTAATCTGTATTAAGGAAGGAGACAAATGGAAAACAGTATTCTATATATAATAAGGCTTATATAAGGCGCTTGTTATGCCTTTTAGACTTACTAATATACCTATAATATTCTAGACAATAATTAACTATATTCTTTAAGAAAATCTTGATATCTTTATTATCTGCTACCTTAACGACATCCTTATCTTCTTAAAAACGCTTGAGGATTATAAAAAACATGTATATTAGGTATTATAAAAACTTTAAGAAGTAAAACTACTAGTTAAACCAGAGAAAAGCAAATTCTATATATAGAAAGTCAACTACCTTAGATTCACTATTACACCAGGTAAAGTCTAAATATAAAAAAAGAAGATTTAAGCAGTCAAAGACTGGCCTACACTATAGAACATTAAGGATATATAGTCCTTCTTAGGATTTATAAACTTCTATTAAAGATTCCTTAAGAACTCCATAAGCTACGTCAGAGGACTCTAGAAACTCATATATAAAAACACCGATTTTATATAGATAGAAGAATACAATAAATCCTTTAACAAGATCAAGAAGCTTATAACTTTAGAACCAGTCATTTAAATACCTGACCCAGATAAACCCTTCAAAGTTGAGACCGATGCCTTAGACTTCGCTATAGACAGATAACTAGGACAACAAGATAAGGAAGAAAGACTCCATCTATGTATATTCTACTCTAAAGCCTTCTATAGACCTAAATTAAACTATTAGATCCATAATAAAGAACTTATGGCTATTATTAAAGCATTCTAAGAATAGAGACTATACCTATCAAGAACTAAGCACCAAGTCTTAGTATATATAGACCATAAGAACCTCTCCTATTTCACAACCTTAAAGGTTCTTAACAAGAGATAAATCCGATAGTTAGAATTTCTTTTAGAATATAACTTTAAAATTGTCTATAGGAAAGGCATTAAAAACGGAAGAACGGACGCTTTTAGCAGAAGACTGGACCATAAGACCCCAGTACTAGAAGCAATATAAGTAATTCTTAAATATAATAACAATAGTGATATTATACCTATATAAAAACTTATTATAATCGGTAAATATTTTAGTACTAGCTTGACTAACGGAATAACAGCAGATTAGATCTATAAAATATATAGCGTAAAAACATATAGATACCAAGGAATCACAAAGACCTTTAAATAAATCAGACAACGCTACAATCAGAAAGTCATATATAAAAAAGTAGCTTTAGTAATTAAGGACTACAAAATATACAAGAAAAACAAAAATAATCCTTATAAGCTATACAGATAAATTTAACCACTATTAGTGCCACTAGAAGCATGCCACTTGATCTCTTTAGACTTTATCGTTAAACTACTAAAGTCAAGAGAACCACTTATAAAACTATATTACAACAGTGTTCTCATAATAGTCAACAGACTTATAAACTATGCTTATTTTATTCTATACCTAGAGTCAAGCATGGCAGAAGACCTAACGTACATATTCCTTAAGTATATCATCAGTAACCACAGATTGCCTAAGGAAGTCATGTCAGATAGAGATAAGCTGTTTATATCTAAGTTTTAGAAATCCCTGATTTTACAACTTGGAATAAACCATAAATTATCGATATTATTCCATCTATAAACTAATAGACAAACAGAAAAAATTAATCAGATACTTAAACAGTATCTCTAATGTTATATTAACTATAACTAAAATAATTAGGTATTACTACTGCCTATAGCCTAATTTGCTTATAATAGTACTATTAGAGAAAACATATAATACTTACTATTCTACTTAAACTATGGATTCTAACCAACCGCGTATAGAGAACCTTAATAAGGACCACAGGCTCCAAAAGCCGTGGCCGGTTTTAACAAACTACAAGAAATCTAGGACAAGGTTACTAAGGACCTTAAATTTATTAGATAATAAATAAAAAAATACTCTAACTAAGCAAGGATTAAGTGACTAACCTTTAAGGAGGGACATAGCGTGTATCTCATCCGCCGAAACATCAAAACCAAGCAACTAAGTGACAAACTTAACTATAAAAACTTAGACCTTTTAAAATCCTTAAGAAAGTCTTAAATATAAACTATAAACTTGACTTACTAGATATAATTAAAATCCACCTGGTATTCCACATTATACTGCTTAAACCAGCACTATAAGGATTAATAGTATAAGATTCTATTATTATAGATAGAAATAAACCAGAATATAAGATTAAACGAATTATTAACTATAACCAGCCAGGCTAGACGATAGGTAAAAAACCAGAAATATAATCCCTTATTAAATAGAAAGGATATAGCCATAAAGATAATATATAGGAACCAGTATTAAACCTGACCTATATAGAAGAAAAACTTAAAAACTACTAGACAGAATTCTATATTGTCAGGTTCCGGGACACAGGCACGGAGAAGGGGACCGGCGGGGCACCGGGTGGGGCCTCAGGGGCGCCATGGGACGGAATAACGTTGGACTGAGGGGACACAAAAGGGGTTTTTATGAGACCATCAGAGTTTTAGAAGGGATAGATTGGAATAATAGTCACCACTGACCCCCAACTGCCTAACCACTGACTCCTTTACTCGGTACTTCGCCAGCCTCTGACATATATAAGGGAAGAAACACTGGCACCTATAGCAAGGCCCTAACGCAATAAACTAAGGAACAAAGTAAAGCGACCATAACCGCTATAGCAACCTTATAAGGCAAACAGACTATAAAACAAGAACCTATTTATTTACCTAGGAACGCCAGCTGTTAACTAAGAACCCACCGTTTCTAAGCTAAAATCCTAAAACTCTAAACCAGCCAAGACAGCATCCCAGTTAATTATATCAGCTATACCGATAGCATAGGCCTCAGATACCACAGAAGGACCTGGAGAACTTGCCATGGATATCTCCTCCTCCCTGGCAATGGAAGAAGTATCTTTCCCCTGTTTTAATAGCGACTGTTTTATATAACGATTGTGATCTAACCTTGCCAGAATTTTATTTATATCTGCCTATACCTTTTATAATACCTCTATTTATTTTCAAAAATCCTTTTCTAACTCCTCCTCTTTATAATTTAGACGTTAAGACTTATTTATTAGACGTTATACTAAAAGATAAGTTAATAAAAAGATATAATAAAAGATAGGGAAGGATAATCCCTATAAGTATAGATAGCATCCTCTAACGTATTACAAGACTTTTTTATACCCCCCACCGTAATATATTCACCATAGACTAAGGAGGAGTCTACTAACATCTTACAATAAAGACCCTTTGACTGACAATGAGTATATGGTATAATGTTGAAACTGTGTATTAAAATCTTAAGGGTGTAATAATAACGATATAGTATAGAAGCAGCGCTATCTAATATATTATTAGTAGATAAAAACGGAAGAAACTTATAGATTCTTTAACCTAGGAATGACCACCTACTTATATAGGTCTTAAGGACAAGACCTTTAGAGGGGAGACCTGATGTTACGACCCAACAAGTTATAGGCGGTGTTACCCTACCAAGGCAAGGAACAAGATAGGCAGCCCAGGCCTTTATATATCGATAAGCGGATAACTCCCTAGGAACAGAAGAACTATGGTATAGGTCACGTGAAGATAAGATAACACTGAGCACCCCATGTAGGGCGCTGAGCGCTTAGTGCCAAAAGTAAGCGCTTAATAGGAGGAATGAGCGCTCAGTAGGCAAAAGCAGCGCTTACTACCAATCAAGAAGCATTACAAAGGACAATAGGACTTATATATAGGATAGACTTAGACGTACTCAAGGACAGACTTCCATAGCTCTTCAGTAATCAACTTATGATATATTCTTTAAATACCTTTCAGTATACCTTTAGTGATTTATTGACAAGAAGCTATACAAGCTACCCTTACGACTTTTAACCACACGACTGATCACCGGGTGATCAACAGACCAGCAAGCCAACAATACTGTTACTGAGTATCGACCTCAGCTATACTATTAGCGGAAACCCTACTGTCGGATTACTGACCGTAACAAAGATTTACTACTTAAGGCTATAGATTCTTAACTCTTATTTTTAGAGCTATTAATAGATATATTATTTACTTTTAGATAGATTACCTTCCCTAAATCTAAGGTATAGTTAAAATAGCTAGAAATGCTTTAGATAAGTAATATAAATATCTTAATATATATTATTATAGACATAAGTAGTGACGGTTTTAAGTATCTTATTATTAGTCTAAAGTTAATAATATATCTTATAGCCTTATCCCTCTATAAGGTTAGATCTCCTTAAATCTAAATTACTATTATCTTTTTATAAAGAGCCTTAATATTAGTGTTAGCTTTGAAAGTAAAGAAAAAGGCTAACATGAATATAATATAGGTTACTTAGCTATAAATATAGCCAGTAGTATAAAAGTTAAAAAAAGACTATTACTAGTGATAAAAAGACAGGTAAAGCCAATAATAAGACTATTAAAAGTAAAGGCTATAAGGGTAATAGAGATAGAGGCTTATAGTATAATAAATAATAGAAAAAAGTATTTTATAATAATAAGTCTTGACGATACAGTTAATAATAGTAAAGGCTATAGTTATTTATATATATATAGTAAAAAAGTATAAACCTTAAGGAGAATTAGGTATTATACTTCTAGTAGAGCTCTGGCTTACAGCTTTATTACTGTTTAAAGGCCTTAATTAATAATAGCTTTAATAGATTTAATAAAATAAGTGGTAAATAACAATATAAAATAAAGTATAAAAAAAAGGGTGAAAAAGATTATTGGTAGTAATAGCTAGAGGGGTAATATTTTTAGCTAGGCTATTATTATTAGATAGATTAGGCTAACTAATAGGTTAAACGCTTTATTAATAGATATATATTAGCGACTAGACTCATAAAGTGAATAACTTTTAATTAGTCACCTTAAGATAACAAAAGAAATAGCTCTCAATAATAGTTAATATATTTACCTTTTATTATATGAACTAACTACAATAAAAGGTCAATACCTCATAGTATTATAATCTTAGTTATACTACTATTTAATATAGTTAAAACAGGTGATAGATCGGTTTGTTCCTTTCAACTAGAGCTGCGGCTGCCAGCAGCCATCTTATAGGCTGGCGCCAGGTGGGCCCAACAGGCCCACTAGTTCGCACAACTATCGGCACGATATAGGGCCGACGGGTGGATCTTATCGGCAAACCCGACCGGTACAGGATTCACCCTTTTATCCTGTGGCAAAAGTGATATATAATATTTACTTTATTAATCCTGGCTATAGGATTATAAAAGATTACTAATAATCCTCACTAACTTATTATATCCCTTTCCGAAGTTTTTCCACTCCATATAACTATATTATACTCCCATAGCTAAAAGTGTCTTACTGTCTTATTAATATATTGCTGCTAAAGAAGCCATAGGATAGAGATAGAACGGACAGACAGGCGTTACGGCAGACAAGCCGAGATCTATATTCAAGCTTAGGTCCTTAATAAAGACCTGGTTATATATATAATTAAACCAAAAATAGCTGACCGACTTGGAAGCCAAAACAAGAGGTAGAATATTATTTTATCCCACCCTAAAGTCGACAAAGGTCCTTTAAGCCTATAAAGGGCTTAGTAAATAATAGAGTATCTTAGGTTAGATATATAAGACTTAAGGACTTCTTTTTAGCTAAAGAGTACTAGGCATCACTAGCGCCAGCTGCCTATACCGGGACGAAGGATAAACGATATTATATATCCTGCTGTGATGCCGTAAAATGTAACAGCTCTAAGGCTGGGAGCTTAAAGCCCTCCTAGGATAATATAATCCCTAGGTTATACTTAATAACCGTAAAGCAACCGCTAAGGCCATCAGATTTGTAGAATAGACTCAGATCTTTAGGCAATATAGGATTAAGTTGTAACCCAGGTAAAGCTGAGCATGAAGGGGACCCTATAGGTAAGTAGAAGCATCGCATACGGCGTAAGACCTCAATAGAGCCTAGATATATATATACATATATATATTAGTAGAGAACCATAAACCACAGCTGGTGCTACCTAGAGGTAGATAAGCATGGAGAGCAAAGTGGAAAGTTTCGAGAGAGCTGGTCGACGTTTTGTATTGGCGATGTGGGGCCCTCCGGATTAATACTCGGAGCGCGTCGGCTGTTGGACAAACCCCGCTATCCGAGCATAGACGCTGACTAAAGCGGCTGAAACCGAGGAGGATTTAATTGATTAATTAATTAAACACCGCTAGTCTGCCGTGGCTTATCTTATTAACCTAATCCTTTAATTTCTAGAATACCTAGAAAGTTTTTAACTTAACCCTTTATTTACCTTTCACTATACATCCCTTGAAACCTACATTACATTGTTAGAGTTTCTAGCTACTAGAGTTACTAATATTTATGCTAATACAGTGGAGTCGGTAACTCCGATTAATAGTGCTGAATAGCTCTCTCTAAAAGCACCGCTTGTTGTATAAGTCAAATGACCCACATATGGACCACGCCCATATTTGGACCACCCAGAAACATCGTGACATGACCATTATCACTATTTTTGATTTAGCATTAACCAGCCCTTAAAGCCACAATAATACAGCTTTCGGCCTTACTTAGTAATTCTGATACGGTGGATGTATTTAGTATGCTCTTAGCGTCACCAGCCATAATCTAGGCTTAGTATACCTCTTTCGTTATTATAAATTTTATTTTTTGATGTAGATAAATAGCCTCCATTTTCCTGCTAGCAGTATAATTATCTCTAGCCTAAAGGAGCTATCGTTAGTGCCAGGTAGTAGCCAACTTAAAGGCCTACTCTTAGAAGCCTTTGTTTCTTTACCTTTCTCAAGAGTTGCCGTGTTATGTCTATGCTCTGATCTAGTTAGGTAAATAATTATAATTAGTTATCTAGCTCTTTTCTATTTCTTGACGTTAAACACTTTACAGTAAATACCTAGCCCTTGTTATCTTAGGCATCCTGGCTATCCTGTGTATCCTGGGTACTGTCTTTACCCTCGTTGAGTGGTATAGATAGTGCTGTTAATATTAATGTTGCCTTTCGAACTAGTAGACCACTTACTATGGTGTGATGGGTAAGCAAAAACTCCCTAACAGGTAGTGTGGAGTTGTGGCCCACGTACGTCGAGACTCTCACTGGCCAGATTTGTGCTGGATGTGCACAAGAACCTCGAAGTACCGGCTGCTGAAATAATCAAAGAAGCAAGGCCACACTTACCCGACGAGGGGGTTAAACTTTGGCCTGATACCATAGTATAAGCGGCTTTGGAACAGTAACAGGCTATAACCTAGTGTATTTCTAGCCACTCTTGGTATTGCCTTTAATCAGCCTAGCTAGGTAAACCTTATAATAGCAGCAAATAAAGTTCCTTTTACTAACCACTATAGAGTTAATCCACTGGCTGAGATATCCTAGCTTCTTCCTATAGGCAGCCTTTATAGGGCTAAAGACTGACTGGTCAAGTGGCTAAAGTATATAGAAGGTATATAGCGGTGGAAAGAGTAGATAAATATTATCAGTATAGTATAACTATATAAAGTCCGTTATTATATAGCTTCTATAGCTATCTAGCATAAAAGGTTTTACCTCTTTAGTCTAGATAGTAGTCTAAACTAAAAGGACCCTTTATAACTATTTAAAAGTAATTATATTAATAGTGTAGCTATTATCTATGACTATAAACTTTAATTTACTATAAGAGGTAATATCTAATAGAAACCTCACTATTAGACCGTTCTATCTTTATATAGAACTAGTAGATAAAATATTATACCTTTACCTGGTATATACTTGATAATAGATATCTAGGCTTATAATATAGGCTGCTTTTTCCTTACTCAATTTATCTTTACTCTATTTAATACCCGCCTATTATCTCTTTTAACTTTAAGAATATCAGTCTTATCTATATTATATCTATTAGGTGGTTTAATAGCCTAGATATAAGTTGTTATGAGATATTTAAACCAGTCTGTAATAGCTTTAGTAGATATTATATTAATATATTCAGAAATAATAAAGCGACTACTTTAAACTTTGAGAAATAGGTTTCTTGTGAGAAATATAGTTACTTATTGCTTACTAACAGGTCAAGTATCCCCTATAGTATAGAGAATATATTATGTAAACTCCTTTAGCTAGAAAGAGGTTCGTATTAGCCTAAGTTCAGCATGACTTACACCTAATAGGCCAGCTAGGCTTCTGGCTCTTAAATAGTCGCTAGAGGTTGGTAACTCTAATACCCCACTTCCGCAAAACCCCCACTTGCGCAAACGCCGAAAATGCCGAAACCTCCTCCTATCATCAACACCATCACCTTTTTCAAACTATCATAACAATTGCCATATATCGCCAAACAACGCCATTTTTTCAGGATACCTTCTTTAACCCATCATAAAGCAATATAGCAAATATGAGCTCCAACGGGCCCTGTTGGAAGTAGGAGATTGCCGCCCTATCAGCGAGGTTGCTCGTCAATGGGGTATCCCATACCATACTTTTTATTATCGACTAAAGAAGGGCAGGCAAAGCAAGAATGCTGCCTATACCTATATGCAGCGGCTTTCCCAGTCACAGGAAGAATATCTGGCTGAATGGGTTAATATCCAGGATGCCCTAGGTGTTGCCCCTACCCATCAGCAACTTAAGGGTCTGGCAGAGCGTTGAATGGGCAGCCATCAACCTCTTGGCAAGCGATGGATTAATCGATTTATGCGGCGAAACCCATCAATTAGAACCAGGCGATCCAGGGCAATCGATGCCCGGCGATGGAAAGCCCATTCCCCCGAGGTTATCCAAGAATTCTTCCAGCGCCTGGCCCAAATCCCTGCTATCCAGGGAATCCGTCCTTCCAACCGATGGAACATGGATGAAACTGGCATCATGGAGGGCAAGGGAGCTAATGGGCTAGTGCTGGGATCTGCAGCATCTAAGCATATCCAGAAAAAGCAGCCAGGATCCCGTACATGGGTATCTATTATCGAGTGTGTGTCTGCTGCTGGAAGCTCCTTACCTCCTTTACTTATATATAAGGGTAAGTCAGTCCAGGCCCAGTGGTTCCTATTAACTACCCCATCTATCATATCTAGATATGCCAGATGGCAGTTTGTAACCACTGATAATGGCTGGACGACTGAAGAAACTGCCCTTAGATGGCTTAAGGACGTCTTTATCCCAGGCACTATACCTACCCAGCCAGAGGAAGCCAGACTGCTGGTTCTAGATGGGCATTATACCCATATATCTATAGACTTTATGTGGGAATGCTTCTAGAACAATATATATCTGTTATATCTGCCGCCGCACTCCTCTGCCGTCTTCCAGCCTCTAGATGTGGCTGTCTTTAGCCCATTAAAGCAGGCCTATCGCATAGAGGTTGGATATCTAGATGACTGGGTTATGGATTCAACTATAACTGGCAAAAGGGCATTTTTGGAGTGTTATTCCAATGCCCGCGAGGCATCTATCACAAGTCAGAACATCCAAAGTGGCTGGAGGGCAGCTGGGTTATGGCCAATTTCTATAAGGCAGCCTCTATCTAACCCCATGGTATCCAAGGCCCAGCCAGCCAGCCAGCTAGGGTTAAAAATATCCAGTCCATGGGCATCCATGGATATCCATAAATATGGATTGGTTTTTTTCTGGATCCACGGTTATGGATTTTTTTAAGTTTGGTGACCATGGTTTTTTTTCCTTATGGATATAGATCCTAAAAATCACCATATCCATTACATAAGATAAGAATGGATTTATGGATATATCTATAAGATAAGAATGGATTCTTGGTTAATCTATAGAACTAGTAGACTAACATAGAGAGATTTTGAAACATTAGGATTCACATAAGATAAGTAGATAATGTTAAAATATAGTATATTGTTTATACAGCTTTTAATTTCTTGATATCCTTATATCTAAAGGAAGTTATTTCTTCCTAGGAATAATACTATAATAGTACTAAAAACCAACTTTTACCTTAAGACACTTAGATTCTATTATTACTATTATTCTCTATATTCTTATTATTTTTATTACCTGTTCTAGTAGTAACAGTACTAGAATTTTTCTTAATGACCTTAGTAACACCTAAGAGCTTCTTACAGAAGCTGTCATTTTACTGGTGCTTATAGCGCTAGACAGTAGCTAGATAATAGTTAATATAAATAATTATTATATTTCAAAAGTAAGTACTTACTAGTCTTATTATCTACCCGCTAGGCAGACCCAAGACTTTCTCCTACTATATGCAGGTCCTTGACAAGCTGTAAGTCTTTAGATATAACAGTTACACGCTGTACGTGTAGGGCAACAAGGTTTATCACTATAGAAATATTAGTAAAGTTTATATAGGAAGACTAAGATACTTACTTTCAAAGACAGACATAAGGACGTCCTTAGTTGCGTCCTGGAGAGTAAGGAGAGCCTTGCTCTAGAAACGGAGGCTATTATTATGTTTATAGGCGATGTTATAAACCACACGCTGGAAAGCCAGCTTAGGGAGAGCATGCTTAGTTATAGACGCTTCTTGTTAAGCGTATATTTTTCTAAGAGCACACACTAAGAAGGAAATATTAGTAATATAATAACCTAATATAATAACTAGACTTACTACCAGAAGTATAGCGCTTTATACGGTTGAGCGCACCAACGCGCTTTTTAGGGCGGCAGGTGGACTTAGGAGGCATAATTAGAGACTTTCTTCTAAAAAAATATTATAAGTAGGAAAGCCTTAAGAAAGGTAGAAAAAAAAAGGAGAATAGAAAAAGAAGAAAGAGAAATAAAACATACTGGTCTTGTTGTATTGTTATTACTAGAGATAAAAAGGGGAAAAAAGGAAAGAAGGAGGAGGGGGGAGGCTTATTATATAGTAAAAAGAGTGAAGCTGGTGATTCACTGATTATGGAAGGTATATACTAGGTATAGAGGTAGGAAAAACAAAGTTATATAATATAGGGTCTATGCACTCAATTTTTTTTAATAAAAAATAGAAAGAAAACTCTTCCTTATTATTTAGATTTATATCTATAGATTAAATCCAGCTTAAAAGAGAAACTAAATTAAGAATAAATCCAAAAGACTTTCTTAAATTTCTTTTTAGCTAAAGAAACGGGATACTAAAGACCTAGGGTAACTATTATGTCTTTATCCTTTAAGCAGCAAGGTAAGTCTTTTAAAAGAATATAATAATCCCTACCTGATTTATATTAACCCCAAGGCAGGACGCCCCTAAGGCTCTGGCGTAGGGGAAAAGAGAAAGGCTCCTAATAATTACTCTAATAATCCTAACACCATAAAAACCTATTATAGACTTAATAATATATCAGAAGCCTAAAGAGTTAAGGTAAAACAAACAGTTATAATAAACACCCGGTTTAATAGGGAGTTCTCTAAGCTGCAAAAAACTACAGCTTTCAAGAACGCATCCCCTACAGCCTAGTAAGCACAGAAAGAAAAGCTCCGTCAAGAGAATAAGGAGTACTAATAAGCTATTATTTACCTTGTCTTCTTTTTATCTCTTCTCTTCTTAAAGATTTCTAGTAGACAAAAGAACAGCCACCCAGACCAGTATAAACACCAGAGTAGTTTCCTAGAGGAGGATAACGATAAGATGTATGACGATCTCAGTGACAGAGACTGGGAAGATGGTGATAAGCAGCAAGCTATTGACTTCACTAAAGATAATAGCGTTGAAGAGGATGACTTAGACATCTAGACCCTACAGGCTTAAACGTCTTCTAAGATTTGGTAATACTACCTCCAGAAGTCTAATAATATAAGTTAAGTTGGTTATTATATTGATTATTATATTTCTAATTTTTGTTTCTAGGCTGCCTTAGTCACCTTTTTTACTTACTTTCATAGAATCTGGCTTATAATACTTAAAGTACTCTAGGTAAAACTATCTTGCCTCTACCGTTTTCCACCAAAAGCAAAAGTAGTTCTTTATAAAATAGAACTCCTCTCCCAGAATGAAACTCTTCTATTAGCCTAGGATTTCTTTTCTATAAAAGAAATCTTTCTCTGGCTTATTCTATCTAAGTTCTGGTATTAAGTCGAATTTAAGTTAAATACAACACAATATAGGAAATTAGTCCTTTAGAAAAAACATGCTTAATAAAAATCTCTAAATACTTTCTCTTGTTCTATACTAATAGTTTAAGTAATAAAATCTCTAATCTTAAGCAGCCCAGAGAACTCCTAGATGTTTACTAAGTAATCATTCTTATAGACACTGTTACCAGTATAGAGTCCTAGTTCAGAAGATAATTCAAGACATCCTTAGAATATCTTATAAAAGAGATAAGTAGAAATAGCTTACTCTACCAGGTCCTGCTGAAATATGGAGAAATGCAGATCAGCTCTCTTATAAGGACATTAAGATCTTAGACCTCTTACTCCAATATTATAGGTTCCAGCTGACAGTTATAGCAGAGTATATTATAATACCTCTACCTTGGAACTTTTACCTAACATCCTGGAAGACATTTAACTAGACATATATTAGGAAGTTATTTCAGTTCTACTTCCTACTAGGGATAAAGTAAAGTAAAAGAATAAGAGGAATATTTTAAGAAGAAAACCTTTATATAATAATCATGATTATTATATTGTTTAATAAAATCTTTTTCTCTATATACTAATTTTTTTTATACTATAAAGAAAATAAAAAGGGAGAGAAAGGGAGTTCTTAACGTTAGAGTTTTATTATAGCGCCTGAACATAGATAAGCTATTAGTAAGGTTTCTAATCTGTAAGAATCTGATTAGTTTTTTATCCTTTTTATTATCTTTAGGATACTAGAACCTAGTATAGTTAAAGCCTTTTAAGTATTTATTATCTTTAGTGTTTTTTTAGGTATACTAGTTTTATTAGATAAAATTGTAAGAGTTTAGATAAAATTGTAAGAATAAAGATGAAATCTTGAGAATTTAGCTAAAGCCTTTGGGGACTAAGATATTGACTATTATTGTTTCTAGGTCGGATAGTTCATCATACGCCTTTACCACTAGTACAAAGACCACCTAGTCAGTGTGTCAACAACTGCTTAGACATAGTCAGCATCTATTCTAACACTAGAAGAGTATCTATAAGAGTAGTAAAAATATTTATATAATAATCATGATTATTATATTATAAATAGCCCTTTTTTCTTCTAACATAGGTCCTATAGGTGGACTAATAAGTCTTCTTGTGCCGAGACGGATAAATAAGCCACCTTTTCTTCTGACAGGCGTTATAGGTGGACCAATAAGTCTTCTCATGCCTAGATAAATAGCCCACTTTTTCTTCTGATATAGGCCCTATAGGTAGACTAAGAAGTCTATAGAATAAGGTTACTAAGGTAGAGAGATTTTAAAACATTAGGATTCATATAAGACAAGTAGATAATGTTAAAATATAGTATATTGTTGATAAAGCGTTTAATTTCTTAACATCCTTATATCTAAAAGAAGTTATTTCTTCTTAAGAATAATACTCTAACAGTAATAAAAACTAACTCCTACCCTAAGATATTTAGATTTTATTATTACTATTATTCTCTATATTCTTATTATTATTATTACCTATTCTAGTAGTAATAGTACTAGAATTTTTTTAGTAACCTTAATAACACCTAGGAGCTACTTATAGAAGCTGTCACTTTACTAGTGCTTTTAGCGCTGTACAGTAGCTAGATAATGGTTAATACAAACAGTTATTACATTTTTAAGTATATAATAACCAATATAATAACCTAACTTAAGATGACATCTAGGACTCTCTAAGCCCTTATATATAGCTTATAAGCTGCTTGATAAGGTCTATATCTGTTAGAAGTAGAAGCTCTCTTAAGCGCTCTACTACTTCTTTATCTTATATTTCCTTTATTATAAGGAATGATCTATATAAGATATATATATATATAATCTACTAACTTAGTAGGTTAATATATATATTGATTACGTAAGCAGGGTGATTACGTAATCTGGTCGAATCCAGGAGAAGCACCTAGAATGTCCTCTCTGCTCCTCCTAACTCTATCTTTCCTATAAGGTTATTGCTTTAAGTTAGGGTTATTAACTTAGGGTTATGGAATTACGAAATCCTTAGGTTGATTTATAAGCAGCTTACGCAAGTATGGAATCTTCTAGTAAGCTGGACATGTCTATATAAGAGTTGGAATTCTTCCTGTTTTCTAAGTCTGTTATTGTCAAGCAAGCAAATTAGTAACAAACAAATCCAACTATTATACTCTCTTTAACTATATATCCTTATATCTTCTATTTACCTATCCTAGGTATAAGCTTAACTACCTCTGTTATATCTTATATTCTTGCTTCTATAAGATATAATCTTTATATATAAGAGATCTATTCTCTTATATACTTTTAGGCTATATTTCTCTATAAGAGACTAGCCTACCTGTTGTGCTGACAATATCTGACTTTATGATAGTAACTCGCTTTATATAAGTAGCTGGAATCTAGGTCACTGTAAAATAGTTAGAAAGTATTTTACCTAAGGATAAAGAAACGTACTCTGAAAGACAGATATAAGGAGGGACTTAGTTGTCTCCTAGAGATCCTTAAGAGCAGATGCCTAGAACTTAATATTTGGGGATATTGCCTAGGTAATGCCGTAAACTACCCGCTAGAAAGGAACTTAAGGTAGAAGAAGGTAAGTTATCTTCTATAACTATCGGATTTCTACCAGGGCGTGTTCTATAAGATATTAGTAATTAATTATTAAAATAGAAAAATAGACTAACCGCCAGGTTTATAGCGTTGTTGTCTGTTCTTCTTCCTAACTTTGAATCTAGGGTGTCTATAGCGCTTAGGTATATGAGGCATAATGAAGTCATATAGAAACTAGAGAATAAATAATACAGTAAAAAGAAGAGATTTTTATATATCTTTTAATTTATCTAGATAAAGATTTAGATAAGTTTATATTTATGAATAGTAAATACTTTCTATTTATCTGTTTTTATTTTTCTATTTATATACTTTTCTTTATGTCTGTAAGTGTGTCCCGTCCCCCTTTATATTACTATACCTTCTGTGTCCTTCCGTCCTCCTTCCCTCCTGACCTCTTTCTATTTTTACTCTCTGTATATTTATACTTCTTTTTATCTAGAAGAAATAGGTATAAAAACCTTTATTTTTTCCCCTCTTTAACATTCCTTTCTCTTTTTATTACTATAATACAGGCAACCAGAAAAAAACAACTTACTTTAACTTCTCTTCTACACTATCATGTCATCTTCCTCAAACACTAAAGGTAAATCCTTTAAAAGAATATAATAATTACTACTTAAATTATATTGACCCTAAGGCAGGACGCCCCCAAGGCTCTAGTATAAGAGAAAAAAGAAAGGCTCCTAATAATTACTCTAATAATCTAAACACTATAAAAACCCAGTGTAGACTTAATAATATAACTAAGGTCTAAAGGCTTAAAGCAAAACAGACAGTTATAATGAACACCCGGTTTAGCAGGGAGTTCTCTAAGTTATAGAAAACTACAGCTTTCAAGAATATATCCCCTACAGCCCAGCAGGTATAGAAGGACAAGCTCCGTTAGGAGAACAAGGATTACTAGTAAGTACTTATCTACCTTGTCCTCTCTTTATCTCTTATCTTCTTATAAGTCTTTAGTATTCATAAGAATAGCCACCCTAACCAGCTTAATAGCCAGGATAGTCTTCTAGAAGATAATAACGATGAGATATATGACGATCTTGGTTATAGCGACTGGGAAGATATTAATAAGTTGACTGCTGTTGGCTTTACTAAGGACAAGAGCGTTAAAGAGGATGCTATAGACATCCAGACCCTTAAGGCTTAAACGGCTTCTGAGATATAGAAGCAGTACCTCCAGAAGTCTAATAATATAAGTTAAGTTGGTTATTATATTAATTATTATATTTCTGATTTCTTTCTTAGGCTGCCTTAGTTACCTCTTTTATTTACTTTTAGGGAAAGTGGCTTAGGATACTTAAGATCCTCTGGGCTAAACTTGCTACCTTCTATCGCTTCCCAACAAAGGTGGACAGTATCTTAAAACCAATTGAGATTCAGGAAGGCCATATATGACTTCTAACTACTAAGGAATTCTTTTCTATTAAGGAAATCTTCCTCTGTGGTATTCTAAGCCAGTTCTGGGATACCAATACTGCAAAGGATTCCCAGACACCTCTTAGGAAGGTTGTCTTAAAGACCAATCATATCAAGTAAGAATTCTAAACCTGTAATTCCTTAACAGGACTAACTTTTTAGGGGTCATGACTTCAAGCTTGCTGCCTTCTGGAAGCGTCTTAATAGACTACTCCTCTACACTTAGCAGAAGCGCTGTTATTAATACAGCATTCCAGTCCGCAAGATGATCAGAGATATCATCTGTATATTTAGTAAGCCAATAGACCAGGAATAGATTACCCTTCCAGGTCCTGCTGGGATATGGAGAAATGCCTACCGCCTCTTAAAAAAGGACTTTAAAATCTTAGATCTCCTCTTTAAGCACTATGGTAACTAGCTTGCTATAATTGCTAAGTACTTAGAGATGCCACCTGTAAAGAGATACTACCTATCATCCTGGATTAGATTTAATACTAGTATTATAGATAAGATCTTTAAGTTTAACAACCTCTAGATAAGGAAGGCCTAGAGGAGAAAGTGAAAAAGAGAGACATTGTGTTCTTAGAGAGGATAGGGCTTGGAGTTTGGTTTTACTTTATACTATAACCTAGAATAAAATTGCCTTTTTTTACTAACTATAATAATTAATATAATAATTAGTATAATAATAAATATATTAATTAATATATTAACCTTTTACTTCTTTACTCAGTCTATAAGAGAGTATTTACCTATGTCCCTATTCTTTTTGTTATTATCTTTAAAAGATTAATATCCTTTTTTTAAAGTGTAACCCTTTTTATGTGAATAGTATATAAATTGGTATCTAACTTATTAGCTTAGCCATTCTCTTAAGAAGACTATAACTTACTCTTTAGTACTGCTATTAGAAAAGCCTTAACTGCCTTATGTAAAGCTTCAATAGTAATTAACTAAAAACGTAGTTAAGGGTTAATCTAAAAGGTGATCTCCCGGATAAGTCGGTTAAGTAGGCGCTTTATAATTATAGGCTTTATTTGCTTCTGCTGTAATCATATCTCTCAAAAAGCTTAGGGTACTTCTTTTAAGTATTAACCTTTAATCTAAGGATAATAACTTACTTATTGGCTAAAACCGTCTAGTCTTTTTTCTACTAATAATTATAGTACTATTTTTTTTAGATCTTTAGCTTTTTTTTTGCTTTTTGTTTTGGCTCTTTACCTTTTCTAGTTTAAACTGCAACTTTTATTACTTTAATTACTGGTTGAAAGAGTAGGGGAAGGTCTGGTTTTCTATTATATACATAGAGCCTAGATCAGGGGAGGATAGATCTTGGGTTCTATGTTGCCTAGTGGGTGTTTCTGGGACCTTATTCTAATAGGTCTGTCTGCTTGAAGAGAATGGTAATAAGGGTACTCCAGGCAAGCTTTATAATCTAGGTGGCATTTTGTTATATATAAGGGGAAAAAATCTATTTTGTAATAATAGTGGAGAAGCTTTTTTAAGCCTTAATAGGGTAAAAAAACTAGTTTAATAGGTAGGTTAAGAAACCCTATAATTATAATAATTCTTTTATAATGATATATTTGTAATAATTCCTTTATAATAATATTTACTTCTCTTATTTCCCTCCTTACACTTTAAGACTCTTCTAATTACCTGAAATTGCTTATATAGTCCTTAAGCCTACCCCCCCTCTCTAAGGCTCTTAAGCCTAAATCTTTTTTTCTTCTGCCTAGTAACCTAAGATATACACAGGGTATAGTGTACTATATATTAGGCAAAAGCTTTAAAACTTAGTGGATACAGATAAGCTACTATAAAAACAATATTATCTTAGGCCAAAGGGGAGCCATGGCTTTCTAAGTTAACAGAGATAAGGCTTACTTTAGCTAAGAGGATATAGGATGATAAATCAAGGCGATTAAAAATCTGGAAATCCTTTTTAGAAGGCGCTTGTATAACTGATGGCTCTCCAGTCGTTGTCTGTAACTCCTGTTCTAGTCAACTGATCCACCCTGCACCAGCAGTATCTAAGACTTCTTTTATGGCAGCCTATTTCCAAAGCAGGGCCTGTTTAAAGAAACAGGCTTCTCAGCCAGCGATAAAGCTAACAAGGGTAAAGTAAGTATCTAATATATACTACCTATATAAAGTATATATTATATAATTCTATATAATAATCTTTTATAATAATTATTATATGAATCGTTATATCTTAGCTTATTAGTAATAGTTCTTTGAAAGACAGTATTCTAAAGGCTTTAGTCTATTTTATTATAAAAGCTAACCTTCCTTTTAATATTATTAATAAAGCCTCCTTTAAGGTGTTTTGTTAAAAGCTTTACCCTAGCTTTATATCTCTATCCCCCCTAACAATAACCTTACACCTCTTTAGGGAGGCTAAAGAGATCTAGAACCGTGCCCTAGCTGTAATTATTCCAAGGTCACAAGTCTCTCTTACAATTAATATCTAGACTACTCTTGGCCAAAAATATATATTACTTAGAGTTATATGTCATTTTATTGACTCTAGCTGGAATAGGAGGGTAGTCCTTCTTGGGACGCCTAGCCTCTAAGCTAAACACACTCAAGACCATATCTCAAAAGAAGTAATCACAACAATCAAAAGCCTTAATATACCATAACGCCTATAGTTTAGTACTATTACAATAGATAATATATCTAATTTTAATCTAAATCACCTTAAAAAGCACTATATAAATACTTGCAAAGTTCCTCTATCTAAGATTTAGCATATACACTGCCTTGCCTATATCTTTAATCTTAGTCTTAAAGTTCTTTATATAAATCTTAAGATATAGAGTCCTCTTAATAAAAAAGAAGTCCAACAACAGCAAAAAGCAGATAAGGATAGTAATCCTTTAAACCAAGACCTAGATATAAAGGATAGTGGTTTAAGCCAAGAAAATAGTATTAAGGCTTTATCTAGTACTATAGATCTTTTAGAAGCTGAGATTACTATTATATCTAAAGTAATAATTATAACTACTATTATAAAAGTATATTCCTTTAAAACCTATCTACTATCTAAAAAGGTATTAACTTTAAATAATAGATTTGTCGGCTAGTAATTAAGTTTAGGTATAGCCTAACAAAAGCCTAAGCCTTTCTTGACCTCTAGAAAACTAGTGAACCAAAGATAAGGCCTTACCGGCTTATCTATGACGTTCAGACACGCTGGAACTTAACAATACTTATATGTCTTTATATACTTAAGCTTCAAACGTATATTAACTCCTATCTTGATATTTTTTAAGAGGATAAGTAATTTTAGCTTTTTAAGGACAAGTGGCAGCAACTAAAAACTCTTCTTGATATTTCTAAGATATTCCTAATACTTACTAATTTACTTAGTAGAGATATAATTATAGATATCTTATTTACTTTAAACCTTATAAAGTTAGCCTATCTCCATCTTTAGAGGTATATCAGCATAATCTAGAAAAAGACTATATCTAAAAACCAATATTAGATAGATCTACTACATAATGCTATCCAACTTGCTATTCAAAAGCTTAAAAAGTATAAAGCTTTATAAAGGGAAGACCGGAGTATTTATACTGTTAGTCTTTTACTCTCCCCCCTCAATAAAGGACAGAAGGAAAGTTATAATACCTGGTTTATAGGTCTTAACCACTATGAAGGCCTTGGATAAAAAGCTGTTACTGACAGCTTTAAATAATCCTATATAAAGACTTACTATATAAATATTCTCTGGAAGACGGCTATAACTTCCTCAGCAATAAGCTAATCAATTCATAGTATTACTGTTTAGATATTTAAGAGCCTTAAGAAACAGGTAAGTAAACTAGGCTCTTTTTACCTTTAGCTTATTCTTTTTATAATAACCTTTATATTTCTTTATAATAATCTTTATAATAATTCTTTACTAATTACTTGTAGTCCTTTACTATTTATTATACTATATCTAAGGTAATTAGTAGTTTTTTAAAAGAACGTAAGTAGAATACTTTTTTTTTTTTTTACTAACATGACTAAGTAAACGTTTAAATGAAACTCTTTTTGGTTTCTGGCGCCGTATAGAACAATTTCCTAAATATGCTGGGCTTTGCTGAATGGCTTACGACTTTCTTTATATTATGCCAACCTCAGTACCACTAAAGCAAACATTCAGCTATAGTCGATATATATATCACTATTCAAACTTTAATATAGCAGTAAAGACTATTAAAGCACAGCTTATCCTTATTATTACACAGCCTCAGAGACAGTGGCTGTCATTCAGTGTCCTTAAGCCATTAATACCAAAAGACTATCAGCTTACTAAAATTACAAGAGAATACAGCTAAACTATTCTTTAAGGATTTAATTATAAGTCCCTTATTAATCCTTTATACTTATATATATTTAAGTAAATAGTATAACTTAAGCTTAATTATAATATTATAGTTAAAGGATCTAAGGAGGTTAAATCTGGTACTCAAGAGTTACTTTTAGAGCCCTGTTCACCAACAACAGTTTCAGAGCTATCCTTACCAAATTCTTAACACTTGTTAAGCTCTCCTTTAATAATTACGTATAGCTTCCAGTCTAAGAATCTCTCTCAACTTAAAGAAGACTCTAATAAAGATGAGAGTGCACAAGAATCACCATCAAAACACTAAAGGAGATAGAAGATATTTCTATACTATCTATCTTCTTTTATATATTAGTTAGTTATTTTTATTTACCTTAATCTATTTTGCCTTAAAGTTATAAAAGTTTAAATATCCATAATATCTATACTAGAATCCAATCCATACCCAGAATATCCAAACCCACACTTAAAAAATATCTATTTGGATTTAACTATTTAACCCATAGTTAACGCTCGCTTAGAAAATCCATACCCATAATATCCATTAACCGTATGGATATCTCCATAATATCCATGGATATTATGGAGGGGAAATCCATATGGATATCCATGGATATTCTTAACCCTACAGCCAGCCCAGCCAGCCTAGCAGCCAACAGTGGGATGAAGCCGTATCTATTGCCCCATGGTCAACCCCCCATCGATCAGCTGATTTACGGCGCCAATTACACCTATTTAACCAGCTAGGCCAGGATGGGCTAGATACCTATAGTATTCGCCACCTATCTAGAAAGGTACAAAAGTGGTATGATGAGCAGGCCTCTAAGGTGGTATATCTAGAGCAACGAGTACGCCAGTTAGAGGACCAGTTAGAGGAACAGCAGCAGCGTAAGAGAAGAAAAGTCCGTATATCTCCTAATAGGGCTTTTGCTAATATATGGGACATCCAGCGGGCGCAAGGGTCGGATATCGGTGATATAGATAGTCCAGATGAATCTAGGGCATCGGAATTAACTAGTGAGGCCGGAAGTTGCATATGGGTGGGTGGTAGAGATAGTGAAATAATCGATGATAGTGGTGGTGATGGTGGTGATGGTGGTTTGCGCAAGTAGGGGTTTTGCGGAAGTGGGGTATTAGAGTTATGTAGAGTTCTTTGGCTTTAGTGACCTTTAATATAATTTAAAATTGTTCATTATGGTATACTTTATTCCCTAGAGGCTTAGCGAGTTAAGCGACTATATATAATAGTATCTAATACCTAATCAACCTACTTTTTAGTATCTTACCTATTAGCCATAAATAATATGTACTAGAAAGATGAACCAATTTAATAAAGTTAGAAAAAGTGGTAATAGTTTGAAGTGATAGATATACTTTTTAATAGGGTGGTTGGGGGGGCATTTTTGGGTGGTCCATATATGTGGATGGTCCAACAGTGGGTCATTTACCTGAACTGTAAAAGACATGTTGAGTTGTCTTCCAAAGATATAAGAAGCAGTTGTTTGGATAGTATGAGTAATATCACGTAACTCTAGCCGTTAGTGTCTTCCCTATCTTCCATCATGAGGGTTATTCTTTCTTTCCTCATCTGGGTAACAACCCTAATTGAGCTGGTAGTGTGCCTCGTACGTAAATCTTTACATTATTGACACGTTATGCTTATTGTCCTGCTGACTTAACTCTCGCAGCTTGGAGTAAGAAGCCATCGATTAAAATTTTCTAATATCACGACATCTAACACCACTATATAGGGACATAGATCATACAGACTTGACGTAGAGCAGAACATTGAAGGAGGAACTGAGCTAGAAGTCTTCACTTCAGGGTTCAACAATGGCGCAATTCCCGTCCTCCGCGCCATTGCCTTTCCAGAGAGCGGCATTCTCCGCGTGGCCGAGGCATGGACAAATCACGACAAGACCCCTTCAAAACTATACACCAACGAGATAATACTGGCAGCGTGGCTCGAGAGCGGACATCGAGCCCGCGACCTGAGGGTACTTCAGGTTGCCGACGTCACCAATATTGATACGGTTGCGGCGGCGCAGATTGCACGTCAAGAACAAGGAAACGAAAGGCAACCCATGTATATCACAAAGAAAAACCGGCATGGCTGGGACGCAATGGTCAATAGCGCGTTTGGCAAGGTCGCGAATAGAGTTGCACAGGAAATATCTAAGGACATTAACCGAGTAGCTCTCGGTCACTATTACGTTGTTGGAGAGTACGGCAAAACGGAAGACAACATCGGGTTTTACTTTGCGTGATCTCAGAGCGCAGAGGGAATATAGTATGATTATAAGTAAGTCCTGTTTCTAGCAAACAAATGTATTCTTAAAAGGTTACTAAAAGTGTTAAAATTAATATTAGAACAGTAAATGCCAATACTCTTAAGCGACGAGTAGATTAGTCTAGATATTAAGATTTAAGCTGTATTCTCTTAATGAGGAACAAGTTATGAGTAAGTAAAAGTTAAATATAAAGTTACTAAATAAATAACTATACTTTTAATTATGAAATTAACCTTAAGAATTTCTTCTATACGATTAATAGGTAATAAAGTATAATTAGCAGTCGTAGAGGTAAATATTTATAGAGGCAGGAGCGTTATACTTGATTAAGACCCTCTTTGAAGCCGGATAAAAACACAGCAACTTCTTAATTACTAATATATAAGCATGGCTTATAGGTATAAAAGAATATTATTACTATAGTTATAACTACTAATAAAACTTATTAATAAGGTTTGACTTCATATTCTAGTTCGGTTTAGTATTATAATAAGAGATAAATATACTAACTGCTATTGAAAGCTATTTAATAAGTTATCTTAAGGCAACCAATCAGAAGCTATTATTTTCTTTACTAGCCCGGTTGCTAGTATGCGTCTACCAGTAGAGCTTTTTACCGCCGGCCCACGCCGGACTAACCTATCCGGCCGGAGCCGTCACCCATCCGGCCACCACTTTCATAATCCTCTTCCTTCTTTTTCACCCTCTTTTTACCCTCTATTTCGTTAAATCTACTAGAGCTACGTTAATTAAGGCCCTTAAATAATAACAGTAGTGAAGTCGCCGGCTATAGCTCTACTGGAAGTGTGATGTCTGGTTCCCCTTCAGATCCACGCTTTTTTGCTATATATATATAAACAAATATAGCCTATACTGTTGCCGATTATACCGTTAAGACTTTATATTACAGAATACCTTTTTCTGCTACCTGCTAGACTATAAGCCTCTGGCTCTATTACCCTTATAGCCTTTACTATTATTATTCACTTTATTAACCTTACTTTAAATATTACTAGTCTCTTTACCTATAAGCAAGTAATCTATCATGTTGGTTATATTAACCCTCTTTTTAGCTGTAAAATTCAACCTGCTGTTACGGCCTTTTATAAAAACAGTAGGAATAGAGAGGGCTAAAGTAGCCGGAGCTAAATAGAGGAATAGATATGTAATAGCTACCTAGTATATCTATTAGTATACATATTAGAAACCTTTACTGCCTATATAACACAGTTAAAATAGGTGATAGATCGGTTGATCCCTTCAAACTAGAGCTACGGCTGGCAGCAGATGTCTCATAGGCTGGTGCCAGGTGGGGCCAACAGGCCCACTAGTTGGCATGAATATCGGCACGATATAGGGCCGAAGGGTGGATCTTATCGGTGAAGCCGACCGGTATGGGATTTACCTTTTTGTCCTGTGATAAATGCCCCCCTAATAATGAAATAATCGTTGTGGCGATTCTTTGGAATAAAAAGAAAACGGGAAAACGGGATAGTTAACCGATCTGACTATATATCTCTTGGGCTTCTATAGGGCTATTCTAGCTATTATAGAAAAGGTAGACCTAAGGGTTAATAGTTATTATAGTCACCGTTATCACTATATTTATTAAAATATCTATTACTATACCTATCTCTATAGTCGTTATTATACCTATTAAGGTAGTTATTATACCTATTAAGGCCCTTATATCTATCTAGGTTATTAATATTAAGGCTATTAGTATAAATGCTATTACTATACCTAATAATACTATCGCTATTATACATATCTAAGCCGTATTATTATAGTTAATAGCTAAGGTATTACCTGTAGTCTAGCTGGCTATACGGTTAGCTAGGTGTCTAATAGGGTGTTTAGTATAACGCCTGATATATAGGCTGGCCGGATAGATAAGTAGGCTAGGCTAATAATTAATAGTATATAGGCTGGCTAAATAGTTAATATATAGGCTAACTTGATAGCTGATATATTAGCTGACTAGGTGGATATATAAGCTGGCTGGGTTATTATTAATATACCGGCTTAGTATATAAATATCTATATAGCGACTATATAGGCTGGCTGGTATAGTTAGGCTGACTGGTATTATTAAGTTGGCTGTTAGGCTGGCTAGTAAATTTATTATAGTTATTATAATAGTCTCTAGTTAAATAGATTAACCTATTATTATTATCCTAGGGACCGGTTTCTACTATACAACTAATATTATTATTGTCCTTATCTTTAGTATTATCTAGGGTTTTTTAACCCTAATATTAGGCCGTTTTATATAGCAATAGGAATAGATAACTATAAAGTTATAAAACTTACTACTTAAGGCCACAGATTTCTATCTCTTATTTTTAGAGCTATTAATAGATATATAATTTACCTCTAGATAGGTCATCTCCTTTAAATCTAAGGTATAATAAATATAGCTAGAATTATTATTAGGTAAGTAATATAAATACTTTAATATATACCGTTATAGGTATAGATAGTAATAGTTTTCAGTATCTTACAGTTAGTCTAAAAGTAATAATACATCTTATAGCCTTATCTTTTTATTAGGCTAGGTCTTCTTATATCTAAATTACCATTATATTTTTATAGAAAGCCTTAATATTAGTATTAAATTCTATAACGGAAAAAAGGGCTAATATAAGTGGCGATATAGCTTGCTTGGCTCTAGCTGTAGCCGGTGGTATAGAAGTCGGTAAAAAGACCGTTAATAGTAATAGGAGGGTAGGTAACTCTAATACCCTACTTCCGTAAAACCCCTACTTACGTAAACCACTATTACCACTATCACTACCACTATTATCGATTATTTTACTATCTCTACTACCTACCTATATATAACTTCCGGCCTTACTAGGTAATTCGGATACCCTAGATTCACCCTGACTATCTATATCACCAATATCCGACCCGTACGCCTGCTGGATATCCTATATGTTAGCAAAAGCCCTATTAGAAGATGTACAGACTTTTCTTCTCTTACTCTACCGCTGTGTCTTTAACTGGCCTTCTAACTGGCGTACTTATTACTCTAGATATACCACTCTCAAGGCCTGCTTATTATGCCCCTTTTATATCTTTCTAGATAGGTGGTAAATACTATAGGTATCTAACCTATCCTTTCCCAGCTGGTTAAAGAGGTATAGTTGGCGCTGTAGATCAGCTGATCTATGGGGTGTTAACTATAGGGCGATAGATACGGCTTTATCCTACTGTTGGCTGTTAGGCTGGCTGGCCTGTTGGCTGGATTAGCTGCTCTGTTAGGCTTTAAATACCATAGGGTTAGATAGAGGCCGCCTTATAGAAATTAGCTATAATCCAGCTGCCCTCCAGTGGCTTTAGATATTCTAACTTATGATAGATACCTTATAGGCCTTAAAATAACACTTTGAGAATACCCTTTTGCTAGTTATAGTTAAATCTATAACCTAGTTATCTAGATATTTAACCTCTATATGATAGGCCTACTTTAATAGGCTGAAGACAGCTATATCTAGAGGCTGAAGGACGATGGAGAAGTATAACAGTAGATATAATACATATATCTTGTTCTAAAAGTATTCCTATATAAAGTCTATAAATATATAGGTATAATACCTATCTAGAACCAGCAGTCTAGCTTCCTCTGGCTAGATAGATATAATACTGAGGATAAAGACGTTTTTTAGCTATCTAAAGGTAGTTTCTTTAGTCGTCTAGCTACTATTAGTAGTTATAAACTACTATCTAGTATATCTAGATATAATAGATAGGGTAGTTAATAGAAGGCATTAGGTCTAGACCAACTTACCCTTATATATAAGTAAAAAGGGTGAAAAGCTTCTAGTAGTAGATATATACTTAATAATAGATACCTATATATAGGATCCTAACTGTTTTTTCTAGATATACTTAGATACTATAGAGCCCAATATTAGCCTATTAGCTCTTTTACCTTTTATAATATTAGTTTTATCTATATTCGATTAGTTAAAAGGATAGATTCTCTAGATAATAGGGATTTAGGTTAGACACCAGAAGAATTCTTAGATAACCTTAGGGAATAGGCTTTCTATCGCTAGATATTAATTACCTTAGATCGTCTGGTTTTAATTAATAGGTTTTACCATATGAATTGATTAATCTATCGCTTGTTAAGAGGTTAATAGCTACCTATTAAACGCTCTATTAGGCCTTAAGTTACCGATAGGTAGAGGTAACACCTAGGGTATCCTGGATATTAACCTATTTAGCTAGATATTCCTCTTAAGACTAAAAAAGCCGTTATATATAGGTATATACAGTATTCTTGCCTTATCTACCCTTTTTTAGTTAATAATAGAAAGTATAGTATAGTATACCTTATTGATAAGCTATGTTACTAATAGGGTGTTAACTATCTATATCCTAAAAGGCCTATTAAAGCTTAGATTTAGTATACTGCTTTATAATAGACTAAAAAAGGTATTTAAAAAAAAGTGTTACTTAGCGATGTATAGTAATTATTACAATAGTTTAAAAAAGGTAACAGTGTTAATAATAGGAGGAAGTCTTGGTATTTCCAGTATTTATATAAGTGGGGGTTTTACAGAAGTAGGGTAATAGAGTTAAGGTTAACGATGAGGATATTAAAAATGAGGGCTGTAAGGGTGATAGAGATAGAGGCTTATAGTCTAGTAAATAGTGGAAAAGGGTATTCTGTAATAGAAAGTGTTAGCATAACAGATAGGCTTAACTGTCTTAAAGAGTAAATATAGCCTTAAAGAATATAAGAGAGTATATCTCTTATAAAAGAATATATCCTATAGAAGTAAGAATATAGAATAATAGGGGTAGAGATAGTAGATATAAGGATATAGTGTTAAAGAGAGTATAGTAGTTAGACTTTTAGTACTAGTTTACTTACTAACTTATAGAAAAAATAGAAGACCTAAAAACAGGAAGAGATCCAGCCCTTATATAGACCTATTCGGCTTACTCAAATATTTTATACTTGTATAAGCTGCTTATAAATCAAGGTAAATATTATATAACTTAGCAACCCTAAATTAATAACCCTAACTTAATAGATAACCTTAGTAAAAAGATAGAGTTGAGAGGAGAAGAGAGGTTATTGTAGATAATTCTCCTGGATTATATATAATTACGTAATTATCCTGCTTGTATAATTAATATATATATTAATCCACTAGTATAGTAGACTATAGTTATATATATAACTTAGATATAGCTCCTTATAGTAAAGAAAATATAAGATAATATAGAAGTAGGATACTTAGGAGAGCTTTTACTTCTAATAGAAAGTCTTAACGGTATAGTTAACAGCGATAGAGGCTATAGTTAGTTATATATATATAGCAAAAAGCCTAGATCTTAAGGGGAATTAGGTATTATACTTCTAGTAGGACTCTAGCTAGCAACTTTATTATTATTTAAGGGGTTTAACTAATAATAGCTTTAGTAGATTCAACAAAATAGAGAGTAAATAAGAGTATGAAATAGGGTATAAGAAAAAAGGTAAAAAAAAAGGTTATTAATAGTGATAGCTAGAGAGGTAACGTTTTTAGCCAGACTATTATTACTAGGTAGATTAGACCGACTAATAGATAAAAAGCTCTATTAATAGATATATATTAATACTTAGACTAATAAGGGTAATATAGTAGAATTAGCTAGAGGCACTTAATTAGGTAGGCCTTAATAGTAGGTATTAGTGTATTAGAAGACTACAGCTTATAGAGGTATTAACCAGTAGGCCTCTATGTCTAGTAAAGATCTATAAGTAGGGTGGGTCGCTAGAAGCTTAGCGACCAGTCGCTAAGACCTATGTTTTTTATTAGAAATACTATTAAGAGCCTTTTAGTTTAACTAAGGTATAAAATTAGAGTATTATTCCGACTTTTAGATAGAGTAAAGTTTTAAGACTTATTTTATTTTCTTTTTTTTATTAACTTAGAAGTAGCTAATTATACTATAGCTATAGCTAGCTTTAAATCTTTTCTCTCTTAATAATAGCTTGAGATAATATACCTCTATTCATAATAGTAGTAGTATTTTCTATTTTAGTTTTAGTATTTATTTTTATTATGGTTATTATTATCTATATAGTTATCTTTATAGTTATATTTTCCTAGTAATCTATTACTATCTTCTTTATAGGTATTCCTTTTTTTTATCTTTATAGAGGGTTCCTTAGACTTTTTAAGCTAACTTGACTATTTTTGTTTTAGTCTTAAGAAGCTTAATAGTAGTTTTTTAAAGTATATCTTATAACTTATTAGTTAATAAATAGTAAAACTGTAATATGTATTCCTTATTAGGTTTAGGTATAGATTTTTTCCTTATCAAGTAAAGATATATATAAACCTATTTAGGGTTTTGGTCTTCTGATTATTATATCTTTATTAGAAGTTATATTATATAAGGTTTATAAAATATACTATCCTTTAGAAGACGCTCTATCTATTCTCAAGAATATATAAATTCTTTAGCTTTTTTCTCTTTACTTTTCAAGAGAAACGCTATATATCGGTCCTATCTTGCTTAAAAATTGTTATTTATGTAAATCTAGGCTAAAAGAATTTATTTTTCTTATTATTTAAACTTTTTTAGTATAGCTAAAATTACAGCCTATAGATTATTCATTTAGGTCTTTTATTAAGGAAGACTTATCTTTAGTTTAAGTTTAATAATATCCTTATAGCTAAAGTCTTTTTTACTTTTAAAATATAAATGGCTATAGGATTAATAGTCTTTTATCTTTTTTATAAGGTTAATAAATACATTTTTAATATTTTTAGTTTAATATTATTCTATTAACACTATCTTAAGCTTTGCTATTAAAGATAAATCAAAATAGCCTTATAGTTAAGGTTTTAAATAAAGCTTTAACTACTAGATAGAATATTACCTATATTTTACAAGATTATTACTAAAGGTTTTATAATTTTATTATAATAAAACTAAATAAATAAAAAAGCATTAAATTTATAATAATACTATATAATTAATAGTAGATATATTAAATATGGGTCTTATATTAAATAAAAGCTAATCTATAACCTTACTATTATTAGCCTTTAGCTAGGGAATAGCCACCTTACAGATAGTTATATAAGATAGCCCTACCTACTAAAATAGTATATTAAACTTAAAGTGGGTTAATATTAATCTACACCGTTAGGCTACTAGACGTTTTGGTGTTACTCTCTGTTACGTCTCTGAGTGTTACCGGCCGACTATTATCCTATAACAAGAACCTAATTACTTATATATATAAGATAACTAAGTATTAGTCTAACTATATATAAAGTAAGTTTATTATCTACTATAGAGAAAGAATATATATATAGTAAACCCAGTCCTAGAAAGATACTTTTATTAATACTAATAATACTATTAAGAAGTAATAATTAAAAAAAGATAGATATTAAGTATAATAGGACTATGAAAGGTAATATAAAATAAATATCTATATAAAATAATTATGAATAGTAGCGATATATACTTAATACTAAAAGTTTTAATTAATAGACAGCCTACTAGAGTTATTATAAATAATAGAATAACTAAACTTAATCTTATTATACTTAATAAATTAATAAAATATTATATAGTATTATTAATATAACCTATATATTTATTAGACTATTAAAAAAGAAATAGTAGCATACAGTACAGAAATTATTAACCTTCAGACTATATATTCTCTATAGTTATCTAAGATTATTATAAATAACTTGTTTTTAATTCTATAGCTATTGGATAAAAAGATATTATTCTTAGTAATCTATAGTTAAGAAAGAATAACCTTAATATAGACTAGACGTCTAGCTAACTTTAGTAAAGAGATTCAGCTATAAGGCACTATTATATACTATAACCCTTAAGTAAACTTTAATAGTAAATGTGGTATATCGCTTATATTAACAAGATAATACTTATAAAAACGTAATAATTTATATCTATTATAGAAGTCTAAATTATAAGTCAGTAATAGCTAGATAAATATAATAACATTTTACAAAAGACTATTTTAACTTCATACTTCTTAAACATTATAGAAATATATGACTATTTATTATAAAACCAGAAATAGGACTATTAAAGTATAGACTATATAATTATAGACACAGCTTATAGAAGATAAATATCTAAAGGTTAAGTCTATTTATAATTTTAACCTAATAAAGAAAGAAACACTTAATAAGTAGCTTAATAAAAACCTTGAAAAAGATTATATCTAACTTTTCAAACTAATTCTAGGATATTTGATGCTATTTATGAAAGAAATAACATAAAACTCCAACTATATATTAATTACTAAAAGCTTAAAAATATTATAAACAAATAGTTACCTATTACTACTTGTATTAGAATTTCGAGATCTTTTATATAAAGTGAAATAGTTTCTAATACTTAATATAAAAGATCTTGAAGTTTATCTAAATTATGAAAAAAGATTAAAAACAATAGTACCCTAAATATAGTAAGGCCTACTTGAATTACTTATTATACCTTTTAGACTTACTAATATATCTACTATATTGTAAATAATAATCAATTAAGTCTTTAGAGAGAAGCTTAATATCTTTATAATCTATTACCTTGATAATATTTTAATCTTCTCTAGAAACCTCAAAGAATATAAAAAGTCTATATATTAGATATTTAAAAAGCTTTAAAAAGCGGAACTATTATTTAAAGCTAAACAAAACAAATATTGTACTTAAATGGTTAATAGTTATAGATTTATTATAATACTAAAAGATAACTTAATATGAAATAGTAAGATTAAAATACTTAAAGATCAGCCTATATTAATAAATATTAAGGATATTTAGTTATTGTCAAGATTCATTAATCTCTATTAATAATTATTAAAAACTTATATATAAACTGTTAGACCACTTTAATAACTTATATATAAATAGAATAACTTTTAATCAATAAGAAATTATAAGTAAATATTTAATAAGGCTAGAAACCTTGTTACCTATAAATAAATTACTAGAATCTTAAACCTGGAGAAATAATTGAAAATTAAAACTAATACCTTAGACTTTATGATAGGAGAGTAACTAAAGTAATAAGACGAATGAGAGATACTATAACCTTATACATTATATTTAAGATCTCTTTATAGACCTAAACTAAACCAGTCAATTTGAAATAAATAACCCAGAGCTATCATCTAAATAGTTTGAAAATAAGACCTTATTTATTAGAAATAAAGCATAAGGTTTTATTTATATAGATTATAAAAACGCTATTTATTTTATAACTTTTAAGTAACTTCATATATAATAAGTTTGATAGTTATAATTGTTATTAAACTATAACTTTGTACGTATCTATTATAAAGAGAAGCAAAAAAGAAAACAGACACCCTTGATTAAAGACTAAACTATAAAGTCCTAATTTGAAAAGAATTATAGATCATCCTTCAAAATAATACTAACAAGGTATTATCTTAATATAGAAACTTGTTTTAATTAATATATATATTGATAGCAATATAAGTAGTAGAATAATAAACAACTAGATATATAATATATAAAGCGTTAAGGTATATACTTATTTAGAACTTAAAAAGATACTAAAATAAATATAATAATACTAACGTGGTTCATCAGTCAGCGACGAATATCAGTCAGCGACGAATTTTCTCCCAGACACAGGCGGCATCCAACCACTTAAACCTTTTACGCGTAACAATTCCACAACCATCATGCCAGTTTACACACAAGAAGACAAGATTATTCTTGCGATTGAGGCGATTCGATCGGCACACGCTGCAGGCCAGAAATTAAGTGTGTTACGTGCTGCAAAGACCTACGGTGTCCCCAAAAGTTCCGTTCGACACAGAATAAACGACCGACCCTGACGTGAACACACCTAACCCAAACGACATAAACTTGATTTGATCAAAAAGAAAGCACTTCTCTAATACGTTATTGAACAGGATTCCAGAGGATTTCCTTTGCGGCTTACTGGTGTGGAAGATATAGCTAATCTCCTGCTGTGGGCGCATAATAGCAAGCCTGTTAGCAAGCGTTAGGCTAAGCGGTTTGTGGACTTACAACCATCATTAAGAACCAAATTTAATTGTCTATATAATTATTAAAGGGCTCTTTAAGAGGATCCTAAGGTTATTAAGAAATGGTTTGTGTTGTTATATAATATAATAGCTAAGTATAAGATTAAAGAGGGAGATATATATAATTTTAATAAGACTAGCTTTATAATAGGTGTTATCACCGTATTAATGGTGGTAACATGTGCCGATAGACACGGCAAAGTAAAGTCTGTCTAGCCTGGTAATCATGAATAGGCTATGGTTATTAAATGTATTAATTGAGGCGGGTGGTGTATACCTCTATTTGTGATCGTTTAAGGCGCTTATCACCTTGCTAATTAGACCATAGAATCAGGGTTTCTAGGCGACTGGGTTATTAAACCTACTACTAATAGATGGACTAATAATGATATAGGTCTAGACTAGATCAAACACTTCAATAAACATACTAAGGGTCACACTAAGGGCATCTATCAGATGCTTATAATCAACGGTCACAAGAGCTATTTATCAGCCGAATTTGACGATTACTGCAAGCAGAACGCCATTATCACTGTCAGTATACCTCCATATTTATCTTATCTACTTCAGCCATTAGATATTACCCTTTATTTACCCCTAAAACGCGTATACAGCGATGAAATCAACCTCTTTATCTAAGCCTCTATAAACCACATCATAAAGTCTGAGTTCTTTATTGGCTTCCACCGCACACACCAGAAGGTTTTCACAAAAGAAAACATCAAATCTGCATTCCTAAGAGCTAGAATTACCCTATAGGACCCAAAGCATGTCATTAGCAAGCTTGATATATATTTATAGACACCTATACCTCTAATTGCTAACCCTTTAACACTACCACCTTAGCAGTTACAAACGCCCTTTAACTTACAATAAACCGTTTTACAATCCAATTTTATTAAAAAACAGATCACTACTCATCAGGAAAGCTCTCTAACTCTAATAATTAAAGCAGTCAAGCAATTATTAAAAGGTACACAAGCAATAGCACACTTACTCACTCTTTTAACCGATCGGCTTTACACACCTAAGGATACAAATATGGCACTTACTAAGCGCCAGAGGGCCAAAAAGTCCCATGTACAGCTTGGAGGGGCACTTAGTATTAAAGAATCTCAGGTTTTATTGGACGAGAAACAAAAGGGGAAACGTCCAGCACCTCAAGATAATGAAGAAGGGGGTCCATTAAAGAGGGCCCAGCCGGCTCAGAGACGCTGTGGTGTGTGTGGTGAGACCGGACATAATGCGCGAACCTGTTCTAAGGATGTGGAATCGTCTAATGAATCGAATAGCGATAATAAATAGTCAATTGATTGTGTTATAGTTGAGAAATGTTAAATAATATTGTGGACGTGGGAAAAAATTCGTCGCTAACTGATATTCGTCGCTGACTGATGAACCACGTTATAATAAGTAATTTATATAAGGATAAATAGATTTAGTAATTAAGGATTATAAAACTTATAAAAAAAGTAAGAATAGCCCTTATAAGGTGTATAGGGATATCTAACAGTTATTAATACTACTTAAAGTATAATACTTAATCTCTTTAGATTTTATTATTAGACTACTAATGTTAAAAGAACCACTTATAAAGATAGGGTATAATAGTTTGCTTATTATTATTAACCAACTTAGTAAATATATATACTTTATCCTATATCTAGAGGCTAGTATAGCTAAAAGCTTTATAAGTATATCTCTAAAATATATTATTAGTAATTATAAGTTACCTCAAGAAATCGTTTTAAATAAAGATAAGCTATTTATCTTAAAGTTTTAGAGATCCTTGATTTTATCACTTTATATAAACTAGAAACTATTAGGTATTCTTTATCTATAAACTTATAGATAAACAGAAAACATTAATTATATAAGTCAGTAGTATTTATAATATTATATTAACTATAATTAAGATAACAAGGTATTATTAGTCTTTATAGCCTAACGTACTTATAATAGTGTTATAAACGAAACCTTTCGAGTTACGATTCTATCTAAATTGTAGATTTAAATTAACTATCTATAGAAAACTATAGTAATCCCTATAAGTTCCTAAAGCTATAATAAGCTATAATAATCTATAAGAACTATATATTAAGACAACTTTATGTTTAAATTTAATTATATAGTAAACAGAAAATATATTTGTAACTTAAGGATTGCAAGGTTAACCTTGAAAAAGAGATGTAATATATAACTCCTATATAGCAATATTAAGGTAAAGTACCTAAGCGATATACTCAAATATAAAAAACTTAGACCTTTTAAAATCCTTAAGAAAGTCTACAATATTAATTATAAATCTAATTTACAAGATATAATAAAAGTTTATCTTGTCCCCTATATTATACTCTTCAAATTAGTATTATAACGATTGTATATTAATAACTATATTATTACTACAATAATAATCTAAAATATGAAGTTAAATAGACTATTAACTGATACTATAAGAATAAAAGAAAAAATACCTTATTAGATAGAAAGACTATAGTTATAAATATAACTTCTAGAAACTAGTTAAAAACCTTTAATATCCTTCAAGACTCTCAAAGAACTATTGTTTTATAAAAAGCCTAGAGTTACTACACCTGTTACACTCTAGAAAGGCAGTGCGTAATCCACTGCACGAAAAGGTGTCACCTGGCTGGAAGGTTATCCAGACAGGCCGTGTTAGGCATCATAGGGCATATGTGTGTCAGGGGTCACACTTATGCCCTAGTGGGCCGGATAGGCTGAGTAAGCCTATCCGGATCCACCGGAGGCACGGAATATCCCGTGCCAAGATCCTATTATAGTGAAAAAGATAAGTTAACTATATTAAAACCACTATTAGCCTATACTTTATAAATAACCTTAGATTCTATTAAAACCTTAATAGAATCCTTAGGAATAATATCTAGAATACTTTAACCCTTCTTAATTATTATTTATTTAGCCTATTGAAAGTAATCTAATTTTACTAAAGACTTACCTATTTTAGCCTAAGCCCTTCTTTAAAGCTCAATATATCTTTAAAAAAGCTTCTTAGATTTTTCTTTCTTAATTTAACTAATTTAACCTAATTAGAAGATAATCTATTACTATTAGTTAGTCTAGACTAATTGATATAAAAAAAGAGATAATACCTATATTTATAAATAGTATCTATAGTTATATTATAGGAATAACCTTAATAAGTATACTTACAGTATTTTAACTTTTCTATTAATATCTTATAATAATAATCCATAAACTAATAAAATATATAAGAGATAATATTAAAACTAAATTCTTTAATTTCTAAGGCTAGCTTTAAGTAGTATTAAATAAAAAAAGCTTCTTAATAACACTTCTTATTAAATATTACATTAATACTATAGATAGAATAAGGAATAAAACTAATAACGTTTTAACCTAAAAGATATACCCTAATAATATATACCTTAAAGATAAGAGCTTTAAAGAAGAGATATATTATTATAACCTAATAAATGCTAGTTAATATAGCTACTAGAATAACCCCTTATTAAAAAGAATAAAACATAATAAACCTTATAAGTATATTAAAAGGATATTTTAAGGAATAAAAAACTATAGTAAAGATTATATAAAGATAAAGAAAAATAATTATATAATAAAGTAATTATTTTAATTATAAAAATAAGTATTTACAGATATCTATTAAATATTTACCTTATATAAGGATAATAATTACTTATAACTATCAGGTAGTTAGATAAATAGCTCTAGATCTAGCACTATATTATAACTTTTTTATAGGATAGACTTAGATATGCTAAAAGATAAACTCTTATAGCTTTTTAGTAATTAACTTATAGTACATCCTTTAAATATCTTTTAGTATCTAAACTTCGTAAATTAATTATTAAAACGCTATAGAAGTAATATCAACTATTCTTTACTATATAAATAATTATTATATAATTAATATCCTATAAACCAAGATTACTATTATTAGGTATTAAGTTTTTTTACTTTTAATAGGAACCTTACTATTAGATATCTAACTATAATACTTTAGTTAAATAATTATTCTAAATAGTTATTAATAAATTAGGCTAATTATAGTTAAGGTTTAAAAAGTAGTTCATAATATAATAAATATAGATAGTATAGAATACTATTGGGTAAATATTAAGGTTAATTTACTTAATAAAAATAATTAAAGTATCATAGTTAAATATCTAATAATAAGGGTTTACTATAAATAATCAAAGGTTAAGACTTAATAATAGTAATCTTAACTTATTAGTCTATTAATGATTTATTAATTAGTTATAAGTTCAAGGTTGTTAGTATAGCTTATATAGCTTCTTATTAATTTAAGTTCCTAAAATTAAATATCAAAAGGTATTTAGAGAATATATTATAAGTTGAGTATTATGAACCTACAAAAAGAAATCTATCTATATTAAAATAAATATCCTTATATCTTATTACTAGTCTATTTGGACCGATATCTAGATATTAGTCCTTATTAAGGACTGTTTATTATATATCGGTCCTTCCTTATTATTATATAACCTATATCCTTCCTTAGTTCTTCTATTCAAGAGTAGTTATCCTGTGTCCCCTTGGTCCTCTTAAGTGCTGTGCCGCCTGTATATTATTTGCTAGGTGGGGCTACATTAGCCGCTACTTATTAGGTCATAATACTACTTTATTCTATAGTTTAGTTCTATAGATTATATATAATAAGGTTAAAATAACTTATTTTTAGTATTAAGACTACTGTCTATCTATTATATTAAGATGTATTTTATAATAACTTAATAAGCTTGACCTTAATACTAGTGCTAGCTATGTCTACCTAGAATGTAGTAAATCTTAGTATCAACATCCTATATTCCTAATACGGCTGTTAATGACCTTTTACGTAGTAAAACCTAGGCCTGGCTATTGTTAACCTTTAAATCCTATATTAGGGAAGATCCCGTCTCTTATCTTTTAATTTCATAGAATTCCCGGTCCGTTTTCTCTATGCCCCACCTGATTGGCTAGAATGCCCGCCCCGTCTTAAGGCCCTACCTTTACGTTTACTTAGTTATCCGTAGTAAGCAGTGTACGTGGGTCTGACCCGCCTCTTATGGTTACTAATCAACAGCTGTGAAATTGGTTCCTGCGGTTGAAATTAAACCGACTGGCCATGAAATAGGCGCCGCCAGACGTGTACCACTGTAATGTAGAATAGTATAAGCTATATATATAGAACTATACTTCCTATAGGATAATTACGGCTTAAAATCTTACGAAAGTTAGATTATTCACTGGAGGAACCCTAACCCTGACCGCCCTCTCTCTCTCTTACCATGTGGCTTTTCTAGCTATTTGTAGCTTGTCTGATCAGGCCTAATACTACCTGAAAACGGCCGAAAGAAGGCCTGAAATCCTGCCCTGTTCTAATGTGTCTTTCAACTTCGGCCAGTCCGGCTCGGATAGGCTAAGCTCGTGCATAAGTATAGGGCCAAGAATCAGTATGTGGGGTGGAGGGGTTCTGTTAAGATTAAATACGAATACCCCGGCCGGAGACTCCGTCCCCGTGCCCTACTATGTATAAGTATAGTAGGTAAATTAGCAGAGCTAAACTTCACGCCAAAGTACATATTATTCTAAAAATCTCTTTAGACTTAATCACCGTTGTAATCGTATCGCTCTTTCTATCGCTCGTTATAAACTCCAACTTATAACTTTCAAAACTTTTATTATTCATTTTATCTCTGACATGCATTCCGTATACCTAGTGTTTCTTCTTTGGTCTTTATTATCCTATACAATTGCCGCAGCCGCCTACCAAGGAAAGGGTCTTCGGTATAACAACGATATTTATACTGTTGAAAATGTCGGAGATATTTACTACGTATACACGCCCTATTACACACAAAACTATCGGCGCGCTATAGTTACGAAGTTAACTTTTCCAAACAATGAATACGACTTGATCACTGTTAATTCGGCTTGGAACGGCCGAGAGAAGCTACACGCTGATGGTAGCCCGAGGCTACATCTATCCGACGTAATTCAAGCGGTAGCAAGCAGTAGGCACGCAAATAGGCCCCTTAAATCTGTTACCCGGATAAGCGGTGTAAATATTGTAAACAAACAGACGCTTGAGATTGTTAACGACTATTTTCACGATTGGCGAAAGCTTAACCCGAAAGCTGAGTTTCCAGAGAAACTTACTATCAACCCGTCTAGTTCGTTTTGGTCATCTTTCAAAAGCACGCCATTTTTTAAAGCCGTTAAATGGACGTTCAATGAAACAGAGAAGACCGTGGAATCAATAGACATTATACCGATAGGAGGGTTTAGGGGGCCAGCTAAGTCGTGGTTCAGCGGGGCATCTATGTCATGTAACTTAAAACAACTTTAATAATCACAAAGAATACATTTTTGGTTTTTTAACTCCTGAGTATTAAGGTAGGGCATTAACCAGCCAGTAAAAGAAGGAAAGGAAGGGCAGCCAACTGTGTGATAAAGTCGTATCTATCGTCGCATGATTAGTCTCTTCTTGCTGTATTGATCTACGGCATTAAATATATTTACTTAACTAGCAAGCCAAGAATGGCCTATATATTATATGTATATATATACTGTTCGTCACCTACCTAGAAAGATACAAAAGGGCTAGTAGAAGTAGGTTAATAGATTAAAAACTCTAAAGCAACAGATCTGATATCTAGAGGCCTATCTATCTAGGTAACCAGTAATAACGTTAAAGGAATAACAGTCTATCCTCTCACAGTACCTTTGCAGCGATATTGTGTATCTAGCAGGTATATAAGTATTTGGTAGACGATGTGTTACGATCCGTCAGTTGGTGCTGGCCGACGTAGCTATATAGTGCAGAACAGGGGATAATGATGCAGGTGCATCATTACCGAAGCTTTTGCTTTATGCCAGAGTTGGTTGCCCTGACCCGCTCGTGACACAACGATGCACCTACCTCACGTAGAGGGTATAGGTTCAAATCCCAGCGCTGCCAGCCAGACGGGATCCTCTCTGGAAGTCCTCAGCGTTCCGACCGTAAGCAGCATGTAACTCAACTACCCCACATCCGGGCACCCCCCACATCCGGTCAATCATCACCATCACTATCACCACTTATTTCACCACCTCTGCTGCCTACCCATATACAACTACCGGCCTCGCTGGGTAATTTGGATGCGCTGGATTCATCTAGACTATCTATATCCCCGATATCCGGACTTTACGCCCGCTGGATGTCCTATATAGTGGCGAAGGTACTGTTAGACGATAGACGGACCTTCTTTCTCTTGCGCTGCCATATATCATCCAACTGGCCCTCCAGCTGGCAGACCTTATGCTCTAGAAGTACCCTTCCAGACGCCTGCTCATTATACCCCTTTTACACCTTTCTAGATAGGTAACAAATAGTATAGGCATCCAGCCTATCCTCTACCAGCTAGGTTAACTGGCGTAGTTAATACCGTAGTTTAACAGATCGACAAGGTATTAACTATGGGACAATAGATACGGATTCATCCCACTGCTGGCTGCTAGGCTGGTTAGTCTACTAGCTAGATGACACCTTTATTACTAACGGGTTAGATGGAGGTCGCTATATATATATTAGCTATAGTCCAGCTAACCTCTAGCCACTTCTAACGTTCTAGGCTGTTGTAGATATATCTCTAGCCCTTATATAACAGGCTAAAAATACCCTCTTACCAGTAATAGTTAAATTACTAACCTAGTTATCTATATATCTAACCTTCTTCCGATAGGCCTACTTTAATAGGCTGAAGACTAATATATCTACTAGCTAAAAGATAATAGAGGAATATAACAGTAGATATAATAGATATATCTTGTTCTAGAAGTATTCCTATATAAAGTCTATAGATATATAGCTGTAATACCTATCTAGAACTAATAGTCTGGCTCCCTCTAGCTTACTAGGTATAATACCTAAGATAAAGACCTTTTTAGCCACTTAAGGGCAGTCTTTTCAGTCGTCTAGCTATTATCTATATATATAAAATACTATCCTTTATATCTAGATAGGTTAGATAGAAACTATTAGGTCTAGACTAACTTGCCTTTATATATAACCAGTAGGTATAAGGACCTCCTATTAATAGCTATTCACTTAATAATAGATACCTATACCTAGAATCCTGGCTGCTTTTTTTAGATATACTAAGATACTATAGAGCCTAACACTAGCCTATTAGATCCCCTACCTTCTATAATACCAGTCTTATCTATATTCTATCGGTTAGATAGATAGATTTCCTAAATAGTAGGGATACTTCATAGAAGATAAAAAAACTTCTAAATAACCTTGAAAGAATAGGCCTTCTATCGCTAGATATTAATTACCTTTAATCGCTAGGTCTTAATTAATAGGTTTCGCTATAGGAATCAGTATACCTATCTCTTACCTAAAGGTTCATACGTATTATAGGTATTACCTAGTATACACTCTACTAGGCCTTTGAGTTATTAATAGGTAAAGCCAACACCTAAGGCATCCTAGATTTAAACCTATCTAGCTAAATAATCCTCCTAGGCTTAAGATAATCGCTATATATAGGTATGGGCAGTATTTTTATTTTACCGCCTATAGAATCGGTATTAAAGTAACTAGTATAGTATACCCCATTTCTAAGCAGCCTGGCAAATAGAGACGCCAGCCAGCACCTCATCAAGGGCCCATTAAAGCTTAGCTTCGGTATATTACTTTATTATATAATAGATAATATATCCTAAGAAAATAGCGTTATTTAGTTATATATAGCAATTGTTATAATAGTTTGAAAAAGGTGGTGGTGATGATAAAGAAGAGGAAATACGGATGTTTCAGATTAACCGGATGTAGGGGGTGCCCGGATATGGGGTAGTTGAGTTATGGATTAGTCACCTACACCCCTACTAGAGTTTCCCTACTTATACCTGTAATATACCTAGACTTGTCACCTAAGGCATGGGGACATGCCTCTTAGAGGGGAGACATGGTGTTACGATCCGTCAGTTGGTGCTGGCCGACGTAGCTATATAGTACAGAACAGGGGATAATGATGCAGGTGCATCATTACCGAAGCTTTTGCTTTGTGCCAGAGTTGGTTGCCCTGACCCACTCCTGACACGATGATATGGATCGTCTGGACTAATCCAGTACATTAAATTATCTAGCGAAGCCGGATGTGACCTACAACTAGGCGGCAAACCTGGTAAATAAGTGGTAATAGTGGTGGTGATAGTGTGAAGGATATGGAAGCGCCAAGGTTAAATTTAGTATCTCTTGTGTGCTGCTTAGAATTCTTAAAAATATATAATACCGACTTACTACAGATCTAGAGCAAGCTGTCTGATAAGAGGATAAGTTAGAAAACCCACTTCTAGTCTACCCTTATATCTAGTCTATCTAAAACATCACTATTCTAACTACTACAGTTTTTGATTAACTATTAATATTATCTATATACGATAATAATAACCCTTTTAGCCTTAATAGATAGTTCCTATATATTAGATTTATTTATATATAAGAGCGCCTATATAAAATAGTTATCTATAATATAGGTCCTATATCTAAGGGGTTAATATTACCATTTCATAGGTATATAGCAACTTAATATAATTAATCTAAGTTAAGGAGAAAAAGGGTATTTATAATACTTTTATACTATATATATAAGGTTAAATAGAGGCACTAACTAAACGTAAACTAAGTATATAGGTATACGTTATAGCCTATTATAATAGCCTCTTAACAGCCTATTACGACAGCCTATTATAGCAGCCTATTATAATAGCCTCTTAATAGTCTATTATAATAGCCTATTATAGTAGCCTCTTAATAGCCTATTATAACAGCCTATTATATCCTATCGCTACAGCCTATTATATCCTATCGCTACAGCCTATCGCCCTATTATTACTTTAATAGTTAAAGCCCCTATAGATAGGTTAAGATTTAAATATATTAAAGGTTAACTAGTCCAGATATAAAAGTTAATAATATAAGGCCACTTAATAAAAGATAGGTCTAGTGTTATAATAGTATTTAAATTTAACCTTTTAACTAGTATAAGCTGGAAGGGTTTTATCCCTTATACGCTGACTAATAGAGGTCTACTAAAAGATCCCTTACTCTACCCTGTTAGACACCTAATAATTGTAAAGCTTTTATCTCTTTAGAGTAACTAGTATAGATAAAATAGATTCAAATAACACTTGATATACCGACTATCCACTAACGCTATACTGATAGAATATTAGTATAGATAAGCTATAGCTATGTATAATTAAATACCTAATATATCTAACTAAAGGTAAAGATTAGCCTTTACCTTAAGGAGGGTTTATATAGAAACCTAATAAAGAGGAGATATATAGAAGGTTATACTTAAGGGACCTTAGTATACCATACTCTCTAATTAATAACAGTAGAGTAAATAAGGTTTTTATTATTAAAAGGTTATAATGTAGGTAAAATATAAGGATATATGAAAATATTAATATAATAGTATTAGGGTAAAAGATCTTAGATCTTATATAGATAATAATATTATACTTTTAAGAAACTATAAAGACTATAGTTAAAGAATATTATAAGGAATAAAGGTATTATAAATATCTCCTATAAAAGCATAGTAACTAACTAATATAACGCCTTAATTAAAAGAAATATGAGAAACCCATATTCTATAACTATAAACCTATTGGAGAAGGATCTATAAGTACTCAAGTAGTAGATTAGATTATCGCTATGAAAACAATAAATAGACTTGAGCTAAAAAACGCTATAGAGAAGTATATTAGATAGGCCCTTTTAAAGATATCTATAACTTTATAGATATAGTAATATAACTATAAGAAAAAGCTGATTAAACTTCTAGAGTAAAGCGACTTTTTAATATTTACTTACTAATAGTATATTAATCTAGAGACCTAAGAATATAAATATCGATATAAGCTAAGAAAGAAATAGATAGATAATAAGTAGACCTTATTATAGTTCCTTATTAAGTGGTTAATAATTTATCATAACCTTAGCACTAAAGATATAGAGAAGTCTAAGGTAGACGCCTATTACTACTTCTTAACGCTGCTATTTATACTATAAAATAAAATAATTAGATAGAAAATACCTATTCTTTAGGCAAGAAATCTAGCCTAAAAGGTAGACCGACTATAGTCCTTAAGAGACTAGAAAGTTGATAAAGGGTTATAGAAAGACTTTAAAAGCATCCTATACCTATAAACAGCTATAAAGGCTAGCGTTATATTAAAGGGATAAATATAAGGAAACCTTAAAGGATAAAAGGCTATTTAACTTACTATATAGATAATTAGGAAGCAACTAATATAATAGTTAACTATTAAGGATTAGTTAGACTCTATAAAATACTTTAAATATAACTAGATAAAGCACTTTATAACTATATACCTTAGACTTAAAAAGCATAATAGTAAAAGGAACAATAGGCTGTTTACTTATTAACTAGATAGACTAATTACTATAGTATAATAGGTTAAAATATACCTAAGAATCTATAAGGTTAACTTATTAGAAAATAAGTAAATATAAGTATTATATCTATCCTACTTATACCCTAAATAGTAAAGATATTAATAAGGCTCACCACTATAGGTATAGTAATTATTTTATAAAGATATATTGAAAAGATAATAAAAAGTTTAATAGATACTTATTTTAAGATAGACCTTATTAATAAAAGTCTAATATAAGACTTCGATCTAAAGCTAGTAAAGGCTAAAGCCCTAACCCTTAAGTCCTTTATAGGTAGCTATAGGTAGAATCTTTAAGAATAGAGATCTTTTACTGATACTATAATAACCCTAAGGTAAGCTATATAGAGGCTATAAAAACCCTTAAGCTAGTTATAAGGAAGTTCTATTAGAAAGAGATTAATAAAGATATATAGTAGTATATTAAAGGCTATAAATCTTATCTTAGAGTTATAACCCTATAGTATAAGCTATATAGGTAGCTTTACCTATTCTTACTATTATTATATCTCTTTTAAAAGATTTCTATAGACTTTATTATATGGTTATTATTAAATACTTATAATAATAGTGTTAAATATAATTATATACTTATTATCTTATATTAGATAACTAAGTTTATGATATTTATTCCTGCTTATAAAACACTAAATATAGTATGAATAGTAAGAATCCTATATAAGAGAGTAGAATATAGATTTAGGATACTAAAAGGGATTATAAGTAATTAAGATAAACTGTTTATAAGCTTATTTTAGGAAGAATTCGCTAGGGCAAGGGTAATATATTACTAAGTGTCTACTATATACTACCTATAGATAGATAGCTAAATGGAGTAAACCCATTGAATATTAGAATACTTTCTATAACTATATACTAACGGCTTATTAAGTAGATAGGCTACATAACTAGATAAGGCTAAGTTTATATATAATAATAGCTAATATTTTACTTTTAGAGTATCTCTATTTATAGCACTATATAGGTATTATCCTAGGTATATAGAATATGTATCTAGCTATAAGGTTATAGTATAAAGGGTTAATAACTAAGTTAAGAAAATTGCTAAAGTTTAAAGGTAAATAGTAAAAATATAGATAAAGGCTATAGAGTTATAAGCCGTCTATTATAACTAAATATATCTCTAAAAAAAGTTTTATTATAAAGAGGTCGTTAGGCTTTTAATAAAGAACATATACTTTAGTAATAAGAAGCTAGCACTATAATATATTAAGGTAGTAATTATAAAAAGAATTAGTATCCAGATATATTATATCTATTTTTGAAATAATATAGATATTTATATACTATATTTTGAGTCTCCCTATTAAAACTATAGAGAACCAGCCAACAGTTTACGAACAACTTAATAAAACTTCCTAAGTTAAAACTTATAAATAACATCTAGGAAATACAGGAGATCGTTACTTATTAGGGTAATAGTTAAGACTGTTAATACTTAGTTAAATAGGCTGGTTAGCCTATTAAACATAATAAATAGGAACCGTTAAGACTCCTTAAAGGGGCTAAGAAAACGGTTAGTAAATATAAGAAGTAGAGAAAGAAAGTCTATAAGAAATAGGATAATTAAATTACTAATAGTAACTATTTACTAGATATAAGACTGTTATAAGCTACTTAAGGAACCCTTTTATTTATATTAAACGTTATATATAAACCCTAAATAGATATAGTTAACGTTATAGAATGGTTACTAGAAGACTAATAAAAAAAGAGGCCACCTTTAAGAATTAGGGTTAAAAGGCTTAAGCTATGGGACACCGGTAGTAAAGACAGTATTAATAGCTATGATATAGACGTTTTTATACTCCTTATTGGCGGTATTTTAATAGTTATAAGAGGTATAAAAGTATAATATTTACCTTTAGCCTTAACAGACTAAACCTACTTATTAAGAAGGTAACGGTTTACTAACGCTATAGCGTTTTTAGTAATAGCTATCTCTATAATTATATAATAAGGATCTATAAAAAAGGTATCAAGGTCTATCTAGGTATTAATGACGATATAAAGTAAAACGTTAGTAGTAATAATAGCCAAATTATTAGGGTTTATTCAGTTATTACTAATAATATTAAAAAGGCTAATAATAACTTTATCTATAGAAAGGATAAAAGTAGAATATAGGCTAGTTATAAAGACAGCCTTATTCTTAACAACAGTAAATACCTTATTAAGTATACAGATAACGGTTGCCTATATAGGATTAACGTTATAACTAAGGGCTTTAAGGGCTATAGTATTATAGGTATCTACTAAAGTCTAGGTGTTAAGGCAGTATAAGGCACTATATATAGGATAGCTTAATAAAAGGTTACTGTTAAGACGGTAACACTTATACCTATAAACCTACTTAAAAAGGGACTTAGGCTTAGACTTAGAAGCGTTTTTATTCTTACTATTAGGGATATAAGTAGTCTCTAAGATGTAACGCTTAAAGGGAGTTATAATACTATAACTATAGCTAATAGGGGTAATATTATAAATAATAATAATATAGATAGGTATATTGTTTACTAACTATTCACCGATAAGTTGGTAAAACTTCTTAAACTCTAGAAAAGTATTAAGATACTTTATCTTATTATGAGCCTTAGTCTTACTATTATAGTCCTTAAGACTGCTAATTATTAGCTATAGGGCGATAGTATAGCTATTATTATATAGATAGGCTGGCTAAAGAGCGTTTAGATAGAAGTGAATTTTATCTTTATTCTTAAGGTTAAAGAGGTTAAACTATAGAACTATTAGCTATAGAAGAGTTATAAAAGGCTTACTAAATATACTAAAAGCTGAATTATTAAGGCAAGATACTTATATATAAAGAAAAGCTTCTAAAGAGTCACTTATTCTAAATAAACTTTATAACTATCTATTAATAGATTAACAATATAGTTACTAACCTGCTTCTAGGTATAGGTATAATAGGAAAAGGCTAAAAGGATATAGCTATAGTTGATAGAGTTAAGCTTCCTATTAGCTTTAATGGTATAGTAGTATATTATTATATTCTATATATACTAGATAGTATTAAAAAGTTCTTAAGGGACCTATAAAGGAATATTAGTATTAATGATAAAAGCTTACTAAGGGGTTAACGACTTACTATAGAATGTTTTTTCTTATTAACGTAACAAATAATATATTTAGCTATATAATAACTAATAATATAGATAAGACTGTTTATATTACGGTATACACTTATAAGGCAGTAGATATAGGGAGTGTCTCCCTCAAGGCTATTAAAGCCGGTATAAGAGTTATATTTATAGTTAAGGACTATCTAGATATAAGAAATAATATATATTATAGCGATTGTTTAGTAAAAACTAAGTAAATAGAAAAAAGAACTAAAAGGAAGATTAGATTCTAAAAGGGAAAATAAAACAAGATATAATAGATAAGAAAAAATCGTAAAGAAAGGTTATAGCGGTAAAAGATTATTGAAAAATCGTTAAACCTGAAAAAGAGAGAGAAAAAAAGAAAAATAAGCAGCCAGAAGTAAAAAGAAACTTTTTACTTGAGTAATTCATAGGCTAAAGAAAATAAGCTAGGTAATAGGCTGATATATTTACTTCTATATAACTATTTATCTACCTAACAATTTACCTTCTAACCTAGCAACCGCTTATTAATATATCGTTAGATAAAATAAACAAAATATATAAAGTATATAGTAAAAAATAAAAATAATAAGGCTGTTAGCTAAAAAAAGAGAAAAAGAATTAACACTATAAATAAAGGGGCTATAAGGCTATTCTAGGCCTAAGAGGACTATATCTTATTATTATTATTAAAGGATATTACGTAATAACTTTAGTATAAAGTTATATGAGAGGAGAAATAATTATAATAGTATTCCTAACAGAGGATATAGGTCTTAACGACTGGTCGCTAAGCTTCCGGCGACCCATCCTACTTATAGAGCGTTACCAGCCGTAGAGGCCAGCTGGTTAATGCCTCTATAAGCTTTAGTCTTATAATACACCAATACCTACTATCGAGCCCTACCTGGTTAAGTGCCTCTAGCTAACTCTATTACAAGAACCTAATTTTAATATAAGCTAGAAATATACCTAAGGCGTAAGGTAACTACTTTAGGAAAATAAAGGATAAGATATTTAATAGTGACTATAAAATAGCTAACTAAATATATTACATACGTAATATCTAGAACTTATAGATATAAGTATAGCCTAATAATACAATATCAAACTATAGAATGTAAGGAATATTAAGTCCTATAACTATGAAAAAGAGGATTTCTATACTTAAGACTGTAATTAACTAAAATAACTCTAAAATAAACTGTTGCGAGAAAACATAAAATATTAATATAGCCCTAAGAGAAATGCCTTATGAATTACATATTTAGGCTGTGTACTGTTACGATAGCTACCTAATATATTAATATAATAAATAACAAGTATAATAATACCTAAGGGAACCTTATAGTAAGATATTTATAATAGTAGATAAAATAGAAAAAGATTAAAAGACTAATTTAAATAGATAATTAAGAATATTATTACAACGTTTATAAAAGTATATTAAGAGATAATTATATAACTATTTGGTATTTATAACTAAAAAAAGCTTTCTCTAATTAAGAAAAATTTAAAACAATGAAATAATCCTTATGATTAATCCTATAAGTAAAGGATTTTATATAAAAGAAACCTATTAATAAGTATCCTAATTATAATACCTATAAAGACTATAACTCTTCTTTATAAAGAAAATGATAGTAACACTATATTTTATATTAATAAAGTTCTAAGCTAAGTATAAAAGAAGAATAATAAATATATCTTAATTAATCTTAGGAAGATACCTAAGGATATAGAAAAATAATAAGATATCTATAAAACTAAATAGAAATAAGGAAAGAAGTATGAAGTAACCTAAGAAGATAAATATAGCTTAACCTATAACTTTATAAGAAATTTAAAAAGTATATTAAGAGTTAACAGGAAATAAAACCGATATAATAAAAGTCCTATACCTTGCCTAATAGAGATAGACTAAAATATAAAAGCTAATAATATTCCTAAAAAGTAGACCTATTAAGGTTATAGCTATAGTTAAAAAGATTATAAATTTTCTTAAGCCAAGACTTTATATGAAAAACTATTATAATTGAAATAAAAATAGCAACTTATATATTAATATATATATATAGTGGGTGGCCTACTTTCTTCTACTTTCTACCTCTTTGACCTTTACACTAATATTTCTCTCTATATAAATATATAATCCTTTTTAATTGAAAGCCGTATTATTTTTACCTTCTTAGCTATTAAAAAAACCAATATCTATATAAAAGGTAGCTACTATCTCTAAGGTCCCTTAAAGTATACTCTACTACTAAAATACTAGAGGTATTATATAAAATAAGATATATTAACAATTAAAAAGATAATAGAAGTAAAAAAGGAGGTAATTCCTAAAAGGATTATTAACCTAATTAATTAAGGGTTTCCTTTATAATAACAAGATATATAAGATATAGCCAACTAACTCCTGAGTAAATATAATATAATATATATTAGACCTTATTGGATAGAGAACTTTATATAACAATAACCCTAATTAGAAAAATAATATTAATATTAATTCGACTATTAGAAAGCTTTAGCTAAAGATCCTATGGTTATATAAGACTGGTTTACTCTTATATAAAATATAATTATAAAATATAAGATATAGGACTATAATATCTATAATTCTAATAAAACTAGGTTTATAATAGAAATACTCTTATATATAAAGGTTATTATAACCTCTAATTATAAAGAAAGGCCTTATATAAAGCAGCCTAATAATTAAGAATAGGTTTCTATTATTTAGGGTATATATATAGATAGCTAGATAATACCTTTATGTATTATTATAAAGGGTAAATATTACTTTTTCTCTTAATATTGAAACGGCTGGTTGATAGCTAATTAGTATATCTAGCTAAGTAAGAATAGATAGTTAGTAAATAAGATTAGCCTATATTAGTTAATTTATTTTAATTAGTGTATAAAGTCTTATATAAAGGGTCCTTATTAACCTTTAATCCTTAATAGCTTTAATAGCTATAAATCGACTACATCTAATAATCTTTATAAAGAAGTAAAGATTATTAGTTTATATATATCTCTTTATTTATTATATAAGCTTTAGCCTCCTAATATAGATTATATTAGCCTATTAAAACACTTATATAGTAAGGAAATTAAGAAGATAATATAGATATAGATTTTATATATTATAAAAGATAGCCTTTTTTCTATCTTTAGAGTAGCATCTTTCACCTTAATAGGGGAAAGAAATGTATAAGCTGGCTTTAGATAGGCTGGTCTTATACCTTTTAACCTTAGAATTATTATTTCTTATCTAGATATTAAGCTAAAGATATTAATACCTTTTAGCTTATCTTTAGATAGTAATAGCCTTCAGAATCTAAAGGTATTAACTATAGTAAGTAAGGGTATATTAAGCTTTAGTTCTCTTAAAAAAGAATCTAGCGTTATTGAAATAGCTTACTAATAGTAATATATAAGCTTATTAACTTCTAAGCTAAAGGTATTAGTAAGTTGGTATATAGGCTTATTTATATTAAGGTTAAAAACCTTATATATTATATAGGGATAGATATATTAAGTAAATATTAAAAAACTAAAAAGACCTAACTATACCTTAAAAGGCTACTTGATATAGTTAAAATAGAGGTATTATAAAGAGAAAAAGAAGATATTAAAGCTAAAGGTAAAAGAATATCTTAAAAAAAGGCTTATATAGAGGGTAAAGAACCAGGCGTATAACGATATAGTATTTATAGAAAGACTAGTTATAATATATAAACCTATAAGGTAGTTTAAGATAGTAATAGAGAAGATAGTAATAAATAGTTTTAATTAATTTCATATATTATAGCTTAATTAACTTGAAGAAAAGGTAGAAATATAGAAGGAAGTAGGACACTTGCTGTAATAGGCTGTTTACTATATATATATATTAAAGGATCTCTTAATAAATTTATCCAATCAAGTAAAATAAAATAATAAATAGTAAAATAATTAATAACACTAAAGAATCTTATACTCTTTCTATTAGATAAAACTTATCTTTATTTTTAATATATTGAAATATAGATAGAGAATAATTCTCTCTTATTAACTTAGAAAGGAATCTATATAATACCTATAAGCTACTAACTATTTAAATCTCTATTAGAGATCTATTAACAAGAAGAAATAAATATTAACGGTTTAGAGATATCTTAAAAAAACACTAATAAATAAGAACTTAGTTCCTATAAAACTAAAGACCTAGATCAAGATTATATAGTATCGTTTAAAGTCTAAGAAATACTAAGGTTTAAGGATAATAAAGAGTTAAACCTGAACTACCTTATGTACTATAATATATTGGAATAGGGTAGGGTAATCTGCCCTGTTTTATTACTTATATTAGGGATTCATGGCATAAAAGACATCGAGACAAGTTATTTAGATCAGAAGAATTCCGGTATGAGAAGGCCAGATTAAAAGCTTTCTAGACAGTATAGAAATCTATAAACTTTTCCTTCTTTTTTTGTAGACCTACCCTTATAGCCCGATTAGACCTAAAGCCTTTCTCATAATTTATAATCTAACGTAATAATATAAGACGACTAGCAGAGTTACTCTTTAGAATAAAATATCTTTTTACATTAACTAAAGAATATATATTGTTTTAATTAGAATAAGTTAACCTCTAATTAAAGGAAGTATCTTATATTATCTATAAGATAGTTAGTGCTTTTTTTAGATTACTCTACTATATGGGCCTTTTTTTACCCCATATATTTTTAATAGTCTCTCTTTCTAGAAATTAAGACAGAATAGAAAATAGCGGTAAAAAGATAATATAATTTAGGCTAAAGTAAACGGCTGTAAGCAAGATTAAGATAATAGATAATAGATAATAAATAATAAGATAAATATTAAATAAGATAGATTAATTAATAAGAGAGTAATTCAAGGATAATATAATTAATAGGTTAAGAAGATTGAAATAAACTAATAAATAACTAAGATAAAAAGGTATATTTAGAAATAAATAAGCCTTAATTATTATAGAAATAATAACAGTATAACTAACTAGAGATAGAATTCAGGGCCTTAGCTCTAAAAGCTTCTAAAAGTAATAACTAGTTATATAATTAAACTATTTACTACTAATCAGTATAACCTAAAATATTAGAAAATACCTAATTAGGATATATAGATCCCTTAGATTAAGGGTATTTATAGATTAAGATACTTAGCTAGCTTATTTCTCCTTTATTAAGGGACTATAACAGATTAAGAAGAGGTCTTTATTAAGATTATAGTAACTATTATACTAAAGACTTATAATACCTTTATAAGCAGCCTCAATTAGTATAGCTATATCGACTTAGGTAATAAGTTAAGCTATATCTATACTTATAAAGCTTAGTCTAATTATACTTAAGTAAGATAAGATTATATAAATACTTGAAGAACTTAATAGATTATTTTATTATTAATAACGATTTATTATTATAGGTAATAAATATTTTATTTTTCCTTACGGTGTTATTCTAAATCAGCCTTAAACTTCTACCTTAACGTTATCTTAGGAAGATATACCAGCTATTAGGCTAAACGTTTTAATATATAGGAAGCCTAAAAGGATTATATTTTTAGATAATAATAAAGATGGTAATTCCTTAGATTAGCTAGTGTTAGTGGCTAATAAAGGGAAACAACCGGCTCTAAAGCCTTTTAAAAATAATAACTTAATTAACATCTTTCTAGAAATAATTACTGTTTAGATTTAGACTAGTATTCTATAAAGTTAGATATCTATTAATTAGATAGACAACTTAAACTTCTATAAGATTTCTTTCTCCAGATCAAAAGGTATAGCTACTTTTATAGAGGATAATATTATAAAGTTTCTAAAGAAATTTAAGGATTAATATATGATTACTAGGGTTTTAGACCGATTTAAGGGAAAACTTACTATATATACTATAAGAGGAGACTGTTAGACTCCTATTAAGGATATAATTAGAGGTATACCTTAGGACTATATAAAGGCTTACCTGTTAAAAAAGTATAAATAATAGGATACTAACCGATTTCTAAATAAGGAAGAATAGATTAAGAAAGCTATTAAGAACGCCCTAATTACTAATATTAACTTAAGCTCTATTTAGGTCTTATTTATTAGGATTAATAATATTGTTCTATATATTAAGTAATAAGACCTATATACTATTTCTAATAAGAGCCTAATTAAAGCTATTTATAAATATTTCTATATTAATATTATAGAAAAAGCAGCTCAATAGATAGGAATAAGCCTAGAAAGCTTTATTATATTGATATAATACTTAATATCTAAGGGAAAACTGCTGAATAAGATCGCTTATAAGAAAAAATATAGATCTTTCTTTATATAAAACCAGGAATCAAGTAACTCTAGTTCCTAAAACACTCCTTAATAGTCTTGTAGAAACCAGCCGTATGGATATTAGAATTACTAATAGACTTAACAGCTAACTATAGATATCTAGATCAATAGGCTAGTTTTAAATAAGGTTAATTAAGACCTAACTAACGGTATATGTAAGCTAAAGATTTATCAAAACATAGTATAAATATACAGTCTAGTTTAGGTCTTTAAAATAAATATAATAAGGACTAATTATCCTGATACTTTTAGACTAAAAGATTAATACTAGTACTATTAGTTTAGGGATTATCGCTTTATAATTATATAGATATATATACTATATAATATAGAAGGCTGCCTAAGAATTAAGTATCCCTAATAGACTAAAGAAGCTAAGGGAAATCTTAAGAAGCTTATAAGGTAAAAAAGTTCGACTTTATATTATTAACTAAACTAAAGACTATCTTATTTACTAATAATAAAAAAAGCGTTATAGTTATAGATAATTATAATAAGTTAAAAGTCTTTTAAGCCGCTAAGCCCTCTTAATTAGTAAAAAAGAACATAGGTTTAAAAGTTATAATTTTTTAAAGATCTAAGGGTAATAAGGTTCTAGTTTATATTAAGTAAGATAAAAAAAGAAGTAATTAAGGTAAACTCTAGCTAGAGATCTCTAGATTAATAACCGTTAAGTAGCTATAAGAGTTAGATCTCTATCTAGAAGCTAAAAAGCTAAGAGGAAAAAAGCTTGATACCTTGATATCTCTTTTTATTAGTCTTTTCTAGTAGATCTAGCTAAAGTTTAATATTATAATAGGCTTTATCTTATAAGAATATAGATATATAGAAGTAGATAAGGTCTTAATTAAGGCCTTAAAGTCTCTATTAGAGCTAGTAAAGTTAAAATATTAGTAAGCTAAGATAAGAGAGCTTTTAGATAATTATAATAGATTGATTATAGTAGGATTAAGGTAAATTGTAAAGGTTAGATATATAAGAGATATTAAGGCTGTAGTAATACCCCTAACGATAATTATTTTAAATATATATCTATAGCTAGAGGTCTAGATATCTAGCCTAGATTAGATAAATAAAGGCCTTATAATTATTATAATCATAGATACCGACGCCTAAGTTAATATCTTGTTAAAGTAATATATTAAAGCTATAGGAATTCTATATACTTATATTAAACTATAGATAAGGACTTTTAAGTTAGATCTAGACAGTCTAACTATATTTAATAGATTCTACTATATAGATATCTAGATTAAGAAATATTAAGTTAATCTATATTTTTTAATTAAAAATAAGTAGAAAATAATTAATCTACTATTATTTAGTCTTTTACTTATATAGCATATAAGGCTTTTATTTATTTATAGTAAGTATCTAATTATAGTTTATACCTATACTAAAGATATCTTTCTATAGATTCTAATAGATATAATTAGGATAAATAGGCCCTCTAAAGTAGTAGATATCTTACTATAGCTAGATTAATATATTAAAAAGGTCTTTAGTTTAGAAAACTTAAGACTGGTAGTATAACTAGAAGTACTATTAGAATAGATAACCCCTATCTAGAACCTAAGCTAGATAAGGATAAACAGATTATAGTAGTCCTAAATTAGAACTAGACTAAAGAACTAATATTAGGGATTGTATATAAAGCGATTTAGCTATAAGTTATATAGATCTAAAGAATAATAGTGATTATAAAAGGTAAAGTATAGAAGCCTAGTCTTTTAAATAACTATAAAGATATCTATTAAGAATTTCTAAAGAGGGATATCTCTAGATAGAAGGATTGACTAGTTAAATAGACACTAGATAAGTATTAAGAGAGAGTAATACACTAGTTCAGTATAATAAAAGAAACAATTAATAGGACTTTATAGGCTATAAAAGTTAATTTTATATATAAGTAAAAGGATTAAAAGGTCTAACTAGTGGATAACACCCTTCTAAATAGATCGGTATCTAAAAAAGACCTATATTAAAAACTTAAAAAGGTTAAGGAAGTTAAGAAGAGGTTTTAGGATTAATTAAGACCTTATAGAGACCTAATCACCTTAGGTTTTCTAATATTAAAGCCAGATTAAGGCTTATGATAGACTAATAGAATATAATTATTAAGAATTATAGCTACCTTTTATTAAAAAAAAGGAACTTTTTAAATAGATTCTACTTAATAGAGAGAAACCTTTAGTGGAGGAATTCCTTAAGTATAGGTATATTAACCTAATAGTAGCCTCTTCTCAAGAGATCTAGATAATTCTATATAAGATATAGTAAGTAAAAAGGATTTTAATTCTTAAGACGCTTCTCTTAAAAGCTTATAAGGTGATTAGATAATAAGTTATATAAAGAATTATTAAGAAAAGTTATGCTGTTTACTAAAATCTATAGTTTTTAGTTATAAAGAAGAATAATAGACTTTAACTAATTAACTTAGTAATAAAGGTAAATAGAGTTACTTTTTAAGATATCTAATAACCTTTATCTATAGATAAACTTTCTAAAGATTTTACTAGGTAAGTATTTATCTTTTTATTAGACTTCTTCTTAGGATATAACTAAATCTTACTTATAGAAAAGAGTTATAATCTAATAACCTTTTCAACCCTATTTAGTCTATTTTAATAATATATACTGTTGATAGACACTATAAACTCTATTATCTAGTTTTACTAGATTATAATAAGAATTCTCTATAATCTAATCCCTAAATACTGTAACACCTTTATTCATAATATTATAGTTAAAGGTCTCTACTTTTACTATAATAATAAGGAGCTATCTAACTACCCTAGAATCTAGAGATTTATTTATAAGTATCAATATAATATTAATCAGGTCCTAGTTAATATTCAATTAATAGGCTATACTATTTTAGGTATCAAGTCTTAATAGTGTTAACCTTTAGTAGTTATTACTAGATATATCTATAACATTAATAGGTGTTATCTAGATGAATTAAAGATTATTAAGATCCTTAAGTAGAAAAAATATAATAATATTAGGGATATCTAATTATTTGTTAATATTACTATCTTCTATTAGTGTTAGGTTAAATAGTTTATTGGTATAGTAGTATCGCTATACTTACTTTTAAGGAAGGATAAGTTGTTGAATAGAAGTAAATATAGATTAAGGTAATAGAGACTCTTGAAAAGTATATTATAATAGCTGTAATACTTATTAATATTAATTATAGTGTTAATATAAGGCTAATTATTCTAATAACTAACGTATGTATTAAAGGTTAAGGCTTAACGTTTAGCTAGATTATTAATAGAAAACAGGCGGTTGTATATTTTAAAAATAGAACCTAGAGAGACCTAAAGCTAAAGTATAATTCAGGAAAACTAGAGATATATAGGGTTCTAATAAGTCTTAAGCGACTATATAACTATCTCTTTAGTATTTATTTTCTATTTAAGATAGAAATATAGGTTTTAATTATCTATATTAATAGAGCGGTAAATAATCGACTATCTACTATAATAACTTACTAGCTTATTTAGATTCAACTTTTTAACTTGAAAATTAATTATATTAATAGAAAAAAGAATACTATAGTAGACAGCCTTTTAAGGAAACCTTCTAGCGTTTTAGACCTATATAAAGCTAAAAATAAAGAAGATATTAAGGAATTTATGAATATAAAGGTTTTTTATACTTATATAGTAAAAACCCTTTTTCTTATAGCGTATAGTTATAGCGATAAAGACCTAGATTAAAATAATAATATTAAGATCCCTAATAACCTTTTTACTATTAAGGTATAATAGTTAACAATATCTAAATAGATTACCTATTTTCTTATTACCTTAAAATACCTTTTAGGTGTTCTAATCTAGAAGTTCTACTAATTTAAGTAGAAAGTAATCAGCTTTATTATTTAAGATAGACTTTTATTTAAGTAAGGAATAAGATCTCAGCCTTACCCTTACTATATAATTAACTTGAAATAGCTCTATCCTAAGCTAATTACTAAAATATATAATAAATTAGGATGTTAAAGATAAAAGGCTATCTATTATTACCTAGCTAAGTAATATTATTAGCTAGAGATATATATCTAGATAAAAAGACTAATTATAATCTATAAAGTATATTAAAAGGCCTAGTTAAGGTAAATAGATAACCTATATATTTTATTAGTACCGATCTATTAGCTGTACTTAAGGGTTCTACTATATATTTAATATATTAATAAATAAAAGGTGGTAGAGGTATACTATCAATTGATAGGTTACCCTAAAGGTTAGATTCTAAAGTATACTATATTAGAAAGTATTATAAAGTTCCTTTGGAAAAATAGAACCTATTAATATAATATATATAGAACCCTAATTATAGATACAGGATATAAAAATATAGGTATAGTTAATCACCTAAATCAGTATTATAATATAAGATATAAAGTTATATCTGCCTATAACCTATATATAAATAGACTATTAGAAAAAGGTTACTAACTAATTATATATACTTTTTAAATTTAGTCTAATTAAGAGAAAAAGGATATTTAGCCTATACTTACTATAGCTCCTTTTATAGATTATATAACTATTTATACCTCCTCTAGCTATACTTTATTTTACCTTATCTATAGTTAGTATACTATAACCACAATTAAAGGATAAAGGGTAATATAGAGGACCCTTAATTAAGATAAGGTCTAGACTTTAGAAAAAGAAACCTAGCTTTATTTTTATACTTTTATATAGCTAGATAAGGATTGGGTTAAGGCTAAAGAGATTATTATATACTATAGAGCTTAGACTTATAATTAGTTTAATACAGCCTATCGTTATATTTGATAAAGGAAAAGTTTAAAGAAAGGTGCTTTAGTTTTAGTCTTTAATATGTAGTAAGAGATTAATATATCAACCTTAAGGAAATTAGATTACTATTAAGAATGCCTTTATTAGATTCACTTAGTTACTTTAGATAGATTATCTTATTAGCTTTTAATTCTCTTTAGAACATTAATTATTAAGGTAACTTATATAGGTAATAGGCTAAAGAATATCCTTAAGTTACTAGACGGCCTCTATTTATTACTAGATAAAGAGGATTTAAAGGCCGATTTTATAGAGGATCTTAAAGCCCTATTACTAAAGAATAATTTAGAGTTAAAATAAGCCCTTTAGACTTTAGGGATAAATTTCTTCTAATTACCTTAAGGGAAACATATTTATAAGTATAAAGCTAATAACTATAACCTTTAATGTCTCATCTTTACATAGATTGGTATTCTTTTCTTCTAGAGTTAATATTGTTTTAAACAGATTACTATAAAGATATAGAGGATAAAGAGATAGAAAAAAAGATTTGCTTTATATTATATTATATAAAAACTAGACGTATAAACCACCGACTATTGAAAAAAACCCTAAAGAACTTAACTACTTACACTTAGATATAAAGCTTATATATAAACCTTTATAACCCTAACTATATAATATACTACCTATAGGTCTAGAGATATATATCTAGAAATTACAGACACATAAGAATAACTGACTCAGGCTAACACAGAGCTTGACTCGGCCTAAAGTAGTCTGTAACAGCCTAAGGTTTTATATAAATAACGCATGAATCAGTATGAATATGCATTAATAATTACAGGTTAGGAAATAACTATAGAAGGTCTACCTTAGTCCTTAGAGATTTAGAATAACTAGATATTAAGCGATGAGAAATAAAAAACCATCTATCTCTCTACTTTCTTCTATTAACCGGTTATACTGCTAGCCAATCATATTGCTAGCTAAAACCTTATTTTCACTACCCTACATTCTTATTCTTACTATTAGAGTTAAAATAGAAACTATTTTTCTTTAGTCTTTTTTTCTATTTTTTATTTTTCTTAAGCTATTTCTTTTAAGTCTTTTTCTATGAAACCTAAGGATAATCCTCTAAAATACACTTTAATCTAGTGGTATTAAACTCTTTATAGTTATAGTAGAATTAATAATGAGCCTTATTATAATAATTAGAAAACTAGTAGTACTTAGTCTTAATAATCGGTAGGTTTTTATAGAGAAGGGAAGCCTAACTACTACCGTTTAGCTTTTATTTATACAACTATCTAGATTCCTTTAAGACTCTTAAAAGACCCTTTTTAGCCTAATTAGTACTAACTATATAACTATACTTAGTGTTCTTAAGAAATATATAGTTAGTATAATAATTCTTGAAGTATTTAAAAAAAGAGATATACTTAAAGTAGAGATTTAAATTATAAACCTAATTATTAGCCTACATTTTAATATACTTTTAGAAACTAAAGATATTACGCTTATATAGAACTTTATTACAAACTCTATATATCTAAATTAAAAGAGAATTCACAGCTAAAGTGTAGCTAAAAAGTCTTTAGAATAAAACATTAAAGTAGCTAATAATATTATTATTAATAAAGACTTAGTATGTTTAGTCAAGGCTACCCCTAACTATATAGGGATTATTAACTATAGATTATATAACCTTCTAATTATTAATATTATATTAGAAATTAACCTTTATAGTGTTAAAACTCTTGTTAGAGACCTCTTTAGGATAAACAATTAGAAGCTTAATATATAGATTGCCAGCTAGACTAAAAGAAGTGGCCTATACCATAGTCTTTAGAATCTAAAAAAAAAGTTAGATTAGACTAGAAAGAGTTAATTAGGGATAGTACTTACTATAAGATACTACTTTATAATACTTTAAAGCTTATATCCTTAATACTTAATAGTACTATCCTTAATAGGAGGTATATAGGTATATCACTATAGCTTGATCTCGGTATAAATAGACCGATTTAGGCGATAATTATTAGTCTTATTAGCGACTGATATAATTAGGAAGTAAGCTATAAATGTAAGGGAAAACGCTTAACGGTAGAATAAGATAGTTATAAAAAAGGTTATTATTATAGAAAAAAAAGGTAAAAAGTTATAAGAGAAAAAGGCCTTTTTATATTTTATTTGAAAGGTCTAAACAGAGAAAGAAATTAGAGGTAGGGTTTTATTAATAAAGATAAATTATATAGTAAAGTTATTATTTACTATTGAAGCTCTTAAATAAATAGTAAAAAACTATCTTACCTTTTCTCTATTTATTAAACAGCTTTTTTTTTTTACTAATTAGGTATTACTAGTAGCTAGTAATATAAAAATCTACCCTTTTTACTAAGGCTTTTAACTTCTTTTTTTCCCTATTAATAACTATAAATTTAACTTTATTAAGCGATTTAGACTATCTATTCTAATATCTTTATACTTCTACTTTATATTTCTTTCTTATATATATACTATTAAGTCCCAATTTCCCCTCTTTACTCTACCTTTAAAAATTATTCCTTTAGGAGTAGTGTCATAATATCTACCTTTACCTCTTCTTTACCGGTCTCTCTATCTTACTAGAAGCAACCTAACGATAGAGCCTAAATCTATTAACTCTATACTAAAAGAGACTTAGAAGTGGACCTTACTTATTAAACCGGCTAATAAAGTATTTACTAAATAATTGGTTGTAAAGCTATAGCTTTCTATATAGTTAATATTATAAAATACTCACAATTTATTAACTAAGATATAAACATCTACTTTAGCAAGTATACCTAACTATACTATTATATTATTCTTAAGTAAAAAAGCTTTCTATAGACCGTTTTAACTCCTATAACGGTCTATTTTCCTGACTAGCTATACTGAAAAAATATTAACCGGTTCTTTAATTAGTGCTCTAAAGCGTTTAATAGCCCTAATAGTATAAAGACTTAGGTAGAATAGGACTATAGAAGGATATAAATAGTTTTTTTAACTATTATAACCTATAAGGATACCTTCTATATAGAGATTAGATTATATAAGATAAAGTTAAAGCTATACTAAAGATTATTTATATGATTAAGACTTAGGCATATCTAGTTATCTTTTTATTATTTACTAATAACCCTAGACACTGAATAGGGCTTATTATTAACTAAAGAAACAGAATAATCTATTAGTATAATCCTTTATAGTTAAACGATTAATTAGAGTTCCTTTTTATCAATGATATCTAGGCTTTAAGGCGATTTTATTCAGATATTAATATACCGTTTTATATTTAGGACTTAATTGATATAAGTATTTATATTATTAACTTAATTTAATAGGTAGATAGATAAAAGTATAGTTTATATATCTTAGAGTAGTTTAGAATAGCTATTTACTTTAAAGAGATATACCTATCTTATAGTATATTTTAGTAAAACCCTAACTTTTTTAGTAGCTTTAGTTATTATATATAAATAGCCTAGACTAACTAGATAAGTTGTAAATTTCAGTATAATAAAAGAAGACTATATAATACTATATGAGAAATTCCTTAGCTATCTGTGGAGTAGTTAATAACGTTTTAGTTGAATAAGCTAAAACCTTTATTATTTAGGAGCGATTCTAATATTAAGATACTTAGATTATATAAGCTAACTCTACAAAAACCTTAATTATCGCTTTAACTAGTAGTAAAGTCCTAATTATCTATTCTTAAGCTAGAAACTTCTATTATACTGCTATCTTTATATCTATCTTTTCTTTTTAATTAGAAGTATAACTAGTAATAGTTAACTCTAGCGTCTTATATACTACTTACTAATATTTAAAAACTCTCTAGATTTACTAAATCTCTTTAGAGCCCTCTATTAAATAGGTTATCTCTTAATGAATTATTAATAAAGTCAAAGGATATAATACCTTCTATATCTAAATACATTTTAGGAAAGAATTATAAAAATATATATATAAAGATGATTCTGTCTCTTAATACTCTATAGACTTAAAAGGTTTTATAATCCCTATCTAACTTACTAATAGAAATTAACTCTGCTTCTGTAAAGGGCTAATTACTAACTAAAGAGATATATATAGCCACTTATAACAAGCTGAATAATAATAAGAAAGCCGATCCACTAGTAAAGGATAAGCTAACTAAGGTAGAAAGAGCTATATATAAGATATAGAAAAGGACCGATTAGCTATATAAGAAAGCTATAAAAAGGTGTAATAACCTTCTTAAATAGTATAAGAAGTTTAATTTAAATAGAAAGAATCTAGATATTTATATATATCTTAGACAATAATAGATAGACTAATATAATTACCTAATTAAAAAAGCTGTATAGTCTACTGATATTAGTATACCATAGGTATTACTAACTATAGAGATTAATTAGAAGGGATAGGCAAGAGAGAATACTAGATATAAATAGGATAAGGCTTAAGTAGTAGTTGTTTTAATTAAACCGGTAAAAAAAGGTAAAAAGGGGTCTAAGAAATAAAAAAGCTTTTTATATATTTTCTTTACTTAAGAGTTTAAGGTAAAAAAACCAGGGGATAATTAAAATAAGGTAGAGTAATCTGCCCTATTTTATTACTTAGATTAGGGATTTATAGTATAAAGGATATAAAGATAAGTTGTTTAGATTAAAAGAATTCTAGTATAAGAAGGCTAGATTACAAGCTTTCTAGATAGTATAGAAATTAATGAACCTTTCTTTCTCTTTTTCTAGACCAACTCTTATAGTCTGATTAGACCTAAAGCCTTTCTTATAATTTATAATCTAACGTAATAATATAAGACGATTAGGAGGGTTACTCCTTAAAGTAGAGCACCTTTTTACACTAACCAAAAAATATATATTATTCTAATTAGAATAGGTTAACCTCTAATTAGGGGAAGTATCTTATATTTTCTATAAGGTAGTTAGTGTTTCTTTTAGATCACTCTACAGTATAGGCCCTTTTCTACCCTATATACTTTTAATATTTTAGATAGAATACAACTATAACTATTCTAAGCAATATATAGAAGAGAAAGGGCTCTTTTTTCTTATCTAGAATAATAAAATAAGTAACTAAGTTCTTAAATCGATATAGATACAAAACTATAAATATAAGAAATTAAAAAACACTATAATAACTAGCTTAACGTTTAGTTAAGCCTAAAAAGGCTAATGGCTCAGATATATAAGGTGACTAAGTATTAATCTGACTATATATAGAATAGATATATTATCTACCGTAAAGAGAAATATATATATAGTAAACCCAGTTATAGAAAGATATTTCTTTTAATATTAATAATACTACTAAAAAGTATTTGTTGAAAAAATAGTATTTATTAACTATAATAGGACTATAGAAAACATCATAAGATATAAAGTCTCTATATATAATCGTAATAAATAATACTAATATATATTTACCACTTAAACTCTAGATTAATAAGTAGCCTACTTAAGGTACAATAAACAGTGAAATATAGGTAAATTTAGTATTATACAACCTAAGAAAACAAAGATATATTGAGTAGTAATATAAGAATAATCTATATACCTTCTAGGCTATTAACAAAGAAATAGTTATATATAGTAAGAAAACTTTTAATCTAAAGACTATATATATCTCTCTAATAAAGTGGAATTAAGCCATATAACTATATAGTTATCTAAGATTACTATAATTAATTAGTCATAAGTATTATAGTTGTAAGATAACTAAATATTATTATTAATATCCTAAGGTTAGAAAGAAATAATCCTAATATAGGCTAAAGATTTAGCTAACCTTAATAAAAAGATTGAGCTATAAGGTAATATTGTAAGATATAACCCTTAAGTAAAATTAAGAAGTAAATAAAGTATATTATTTATACGAAAGCGATAAAATCTATAAGAATTGGTTTCTAATATCTATAATAATGACTTATAGTATAATATAATACTTACGAGATAGATCTAATAGTATTTAAAAAAAAAGACCGATTTAATTGAATATATATTAAATACTATGAACTTCTAAACCTATTTACTAAAAGATTCAAAGTAGGATTACTAAAGTATAGGCTATATAATTATAAGATCTAACTTATAAAAAATAAATATCTAAAGCTTAAACCTATGTCTAACTCAAACCTAATAAAAAGGAAAACACCTAATAAATGGCTTAATAAGAACCTTAAAAAAGGTTATATCTAACTACTAAAATTACTAATAAGATATTTAATATTATTTAGGTTAAAAAGAAATGTAAAACCTTAATTATATATTAGCTATTTAGGGCTTAGTAATATTATAAGGAATAGTTATTAATTACTACTTATATTGAAACTTTAAAACCTTTCATATAAAATAAAATAATTTATAATACTTAAGATAAAAAAAGAAAAGCCGATAATTAAATATAAATTTAGTAGAGAAAGAAGAAGTATTCTAAATATCTTAAGGCCTAGGTAAAATACTCATTATACCCTCTAGACTTACTAATATACCTCCTATACACCAGTTGTTAATTGATTAAGTCCTTTAGGAGAAGCTAAATATATTTATTTTCTATTACTTTAATAATATCTTAATATTTTCTAAGAAACTTAAAAAATATCAAAGATAATGTACTACGTATTTAGAACGCTTAAAGAACAGAAACTACTAGTTAAACTAAAATAAAATATATTTTATACTTAGAAAGTTAACTACCTTAGATTTACTATGATATAAAAGAAATCTTAATATATAATAATAAGGTTAAGGCTATTAAGGGTGGTCTATACTAATAAATATTAAGAATATTTAATTATTTATTGTGATTTCTTTTTATAATTCCTTAACGACTATATAGAGATAGTTAGACTACTTAAATTAATTATTTATCAAGATAGTAGCTTTTAATAGATAGAAGAATATAATAAAGCTAAAAACCTTATCAATTGAAAGCTAACATCTAAATCTTAAATCTAAATAAACAATTGAAAGTTAAGGCTAATCTTTTAGATTTTACTATGAAAAGATAACTAAAATAAAAAGATAAGTAAAGGAAACTATAGCCTTATATATTCTACTCAAAGTCGTTTCATAGACCTAAACTAATCTATTAAATCTATAATAAGAAACCTTTAGTTATTATCTAAGTATTTAAAAAGTAAAGGCTTTTTTATCAAGGATAAAATATTATCTTTTGAATTATACAGATTAGAAAAGTCGTATTTACTTTATAACCTTTTGTTAACATAACAGGTAGACTAGTCTCATATAGAGATGTATAGCCTAGAAGAGTATAAGAGAATATATCTCTTAAAAGAATATATCCTATAGAAGCAAGAATATAGGATAATAGGGGTAGATAAATAGATATAAGGATATAGTGTTAAGGAGAGTATAATAGTTGGATTTTTCTTATACTAGTTTTGCTTTCTTGTAGAAAAAATAGAAGACCTAGAAACAGGAAGGGATCCAGCCCTTATATAGACCTATCCAGCTTACTAGAATATTCTATACTCACGTAAGCTGCTTATAAATCAACTTGACTATTGTGTAACTTAATAACCCTAAATCAATAACCCTAACTTGATTGATAACCTTGGTAAAAAGATAGAGTTGAGAGGAGAAGAGAGGTTATTCTAGATACTTCTCCTGGATTCTATATGGTTACGTAATCATCCTGCTTACGTAGTTAATATAAATATTAATCTACTAGTTTAGTAGATTATAGTTATATATATATCTTATATATAATGCCTTATAATAAAGGAAATATAAGATAATATAGAAGTAGGGCACTTATTAGAGCTTCTACTTCTAATATCTTTAAATGACTTGATAAATAATAAATTCAATCATTAGAATACTTATTGAAGTATAACTCTAAAATTACTTATTATGAAAAAATAAAATAAAGGAGTAGATATTTTCATTGAAAGACTAAACCATAAAGTCCTAAGACTAAAAGAAATATAGGTTATCCTTAAATATAACACTAATAGAGAAATTTATTTAGTATAAAGGCTTATTGAAATTAGTTTATATATTAATACTAATATAACTAATCAAAAATAGATAACTAGATATATAAGATATATAGTAGTAAGATATATAGTTATGAAGGTTTTATAAAGATATTCAAATAAATTATTAGTATTATAATAAATAAGCTGTATAAAAGTAAATAGCTTTAGTAATTAGGGATCATAAACTTAATAAGAAATAAGAATAGCCTTTATAAACTATATAGATAAATTTAACTATTATTAATACTACTTAGAAATAATACTTTATCTCTTTAGACTTTAGTATTAAACTATTAAGATTAAAAAGCCTACTTATAAAGATATAGTATAAAAGTTTCCCTGTCATTAGTAACCGACTTATAAAATATATATCTTTTATCTTTTATCTAAAGCCTAATATACCTACAAGCCTAATATATATATTTTCAAATATATTATTAATAACTATATATTACCTTAAGAAATTGCTTTAAATATAGATAACTTATTTACCTTAAGTTTTTAAAGATCTCTAATTTCATAAGGTAATATAAACTATAAACTGTTAACTACCTTTTATCTTTAAACTGATAACTAAATAGATAAAGTTAATCAGATATCTCAATAGTATCTTTAATATTATATTAACTATGATTAAGATAATTAGATACCACCATTACCCATAGCCTAATTTACCTATATTATTATATTATGAGAAAATACTTTTAACTTAGTATTCTATGTTAAATATAGATTTTAACCAACAGCCTATAGAGAATTTTAGTATAACATATAAGTGTTTGAAGCTTTAGCTAACTATAACGATATATAAGAACTTTAGAATAAAATACCCTTAGATTAAGAATTTATTAACTAATAAAGAAAAGATTATATTGATATCTTACGCACTAAGGGATTACTATTTCATAAGACAGATAGTAAGTATCTTTTATATAAAAATACTAAGATAAAATAACTTAGACATAAAGTTAACTAAAGAAAACTTAGACCTTTCAAGATCTTTAAGAATATCTTTAATATAAATTATAAATTTAACCGACTAAGTATAATATAGATTTATTTAATCTTTTATATTAGATAACTAAAAGTATTACTATACAAAGTAAATATTAATAACTATATTATTATTAAATTAAATAAACTAAAGAAAGAAATCATTAATAGATATTATGAAGATAGTAAAAAAATACCATTTACTTGAATAGAAAAACTATAGATATAAAGATAATTTATAGAAACTAATCAAGAACTTTAATATTACTAAATAATAATATAGCAATACTATAATAGGACTTAAGGGACCTAAACCTATCAACTTAAGACTAACGCCTAAGGGATGTTAGTTAACTATATCGCTAGATCCATAAAAGGCTAAGTTTATTTTAAGCTTAGCTTTTATACTAAATACCTTATAATCCTAAGCCTTTTAATTATCTAAAAATTATGTTTTATAATAAATTAACTTAAAACTATATTTTACTAGGAACCATTCTATCTCTATAAATAGAATAAGTAAACTAAATTAGTAGTATACTAAATCTGAAAAATCTCTATCTTTTTTTCTACTTTCTATTTATCTTTATCTACCTTATACTATACTTCTTAATAATAGTTAAATAAAAGAGACATTACTAATAAAAATAAAATATAAGTAATAAACTACCTATAACGTGGTTCATCAGTCAGCGACGAATATCAGTCAGCGACGAATTTTCTCCCAGACACAGGCGGCATCCAACCACTTAAACCTTTTACGTGTAACAATTCCACAACCATCATGCCAGTTTACATATAAGAAGACAAGATCATTCTTGCGATTGAGGCGATTCGATTGGCATGCGCTGTAGGCCAGAAATTAAGTGTGTTATGTGCTATAAAGACCTATAGTGTCCCTGAAAGTTCCGTTTGACATAGAATAAACGACCGACCCCGACGCGAACGTACCTAACCCGAACGATGTAAACTTGATTCGATTGAAGAAAAAACACTTCTCTAATACGTTATTAAACAGGATTCTAGAGGATTTCCTTTACGGCTTGCTGGTGTAGAAGATATGGCCAATCTCCTGCTGTAGGCGTGTAATGGCAAGCCTGTTGGCAAGCGTTAGGCTAAGCGGTTTATGGACTTACAACCATTATTAAGAACCAAATTTAATTGTCTATACGATTATCAAAGGGCTCTTTAAGAGGATCCTAAGGTTATTAAGAAGTGGTTTATATTGTTACATAATATAATAGCTAAGTATGGGATTAAAGAGGGAGATATATATAATTTTAATAAGACTGGCTTTATGATGGGTGTTATTACCGTATTAATGGTGGTAACATGCGCCGATAGATGTGGCAAAGCAAAGTCTGTCCAGCCTGGTAATTATGAATAGGCTACGGTTATTAAATGCATCAATTCGGGTGGGTGGTGTATACCTCCATTTGTGATCATTTAAGGCGCTTATCACCTTGCTAATTAGACCATGGAATCAGGGTTTCCAGACGACTGGGTTATTAAACCTACTACTAATGGATAGACTAATAATAATACAGGTCTAGACTAGATCAAACACTTTAATAAACATACTAAGGGTCACACTAAGGGCATCTATCGGATGCTTATAATCGACGGTCACAAGAGCCATTTATCAGCCGAATTTGACGATTACTGCAAGCAGAACGCCATTATCACTGTCAGTATGCCTCCACATTCATCTCATCTACTCCAGCCATTAGATATTACCCTTTATTTGCCCCTAAAACACGTATACAGCGATAAAATCAACCTCTTTATCTGAGCCTCTATAAACCATATCATGAAGTCTAAGTTCTTTATTGGCTTCCACTGCATACACCAGAAGGTTTTCACAAAGGAAAACATCAAATCTGCATTCCTAGGAGCTAGAATTACCCTATAGGACCTAGAGCATGTCATTAGCAAGCTTGATATGTATTTATAGACACCTATACCTCTAATTACTAACCCTTTAACACTACCACCTTAGCAGTTGTAAACACCTTTTAACTTATAATAAACCGTTTTATAATCCAATTTTATTAAAAAGCGGATCACTACTTATTAGGGAAGCTCTCTAACTCTAATAATTAAAGCAGTTAAGTAATTATTAAAGGGTACACAAGCAATAGCACACTTACTCACTCTTTTAACCAATCGGCTTTACATACTTAAGGATGTAAATATGGCACTTGTTAAGCGCCGGAGGGCCAAAAAGTCCCATGTACAGCTTAAAGGGGCACTTAGTATTGAAGAATCTCAGGTTTTATTGGACGAGAAACAAAAGGGGAAACGTCCAGCACCTCGAGATGATGAAGAAGAGGGTCCATTAAAGAGGGCCCAGCCGGCTCGGAGACGCTGTGGTGTGTGTGGTGAGACCGGACATAATGCGCAAACCTGTTCTAAGGATGTGGAATCGTCTAATAAATCGAATAGCGATAATAAATAGTCAATTGATTATGTTATAGTTGAGAAATGTTAAATAATGTTGTGGACGTGGGAAAAAATTCGTCGCTGACTGATATTCGTCGCTGACTGATGAACCACGTTAGGTACTTACTAGATTATTCTTATTATACTAGATATAACTAATATAATTTCATTTACTATCATATAACGATTCTTTAGCTAGTTTAAAAACCTTTTTAGACTTGAAATAATAAGTATAACGTATAATATTAATTCTTTAATATTTAACCGTTTTATTTAAAAAAATAACGCTTATAGGCTTTCAAAAAGCTCTTGGAGTATATTTTTTATTTCTCTATGTGAGTAGATATAATCTTAATATCGTTTAAAGAAGTAAAATTAATAACTCTTTAACCTAAAAGATACTATATACTCATGGTAACCTTAGGGATAAGGCCTTTAGAGAGAAGATACAATATTACGACCTAAGAAACAGATTCATAATAAATATAGCCTAAACTCTCTACTTAGATTAGTAGAATAATAAGACGCCTATAGCCATAGGAGGATAGTATAGTTATAAGAAAATAGAAAAACTAAGAAAGGTTTTATAATAGGTTAAAAAGAATTAATAGTAATCTAATATTATCCTTTAGTATGGATTAATATAAAGATAGGCTAATCTAATACTAAAGATTTATATGAGGAAAAAATAATCTCATATTATACTAATAAGATACAAGAATAATTGTTTTTATATAAATAAAATACCTTTTCTAGCTTTTTATTAATTCACTTACAATATATTCTCTAAATATGTTTCTTATTAAACCTTAATGATATAATTCATAAAAAGCTATATATCTTATACTAGTAACCTTTAACTATATAACTAATTATTAGGTAATTAAAAGACCTATAAGTTAAGATTACTATTATTAAATATTAACTTTTACTTACTTATAATAGAAATCCTACTATTCGATATTTAACCGTAATAAGTCTATGTTAATTATCTATCTAGCTTTTTTATTCTTTTTAGGCTTTTTAGTTTAATGTTAGCTTAATATTCTTATAATTAGTCTTACTTTCTATTATTTTGTTATAGTATAATATCTTAACATTTAGTTTTATCTTATTAGTCTTTTTAATAGGTTATTCTTTTAAAGGTTAAGTTAATCTCTATATTAAGGTATAATCTTAATTAGGTAAGTCCTCCAAGTATTCTTATTCGAGTTCTTCTAATAGATAGTTCTTTTATATTATAGGTTTAGTAAAGAGATATAATAAAGGCTTAGGAGATAAAAAGAATACTAATAAGTATTAATGATACGAAGAGTAACGGGTTCATTCTGCTATAAGGCTCTATTAGAAACAGGCTGTAAATAGGAGTTATAGCTAGATAATAGATAGATATAGAACTATATAACTATATAATTAAATAATAATAATAACTATATATCTAGTATACTTTAAGTCTAGAATAAAAAATATCTAATATAGGTGTTAACTAAGGTTATACCTATTAAAGCCTAACTTTTTTTAATCTAATTAGGGTTAAAGGAAAGGTTTTAATACGTTTACAATAAAGCTACTAATAGATTATTTGGATTATTATTATTAATCTTATATATTAGTATAAAGGCTATAGGGAGCTAGTAAGATAAAAAGATTGATATTAAATATTAAAAAACAATAAATTAACTTTGTAATTAGGTCTAAATATATCTAATTAGGTCTAAAAGACTTTTAAAGAGGTTAAAATGAAAGGTTTTTATACTATTAGAGCTATATATTCTCTATCTCTATCTGCTTATATATTTTTATAAGTATACTTAATATCTACTACCTCTCTCCTTTAAACCTTTACATCTGCCGCATAAGTGCCTTTTATACCACCTGTCTAATGTTATAATATCTGAAGAAGAAGATGCTTAAAGGAAGGTTGAAGGTAGCCTTTAACCCCGCCCTATTCTAACGGTTAAATAAGACTATATCTATACTTATTTTTGACTTAAGCTACCTATTAAAGAGGAGACTCTTTAACCTCAGCTTTTTCTATTACTCCTTAATGTAAATTAGTACCCTAATCATATTAGAGATAATAGGCTTTTACTAGAAGAATTGACGTTTAAGTACTGTCGGTTAACGGTTAGAAAGAACTATTTTAACGACCAGTATCTAGTAGAACAAAAGCATGCTATATAATAGAGTAACCCTATTTAATATAACTATCCTTGATACTAGGATAACCTATATTTTATAATATTTAATATATTTATACGGTATATATATATATATACCTCTTATAGTGTTACGGTTAAGATGTTAGGCTAGGTTATATAAAGATAATTGAAAAATTTAAAATATAGATAGGTAGCTAAAAGAATAGAAAAGTAGGCCTAGATAAGATCTATATAATACATACTATAGACCTTCAGATAGATATAGAGTATTCTTTTACCTTTTTTTTATATCTTTAATATAACGCTATACTGACTTACAGCCCTGACGGCCAAAGTATAAAGGGGTACTAAAATTAAGAGTTTCTAAAAGAGTATTCTATTAATAGCAGTATAATAAGCTAGAGCTGTCTGTTAGTAGTGGCTTTAAGTATTATTATAATTAAGCCGCCTAAGAGCAGATTTAACTATTAGAAGCACTATTAGGCTCTATACGCTTCATAGAGAGACGTTTTAAAAGATATTTACCTATATATCGATAGGGTTTGAAGACTACCTTAACTATATTTAATTTACTAGTAGGTAAGATAACACTTAAGTGGCTTATAGGCAAAAGTCATTAAAGCCTCTATCTATAGGCCGCTGAAGTGTCTATCCGATTTAGGGTCCCTATAGACGGAATACTTTAGCGTGGGTTACTGGTAAGGCGCCTAGACATAGAACCTTCCAATAGTATTATGGCCGGGTTAGGCGCTTTAGGGGTCTATATATCAGGAGCAGGTCAAGGCAACCAACTCTAGCACAAAACAAAAACTTCGGTAACGATGCACCTGTTTTATTATCCCCTGTTTTATACTATGTAGCTACGTCGGCCAGTAACCAATTGACGGATCATAACACTATAGACTGGATATTAGGTTTTATATCTATATTACCCACTAGTAGCTACTGTTAAAGCGTTCTAGATATAGGTCCTTAGGAGTATCTATACCGGCGAGTTATAATTAATAGGTTCTATATCTATCTTATTTACTAGTAATAGGTATTAAAATATCTATCTATAGGGTAGCTAAAGCCTCTATTCTAGCTATATTATTATTAGAAGGCTTTATATCTAGGCGTTTTACTAATAACCTACTTAAAAGCTTATTAAGTTGGAACGCTGTTATATTTAGTCTCTTAGTAATTATATTACTTATTATTATATATACTTAACAGCTAAATTTTAGAACTAAAGTATATGTATTAAAGATATACTATAATTATAGAATAATAATTCTAAAATACCTATAGCTTTAATAAACTAGAATTATAATATAATTCTAGGATAAAAGCATATTATAGATATACTATAATTCTAGAATAATATATTCTAGGCTACTTATAGTTTTAACAAAATAAAATTATACTACTATTCAGAAAAAAGGGTGTATTATAGATTTACGATTATTTTAAAATAATGATATTTCTTAAGAAAATAGAATTATATTACTGTTTTAGAATAGAGATACTTAATAGAAGTGGTTTTATTTTAGAATAACTATTATTAAGATATAGAGATCTATTACTATTCTAGAATAAGGCTATTCTAGAATAAGGCTATTCTAGAATTAGTATAATATTAAGAAAACCGGAAGTTATTACCGTTCTGTTATAATTACCTGCTATTTATAGATTTCCTAGATCTTTTTCTATAAACAATCTAATTAGCGGTGGTATATAAGCTGCAGTCATTATGACTTATTGGTCTAAAGTTCACATAAAGCGATACGCCCACTATAGTGATTAGATAAACAGCCTTTCTCTATTTCTATACCTTGGCTATTGTTTATTCTTCGTAATAGCTTATGCCCTCCTTCTCTCACCTATAGTATTCCCACAGTAATTAGGAGTTGTCTCAGGACGTCCTAGCGTTTATACTGAGTTCAGTCTGGGCCAGTCCAGCACAGCATAGCATTCTATGGACCTGCCGTATCCGGCACAACAAGCCTTGTCGATGCTGGCGTTGGTCACAAGGATGAGACAAGACCCTGTCGCGCCGGCTTTCAGGCGGAAAAGCACCGTGATCACCGTGGTAAAGCCAAACCCAGAGAGATACACGCTAGTAGCCCAGTCAAAACCCACACAATGCTATTTTCATCACATTGGAGAACAAATGACCAGAAAATACAGCCCAGCATCATATTTTTTCTATCAACATTTCATCAGCTCCGTCTGTCCCAAAACAAAATGACAAAAGTACATACAACACTAGGTATTCGCCGGTCGTCACCGACCCAACTACTAATCCGGCCCTCATGAAGTTGACCTCCTAATCTTCAAGTGTGATGCTTCTATGATTGAAAGACCAAAGCTCTCATCACAGCCCCACTTTGCGGCATAACGTAAGCTCATGCTTACAAAAAAGGTGGCGTTATTTAGTTAGAAATAGCAATTATTGTAATAGTTTAAAAAAGTGGTGATGTTGATGGAAGGGGATGGATCCGACATTTTTAGGTGGTTTGGGTGTAGGAATGGTTCGTATTGTGTGTGTGTGTGTTGGGGGGAGGGGTTTGTTTATTAGAATTTTAACATAACGTAGAATTATATATTCTGTAGGGAACAAAACACAATTTAATATAGGGCTCATATTAACGCATAGACAAAAAGGGGGCTTTAGACGTTACTGATAGGGACTAGCCATACAGAGGAGCGCAGGTCTAGTCAGCCATAGAGTCATCAGGTAAGTCAAATACCATTAAGGTTAGCTTTAGTAGTAGGATTTTAGGTCTACTAGACTAGGGTTTAATAATACACATAAATTTTCCGCTGTGATACTCGGTTGAAGCCACTCCGGAGTCTCCGTAACTATAAGTGTAAATACTAAGAATTAATATACAAGATAACTACTATGTGTTAATATATCCCTCTATAGAGCTAAGATTATACTACCGTATGCATTAATCTATATTTGATTACTTTTTACTGTTTGATAAGGATACTGTTTTCTATAAATGCCGAATCACAACACGCTTTGTCTGTCTTACACTGTCCCTCGAAGTTATCAAATTTGATGTCGGATCGTCTCCATGAGATGCTTTTACTTTATTGTTCTGCAGGCTATTGCGCCCTGCATTGCTCTTCCGACTTGGTCTCCAGGCTCTAATTACGCAACACAAACTCAAAAGACACGCAATATTAACAAGGACCCCTCATTACGTCTCCACGATGTGAAGCTATTACACCGCGGTACAACTATAAACTACGAAGTAGCACAAGCTGCTGTACCTACACAGCTCATACCAGGCGAATATTATTTCTTCATGAACTGTGATACAGTAGAACCTGGATATCAAAATGGCAATCCTGGCGGCCAATATGTTGTGGATCAGGTTGGCTGCTCACATGTTGGAGTTGTTTTTGGCCAGGTGTCCCAGTCAGGGGATGATTTTGAGGCGTGGTATCTGCATCCGAAAGCGACAATCAGGAAGTATTGGAAAGGAGATCATGTCGTAATTGACAGCATTCGCTGGTCACAGTCGCAAAGAGAATGGTATCCTAGGCCAGGTCAAAGGTATCTCCCCAGCATGTTGGATGTTGTATGTCTAGGGTTGTTTGAGATCTAACTTGTTCCCTAGACTGATGTATCGCTATGGGGGTCCCACGACTGCCGAAAAGGCCAACAATAACAAGCTTTGGAGTAGAGGTACGTTAGTCAAGTTTATCCTGATCACAGTATCTAGACACTTTAAGACTAAACCACCTTCAGGACAACGCTGGTTATGGGACGCCGAGAATAAATTTGATAAGAATTGGAACTGTTTGAAATACTACTTGTATCTAAGAGAAGAGCTTGCCGTATAGTAAAACCATTTCTATTAGTAATTCTCACCTAAAATAGGTCAAGAGTCAAAAAATAAAGGTATTTCTCTGCCTTCCTGTGATGGTGCGTGTAAGTTAGTGTCGCCACATCAGTCCCACAGAGATGGCTTGGGAGATGGCCCACCAACCTTGGAACCGTCACCCACTCGCCACGTTTTCGGAATGCCGACAGACTCGCTTCCGGCCGCTGCCTTCTGACAAGAGGCCCGGATACGGCTGAGGCCTAGCTTAACTTGTCCTGGCGCTGGTCGTCGGCGTGATTTTGCGACAGCGACGTTGAACCATGTGGCGGCGGCCATCCGAAACCCGGACCGAGCCTCGGGTCGATATTCGGTCGGGTTACTCCTGCTTTCTAATGCAGCACTGCCGTATCCACCAGGCCATATATTTGAGTCGGTGTGCCCAGCCTTCGGAGCCACCTATGACAGCACCAAAGGTCAGGTCTGACCCTGTTAAATCTATCTCTCGTGTCTATTAGTATGGTTACTGCTCTAGGCCTCCGCGTTGCTTTGCGTTGCGATGCGTCTTACCCCTACCGAACCTGCTCATTTGACGTGAGTGCTCTTCCCGAGTTGTTCCGTGGCCCGCTCTTTGTTGGCAATTGGTGTATGTCACATTGCAGTCCAGTGGCCTATCATAATGTACCCAGAGCCCCTTGGCCAAGGCCTACTGCCTCGTACCCTGGCTGAGTACCAACGCATAGCAGGCACTCACCCTGCCTACCGTAATTGAGTAAATGGCATCCGGACTCTGCAACATCGCGACGCCAGCCACCGGGTCCTGGGCCAGAAACACCTTTGACGCAGTTCCGTCCGTGTAGTCACACACGATCGGATAGAAGATCTGATTAAGGGGGTTGATGGCCATAAACAAATAAGGCAAAGCACCCACTTTCCGCCCACCCCTGCATTCCGCCCACCCAGAAAATGATGCTATCACAACAACCACCACTTTATTAATTAACTATCAACTATCTCTTGAAGCCACAATAATGCAGCTTTCAGCCTCACTGGGTATATCAGATGCGGCAGATTCATCTGTACTACTTTCAGCATCGCCAGCCTCAATCTGGGCTTGCCGCACCTCTTTGATTGTCGCGAACTTCGTATTTGGATCCAGTTGAACAGCCCTCCTCTTCCTAGCAGCAGTATTGTTAACTCTGGCCTGGAGGAGCTGTATTTGGTGCTCAGCGGCAGCCAACTTAAAGGCTTGCTCTTCGAAGCCTTTTTTCACCTTTCTGAAGAGCTGGCGTTGTGTGGCGATAGTTTGATCCAGCTGGGTGAATAATCGCAGTTGATCATCCAGCTCCCTCCTTTTCCTAGGCGTTGACCACTGCCCACCAGATATACTAGATACCCATCCCTCTATATCCTGGGTATCCTGACCACTATAGCTGCCTTATTTTGCCTTATTAAGTGGTGTTGATGGTGTTGTTTTATCTGGTAGCAGATGGGAGCTCATTAGAGGCTTTGCAATAGCAACAGGCCATAACCCAGTATATTTCCAGCCACTCTTGATGTTCTTTTCTGTCAGCCCAGCCTGACGAGCCTTCTGATAGCAAGATATGAAGTTCCTCTTGCCTATAATAGTAGAGTCGTTCCAGAGGCTGAGATATCCTAGCTCCTTGCGATAGGCTGACTTCACTGGGCTAAAGACTGACTGATCAAGTGGCTGGAGGACATGGGAGGTATGTGGCGGTAAGAATAATAGATGAACATTATGGGTATAGCATAACCACATAAAATCAGTTGTTGTATGGCTCCCATGCCCATCCAGGATCAGCAGCCTTGCCTCGCAAGGCTGACAGGCAGTCTGAGGCAGAAACACCCTTTCTAGCCACTCAACAGCAGTATCATCAGTAGTCCAGCCATTCTCTGTTGCTGTGAACTCCCATCCATCATATGGGCTAAGATCTAGAGGAAACCACTGCTGCTGGACTGCCTTGCCTTTATATATAACCAGTGGATGAAGTGCCTTGCCCTCAGCAGAGATACACTCGATGATGGATACCCAGGCTCGTGATCCAGGTTGCTTTTTCCTTACTGCCTTTGTCGCAGCCCTGCCCAGCACCAGCCCATTATCTCCCTTGCCCTCAAGGATGCCAGTCTCATCCATGTTGTATCGATTAGCTGGTTTAATGGCCTGGATGTGAGGTATAGCGAGGTTTTTAAACCAGTCCCTGATAACCTCAGTAGATGCCCCATTAATACGCCTTGAATCGATGGATCGACTTCTCTGGACCTTGATAGATGGGTTTCTTCTAATAAAGCCATCTACCCACCTCTTGCCTAGAGGCTGGGTGTCCCCCATGGCTTGGAGGATGCGATGGGCAAAGTCCTTCAGTTGTTGATGGGTTGGTGGGAGCCCAAGGTCAGCCTGGATTTGCACCCAGTTGGCCAACTTGGCCTCTTGGGCACTAGAGAGCCTCTGAAGGTCTTCAAATGCTGCTGGCCGCGGTTGGGCGCCCTTTATGCGATCGCGAAGGGTTGAACGCGGTATACCCCATCGCTGAGAGGCAATACGAGTAGATACCCCATTTGCAATGTCGTTAAGGGCCTGATTGATCTCATTTTCAGTATACTGAGCCATTGTATAATAAAGAAGGTATCTTGAAAAAATGAAGTGATTTGGATAAAAATGGTAATTGTTATGATAGTTAGAAGATTAAGGGTATCTAGAAAGTAGGTGGCTGGGCGGCATTTTCTGGGTGGGCGGAATGCAGGGGTGGGCGGAAAGTGGGTGCTTTGCCTTACTTGTCCGGCCTCTCGGTGTCGTAGTACGGCGCCTGCAACACCATGAGGCTGCCTGCCGGTACCTCCAGCTCGGCCTTGACGTAGACCCTGGAGACGCCCAGGGTGGACATGGTGTTGTTGTAGTAGTGCATCAGTATCTGGGCCCCGTCGTGGACGAGCACGTCGTCGACGGTAACTCCCTACCCCTCCTTTTGAACCACCATCACCACCACCACCACCACTACTACTACCACCCATTTCATCCCTATCACCGCCTATCTATTACAACTTGCGGCCTTGCTGGATATATCCAATACGATGGATTCATCCAGACTATCTATTTCTTTAATTTCTAGAGTTTACGCCCACTAGATGTCCTATATAGATGTAAATCGACTGTTAGGTAATAAAGGCACCTTTTCCCTTTTGTGTTGCCGCTGGTTATCCAGCTAGGCCTATGATACCTTGTTCTGCTGCTCTAGAAGAGCCAGTCTGGATGCCTGGTTATCTTAGCCCTTTTGTAACTTTCTGGATAGGTAACGAATAGTATAGGTTTCCAGCCCTTCCTTATCTACCTGCTTAAATACATAGAATTAATACCGTAGGTTAATAAACCGATTAAGGGTTAACTCTAGGATAATAGATATATTTTTATCTTACTGCTAACTATCTAGTTAACTGTTTTATTAGTCTTTTTAGTAGGTAGATAATATCTTAGTTACTATAGGGTTAGATAGAGGGCGTCGAATAGAGATTAGCTATAACCTAGCTGACTTCTATCTACTTTTAATACTGATAAAAGTAACAGAAAACTGTTTAGCCTTTTAATATAAGTCTAGAAATAACCTTTTATTAATAACTATTAAATCGTTATACTAGTTATCTACAGATCTAACCTTTCTTTTATACCCTTATTTTAGTAGTCTAAAGACTGCTATATCTAGAGGCTAAAGGACTACAGAGGTATATAGCGGTAGATATAGTATATATATATTATTCTAGAAGTATTACTATATAGATTTACCTATTATAAAGCTATAATACTTATCTATTACTAATAGTCTAGACTTATCTAGCTGGCTAGGCCTATGTTACGACCCAACCAGTTGGGGTGCTGGCCGGTGTAACTATATAGTGTAGAACAGGGGATAATGATGCAGGTGCATTATTACCGAAGCTTTTGCTTTGTGCCAGAGTTGGTTGCCCTGACCTGCTCGTGACAGCCTAATCTAAGAGATAGAGACCTTTTCTAGCTATTTAAGGGTAGTAATATTAGTTATCTAGCTATTATCTAAGTATATAAACTGTTAGCCCTATATAGGGTTAAATCTAATAGAAACCATTAGGCCTAGTAATAACAGTCGCTAGCCAACCTAACGACCCTTTATTATATAGGGAATTAATAGGGGTACACCAGGAATTAATATAGGTATACCAGCCTTACAGGCGTACTATCTTGTATATTTCTGATTGGTTCAAAACAGCATTGTTAGTGTAATAAAATTCTATTAGACCTATAGAAGGTAGCTTACCCTTTTTTCCCTTGCCTAACAGAAGGTTAACCTAATCTTAGTTCTATATATACTCCTTATTTACTATAGCTTTACTAGTTAAAGCTAAAGGTATTCTATAGTATTAAGCTTAACCTATTGTGTAGTGTTTAATTTAACTTATCTATCTTTTTGATATAAGTTAAATTATAAAAAAGTAAGTATTACCTAATTATAACCTATAACTATTATCTAACTACCTTTTATTATCTCTTTAATTAAAAAACAGCTATCCTAGCGTTAGCTAGTTCTATAGGGCTAGAGATCTTAAAGAGTAGTATAACCTTATTACTAAAGTCCTATCTAACACCTTATAAGATATACATCCTCTCTTATACTATAAATTATACTATTCTAGTATAAGGCTAATATTTTACCTTATTTACTATTTCCTTAAAGTAATAATTAAAACCTAACAGACTATTTTGTTTTGACTCTTTTTAAAATATAGCCCGTCCCTTTTAAAAAGATAGTCTTTATAATCTTTTTATCTTATTATATAGTAGTTTAATAATACCTTTAACTTTATCTAGCAGGTTATTAAGACTAATTAATAGCTCATAATAACACTTCTTGTAAAATAAAACTATATCTATTAATAGTAAATAAGATTAGCTTTTGAAGTTAGTCTATTACCCTATTATTATAACCTAGTAAGTTATAGGTAAAGTAGCCCTACTGGCTAACGGGAAGTATAGACAGCACAGACTTTATGTAGACAGAAGGAGAAATAGATAGATAACTCCATAAAATAAAAAAACTATAGTATAAGTTATATAAAGATAAAAAGTAATTATATAATAAGGTAATTACTAGTAATTATATAAGTAAGTGTTTACTAGTATCTATTAAGCGTTTACCTTATATAAAGGTAGTAGTTATTTACTATTATTAGGTAATAAGAAAGGAATAGGACTTATATATAGGAGAGACTTAGGTATACCTAAAAATAGACTTCTATAGGTTTTTAGTAATTAACTTATAATATATTCTTTAAATATCTTCAAGTATCATTTTAATAATTTATTAATAATAAAGCTATATAAGCCACTCTTATATCATTAACTTTATAACTAATTATTAAGTAATTAATAGACTAATAAGCCTATAATATAGTTATCAAGTATTAACCTTAGGTGTATTATTAATAGAAACCTTACTATTAAATTATTACCTATAACACTTTAACTACTTTTATTAAGTAGGTTAACCTTAATATTTACCTAATAGTAATTTATAATATCTATTTCTATTCTATATACTACTATTTTAACCTTAAGTATAACTAGACTAACTAATTAATAATTATTTAAAATAATTACCTAATTATAAAAAGAAAACTAGTAACTTTAAGCCTAGTGACTAGTATCTAGATCTATCTTACCTCTATAAGCTAAGTATCTAGATCTTAAGCCCTATAATAAGACTTTAGGAACCCTATAGCGATTCCTTATGTAAACTAAGGTCTACTTTAGGTTCTACAGGAAGTTTTTCATTATTAAAGCTAATAAAATATTATATACCGTCTTATTCCTTAAAAAAGATATTTTAGTCTAATTTAAACCTATTATATGAGAATATCTTAATAATAATAAAGATAGCTAGAAAGATAATACTAAAAATATCTTTAGAAAGTTTAGAAACTTCAAAAAATAACTTAAAATAGTTTTTAACAGCCTGAATAAAGAATATATAACGGAATATAAACTTATAAACCTTATCTAGAAAGTATTAATCAATAGGTATACTGTTAAATTTAAATGCATTACCTTTAAGTTAAAATAAAGACATATAGCCTTAATAGTTAAGTTCTATTAAGGACTTAAGGAAGATATTAAAGATAAACTTAGTTAAGATAGCCGACTAAATAAATTCTATAAGTTTATAGATAAAGCTGTTAAGATTAATAATAGGCTATCTAAATAAAGGCTAAAATAAAAAAATAATAGACTTAACCTAATAAAGTAAATATTAGTACTAGCTAAAAGTATAGACTTAAGATACTATAATATAATAACTATAATAGTACTACTTATAGATACTATATTAGGTCTATAGATATTAATATCACTAAAAAGTAAAATAAATAACTAATATAAAACCTTGATATTATTAAGTATTTTAGATATAAGAAACTTAGATATTATATATAAGATTATAAGTAACCTAAACAGCTTGAAAATAAACTATTACCTAAGCATATTAAGGAAGCTGATATAGATGTTAAGGGAATACTATATAATTAACTTTTTTAGACTGTCTATTATCATAATAGCTATCTGATATATTAAGATAGTATAAAGTAAGTAAAGTAGTATCTTTAGAAATCTTACTATAAGATTCTTATAATAATAAAGAAATTAGAAAAAAGCTAAATAATAAAATTGAATAAATAGAATAAAAATCGTATTATAATACTTACTAGGGCCTATTAAGAGATGCTTAAATAACTATTTAGTATATATAACTAGTAAAAGCTTAACCTAATTAAAGAACGTATAAAGTAATAGGGAGACACTCATAACGACTCTTATAAATGAAAGATTCTAGATAAAAGAAATCTATCTATAAGTAACCTAATTATGATACCTATAAGAACTATTATAATTCTCTATAAGAACACTAAGAATATAAATTCACGATGGTCAAGGGAAAGATAGAGAAGAGTAAAAGGTAGAGGTAAAAGTGTTGATATTCATAATCATAATTCTTTCTCTATAAGGGAAATATTATCTTCTTATATAAAAGGTTATAAGATATATTGTAATAGATTATTTTTAGATATCTTAGATATCTAGGGGTTATAAAGTATGTAGGGTTTATCTTTGGAATCTAGGAGTTATTCTAGATATCTAGGGGTTACTTTAGGTATCTAGGGGTTATTCTAGATATCTAGGAGCTGCTTTAGATATCTAGGGGTTATTCGAGATATCTAGGAGCTGCTTTAGATATCTAGGGGTTATTTAAGTAAGACTAGCTTAGTTACTAGTTTTACTAATGTCTTAGAGACAACCTATATACTTTTCTTATTCATTTTACTAGTAGAATCTAGTTATCCTATTTATATCATTATATAACCTTTAGTTATAGTGTTATATAGAGATTTTGTTATAAGAAATAAGAGTTATTAATTCTTAATTCTTAGTAGAACTATTATAATTCTCTATAAGAAAATTAATAATAACGATATATTTTATATTAATAAGATAATAAACTAAGTAATAAAGAAATATATTAAGTATATCCTAAAAAAACTTAAGAAAACACTTAAGGATATATAATAATAAGCAAGATATCTTTAGAACTAAATAGAAATTAGAAAAAAAGTATACAGTAAACCTATAAGATAAATATAACTCTATCTATAACTCTATAAGGCACTTAAAAATACATTGAACACTAAAAAAAAGCTAACTAGTATATTAAAACTTTGAAAGTTTATCAAAAAGATATACGCTAAAACCTAAGAATCCACTAGTATACCTATTAAGGTAGTAGCTATAGCTAGAAGAGTTATAAACTATCTAAAATCTAGACTTTATATAAAAAGAAATACTAGTTTAGATCAAGATAATAACTTATATACTAAAGAATCTCTTAATAAATTTATGCTATTAAGTAAAATAGAATAATAAATAGCTTGATAGTTAATAGAATTAAGGAACACTATAACCTCTATATTAGACTAGACCAAGACTTATTTTTAGTATATTTAAATATAGATAGAAAATATTTCTCTACTATCAGCCTAAAAAGACAACCTATATATCATAGTGAATAATCTAAGAGTAGAGTTTCTATTAATAGTATAGCTAAGGTTAATACTTAGTAATAATAGTATTAGCTTACCAGTCTATTAATTATCTAATAATTAGTTATATAGTTAAAGTTATAAGGGTAGCTTATATAGCTTCTCATTAATAAATCACTAAAAGAATACTTAAAGGCATTTAGAGAATGTATTATGGGTTAATTACTCAAAAGCTATAGAAGGGAATCTATCTAAAGAGAATAAATATCTTTATATCTTATTATTTTATTATTAAGACCGATATCTAGACGTCAGTTATATAGAGATAGACTGCCCTTAGTATATCGGTCCTTAATTATAGACCGTTTATTACCTATTTGTCCTTTTTGCTATTATATAACCTTTCTCTAATTCTTTTATTCTAGAGAAGTTATCCTATAACGATATCCCTTTTAAGTGTTAGACCTTTTATATCCTACCTGTTAAGTAGGGCTATATTACCTATAACTTTTAGGTTATAATATTAGGTCTCCTTTTTATAATGTCTTGTCCTTAAGACTTATATAAGTAGGTTATATCTCTTAGGATAAAGAGTTATTAAACCTATTTCCTGATTTATCTATAATACTAATACTATACTAGGTTATATAGAAAAATTAAGATTAAAATATTATTACTAAGGATTATAAATATATTATATAACTTAAGTTTATGAAAGTTTATTTTACTATTACCAATATATCTTATACCCATTACTTTTATATAAAAATAGCTTATTATTCTGGTAAAAAGTATCTTATTATTGAATATATATTAAGGTAGAAAAGCCTTATAATAACGTTTAAGTATCTTCTATTAATAAGTATTTTATCCTTAATGATATTTTTATTTTTTCTAATAGTGTTATAGTTTAAAAGTTGAACACTTAATAAGAAAAGTTAAAAAGAAGATCTGATAGGAAGCTTATAGCTTTTTATCTAAAGCTTATAGAGATATAGTTAAAAATAGCTAAAGCTATAAGTTATTTATTATGGATCTATAGGATCTATAAGAAGGTATAGAAATATTAATAAGAGACTTTTTCGTAAGGTATATAGGAGTTAGATAAGAAGGATAAAGTTAATCTTACCCTAGACTTTTATAAGTCTTAGATATTATGTAACCTATAGTTATTTAGTGTTTCTAATAATATTAATTAGGGTTCCTATCGCCTAAGTAAAAATTTTATAGATCTAGGTCTATTACTAAAGGTCTTTTTTAAGAGTTATATTATTTCTAAAAAAGGTTTTAGGAATATTATAAGTTCTTAACTAGTTCCTATAAGTTATCTTTTTGTCTATAGTCTTTCTATTTAATTAGATATTCTTCTATTTGTCTAAGGGCTTATAATTAATAATTTATTTAATCTTATATTTTAGTTTATTTAGTTTAATAATAATATAGTTATTAGTGTTTTATCTTTATAGTGTTAGTTAAAGTAGTATTATATTTAATGCTAGATAAACCTTTCTCAAATCTAGCAAGTTAAGTTTATAGTTAGTATTTAAGATTTTCTAGAGGAGTTTAAAAGGTCTAAGTCTTTTATAGTTAAGCTTATCGTTTAGTTATTTAGTCCTAATATTTTATTAAAGGAGATAGGTAGTATCTCTTTAATAGTTAGTCCTTTAATCCTTATCTACTGAGTATATTTCTTTATTTATCACTTTAAAATTCTAAGTCTCTTATTATTTTATCCTAGATTTCTTATAGTTTATTAAAGTTAGCTATAACTTTGAAGGCCTATAGTCCTTATTAAGGTTCTCTATATATAGTTGATTAAAATCTATAGTTTAAATAGAATAATAAATATTATATACTTTCTTTAATAACGCTATTATAGGTAAATTAAGCTTCAGGTAATAGTAGTATCTAATTATTTTAGTTATAGTTAATATAATATTAAAGATACTATTTAATTATCTAGTTAATTCTTTCTATTTATCTATTAGTTGATAGATAGAATTATATTAATAGTTTATAGTCTACCTTAAGTTATAAGATTAAGGATTTCTAAACTTAGATATAAACACCTTATCTCTATGTAGTATTATTCTTTTAGGTAATCTATAGTTACTAATAATATACTTAAGAAAGATATATATTAGGTCTTTTATTATACTTAATTCTAGATATCAAGTAAAATAGATATATTTTATAAGTTTGTCTACTATAACTAGAATACTATTATAGTAGGTTTTTATAAAAGGTTTTTTGACTTTAGTAGTTTAATAATAAAGTCTAAAAAGATAAAATACTATACCTCTAAAGGTATCAATAGTAGTTAGATTTACCTATATAGCTTATAAGAATTATTTTTATCTTTCTTATATAGATTGTGGTTCTTAATTACTAAAGCTATTCCTTTTTGTATAACTTTCTAATCATAGTATTACTTAATTTATTTAAAAGCTTCTACAATTTCTTAATATACATATATCTTTATACTATATATCTTATAGATTTAACCTACTATTATTCTATTAGTTATATTAATATCAATATATCTACTAATTATAATAAGTTTTTATAGAGGTATAATATTACTATTATTATTATACTTAAGAATTACTTATGTATCTTTTAGTACTAGGATTCTATGGTCTAGTCTTTTATTATAAGTGGCTATTTCTTTATTCTTAAGATATTTCCTATAAATAATCTTAAAGTTATATTCTAAAAGAAATTCTAACTATTAGATCTATCGTTTATTAGAAACCTTTTAAGTTATAAAGTAAGAAACGTTTTTATAGTCTATATATATTAAGACTTTATCATTAGTTCTAGATAGATATGGTCTTTATTTTTAGAATACTTTAGTAATAGCTATAAGTTTTTATTATAGATCTAGTAGTTCAACTTAGGTCTATAGAAGGCTTTAGAGTAGATTATATATAGGTAAAGTCTTTTTTTTTATCTTATTATTCTATTTATCTACCTATAGTAAAGTCTAAAGTGTTACTTTTAACTTTAAAGGGTTTATTTAGTTAAGGTATTTAAGTAACTAGTTTAAAGGTTATAAGTTTATTAACCTTATTAAAGGGTTTATTATATTGTTCCATCTATATCAATTTAGTATTCTTATATATAAGCTCGTAAAGTCCTTCAATATAGCTTCTATACTTCTTAAATAGTCTTTAATATAAGTTTATAAATCTTAAAACGGATTATATATCCTCAAATATTCTATAGTATAGGCTAGTCTTTAACTATCTAAATCTTTTTTTCATATTTAGATTTTACCTGATATGGTAATAAATCTAAAATAGTTAGCTTTCTCCAGTTTAACTAATAGTTTTACTTTATAGATCTTTATAATACCTAATATATATATTTTTTATAGTCTTTTAGTATTTTTAAGATAATAAAGGTACAGGGTGGCAGGGGTAAGTTTTATACTCCTAGTGATATATATCGCCACACAGTATCTAAGCATCCAACCTATCTCTTATAGAAATTTATAGTGGTGGTGACAGGTAATACGTAATAGCTAGATGGCGTCGACAGCTGGCCGACGGGAGGGGGGGTACCTTACAGGGGGTATAAAACTTCGGCCTGGTACCATAGTATTATTAAGGTAAAAGATAAGAAAGATATTAAGGCTTTTTTAGAGAATATAGTTAATTATTAACTAGAATATTATAGGTATATTAGTAAGTTTAAAAGGTATAAAAAGTATTTTAAATAAGCCTTATTATACTTACAATATTATTTTCTATTCAATGTTTTTCTTAATAAAGATAAGATTATAAGCTTTTTTCAAGTTAAAAGCTATAAACCAGTTAGCTTTAGATAGAAGGTCTTATAGCTTTAAAATAAGTAGTAATAAATATATATTTTTCTTACTAATATTATTTAGCTTTTAATAGTTAATATATAGATATAGTTTTCTATTTTTTTTAGGTATAAATAGGATTAGATATCCTATTAGTTAATCTAATAGCCTAATATATCTTTTCGCAAGGTTTTTATATAGCTATGTATCAAATACTTTTTATTTTATCTTATTCAGGTTATAGATTAGTTTTAAATTAAGGTATATTTTGAGTAGTAGTTTAAGTTTATAGTTATATAGACTATATTTTAATAACCTTATTTTTATTTTTTTAGTAAATAGTTTTATATATTTTCTATTAATCTTAAGGATTTATAAGAGTTATTTTATTATTTTTGAATTTTAGTTTATAGATTTAAATCCCTCTTTCTTAGTAGGGTTAATTCTTTAGATATATATAATATATTTTAATTATGTCTTTAACTTACTTAAGGGTTATACTATATAACCCTGCCTTTTAGCTAAGTCTCTCTATTAAAGTTAGCTAGACTTTTAGTCTATATTAGAGTTATTCTTTTTTGGCTATAAAAGATTAAAAATAATATCTAGTTATTCTTTTACTATAATATTAAAGACTAGTTATTTATAATATTTTTAGATAACTATAGAGAGATATACTATCTTCAAGTTAATAGTTTTACTAAGAATAAAAGAACCAATATCTTCATTTCTCATAATTAAATTCTCTATACAACCTTTTAATTAAAGGTCTTATAACAAAATAAGCCTTACCACTAGATTCTGCCAGTTAAGAGGATTTAAATAGTACATACTTCATATTTATAAGTATATCTATAAATAATTAATAAGCTAATATAAAAGTATAGACTTAAGGGACTAATACTAACGCTTATATCTATAGGTATATACCGGCGCTTAGTTACGCTTAGTTTACGCTTAGCTAACGCTTAGTTAACGCTTAGATACTCTTAGATACTCTTAGATAAGCTTTGATAACCCTAATAACTCTTAGACCGTTTATAACTGTATTATATATACTAGAGATTTCCCCCTTATAAGATAGTTTCTAGAATATAATAGATTATTTTTATTTTTACTTTTTCTATCTACCATTATTCTGTCTATTTTACTCTGTGAGTATTTTGAATAACCCTTTGTTATTCTTACTGTTTCTCTAATATATATAACTATTTCTCTTTTAACGGTCTAAAGGGTATATAGGTTGTTTTTATATCGCTATTAAATATTCTATTAATTTATAAGATATAATAGTATGTAGTTTACTTATATGTTACTGTTTATTATAACTTAAGTAGACTGTCTATTAATTTAGACTTCAAGTATTAAGTATATATCGTTGTTATTTATTAACACTATATATAGGGACTTTCTATCCTATATTACCTTTTATAGTCCTATTATAGTTAGTGTTTATCGTTTTTTAACTGCTTTTTGATACTATTATTAGTAATAAAAGTATTCTTTTATAACTAGGTTTACTATATATATATCTTTTCTTTATAGTATATAATATATTTATTATATATATTATTAGACTAATATTTAGTTATTTTATATACATAAGCTATTAGTTTTTTTAAGCTTAGCTAAAAACTAAGCTAATTATTATAATATTCCTTAATTTCCTATATTTATAGTTTATAATTCATATAGATTCTAGGAATCGGTTACTTATTCTATTATTATAGATAGAAGAAAAATAGTCCATTTTCTTCCTTATATTTATTATAGTTACTATGGCTATATTCTATCTAGAATATATTATAATATATAAGATAGTTATGGTCTAGTTATTTTTATTCCTAAACCTAGATATTTCTTTAATCTTAAGGATTAATATATAATCCTAGTCTAGGTCTTAAGTTTAATAGAAACTAATTTTTTCATTATTAGTATTCTTTTTTATATTTTTAAACCTTAGTTTCTTATTACTTTATACTAGTAACTTTTTAATAAAGATATATATAGTTATAGGTTTATAGGTATTATATAGGTTATTCTCTTAGACTAATAGTAAACATATATTTTCTATATGTATTAAAATATATTTAAAAACAAGTCTAAGTTTTTTCTAAGATAAAGGTTATAGTGTTCCTTAATCCTATTCATTATTTAGCTACCTATTATTTTATCTTATTTAATAGGATAAATTTATTAAGGGATTCTTTAGTATAAAAGCCTCTAATTTAGTTTAAACTAGAATTCCTTTTTATCTAAAGTCTAAGGTTTAAAAAGTTTATAGCTTTTGTAACTATAGGTACTACCTTAATAGATATATTAATAGTCTTTTAGGTTTACGCCTATATTTTTTAGATAATCCCTAAAACTCTTAATATATTAGTTAGCTTTTTTTAGTTCTTAATATATTTCTTAAGTTTTTTATAGAGTTATAGGTAGAGTTATACTTGCTTTACAGGCTTACCTTATATTTCTTTTCAATTTTTATTTAGTTTTAGAGATATCTTACCTGTTATTATTTATATTTAAGCGTTTTCTTAAGGTTCTTTTAAATATATTTATTATATGTCTATATTACTTAGTTTTCCTTTCTATTAATACAGAATATGTCTTTATTACTAATCTTTTTATAGCATATATATATCAAATAAGTAGCCTATCATAGTAAATAGTCTACTTTCTTTTATCTTTTTACCTTTTCTATATATTTACTAAGGTATAATATATAAAATTAACTAAAACTATTTATTACTATCTTCTTTATTACGATTTTAAACTATCTTAGAGCTTTATATATTATAACTAGTCTTTCAAGGATTACTATATCGTTATACGCCTGGTTTTTTACCGTCTATTTAAGCCTCTTTGTAGGATATTTTCTTACCTCTAGCTTTAAGACCTTTTTATTCTCCTTATAATATCTCTACTTTAGATATTATATAGGGATAGATATATTGAATAAACACTAGAAGGCTAAAAAGATCTAAGTATATTTTAAAGGGTCACTTAATATAACTAATGGTTTTAACCTTAATAAAAGTAAACCTATATATTAACTTACTAATACCTTTAGCTTAAAAGTGAAAAAGCTTATATATTACTATTAGTAAGCTACGTTAATATCGCTGGATCCTCCTCTTAAGAGAACTAGAGCTTTATATACCCTTAATTACTATAGTTAATATCTTTACATTTAAAAGGCTATTACTATCTGAGGGTAAGCTAACAGGTATTAGTATCTTTAGCTTAAAGTCTAGGTGAGAAATAATAATTCTAGGGTTAAAAGACTAAGAATTAAGAATTAATAACTCTTATTTCTTATAACAAAATCTCTATTTAACACTATAACTAAAGGTTATATAATAATATAAGTGAGATAACTAGATTCTACTAGTAAAATGGATAAGAAAAGTATATAGGTTGTCTCTAAGACATTAGTAAAACTAGTAACTAAGCTAGTCTTACTTAAATAACCCCTAGATATCTAAAGCAGCCCCTAGATATCTAGAATAACCCCTAGATATCTAAAGCAGCTCCTAGATATCTAGAATAACCCCTAGATACCTAAAGTAACCCCTAGATATCTAGAATAACTCCTAGATTCCAAAGATAAACCCTACATACTTTATAACCCCTAGATATCTAAGATATCTAGAAATAATCTGTTACAATATATCTTATAACCTTTTATATAAGAAGATAATATTTCCCTTATAGAGAAAGAATTATGATTATGAATATCAACACTTTTACCTCTACCTTTTACTCTTCTCTATCTTTCCCTTGACCATCGTGAATTTATATTCTTAGTAAAAGGTATAAGACCAGCCTATCTAAAGCCAGCTTATATATTCTTTTCCGTTATTAAAGTAAAAAATACTACTTTAAGGTAGAAATAAAGTTATATTTATTTAAAAGTTAATTAGCTACATCTTATATATCTTCCTATTATGAAGGAAACCCTTGATTAATTAGGTTAATAACCTTTTTAAGAATTACGTTTTTTTTACTTTTATTATCTTTTTTAATTTTAGATATATCTTGACTTATATATTATATCTAATATTTTGATAACAAACTATACTTTAAGGGACCTTAAAATAGTAGCTGCCTTTTATATAGATATTTTTAGGTCTTTTTTGATAGCTCAAAAGGTAAAGATGATATAGCTTTTATTTAAAGAGGATTATATATTTATATATAGAGGAATCTTAATATAAAGATTGAAAAGGTAGAAAATAGGAAGAAGTAGGCCACTTACTATAATAGACCACTCACTATATATGTACGTTAAAGGATTATAAAAGTTCTCATATACATGATAATTAGGATACTTATAGGTGATTTCTCTTGTCTAGGGTCCTTTATTTATAAAAGTTATTATAAGCATCTTCTTATTACTTTAAATATTCCTAAATTAGGTTAAGCTTTTATTAGTTATATATATTAAGTAGTTATTTAAGTCTTTCCTAATAGCCTTTAGTAAGTATTATAATAACGTTTTTATTTCATTTATTTAATTCTATTATTCAGCTTCTTTCTATTCTTTTTACTATTTTAACATATTAGATATTAACTATTATAACAAACAGTCTAAAAAAGTTAATTATATAGTCTTCTGTTGATAGCTGTATTAGCCTTTTTAGTATACTTAAGCAGCGGTTTATTTTAAAGGTATTTAGGTTACTCATCATCTTATATATAGTATCCCAGTTTCTTATAGTTAAAACACTTAATAATATTAAGCTCTTATATCGGTTATTTATCTTATCTCTTTATAATACTAATATCTATAGGCCGAATATAATATCTATAAGTAGTACTATTATAGTTATTATATTATAGTGTTTTAGGTCTATGCTTTTACCTAGTATTAGTATTAACCTTATTAGGCTAAGTTCTTTACCTTTTTTATTTTAGTCTTTATTTATATAGTTAGTTATTAATTTTAATAGCTTTGTCTATATATCAATTAAATTTGTCTAGTTAGTTATCTTAACTAAGTTTATCTTTCTTATTTTTTTAGCCTTTAATAAAACTTAACTATTAAGGCTTTTTCTTTTTCTTCTAGTGTAAAGATAATACATTAGAATTTAATAGTATATTTACTAGTTAATCCTTTCTAGGTAAGGTTTATAAGTTCATATTCCGTTATATATTTCTTGTTAAGGGTATTAAAAACTTTCTTAAGTTGTTTCCTAAAGTTTTTAAACTTTCTAAAGATCGCTTTAGTATTATTATTTTCTTAGCTATCTTTATTATTATCTAGATAGTCTTATATTATAGATTTAAATTAAGCTAAGGTATTCTTTTTTAGAAATAAGACAATACATAATACCTTATTAGCTTTAATAATAAAAAAGCTTTTATAGAACTTAAAATAGGCCTTAGTTTAAATAAGGAATCCTTATAAGGTCCCTAAAGCTTTATTATAAGGCTTAAGATCTATATACTTAGCCTATGGAGGTAAAATAGGCCTAAATACTAAAAATTAGGCTTAAAGTTACTAATTTCCTTTCTCAAGTTAGCTAATGATTTTAAATAACTATTAATTAGTTAATATAGTTATAACTAAAGTTAAAATAGTAGTATCTAGAGTAAAAATAGATATTATAGAATACTATTAGGTAAATATCAAGGTAAACTTACTTAATAGAAATATTTAAAGTAATATAGTTAATAATTTAATAATAAGGTTTCTATTAATAGTACAGCTAAGGTTAACACTTCATAATAATAATATTAGCTTATTAGTCTATTAATTACCTAATGATTAGTAATATAGTTAAAATTATTAAGGTCGCTTATATAGCTTTTTATTAATAAATTATTAAACGGATATTAAGAGGTATTTAGAGAATATATCATAGGTTGATTATTAAAAAGCTATAAAAGATAATCTATCTAAGTAAAATAAATATCCTTATATCTTATTATTTTGTTATTAAGACCGATATCTAGACGTTAGTCCTAAAGGGGTCGACCACCCTTAGTATATCGGTCCTTAATTATAGACCGCTTGTCGCCTGTCGGTCCTTCTTATCATTACGTAACTTTTCCTTAGTTCTTTTATTCTAAAGAAGTCATCTTATAATAATATTCCTCTTAAGTGTTATACCTTTTATACCCTACCTATTAAGTAAGGCTATATCACCTGTAACTTGTTAGGTTATAATATTATATAATACCTATAAACTAGTAACTATATACACCTTTATTAAAAACTTACTAATAAGAAGAAATAAGGAACTAAGGTTTGAAGATATGAAGAAGTCTACTAATAATTAAAAAATGAGCTTCTATAGAACTTGACTTAAACTAAAATTATATATTTATCCTAAAGATTAAAGAAACATCTAGGTTCAGAGATAATAAATAACTAGATTCTAAATGCCCTATATATTATAGTATATTTTAGATAAAGTATATACATAATAACTATAAGAAACATAAGGAAGACAAACAATTATTCTCTTTCTATCTATAACGATAAAATAATTGACTAATTTCTAGGATGTATACTAATTAAGAACTATTAATATAGAAAATGAAGGAATATCGTAATAATAAGCCTAGGTTTTAGTTAAGTCTAAAGAACCTAATAGCCTATATATGTAGAATAACTAAATGTTTGTCTAACTATATATGGAATAAATATATTATATACTATAAAGAGAAAATATATATATAGTATACCTAGGTATAATAGGATACTTCTATTAATAATAATAAAGTTATTAAGAATAAATATTAAACAAAAATAAATATTAATCATGATTTGATTATAGAAGATAATATAAGATAAAAAGTCCCTATATATAGTAGTAATAAACTATAATAATATATACCTAATACTTCAAGTTTAGATTAATAAATAAACAACTTAAGTTATAATAGATAGTGGAGTATAAGTAAACTTGATATTACTATAACTAGTAAATTAATAAAATATTTAATAGTAGTATAAAAACAATCTATATACCAATTAGACCTTTAAAAAAGAAATAGTTATATACAGTAGATAAACTATCAACTTAAAAATAATATATCTCTGTCTAGTTATCCAAAATTATTATAAATAACTAGTCTTTAATATTATAGTACAAGAATAACTAGATATTATGTTCAATATTCTATAGATTAAAAAGAATAACCCTAATATAGACTAGAAGTCTAGCTAACTTTATAGAGAGATTTAGCTATAAGGCAGTATTGTATATTATAACACTTAAGTAAATTCAAGATATAATGAAAGTATACTTTATATATCTAACATATAAATCCTATTAAAAAGGAAAGACTTAAATCTATAAACCTACAGTAGAAAGTAATTAAGTAACTCTAAATAATCTCTAAAGTGTATAAATAATATATTAAACGATTTACTGAAGAACTAGAAATACGGTTACTTAAATATGGTCTATATAACTATAAAATTCAATTACTATCTAAAATATACCTTAGGCTAGAATTAATCTATAACCTTAATAAGACTAAATAAAATAGCTTAATAAATAGCTAAACAAAAACCTTAAGAAAAGATATATTAAACTGTTAGACTTACTAATAGGATACCTAATTCTATTTATACCTATTAAAAATAGAAAGTTATAACTATATATTAATTATTAATAACCTGATAATATTACTAAAAAGGATATATACCTATTACTATTTATCTCTAAACTATAAGACCTTCTCTATAGAGTAAACTAGGTTATAGCCTTAAACTTAAATAAAGCCTATAATCCTATCTATATTAAGAAAGATAGTAAATAGAAAATAGTATTCTAAATATGAAAGGCTTATTTAAAATACTTAATATATCTTTTAGACTTAATTATATACTAGTAATATTCTAAATAATAATTAATTATATTCGTTAGAAAAACATTCATATCTTTATTATCTACTACCTTAACGATATCCCTATATTCTTTAAGAATCTAGAAGGCTATAAGTAATATATATATTAGGTATTATAAGAACTATAGAAAGTAAAATTACTAGTTAAACCAAAGAAAAATAAATTTTATATATAAAAGGTTAAATAATCAAGATTTATTATTATATCTAGAAAGATCTAAATAATAATAGAAATTTAGATAGTTAAAGACTAGCCTATACTAAAAAGCGTTAAAGGCATTTCATTCTATGAAGTCTATAATAAAAAGGTTATAGCTAGTATTAAAGCATTTTAAGAATAAAGATTATACTTATTAGGAATTAAATATAAGGTTTTAGTATATATAGACTATAAGAATCTTTCTTACTTTACGACCTTAACGGTCTATAATAAAAGATAAATTTAGTAGTTAGGATTCCTTTTAAAATATAACTTTAGAATTATCTATCGTAAAGGTATAAAAAACAGTAGTATAGATAGTTTTAATAAAAGATTAAATTATAAAATCCTAATATCTAAAGAAATATAAGTAATCTTCAGATATAATAATAATAGTAATATTATACCTGTATAGAAACTTATTATAATTAGTAAATATATTAATATTAGTATTACTAATAGAATAATAATACACTAAATCTATGAGATATATAGAGTGTAAAGATATATAGATATTAAGGAATTATAACGACCTTTAAATAAAATAAATAACACTATAATTAAAAGGTTATATATAAAGAAGTAGCTTTAGTAATGAAGGACTATAAGATATATAAGAAATATGAAAGATAGTCCCTATAAGCTATATAGATAAATTAAACTACTACTAATATCTTTAGAATTATAACACTTAATCTCTTTAGACTTTATTATTGAACTCCTAAAGTTAAAAAAACCCCTCATAAAAATATACTATAATAATATATTAATTATCATAGATAGACTTATAAAACATACCTATTTTATTCTCTACCTAAAACCTAGTATAATAAAAGACTTTATATATATATTCCCTAAGTATATTATTAGTAATTAGAGGTTATATAAGGAAATTATATTAGATAGAGATAACCTATTTACTGTTAAGTCTTAGAAATCTTGAATTTTCTAACTAGGTATAGGCTATAAACTTTCTACTGTTTTCTATCTATAACCTAATAGATAAATAGAATAAATTAACTAGATACTTAAATAATACCTTTAATACTATATAGACTATAACTAGAATAACTAGATATTACTCCTATCTATAATATAATTTACCTATAGTAGTACTTTTAAAAAGAAAATATTAAAAAGATATTATTATATTTAAACTATAGATCCAAACTAACTGTATATAAAGAACCTTAATTGTGACTATAGGTATTGAAAGCGATAGCTAACTATAATAAACTTAGAAAACTCTAAAGAAAAACCAGCCTAGACTTAGGATTTATTATACAGAAAATATAGAAATATACTAATATGTTAAGGATTAAGGGACTAGCCTTTAAAGAGAGTGATAACATATACCTTATATACCGAAATATTAAGATAAAGCGACTGAGTAATAAACTTAACTATAAGAAACTTAGACCTTTTAAAATCCTTTAGAAAATCTTAGACATTCACTATAAACTTAACTTACTAAATATAATACGAATTTACCTAGTCTTCTATATTATATTATTAAAGCTAGTATTATAAAAGATAGATATAAATAACTATATCAGTATTAAAAATAGTAAACTAAAATATGAAGTTAAAAGAATTATTAATAAATATTATAAAAGTAATAAGAAATAATACTTAGTGAAATAAAAAACTATAGAGAGAAAGATAACTTATAGAAACTAGTTAAATACCTTTAGTATACTTAAAGACTCTTAAAGAACTATGGTTATATAAGAAGCTTAGAGTTAATAGATCTTACTTAGGTAAAAAGGATAAATCGACTGTACTGAAACCACTGTTGGCCTAAACCTTATAAACCACCTTAGGTTTAATTAAACCTTTAACTAAGTCGTTAGAAATAATATATATGATACTTTAACTTTTTTTAAATATTATTTCTTTAACCTATTAAAGGTAATCTAATCTTACTAAGGATTTATCTATTTTAGCCCAAGCCTTTTTTAACCCCCTAATATATTTTTAGAGAAATATTTTAGTTTTCTCCTCCTTATAATCTAACTAGTTAGACTTTATTAAAAGATAATCTACTATTATACTTAATAAAAAAGATAATAAAAAAAGACCTAATATCTATATTTTTAAATAATATTTATATTAATATTATAAAAATAACCCTAATAAGTATATTTATAATACTTTAACTTTCCTATAAGTATCTTATAATAATAATCTAATAACCGATAAAATAAATAAGGTATAACTTTAAACCTAAACTCCGTAATTTCTAAAGTAAACTTTAAATAACGTTAAGTAAAAACAGCCTTGTAACGATCTATTTCACTAGATATTATATTAATATAAAAAGAATTAGGAAAATTAATTAACGCCTCTTTAACCTAGGAGATATAACCTACTTATATAGGTCTTAAGGGTAAAACGTTTAGAAGAGAGACCTAATATTATAACCTAACAAGTTATAGGTAAAATAGCTTTATCGGCTAATAGGAAATATAGATAGTATAGCCTTTAAATAGATAAAAAGAGAAATAGATAGATATTCTCCAGAACAAAAAAACTATAGGGCCGATAGATGGGTTAATCGGCCGGTATAGGATCCACCTATTGTCGCGGTTATTAAACCGTGACACACTTAGTGCCTGAACTGGTTAATCTTTTACCTTCTAGCGGAATACTCCATTGTCAGGCGTTAGCACACCACCTAATCCTGTTACATAAGCATCCTTACCTAAGGATTCTAGTACTATCCGGCTAGCCGACTCCTAAATGGACAGATTTATATGAATCGGGAACAAAAGTTAACATATAACACCGTGGATTTACTAGTTATAACTCACCTAACTATTAAACCTGGCCCCTATTAAATCGCTTAAGGTAGTTAGAAGCCTTAACCCTTACTATAAGAGTCTTAACTTGCTAGTTCTTAAGGTTTTATATTTATCCCTATTACTAGGGGGTAAGGCCTTATTTATAACACAATCTTCTAATATTAAGTACTAGGTCCTAGTTTAAAATCTATTACCTATCGGATAATACCATATACAATAGTAATCTTTATTAATTGAAAGGTTTAGTTATAATGTTTTATAGTAATATATTTCTATATATTAGAAACCTTATGTTACAGTTACTTTGTACTATAATTCTTAAATCTTTCTATATTAAGGTATAATGTTTTGTAGTTATATAACCTCTAATAAGACCGCCTTATAACTATGCTTTTTAGTAATACTATAAGTTTAGTACCGGTAGTTAAGGTTCTACAGCAGGGTAAAAAAACAACTTAGTAGTTAGTGTAGGGTTATAACTCACCGGCTGTAAATATTATAACCGACGCTATAATTGTTACGACTTGTAATATATCTACTTTATATGGAGATTGAAAATCTAACGCTAACTATAGAGAAGTCTAAGATTGGCTGTAACACTAATGAACCTGGCACTTACTATTACGAACCCTTGCTTTAGAAAAATAAACTCTATAAATAGGAAAGTGACTCCTCCTATTGTTGCTCCTAATCTATCCTATCTTTATTACTTTGTCTCTTTTTACTCTAGTCTTACTTTTAGTCTATAAGCAAACGTCATTATATAGTTCTCTACCGTCTACTCTATTATCTTCGCCCTTGGTGTCCTGAGCAGCGGAGCCTTTGCTGCTTGCCAGGGCCGCAACGGATTGTGCTCTGGCACGTTTGGCACCCGCTGCCAGAGCGGCAACAACGACGACGGAAGCCCGATCTTTGTGTGCTGTGACAACTCCAAGTGTAACACATAAGGCCTGCTACAGTACGTCTCTTTCGCTTTTTAGTCGTTATACTCTATACCCAAGTAATATAAAGTAGGTAACATAAGCCTTATATTAGGTAGTAAGGGCTAATACGGTCTAGAGTACTAGTAAATGCCTCTATTGAACTATTAATAACTAGTATAACTGCATTTTTATATCAATAGATTATAAAACAATATAAGTATCTTATTTATACTTCTATAATTCAAAATAGGGCTATATTATACTTTTTTATTCAGCATATTTTCTTTCTGCAATAGGCCCTATTAAAACTACGTTTTATATCTATTAGAAAGAAAGATTACTTCTGTAGATTTATTAGAATCTGTGGCTTTAGGTTTTGCTTTATAGTAGGGTATAGAGAATACTTACATATCTTAGTACAGCCGTATACTACCTGCTGCAGCGCGCTGCAACATGATACTAACGCTCTTAAAAACAGATATAAGCAGTGCACAGCCAATAGCATTGTTTCTTGCAGCCTTGTGGCCGTTGCGTAGGGCCAGCGACCCTCCCGTCAGCTGGCCTGCGGCAATGCTGTTCCATGGGTCCTCCTTTTGATGGAGCCCAGAGAGAGCGCAGGTATACAGGGCAAGAAGACCACCAAAGGCGGTAAAATTGCCGCTTAACATTGGGACCTGCGCCTTGATAGCTGTCACGGCGTCGGTGCGTTGTTCACCGGCCGGCGAGTTGCGTGCACCTTTGACGCCGTGTTATACTGTGCCGCCAATTGCCTATATCGGGTAACGTGTCAAGTCAGAGGGCGTGGATCGCTCGAATGCGTCGGTAGGAAGGGAGAGGGCGTACACCTATGCTGAATGTACCCCCAGCATCCGTGATAATAACCCAGGGACAGGGCTCGCGTCCGGTAATTATCCATTACGATGGATGGGGAAGTGTATCGAACGACCAAGTGAAGGTCTTTAACATCAATAGTTACGACGATTTGGCATCCATTAACCCTTTCCCGGTGGCTGTTATATAGAATGCCCACCAGAGGTAGCCGCTGAATGTCTCTGATGCTGACATGCTGACATGGTGGCAAACTGTTATAATCCTTGTCTTGAGCTCCACAGGTAAGCTTGCAGCCTGATCCGCTCTTAGACAGTAATACGTTACTGTAGGTGATTTGTGCGGCACACATTGGGCGGGGTACTGTTGGCGCATGGTAAAACCAGCGTTGGCGATTTATCGTCATGCCTTATTCCCGTCTTTGAGCACATAGCCATTTCAATATCGTTAATAACTGGCGTTCCGTAAATCAATCCGCACCATTTCTGCCCTGAATCAGCCACTTAAATCGACATGGCAGCCCCAAGACCCATCAGCTCCTACAGCTGTCTTACGTTCGACTGCTTTGGCACTCTGGTCGATTGGGAGTCGGGCATGTATGGCCGCCCTCTCTGAGCTGACGGGCCAGCTGGACCCCCTCCATAAGCTATACGACAACCGAGCCGGCACCATTGAGCTCTTCGCTAAACATGAGGGACGCCGAGTTCGGGAGCAGCCGGCTGCGATCTACCAGCGGATCCTGGAAGATGTCTACGGCGATGTCGCTCAAGAGCTCGGTCTTGAGGCGTCTGCCGAGGCCAAGAAGAGGTTTGGCGCCGGTATCGCAGAATGGGCTGCCTTCCCCGACACTGTGGCTGCACTCAAGCGCCTCAGCAAGTACTTCAAACTCGTGATACTATCCAATGTGGATAAAACCTCCTTCTCAGGTACACTTTCAGGCCCCCTGAGAGTGGTCGACTTCGACGCTATCTATACTGCGCAGGACATCGGCTCATACAAGCCCGACCCACGCAACTTTGACTATCTAGTCGAGCATGTCGCTGTGGACCTAGGGGTCAGCAAGGGCGGCATTATCCACACCGCCTACAGTTTCCCCCACGACATCGTGCCAGCCAAAAAGTTCGGCATTGTAGGCGCCTGGATCGAACGTGGCGAGGATGTACCGTCGGTCATTGGGGGAGTTGGAGGATGTCCCGGACCATCTGAGACCCTCGTGGCAGTTCAAGTCACTGCGCGATATGGCCGATGCCGTGGATTGTGACGCTGCGAACAAAAAGTAGCAGTAGGAAAGCTTTGGTTGCTTACTGGGGTTATCAAATGCGTTCATGGAAACTCCTGAACATCCTCGAGTCGTATCAAGCCAGGCACTGTACAGGAGTATGAAAAGCGTTGGTCTCAACTACGGCCCTCGGTTTCAAGGATTGAAGGATATATCTGTAAAGCCAGGCGCAGGCTGTATCACAGCAAGCATTGACGATGATCACGACCTAAGCGAAGACAGCAATCTGCTGCACCCGACGACAATAGACTTCTGTTTATAGCTCCAAATCGTTGCTGCAGTAGAGGGACTTCCGCGTTAAATCAAGCACATCTGTATGCCTACCTACATTGAAGAAATGTACGTAGGGCAAGGATCCTCGGAGATGGTGATCACGGGACATGCCACCTCATCTTTCAAGGGAACTATTAATGGCTCCGCGAAAGCAATTGGAGATGATGTGTTGGCGTTGTCAATAACAAACGCACGCTTCAGCGTTCTGAACGACAGTGGCCTTGACCAAGATATAGATACGGTGGTGGCAGCACAGCTACAGTGGAAACCCGACGTGGAGTTCGAGTCCCCGGCCGATCTCACACGTCCGCGCAAGCGTCTCCGGGAGGTGTTGGCGAAGCTCGAGAGACTCGCCCTTCTATCCATCATCAAGACCCTTCATCTGGTCGAGGACACACAGATTACTGGTCATCTGTACAGGTTCCGCTACTGGCTAGCAGATCAGCGTACAAGAGCCGCAAAGGGCCTGCATCGCCATGTCAGCGATGCCAAGGCATTGGCCTGCCTTACTGAGCCAGAACTGTCCAAGGAGCTCGAGGGCCACAATGGAAGACGTGCGTAGAACGCGTGGCTTGGAGGTTGCTGAACTTATCGAGAGAGCCATGACAAACGCCCGGAGGATTTTCAACGGCGATGTCAATCCGATAGAGGTTCTGATGGAGAATGGCGGCCTTGGGAACATCTACAAGTTCATCCGGTCCCTCCGTGATGGGACGCCGTTTTTCGAGCTTTTAAGTCACGCTAACCCGGGAATGAAGGTACTGGAGATCGGCGCCGGGACCGGAGAAACCACGGCGGAGATCCTCCGTGGCTTCACCAACGATGTGGCCGAGCGCACCGGCAGCATGTCGTATGGCTCGAAACTCTGCCGCTACTCTCTCACGACGGCCGACAACGGCAGCCATTACTTCGTATGGACGTTCCATCACGCCATCAATGACGGATGGACTATGCGCTTAGTGATGGACTTGCTCCATCAGACCTACCACAACAACGTCTCACCGAGTAGACCCCAGCCATATTTGCACTTCATCCGATATGTGAACAACATGGATCAAGACACCGGCTTGATCAACTACTGGAGAGAACAGCTACACGGCGCCAGTCTTGACAGCTTTCCGTCTCAGTTGGCCGTCCACCAGGATCGCTCGGTCCGTTCTTTCAGGAAAGCCATCGACTCCCCCCCTTCCAACCACTCCTCATCCGCTACAAAAGCCACCATTCTTCGTGCAGCCTGGGCAGTCGTACTTGCACCCTACTGCGAAACTGACGACGTGTGCTTCAGAACAACCGTGTCAGGAAGACAAGCTTCTATCCGCAACGCAGAAGCCATTACTGATCCCCTCGTAGCAACCGTGCCGGCAGGGTCCGCCTTGACAAAGAGCAGTCTGTTGCCGACTGTCTGCGGTCGGTTCAGCAGCAGGCGTCCGACATGGTTGCCTATGAGCAATTTGGCCTTCAATCCATCTCGAAGCTAGGTCCCGAGTTCGAGGCCGTGTGCAACTTCTCGAGTCTTTTCGCAGTCCAGCCAGCCGAGCAGCTTGCTGACCCTGGAGACGGTACGGAGCCAATCGTGGTACCTGCGATCGCCGAGGCAGTCGGCTCCGACGACCTTTTGCAAGGCTACTTCAACTACCCGCTTGTTGTTCAGGGTCTTTTGTACGGTGACCGGGCCGAGGTCCTCCTCATCCATGACACGGGCTTCCTTAGCAGCGATCAAGCCTTTGCACTATCGAACCAGATCAACCATGTTGTAGGACAGCTTCTATCTCAGGGGGAGGCCTGTCTCGGTTCCATTTCAGTGGCCGGACCATGGGACCTTCAAAAGGCACTATTAACCTGGAACGTTGAGACTCCAGAGCCTGTTCAGGACACCCTTCACGGTCTGTTCCGGCGACAGGCCGAGGGAACTCCAGAAAGAGAAGCTGTCTGGTCATGGGACGGCAGCCTCTCCTATGCCACTTTGGACGACCTCTCCACACGACTGGGCGTCAATCTTGCTACCCTCGGCATCCAGCCCAACACATCGATTCCGATCTCTTTCGAAAAGCCCCTGTGGGCCATTGTGGCAATGTTGGGAATCCTCAAAGCAGGGTGCGCGTTCGTACCTCTCGACGGCGACCATCCTGCACAGCGCCGGAAAGCAGTGGTCCAAGACCTAAAGCCCTCTGTCATAGTTGCATCCACAGCGATGACGCAGTCGAACATGGACTTTGGATGTCAGGTCGTGAGCGTCTCCCCGGAGTTCATCGCAACGCTGCCCGTCTCCGGCGATGTTCTTCGTCCCGCCAACGGCACCTCTCCAGAACTCGCCTACACCATCTTCACCTCAGGATCAACAGGAAAGCCCAAACGCATTGTTGTAGATCATCACAGCATCTGTACCAGTGTCATGGCCCAGGGAAGAATTCTTCAACTCGCTGAAGGAGGCGATTGCCGCTTCCTGCAGTTCGGCAACTACGTATTCGACGCGTGTATCACAGAGATTTTCACATGCCTTGCGTTCGGCGGCACCACCTGCGTACCATCCGACACTGAACGCCTCCAGGGCAAAACTGGATTCATGACGAAAGGCCGAGTTACTGTCGACCTAATGACACCCTCGTTTGCTGGGACGTTCGATCCGGCGGACGTTCCGACCTTGAAGACACTGCTTCTTGGCAGCGAACCGGCAACCAAGAACATCATCAAGACATGGCATGGCCATGTGAAGCTGATGAATCTCTACGGCCCCACGGAGACCTGCGTCTTTTGTACCGCCTATGAGTATCTATCACCAGATGCTTCACCTGACAACATTGGCCGGGGCTTCAGCAACCGTTGCTGGGCTGTAGAGCCGGAAGGGAACACTTTGGTACCTATCGGGTGTGTTGGCGAGCTAGTTGTAGAGGGGGCACGCTCTTGCCCGTGGCTACCTCAACGATGCTACGCGGACACAAGAAGCGTCTCCAGAGACCGGCGATCTTGCCTGGCTGCCCCAATGGCATCCACAACGCTTCTTCTGTCGGACGCCGCGCCTACAGAACCGGCGATCTGGTGAGGCAAGAAGCCGATGGATCACTGCTATATATCGGCCGCAAAGACCTGCAGGTAAAGCTGCGAGGTCGGCGCATGGAGCTTGGCGAGATTGAGAACCATAACATAAAGGATCTCTGCCCCGACGTGGGTCAAGTTCCAGCCGATGTTCGACAGGAATCAGGACATGTCGTGGTGGCGTTTCTGTCTTTCCAAGACAACATGCCAACAGAGTCCTAATCAGTGGAAATCAAGCAGGAAATCGTTCCCATGACAGACAGCTTGGGGCAACAACTCGCCACCTTGTCCGAGGACTTACACGGCAGACTGCCAAGCTACATGGTCCGGGCGTTCTTCATCCCCTTACGCCAGCTTCCCGTCTTTTTGGCCTCGATGAAGATTGACCGCAACAAGCTTACTACCCGAGGCCGTAGCCTTTCCTCGCACCTGGTTGCGAGCTCATCCCTCGGAAACCGAACCAAGACTGAACCCCAGACGGACATGGAGTTCCGGATCCGTGACGTTTGGGCCCGGCTACTGGGCGTGGATGCTGGCGACATTGGCCGGCACGATAGTTTCCTTCGTATCGGAGGCGACTCACTCAGCGCCATCAGGCTTGCCTCTGTTCTGCAACAGTCCGGCATAGCGCTGACAGTCGCAGCCATCTTCCAAGATTCGAGACTGTCACACATGGCCTCCATCGCCACCGTGGAAGAGGAGACAGAACAAGACACAGGCCCGCGGCCATTCAGCTTGCTTTCTGCTGGAGACCATACACTAACCCTAACCCTAACCCTGAGGTCGAGCACAACATCAGAACTTACTTGGAAGGGGGTCGAACAAGTTGCCGTCGACGTGCTGCATACTCATGGTGCTGTTCACCTCGTAGCTTTCTTCACCGTGGTGGGACGGACCGGGAGAAGTCAAAAACCCTTAGCGCTGACCAGAGCATGTTCTTGTCGCTCTCATCTGGAGCGCCGCGTCAACCATCTCATCGGCCTGTTGGGCGTCAAGCTTCCCCGATACATGATTCCCACCCTGTTCATCCCGTGCCGCTACATGCCTTTCATCACCTCTACGAAAACATGACCGCAACCTCCCTCCTCCGACGCTTTGCCCTCGAGCTCGACCATGAGACAGGATACTTGGACGGCCAGAAGCCGGAGCGTCACCAAGTATTAAGTGGATGACGGCGGCAACTATAGACAACAGCTGACTTAGAAATCGACCTCACTTGACTTCAGCCGCAGCCAACAACAGGTGCTCACTTCCTCTAGCTAGAGAAAGGGTTATTATACAGCTAGCTATTCCATCGCGCGTGGTTGGACCTCACACGTTAAAAAACACGGGATATGCAGCAATATCGCATGTGAATCCTTAGTGTATTGATTGATGATGCTCTGACTATTATTGCTTGCGAAATCCCAGCCTATTTTCTAAGCATGTGCCGCCTTAGGTTGGAAAATGGCGCGCGGCGATGGGATAATAAAGGATCGCCATTAGTGCTCCAGCTAGTAGCTTCGCTCTATTCTCTAATCCTGCGGCGTGACCTTTAGCCCTTTGACGACCCAGCCGCTAAGTATCACGACGCTGTGGCTTGCTTCCTTTCTCCCAAAATTGGGTCTGGGGGCCCGGTAAGTGCCGCACAGCTGAAAAAGGCCTTAAGCTATTTTCTCTGCTTCCGCGAGAGCATATATAGCGAGAGCATATATATAAACACAATGTGCCTCCAGCCCTGTCAAGAAAACCCGATTCCCATCTCTATCTCATAGACATATCGTCCACTTAACAGCTTCTCTATCCTTTGTTACCCCCCCCCATAAAGAAAGATGTAATTCTTCAACACCATCGCCCTGGCCTCCGCCCTTATCGGTGCTGTCATTGCTACTCCTCCCAGCCCGACCAAGTGCAAAGCCGACAATTGTCTGCGCCAGGTTAGGGCTTCGGCATTCCCTACGCGCTCCGGCACCGCGGACTGCCGGGCCTTCCAGACTGTCACCTCAACCGTCGTCACGACCACCACTGTAGATGCCCCTATCCCTACCGCCGCTAAGGTCAAGCGCGCCAGCGTCAACAGCAAGATCATGACCACCACACAGCCTACCAAGCGCGCTGCCCCCACAATCCCTGCGTATGCCTCCGGCTGCTCTAACTCGGCCCAGTACGCCTCGGCCTGCTCCTGTGCCGGCGTCACTGCTTCCACCAAAACGGTCACCTCGACGGTTACCTCAACCGCCGCCTGCCCCACCAGCACCTACGCAATCCAGCAGCAGGGCAGCGCTGACGGCAACATGAATTATGCCGTCCTCACGCAAGAGGGCGCGTCTGCGGGCGCTATCTTAATCGACTTTACCCAGACCGTCGACCTCGCCGGCGCCTCTAAGTTTATCTTCGTCGCCGACTCTGCCAACCTCACCCTATGCCGCCTTCAGTCAGCCACTGATAGTTCTGGTATTAGTTTCGTCCTTGACACCTCCCCCTGCAGATTTGTCCGCTCACATATCATCCGTATCGGCGACCCGACCAGATTCAGTGGCCCTGACGCCCCTAACAACAAGATAAGCCCTGTCTACTGCGTTAGAGGTGCAGCCAACCAGCTCCAGTGCACTGCTGCTGATTCTGCGGGTGTCGTCGCGCCCCAAACTACCCTCTTTACTAATGTAAACGGCTATCTCTATATTGGTGCTACTGATTCTGCAAGCTCGGCGTACTATGTCCTTGTTGCGGCTTAGGCGAAAGTTAGGTACTCTAGAGTTAATACTTAAGTTAAAGCACCCACTGTTGGACCACCCCCCCACTTGGACCACCCCAAAAATGTCTCCCAGCCACCCTATTTCTAGAATATCACCAACTTCAAACTATCACCACTTTTTCTCACCTTTATCAAATCACTTCATTTTTTCAGGATCTATTCTTTATAGCCTAATGGGCCAGTATACCGAATATGAAGTCAATCAAGCAATTGAGGCTATTACACGTGGCCTATCAACTCGCAAAGCCTCCGAGCAATGGGGTATACCACGATTAACACTCATAAATCGACTTCGAGGTCACCAAAGCCGAACTATTGCATATACCGATCTCCAGCGACTATCTACAACCCAAGAGGCTAAGCTGGCAAGTTGGGTGCAAATCCAGGCTGACCTAGGTCTGGCATTAACCCATTCATAACTACGGCAGTTTGCTCAACGTATTCTCCATACTATGGGGGATACTCAACCTCTTGGCAAGAGGTGGGTAGATGCATTCTTACGAAGACATCCATCTATCAAGGTCCAGAGAAGTCGCTCTATAGACTCTAGACGTATTAATGGAGCATCTACTGAAGTTATCAGGGACTGGTTCAAATATCTCGCAATGCCACACATCACCGCCATCAAACCAGCTAACCGATATAATATGGATGAAACTGGTATCCTTGAGGGCAAGGGAGATAATGGGCTGGTGCTGGGCAGGGCTGCTATACAAGCAGTAAGGAAAAAGCAGCCTGGTTCACGAGCCTGGGTATCCATTATTGAGTGTATATCTGCTGAAGGCAAGCCACTTCATCCACTGGTTATATATAAAGGGAAAACAGTCCAACAGCAGTGGTTTCCTTTAGACCTTCGCCCATATAATGGGTGGCAGTTCACAGCAACAGAGAATGGATGGACTACTGATACCACTGCTGTTGAATGGCTAGAAAAGGTCTTCCTCCCTCAGACTAAGCCCTCTCAACCTGATCAGGCCAGACTCCTTATCCTGGATGGGCATGGGAGCCATACGACGACAGATTTTATGTGGTTATGCTATACTAATAGCGTCCATCTATTATTCTTGCCACCAAATACCTCCTATGTCCTCCAGCCACTTGATCAGTCAGTCTTTAGTCCTGTTAAGGCAGCATATAGGAAGGAGCTTGGATACCTCAGTCAGTGGATTGACTCTACTGTTATAGGCAAAAGGAACTTTGTTTCCTGCTATCAGAAAGCTCGCCTGGCTGGGCTGACTATCAATAACATCAAAAGTGGCTGGAAATACACTGGGTTATGGCCTGTCAGTGTAGCAAAGCCTCTTATGAGTGGTCTGCTAGTTGGGACGGGAATATCATCATCAACAACACCATCCACACCACTCAACAAGGTCAGAGATACTACCAGTAAGGCCCAAGATACCCAAGATGCCTATGATAATGATGGTTGGGCATCAGCTGTTAAGTGGTCTACGCCAAGGAAGAGGAAAGAGCTGGATGACCAACTACACTTATTCACCCAACTGGATCAAAGTATTGCCACAACTCGCCAGCTATTCAGAAAGGTGAAAAAAGGCTTCCAAGAGCAAGCCTATGAGCTGGCTACTTCTCAGCATAAAATACAGCTTCTTGAGGCCAAAATCAACAACAGCACCAGCAGGAAGAGGAAGGCTGTTATTCTAGATCCAAACACGAAGTTCGCGACGATCAAAGAGGTGCGGCAAGCCCAGATTAAGGCTGGCGATGCTGAAAGTGAGCCAGATGAATCCAGCGCATCGGAGTTACCTAGTGAGGCCGAAAGTTGTATTATCGTGGCATCAAGGCAGTGTTGATAGTCAATTAAATAAAGTGGTGGTGGTCATGATGGTGATGTTTTTGGGTGGTCCAAGTGGGGGGGTGGTCCAACAGTGGGTGCTTTAACTTACTAATAATATTATACTATTATTATAAGGCGTTAATTGCTGCCTGCATTCAACAACGTTGTCTTTTGTAACAGTTATAAGCCTAGTTAATAGCTCTTATTATACTAAAACAGTATAGTGTAGAGTTATTATACCTAGGTATTATAGACCTTATAGGTTTAATTCCTATTACAATTACAGTAGGCGACGAGCTTGCCCTTCACGTACACTTTCACCGACCTCTCGATTTCGCTTGTAGCGTGGGCCAAGAAGACGCCGGCGTTTGGTAATTAACCTGCCCCAAGTTGAGTTCCGCAAGCTTGATGTCGAGGAGCTGCCGCTGGTGGACATGCTTGGCTGCTTTCCACCAGGTGGTATCCAGCAACTGCGTCCACGCGACGCGCGATTTGTGCCGCAGTCTGACACACATCCGGCAGCTTCTTTGCCCTGGTGACGGCTGTCCAGCATTGGTCGAGCTCACACAGAAGATGGCCTGGTACAACCTGGTCCGGGGCCTCCTTGACGGCTGGTGGCCTTTATGGTGACGGCTGGACCTACGCGTTGCAGAGCCCGTGGGCCTGGGAGCGCTGCATGCGCGATGCCGGCTTCGCATGCATCGACTGGTCCAAAGGGCTCGACGCGCGAACCGCGCAGCGTACGCGTCATATGTGGCCTGGCTTCCGAGCTCGAGGAGTCCCATCTGACCAGGGCTACCTTGATGCTCTTGCACCGCGGTGCCGCATCGACTTGCTCAGGGCGCAGCCAAAACCTATTCCTTGTCCCTGACGTGTTCGGATCAGGCTCTGTGTTTGGACCTCTTGCACCACTATTTGGACAAGTTGAAAATGTGTCTCTCTTTGCGCCTAATAGCCCTTTTACTACGAACAAGGGCCGTGGAGCTTGACCTGGATCTGAGCCTGGATCGTGCGCCTAGTATCGAGCGGTTGGCAGCCATATATCTTGCCGAAGTCAAGCGGCGGTAGCCCGAGGGCCCGTACTTCGTTGGCAGTTATTCCTTTGGCGGTATCGTGGCCTATGAGATGGCCGCGCTGCCGTCAGCCGGCTGGTAGGCCTTGATGGTCTGCTCACCGGGGATCAGACGGGTTTCAAGCTCCGTATGGTGCCACTGTCCCAGGGAAGCGGTGAGCTTGGAGCGCATGGGAGTCGGCTGGTCTTTTTCCGGGCACGCGTGGAAGAACTTCCACTGCTTGGAAATATTCCTAGGGAAACCCTTGCTGCTCGGGCAGACGTAGTACCGCCGACCTTTTCCTTCTTCCTCGGAGCGTGTCCTCTGAAAGTCGTAAGTGAAGGCTGTGGGCCAGTTGCGGTCTTGGCCTGCCGGTGTGTTGTAGTAATTGCGGGCGTTCTGGCAGATAGCGGGCATCCAGTAACAGTTGTATTCTAGCCAGATCGCCTTAGTGCCGAACCCAACAATGTCCAGCCATGCGCCGGAGTCAAGGGGCCGCCACTTGGGGGTGGGATTGCCGTTGGCACTAGCGTGCCACGTCCATTTCTGGTTGAACTGGGCGTTGGCTGATGAGAGAACTGATGCGGCTGCAAGGAGGGAGATTACTGCTTGGGCGGACATGACGCGGTGCTCTTCGAATGTGAGGGACGGAACGGGAGAACTTCTTAGAGTTAACTGGCCACCTATGACTGGATATATATCGTGATGGCCGCAAAGAGTGGACAAGGAAATGTTGGCTTTGAAGTTGGGGACGCTTCAGGGGTATAGAAGAACATCATAAAACGTCTATAAGGACTTTTATAAGAATCGCCAAGACGAAGACGCGTGTGATGTACTCCATGAGCCAAGCATAGCAGCTCCCTTAACATCAGTTTATCCCTGTGCCGGCCTCTAAGTCGGGCGGATAGCTACACTCTTTGGCGAACAAAAGCAAGGATGCATAAAGTTAACAGGCCCAAAGTTTTTCTGGTATTCCTGGACTGCCTCTTCCGCTGTGTCTGGTCTGGCTAGCCCGATGAGGCACTACTGGCCGACGGCCCCGGATAAATTGAGACGGAATGTGACTATACGCTTAACATTATCCCAACGCACAGAACTAACAGAAACGAAAGGGACTTTTCAAGCCTTTGACCCATGCTGATGAACTACATATTTAATGTAGCCGAAAGACAGAACCAACAACGAAGGTTATACGATATCTTCTGACCCCAGCAACTGGACAACAGATGTTTCAATGTCACCCGCCCGACCCACGATTGTTGCCTGCAAGCATGGGGCCTGGAACCCGTAGTGGAAGCAGTAGCGTGATATTTGTGACCGTCTCATCTTCCATTCTGTGTCTCTCTTTGTGTCTTCTCGCCATTTGGCGCTTCTGTCTTAGGCTAAAATGACTTATATATAGCTAGAAAATACTGATTGGTTTTGAAACGTCTTTAAACTTGAATTAAAGCTGAAGTAACTTCGCTTCTGCTCTGTTCCCTTCAGTAAATAGGCAAACATCTAATATCTTTCCGTATTTGACTGCCCAGAACGCCAACGCCATGCACTGCTCCTCCATGCTAAAAGCATTCCTTCTTGCGGGATTGGCCCTTCTGTCACGAGTTAGAGCACACAGCAGGGCATATAAGGATTCAGGTCTAAAGGCTTAATTCTATATAAGGGAAAGTGAAGAAAGTGATGCACTATATATAGGCAGGATATGCGAGTAATAAGTGAAACACCACGTGATATAGCAGGTAAGAATACTCTTATATAAGGTAGAAATATATAAAGCTATCGTGATATACCCCCTAATTATTTAATATAGCGAATAATTACTAAAATAAAGCAAATAAGTTAAAATAGCTTATAGAAATTACCTTTTTTAATACTATAAGTAATAAAGTAAAAGAAAACACTAAAAAGAAGTATATTGATAATTACCTTATTATTATTATGAAAAAGAAAGATATAAAAATTAAAATTTTTTAGACTATTTAATAGAATATAGTTAATATATATATAGTTATTTTTTTTATCTACCTAACAGCTAGTTGCTTTTTATCTCTTTATTAACCTATTATTAACTTTATTAACTTTTAAGAAAGAAGTAAATTATAGTAATAAATTACTATTTAATCGGCTTTTACTTAAGAGATTTAAGTTATTAACTATTAAATAGGAGATTTATAATATCTTAAAATATATCCTATAAGTATTACCCTAGTTCTTTAACTATAATTAATAGAAGTTATCTTCTAAGTCCTTTATGTTAGGTTTGAATCGTTTATTAACGGCTGATATCTTGTCTTCTAGCCGATAACTAACACGCTATAGAGCCTGACAAAGAAAGCCCTATTTAGAACCCTTCCTTTTTACCTTTTTCTCTAGTTCTTAAGAGTCCTAATAACAACGATATCTATAGTTATTTCCCTCTCTATAAAGAAAATAAAGAGGAGAAGCTAGTTATTAAGAGCGTTAGTACTAAAAAGCTTTATCTTATTATTAATTAGGATAAAAACGTAATAAGTGTTAATCCTCTTAATGTTAGTAATAAGGTTTTTACTATTACTACCTTTAAGCCTACTATTGATACTAATATTGTTACTAGTGCTTTTTTTATTATTTCTATCCTTAAGCCTACTAGTGCTTCTATTTCCTCTATGAACACTAGTGTAACGGTCCAAGGCGAGGTATATTGCAACCAGCTATGGCGACTACGTATGAGTATCTAAAGCTAGGGAAGAAAGGAGAAAAGCTCCCTAAAGGTTCACCGCTTCTCAGGTCTGGTCAGGGCGAAGGAGCGCACAGGCCGTCGGGTTGACGTTGTTGCGGTTCCGTGCCTCCGATCAAAGGTGATGTGTTTCCTGGCCGCGATATCCAGCAAGGCTTCTTCAGGCCCAGCCCGTTACAATACCCCCCTTCTCCCTCTCCTAGGGATAGGGGTCTCCTTCTGCTGAAAGGCAGCCCATGCTGCTGTGTCTTTGAGGTTGCTTAGCGGTTCCCAGGTCGGTTTGGTGTAGTCTGTCTATTTTACTAGAACTCTCTAACCCTTTCCTTTACGCTTTATCTATAATATCTCCTTGACCTTGTACTCCAGATCAGGCCTGGATGTTAGGGCGGCAGGTTGTCTGTCATCTTGTTGTTGAGATGGAAAAAGGTCATCCCTTATGTGTTTTAGGAGTGAGACATGGAAGACGTTATGTATCCCAGGTGGTGTATCTAGGCGGCATGTGTGGGATCCAACGGCCTCTAGGACTATATACTTGGCGTAAACCTAGTCAAGCTTCTTAGATGGCCGGTCTGTCCTAACGTTTAATAGCCATAGCCATACCTTATCCCCTGGTTTGAACTGATCAGAGGGTTAACGACGGGCGTTCGCATAGTGCTCTTGTTTTTCTTGCGCCGTGGCCATGGCAGCCTAGGCCCATGCCGTAGCATCTTTTATCTTCTATACCAGATTCTCAGCTTTTGCGATAGGGGTAGTGCCCTCTGTCCTAAGTGTCTCCTTGACTCTGATCAGGTCTATATTGTATCTGTGACTGAAAAAGAATAGACTGATTCCCATGGAAGTAGCTGGTCTGTTGTTAATTACCATTATAGCTACTGGTGACAGCTCATCCCAATCGTCCTGGGCGTAAGCACAGAATGCTCTTAGGTAGGTCTCAACCACTTGATTAGCCCTCTCAGTTGCTCCATCTGTCTTGGGGTGATAGGCTGTAGACAGCCGTTGTTTTACGCCACACAGTTGGCAGAGACGCTTCCACATTTGACTAACAAACTGAGTCCCTCGGTCTGAGACTATTGCCTTTGGTAATCCATGGTGTCTGATTAGGCCTATAAGTAGGGTAGATGTAGTGGTTTCTGACGAGATTTCCTTCATAGGCTCAAGGACAACGTTCTTAGATAGCCTATCTGTAATAACCAGGAGGTTGGTTCGTTTATATGTCCTGGTTGGTGGTAGGTCGGTCACAAAGTCGAGCGATATTTCAGCCCATATACGCTCTGGTATAGGGAGTGGCTTTAGTAAGCCTCGTTTCTTCTCTCTCCAGAAGTTTATCCTTCCGCAGACGTCACAGTTCTTCACAAACCTCTGAACGTCTTGCGATAAGCCTGGCCAGTAGAAGCTCCAACTGATCAAGGCCTTAAGCGTATCCTTTCCTGGATGCCCAGATAGGGTAGAGTTGTGCATTACTTGGATGATTTTGGTCCACAGAGGCTCATAGTGCGGGATCCAAATTCGGTCTCTCCACTTCAGCCTTCTCTCGTCATCTATAGTGCATTCTGACAACATAATAGGTAGTCCCTAAGCTGAGGGTAGTTATCATGTCCCTTTCTTCACTGCCTCTCTAATTAGGTAGTATCGGGCGTTGTTCTGAAGGCCGGTATCCCATAGGGCTTTTAGAGGTTCTTCTCCAAATGGGTTCTCTGGGGGCGTCCTATCCTCTGGGGAGTTGTCCCCCTCTTCGTCGGCGTCTGTACCACTTGTAAATCCTGCTTTTACAGATGTAGCAGTCTGATTATGTCTAGTTAAGGCAGCTTTATTGACTTGTAAGGCTTTCTTTGATCCTTAGAGGAGTTAGAGTTCTCGTCCCTTTAACCTAGTGTCCTCTATGTTAAAGGGCATATCTTGTTCTCTCCTTGAGAGGGTATCTGGCGTTATAGCTAGCTTGCCTAGGCGGTACTTTATCTTGAAGTTATACTTCAAGAGTAGTTCAGCCCATCTGACTTATCGTTCGCTCAGCTTCTGCTTCTTTGTAAAATACTTAAGGTTAAGGTGATCGGTCACTATAGTGAACTCTTTTACACTCCTCAACTCAGCGTCCCACTGCTCTAGGCATTATACTATAGCTAGTAGCTCCTTATCGTGGATTAGGTAGTTACATTCTACAGGGAGGTTCTTCTTTAAGAAGAAGGCTACAGGGCATAGGAGTCCATCGTCGTCAACTTGCAATAGAGTGCCTCCTACTATGTATCCTAAGGAGTCTGTTTCTAGGATTGTTTCCTGTTCTGGGTCCCAGTGTGCCAGTACTGGGGCACTAATCAGGCGGGTTTTGAGCTCTTTGAAGGCCTTCTGGCATTCCTTGCTCCATATGAAGGCGGTGTCTTTCTTAGTCAGTTCTATAAGTGGCCTTACAAGTGCTGAGAACTAAGGAATAAACTATCGGTAATAGTTAGCAAATCCCACAAAGGATTATACTCCTCTTACTGACTTAGGGGTTTCCCATAGTTGTATTACTTTAATTTTCTCAAGGTCAACTTTTATCCCTCGGCCGACTTCAACAATAAATCCTAGGTACTTGACGCTCTTTGCTTTGAAGTCTTATTTATTAATATCGATCTGTAGGCCGGCTTCTCTTAACCTAATCAGGACCTTCTTGACTTTGTCCTGGTGGTCTGTTAATGATCCATTAGAGTAGATCAGGATGTCATTAATGTATGCTGAGCAAAACTCGTCCAGGTATCCTTGCAGGGTATGGTTGATATAACGCTGGAACATAGCTGGTGCACCAGTCAAGCCGAAGGGGGTAACCAGCCACTCAAATAGTCCGTACCTCATGCAGAAGGCTGTCTTCCATTCTTCTCCAGCCTTGATTCAGATCTTATGAAAAGCGGCGATAACGTCCAGTTTCGTTAACCACTTTGCTTATGCTAGTGATCTTAGGGTTTTATTGATCAGCGGTAATAGATATCTATCCTTCCTAGTGATGCTGTTTAGGCCCCTATAATCCACACAAAACCTCAATCCTCCTCCTGGTTTCCTCACAAACAATACAGGAGCAGATGCTGGCAAGCTGCTAGCTCTTATGAACCCTTTATCCAGGTATTTAGTAAGAGTCTTCCGGAGGACTATCAGTTCTTCTCGTGACATCCCGTACAGTGGTCCCCATGGGACTTCAGGATCAGCGCCGTTCTTCGTTTTTTCCAAGGGTATCTCATGGTCAATACCATCACGGTGCAGTGGTAACTTAGCAGCCTGATCAGGGTCAAAGACATCCAAGAACTAGTGGTATTCCTTTGGCAGTAGGGCTTTAACGTTAGGCCTTTTCTTTGGCGCTAAGGCTTTCGTTATATCTGCTAGACTTGCGGCGAAAATCTGGGCCCTTCCGCCCCCTAGGGTGCTGGACCTTAGTAACCTTGGTGGGTTCCCAGTCCATCTTGTCCTCCTTAGAGCTTGCAGGTAACTTAGGCCTGGCCTGATCAGGTGTGGGAGGGCGCCGTTTATACTTCTCCTGCTTCTCCTGGTAATTACAACTGTCCAACCGGGAGCCTATCTTCATAAGGAGCCTGGTATACTCTGAGTATGTGTCTGGGATGTCTACTACACTGATCAGGGCGTTGCGAAGGCTCTTGTTGATAGCTCCATCTAAGTAGTTGATCCTCACTTTATCCGCCTAGTTGCTACCCCCACTCTCAGCTAGTTCCTTCTCAAACCTAGGTAGAAAGGAGGCAAAGCTCTCATGGGTTTTCTGCTTAATTATACATAGTCAAGTCAAAGCTTGGGCTTGGGCGTTAGGGTCTCCATAACAGCTTTCTAGGTAGCTCATAAACTAGTCAGGGGATTCCATTCCGTCGGTTCCCCCGTGGGCGTAGTAGGCTGAGGCCATCGTCTAGGCCGCCCCTTTAAGTCAAGCGTATATATATCCAAAGATGTCGGCGTCACAGTCGAAAGCCATCCTATCTAGGCGGATCTTCCCTTTCATCTCTAGGAACCATCGTTGGAAGTTCTTACGTGTCCCATTAAACTTGGGGGGGTCAGGTATCTGGTATTTTCTTTATCTAGTTGCAGTATTCAGGGTCTAATCAGGGACAGGCGTTGGTGTGCTTGTTGTGGTGACCGAGGTAGATGTCGTCATGGGTTGCCTCATGCTCGTGAGGGCTTCTTGCAGCAGGCATATCTGCTCCCGTTGAGCCTCTCGCTTGTTGGCCTAGGCAGTTCGCATCTCTTGCAATTCGTTGGCTTATGAGGTTTGCATCTCGTGCAGTTGAGTGGCTAGCTGGCTCACCACTTTAAGTAACTGCTGTGATCCCACAGATGGCTGGGCTTCTATGTTGCCGTCCATCTTGTCTGTAGCTCCCTCAACTGCTCTAGTTGTATTAGGGCTCTTCCTGTCCTTACTTATGGGCCTCACTTTGATTAGGGAAAATCCTTCCTGTATCTGGCCAGACAGGGAAACCTGAGCTCTTTCGAAGCACATAGGCTGATGCGCAGCCTACCGTTCTCAGCTCCTTCAGGGCTAATCAGCTCAATCTGATTAGACCTAGGATACAGCGTTGCTAGCAGCTATTCTCATTGATGGAATCCTTTTACAACTAAGCTGTGTAGGCATATCGCTCTAGCCTCCCTCTCTAGGTCTGTTATAGCGTAAAGGCTTGCACTAAGGCCTAAGCTACAGTATACCTAATTAATTCTCACTAGCGGACCACACGTCTAGTCTAGAGAATTCTAGTGCTTCTTTTGAGCTTTAGATAATGTAACGGTCCAAGGCGAGGTATATTGTAACCAGCTATGGCGACTACGTATGAGTATCTAAAGCTAGGGAAGAAAGGAGAAAAGCTCCCTAAAGGTTCACCGCTTCTCAGGTCTGGTCAGGGCGAAGGAGCGCATAGGCCGTCGGGTTGACGTTGTTGCGGTTCCGTGCCTCCGATCAAAGGTGATGTGTTTCCTGGCCGCGATATCCAGCAAGGCTTCTTCAGGCCCAGCCCGTTACAACTAGTAAAAGTAATATTATTAGAGGTAAAAAGTCTATAGATAAGGATCTTATTAATAATGAAAAGGATAAGGAGAATGAGTCTTTTAATAATAAGCCTTCTATAAAGCGTAAGTCCTTTACTAGTTATATTTAATTTAGATTTAACTGATTTCTTCTAGGGTGTAAGACTTCTATTCAGTCTATAAATGATTTCTCTTCTACTTATAAGTAAAATAAGTTTTTCTGCCTTAATTATCTATATAAAGTGTATTAATATATATATAGCTCTTAAAAAGAAAGGTCTAGATAACCTAAAGGAGTATAAGGTTCCTTATAAGCCCTATTTAGCTTCTGCTTTTTATAGAAATAGTAATTTAATTTACTATAAGGGTAGCAAGAAGCGGTGCCTCCATTATTTTTCCAGTGGTTTAAAGGATAAGTATATTCCTATTAACCCTATTCTCTATTACGTTACCTATAAGCTCTATAATAAGATTAATAGTGTCTATTATAGCGCTATATATATCTCTTTTATTTATTATATTTTTATATCTACTAATAGTATAGTAGGCGCTCTATAAGTATGAAACCGCTATCTATTAGCTTTAGAAGTATAATAAGGAGATAATTAATAATATCCTTACTAATTATAAAAGTAAGCCTACTAAAGTCTCTTATCCTCTATCTAACCAGGTTATTATTAAGAACGCTATTATTAACTATAAGATTACCCCTATTAACGCTGTTCTTTTTAGCCTAATCGTTATTTATATTTCTCTTACTACTCTGGTTGCTTCTTTTGCCCCTAGTAGTGTTACTATTAGCGGTGCTACCTTTAAGTCTTATAAGGAGCGTCTGCTTAATATAATTAAGCCCCTTATTAAAGCTAAAAATGTTGCCTCTCTGTTACGGTCAGTAATCCGACAGTAGGGTTTCCGCTAATAGTATAGCTGAGGTCGATACTTGGTAACAGTATTGTTGGCTTACTGGTCTGTTGATCACCTGGTGATCAGTCGTGTGGTCAAAAGTCGTAAGGGGAGCTTGTATAGCTTCTTGTCAATGAATCACTAAAGGGATACTAAAAGGTATATAGAGAATATATTATAAGTTGATTACTGAAGAGCTATCGAAGTCTGCCCTTAAGTGCATCCAAGTCCATCCTATATATAAGTCCTGTTTTCCTTGGTGTGTTATAGAGTGACGGCCACCTATCGGTCCTTTACCATAGAGCGTTGTTGACCGGTCGGTCCTTTACCTGGAGCGCTTATCGTTCGTCGGTCCTTCTTATCTCCACGTGACTAGTACCATAGTTCTTCTGTTCCAGGGAGTCATCTGTCTAACGATCTTGTTTGTCTTATTGGTATAAAGGCTGTGCTGCCCGTGCTTCCAACTAGGTGGGGCTAACGTTACCTGTAACTTGTTAGGTCGTAACATCAGGTCTCCCCTCCAAAGGTCTTGCCCTTAAGACCTATAAGTAGGTTGTTCCTTCCAGGTTAGGGAGTCGTCAATTTGTGCTTCCTTGTTCCTTTATAATGCTGACACTATATCAGGTTGTGTAGAAAAATCAAAATCAAAATCGTAGAAATCTGAGCTTAAGGATCACAAGCGTCTTATACTTCTTAAGTTTATTGATTCTTATCTCATTCCTGCCGATATACTGTATAGTTGCTACTTTCACCTAAAGAAGGCTTATTGTTTTGGTAAAGGCTTTTTACGTTGTTATGGTTGCATAGAGGTAAAGAAATCGTATGATAGGGTATTAATAGTGTTAACTTATAAGTTTTTTTCTTTAATATATCCTTATTATGCTTTACTGATTTATATAGTTTGAAAGTTAAATACTTAGGATAAGGAGTGGGATATAAAAAAGGAGAAAGCTGGTAAGGAGCTTATGGCTCTTTACTCTTAGTTTACCTAGCTTTAATCATAAATAGCTGAGGCCGTAAGTCGTCTTTAGCGTATTCATCAGATTCATAGGAAAGTGAAAGAGAGGCAGTAGGAAACCTTTCAGCAGGGAATACAAGAGCTGGATATAGAGGATAAGTTGGCTTCTGCTTTGTCGGCACATAAGTCCTAGGTGGTTCATAATTTACAAGCGTTAGGTGTTCCTAACGATATAGACTAAAGGTCTCTAGGTCTTAGTGAGGATTTTGTTGGTATTGGCCTTTTGGCTGTTACGTCTGGTTCTGGTTCCCATAAGAGTCCAAGGGCTGTTATGGAGGGTTCTTAGTTTATTACCGGCGTTCCTAGGCAAATAAATAGGTTCTTGTCTTGTGGCCTGTTTATTCCGGGAGGTCGCTAGAGTGGTTGTGGTCGCCTTATCTTAATCGTGGGGTCATTCTGCTGGGGTCCCACTATAGGTGCTAGTGTTTCTTCCCTTATATAGAATTCTAACCAGTAGTTCTTAAGTATCTCTTTGGTGTAGGTTAGGTTTAATACTGGTTCCTATGTATTGTCTTCATGGCTGTAGCCTTTCTATTTAACGAGATATCGTGTTTCTAGTTTCTTGCCTATTGTCCAGCCTGGCTGGTCATAGTCGATGATTCGTTCGATTTCATACTCCGGTTTATTTCTATCCATAATAATAGGGTCTTATACTGTTGATCCTCATGGTGCTGGTTCAAGCAATGAGATGTGGAATATCAGATGAATCTTTATTATGTCTAGTAAATCGAGTTTATAGTTAACGTTAGAGACTTTCTTGAGGATTTTGAAGGGTCTAAGTTTTTTATAGTTGAGTTTGTTGCTTAGTCGCTTGGTTTTGATGTTTCGGCGGATTAGATATATATTATCTCCCTCTTTAATGGTTAGTCCCTTAATCCTTACTTAGTTAGAGTATTTCTTTATTTATTGTCTGACAAACTTAAGGTCTTTGGTGACCTTGTTTTAGATTTCTTATAGTTTGTTAAAGTCAGCTATGGCTTTCAGGGCTTATGGTCCTTGTTAAGGTTCTCTATACACGGTTGGTTGGAATCTATAGTTTAAGTAGAATAGTAAGTGTTATATACTTTCTCTAATAGCACTATTATAGGCAAATTAGGCTAAAGGTAGTAGAGATACCTAATTATTTTAGTTATAGTTAACATAACATCAGAGATACTGTTTAAGTATCTGATTAATTCTTTCTGTTTATCCATCGGTTTGTAGATAAAATAATGTTGATAATTTATGGTCTATTCCAAGTTATAAGATCAAGGATTTCTAAAACTTGGATATGAACAGCTTATCTCTATCTGATATAATTTCCTTAGGTAATCTATGGTTACTAATGATGTACTTAAGGAAAATATACGCTAGGTCTTCTGCCATGCCTGACTCTAGGTATAAAATAAAATAAGCATACTTTATAAGTCTATTAACTATTATAAGAACACTATTATAATAGGTTTTTATAAGTGGTTCTCTTAACTTTAGTAGTTTAATAATAAAGTCTAATAAGATCAAGTGCCATGCTTCTAGTGGTACTAGTAGTGGTTAAATTTGCCTATATAGCTTATATGGACTGTTTTTACTTCTCTTGCATATTTTGTAGTCCTTGATTACTAAAGCCACTTCTTTATATATAACTTTCTAATTATAGTGTTGCCTGATTCATTTGAAGGTCTTTGTAATCCCTTGGTGTCCAAATGCCTTTGTGCCATATATCTTATAGATCTAGTCTGCTGTTATTCTGCCAGTCAGGCTGGTATTAACACGCTTGCCGATCATAATAAGTTTATACACAGGTATAATATCACTATTGTTGTCGTATTTAAGGATTACCTGTGTTTCTTCTGATACCAGGGTTTCGTGATCTGTTCTTCTACTAAAAGCGTCTGCTCTTCCGTTTTCTATACCTTTACGGTAGATGATTTGAAAGTTAAATTTAGAGAGAAGTTCTAACCATCGGATCTGCCGTTTGTTAAGAACCTTCAAAGTTGTAAAGTGGGATAGGTTCTTATAATCTATGTATACTATTACCTGGTGTTTGGTTCCTGATAGGTGTGGTCTCTATTCCTTGAATGCTTTAATGATGGCCATAAGTTCTTTTTCATGGATCTGGTAATTCAACTCTGGTCTATAGAAGGCTTTAGAGTAGAATACGTATGGGTGTAGTCTTCCTTCTTTGTCTCGTTGCCCTAATTGTCCACCTATGGCGAAGTCTGAGGCGTCAGTCTTGACTTTAAATGGTTTGTCTGGGTTAGGGATTTGGGTAACTGGTTCTAAAGTGATAAGTTCTTTAACTTTATTAAAAGATTTATCGTATTCTTCTGTCCATATAAATTCGGTGTTCTTATATATGAGCTTCTAAAGTCTTCTAATATAACTTGTGTAGTTCTTAAGGAATCTTCTATAGAAGTTAACAAATCCTAAAAAGGATTATATATCCTTAACGTTTTATAGAGTAGGCTAGTCCCTAACTGCCTGTATCTTTTTATCTTATATTCGGATTTTACCTAGCGTGATGGTGAATCCTAGATAGTTAACTTTCTATGTATGGAATTCGCTTTTTTCTGGTTTAACTAGTTGTTTTACTTCTTAAAGTTTTTATAGTACCTAATATATATATTTTTTGTGATCCTTAAGCGTTTTTAAGAAGATAAGGATATCGTTAAGGTAGCAGATAATAAAGATGTTAAGATTTTCTTGGAGAATATGGTTAATTATTGTCTAGAATATTATAGGTATATTAGTAAGTCTAAAAGGTATAACAAGTGTCTTATATAAACCTTATTATGTTTAGAATACTGTTTTCTATTTGTCTCCTTCCTTAATATAGATTAGGTTGTAGGCTTCTTTCAGATTAAGGGCTATAAACCATCTGGCTCCGTATAGAAGGTCTTATAGCTTTGAGATAAGTGGTAGTAGGTATACGTTTTTGTTGGTGATATCGTTGAGTTGTGAATAGTCAATATATAGTTGTAATTTCCTATTCTTCTTAGGTATGAATAGGATTAGGTATCCTGCTGGTGAGTCTGATGGTTTAATATATCCTTTCTTAAGATTTTATCTAGCTATTCGTTAAGTGTTTTTTGTTCTGTCTCGTTTAAGTTATAGATCGGTTCTAACCTAGGGTATATTCTAGGTAGCAGTTTAATTTTATGGTTATATAGACTATGTTCTGGTAACCCTGTTTCTAGTTCTTTAGCGAACAGTTTTATATATTTTCTATAGATCTCAAGGATCACTGAAAGTTGTTCTGTTGTTCTTTGTTCTTGGTTTATTGATCTGAATCCTTCTTCCGTAGTAGGTTTAATCCTTTAGATATATACAATATACTTTAGTTATATCTATGATTTATATAGGGGTTGTGGCATATAATGCTGTCTTACCGTTGAATCTCTCTATTAAAGTTGGCCAGACTTTTAGTCTATGTCAGGATTATTCTTTCTTAACCATGGGATACCAAGTATAACATCTAGTTATCCTATTGCCGTAATATTAAAGACTAGTTGTTTATAATGGTTATAGGTAACTATAGAGAGGTGTACGGTCTCTAATTCAATGGTTCCTTTGCTATATATAACTTTTTATCTTTTAACGGTTTAAAGGGTGTATAGGTTATCCTTGTATCGCTATTGAATATTTCGTTGATTTACTAGTTAAGGTAATACTAGGTTTACCTGTGCTCTACTGTCTACCATGACTTAAGTGGGCTATCTATTGATTTGGACTTTAAGTATTAGGTGTATATTGTTATTATTTGTGGTTATTGTATATAGGGACTTCCTGCCCTATATTGCCTTCTGTGGTCCCGTTATAGTCGGTGTTTATCGTTTTTTGACTGTTTTTTAGCGTTATTGTTGTTGGTGGAAGCGTCCTTCTATAACTGAGTTCACTATACGTGTGTTTTTCCTTTGTAGTGTAGGATGTATTTATTGTATATATAGTTAGACTAATGTTTAGTTATCTTATATATATAAGCCATTAGTTTCTTCAAGCTTGGCTGAAAACTAAGCTAATTGCTATAGTATTCTTTAATTTCCTATATTCTTAATTTGTGATCTGTATAGATTTTAGGAATTAGCTATTCATTCCGCCTTTATAGGTAGAAAGAAAACAGTCCTTTTTCTTCCTTATGTTTCTTATAATCATTACAGATATATTCCGCCTAAAATACACCATAATATATAAGGTGATTAAGATCTAATTGTTTATTATCCCTAAATATAGATATTTCCTTAACTCCAAGGATTAGTATATGGTCTTAATCTAGGTCTTGAGTTCTATAGAAACGGACTTCCTGATCGTTGGTGTCTTTCCTGATTTCTCTAAACCCTGGTGCCTTGTCTTTCCTTGTTAGTAGGTTTCTTATAGAGGTTGGTATGGTTAAGGGTTCATATGCGTTATACAGGTTGTCTTTTTGAGCTGATGGTAAGGAAACGTTTTCTGCCTATGTTTAAATACGTTGAGAATAAGTCTTAGTCTTGTTTACTGTAGGGGTTATAGCGTTCCTTAATTCTATTAGTTGTTTGGCTGCTTGTCGTTTTATCTTGCTTAGTGGAATAAATTTTTAAGGGATTCTTTAGTGTATAAGTCGTTGTCTTAGTTCTAACTAGGGCTCTCTTTTGTCTAAAGTCTGGGTTTTAGGAAGTTTATGACCTTTCTAACCATAGCCATGATCTTGGTAGGTAGGCTAGTGATTTTCTGGGTTTTGGTCTATATCTATTAGGTAAGTTCTAGAAGTTTTAATATATCGGTTGACTTCTCTTGGTTCTTAATATATCTCTTGAGTTCCTTGTAGAGTTATAGGTAGATCTATGCTTGTCTGGTAGGCTTGCCTTATGCCTCCTCCATGATTTCTACTTGGTTCTAGAGGTATCTTACTTGTTGTTATATGTTCCTAAGTGTTTTCTTAAGGTTCCTTAGAACGCTTTTATTATGTTCCCCTATTCTTTAATTTATTGTTCTATTAGTGTGGAAGGTGTCGCTGTTAACGGTTTTCTTAGGAAGGGTCATGATGACGTCTTGTTTATTTGACTTGGTTACTTAGTTTTTTCCTGTTTTCCTGACCATCGTAAGAATCTTGTGGTGAGGTCCCTTGGGGTACTATCCTGCTTGCTTTTTGCTGTCTTGGTGTGTTAGGCAGTTGTCGTTATAGCAGGCGGTTTAAGAGAGTTAATTATGTAGTGTTTCCTTAATAGCCGTGTTGGCTTTCTTAGCATGCTTAGGTAGCGGTTTATTTTAGAGTTGCTTGGGTTGCTTGTAATCTTATATATAGTATCCCATTTTTTCATAATTGAAACATTTAACAGTGTTAGGATCCCGTATTAGGCGTTTATCTTGTCTTTTGGCAACACTGATGTCTATAGGTCCTGTGTGATATCTATAGGCAGTGCTGCTATGGTTTTCTTGTTGTGGTGTCTTTGGTCTGTACTTCCGGCTGATGTTAGCACTAACCCTATTAGGCTATATTTATTGTCCTTTTTGTTTAAGCCGTCGTTTATATAGTTAATTATCAATCTTGACGGCCTTATCTATAAATTTATAGAATTTGTCTGGTCGGTTGTCTTAACTAAGTTTATCTTTAATGTCTTCCTTAAGTCCCTGATAGAACTTGGCCATTAAGGCTTTATCTCCCTATTCTAGTTTAGAGGTGATACGTTAGAATTTGGCGGTATATTTACTGGCTAATCCTTTCTAAGTAAGGGTTATAAGTTCTTATTCCGCTATATGTTCCTTATTAAGGCTACTAAAGACTTCTTTAAGTTGTTTCTTAAAGTTCTTAAACTTCCTAAAGATCTTTTTAGTATTATCTTCTTGGTTTTCTCTATTGTTATCTAGGTAGTCCCGTATTATAGGTTTAAACTAGGCTAAGGCGTCTTTTTTTAAGAATGAGGCGGTGTATAACACCTTGTCAGCCTTAGTTATAAAGGAATCTTTATAGAACTTAAAGTAGGCCTTGGTTTAAGTAAGGAATCCTTATAGAGTTCCTGGGGTCCTGTTGTAGGGTTTGAGATCTAGGTACTTGGCTTGTGGGGGTAGAGCAGGCCTGGGTGCCAACAGTGAGGCTTGGAGTTACTGATTTTCTTTTTATAGCTAGGTAATCATTTTAAGCAGCTGTTAATTAGTTGGTCCGGTCGTAACCAGGGTTAGAGCGGCAGTGTGTGGGGTAGGAGTAGATATCATAGAATACTGTTAGGTGAATATTAAGGTCAACTTACTTAACAGGAGCAATTAAAGTGTTACGGTCAGTAATCTAATAGTAGGGTTTCCGCTAATAGTATAGCTAAGGTTGATACTTGGTAACAGTATTGTTGGCTTACTGGTCTATTGATCACCTGGTGATCAGTTGTGTGGTTAAAAGTCGTAAGGGGAGCTTATATAGCTTCTTGTTAATGAATTACTAAAGGGATACTGAAAGGTATTTAGAGAATATATCACAAGTTGATTGCTGAAGAGCTATGGAAGTCTGCCCTTAAGTGCGTCCAAGTCCATCCTATATATAAGTCCTGTTTTCCTTGGTGTATTGTGGAGCGATGGCTACCCGTCGGTCTTTTACCGTAGAGCGCTGTTGACCGGTTGGTCCTTTACCTGGAGCGCTTATCGTTTGTCGGTCCTTCTTATCTCCATATGACTGGTACTATAGTTCTTCCGTTCTGGGGAGTCATCCGTCTGACGATCTTGTTTGTCTTGTTGGTATAAAGGCTGTGCCGCCCGCGCTTCCAACTGGGTGGGGCTAACGTTGCCTGTAACTTGTTGGGTTGTAACACTCTCTTAGCTGTTACCTTAATAAGTACTTAAGTAGTAATAAAGTAGTTAATTCTTTTATATATCTATAAGGGTAGATAGTTACAATATCAGGAGTTTGGAGAAAAAAAAGTTATTTATAGATAAAAAGCCTGCATAAGAGGTATTCTTAAGTGTTATTTTTCTTTTTTATTATTATAAATTAGTACCTTACTTCTCTACTTTAATAATATATTCAATATTATAAAAATTAAGCTACTTATAGAAGTCTTTAAGCTTACTTTTTACTAGATTCTTTATTAACCTATCTATAGGTATATTATCTATTAGTAAATAAACTATTTTAAAGCTTTTTTTTATATATTCTTATTGAAGCTATATATTTTAAATATTAGTATATCAAAGTCTTATCGTTATTTTTTTTATCTACTATAAGTCGAATTACTTATATATTACTATAGTGAATTATAAAATCGTTATTAATTATTAAAGCTAGATCTCTAAATAGGTATTAAAGTACTATTACCTTCTTTATAGTATATTTAAGGTAAAGTAACTCTACTTTTATTATTCAAGTTATAACTATATTCTAATATACTGTTTTCTATTAAATAGGCGTTCTAAATAAGTATATAATAAATCCTTATAAAGAACGATAGATAGCTAAGTTATCTATAAAGCTTATATCACTAGTAATTAAGAGGGTAATAGTCTATAGTAAAACACTATAGACTAATATAAGAAATCTTGTATAATATAAGTAATAAATATACTGATTAATTACTTTTATATAGATGAAGCTTAGGTTGGTAAGAAATTATAAGAGGCTTATATAAGTGAATACTACGTTAGGTCTAGTTATTACCGCTAGATACAACACTAATTTAATCTTTTCTTAAAAGCTCTTTATTTTTTTAGGAGATATTTATCCTTTATTCAGTTTAAAGTTGATTATAGGTAATAATATTATAAAAAGCACACTATTAGTAAGATTAAATTTCTTTCTTATTCTCTTAATATATAAGTCTTAAAGAAGATAAAGCTTCCTTTTCTTTCTATTATAGATAATATATATACTAAGAAAGTAGTCTTTTTTACCCTTCTTAAGTTTGAATCTTTTCTTAATACCTTTAATAATCCTTTTAGCTGTTAACTAGTGTTACTTATAATAGATAACTAAAAAGTTATCTATATAAAAGATAAGAATCACCGCCTTATCTATAGTTTAAAAGATATAGATCTCTTTATTTTAAGTATCTATTTTCAGTTTATATAAAGTCCCTATAAAGATATTAAACTAAAGAAAAGGGTTATTATGTAATCTATATAACGCTTATTATAGGCGTCTAACCTTTCTATACTATTAATATCTATTAGGTAAATAGATATATATCGGGTTATTAGGGTTAATAACTATATTAAGGAAAGCGTTTACTATATTAAATTACTATATCTTAAGGTTAAATTACGCTATAAGAGCTATAATAATCCTAAACATCTTTACTACCAATGTTAATATATATATATATATTAAGGGATATTTATCTTATATATTCCCTATTATATAAATATATACTTTATAGTGTTTAAGAAGGCTGTTCTTATTAAACTTCTAGATAAATACCTATTTAAGTGGAAGGATTTAGCCTATCGCAAGCCTTTGAGGGATAACTTTCTATACGTTAAGTTCTTTAACTTTAAATATCTTAACGTTAGTAGCTATATAGAATATCTTTCTTATAGTTAGTAAGAGTTTAGTAATATCTCTCTAGTATTTTAATAGAGTGATAAGCTTATCCTAGGTTACTTTAAGGTCTTACCTTTTAGATAGACAATTAAGATATAACCTCTCTACTATACTATAAAAGGTCTTATAGAGGGTTAAATATCCTTACTGGCTCTCTTTATAAGCCTTTTACTAATTAGGTAGAAAGGTTATAAAGAAGCACTTAAGGTTATATTACTAGTATACAGTTATACTACCGCCTTTTATTATAGTATAGATCTATCTACTATAAGTTCTCTTTATTCCTTCTACTAAAGGGTAAAAACAGATTTCTTGTTTTAGGTATATTTCTTATAGGGTGTTAGTAATACTTTTTCTAGACGGCACTTTAGTATTCTTATCCCTATCGTTAGTATCTACCCTATTAAGCGCTCGGAATGATAAGCCGGTTATTAAAGTATCTAGTTACTTAGTTAGATTTATAATTAATAGCCTTTTTAAGGGTATATATACTAGAGGGTCTAAAAGACTATTACTGTTTACTATTGTTAACCTAGCTATAGAAATAGTATTATTACCTCTACCCTTAAGCGTTAATAAAATAGCTAAAGTTAAGGGGGTTAAAGGAATATACTTATAAGCTTTCTCTATATAGTCTACTATTTATCTAGATTCTAAGAAAGCAGTTTCTATATATTATAAGGTCTTATCTATAGGTAAAACTATTATTTTAGTGTTATTAATTAACTTAAGGCTGTCAGCCTTAATAATACCTAGGGCCTAAAAAAGGTTATTTAAGACCGTAATATAGTCTTAAATAACTTTAATTATCTCTTCTATCTTTTAGCCCTAGAGAGCTTTAGTCTCCTTCATAGGGTTATAGGAAAAGCCTTTATTAAATTAAATATTCTTAGTTATTATTACCTATTTAAGTATAGACACCTAAATACAGTATAACTTATATATATTTAGTATATAACTAGCTAAATATCTAAGATATCTATAGGGAAACACTTTATAGTCTTTTTGCTTTATACCTTTTTTATAATACCTTTTTATTAGGTATACCTTATATCTATATATAAAAAGTCCCCCTTAATATAGAAATAGTAACCTAGTTAAAGATATTAGTAAGTTAAGTTACTATTAATAGTAGTACTATTAAAACTAGTTAAGTTTTTTCTTAACAACAGATATCTAGCTAAGTGATTCTCTTAGGCTGATCCTATAAATATATATTACTATAAGGGCTGTGTTATCCTAAAGCCTCTTTATGAGATTTACTTGTATACGTATTTTAATTAATTTCTATATAACTAGTTAGCCTACTCTCTCTATAACGTCTACTAGTTATTTTATATTTAGTAATAGTATCTTAATATCTATTCTAATTATTTTATACTACCTTTTATAGGCCTTTTTAATATTTAGGCTAAAAAGGGCTGTTTTATTATTATACTAGAACTTATAAATTATAATACGTTTCTATTATTAGACCTAGGCCTTAAGTGTTTATAGCGATTAGAATAGGAGATCTCTAGTCTTTCTTACTAAAGGGAAGCTAACTATAAGGCTGGTGTATTTATTATAAGTAATTAGCAGCTATTTTATTTCTATAAAGAACTTAGGGAAGTTAAAGAGATCCTAATAAATATACTACTATAGGCATATTACTTTTAACTTAGATATCCCTTTTAAGATAACTATTTTTAAATATATTAATATATAGTATTTATATTAATATTAATTTAATATAGTAATCTATATTCTATAAGCATATTCTACTAGCTTATATCGTATAGTTAGACTAAGGTGTCCAGATTATAGGTACTAAAGGAGTACTAAATTATTTCTCTTGCTTATAAGTTAATAAGATCTTTTATAAGATCCTCTTCTAGTTATAGTAATAATACCTATAAGGCTTCTAGGAATTAATATTTATAGTGTTCTTAGGTAGTTATAGATAGGGTTATATTAAATAAAGACTAGGTTGTATTTTTACGTTAAGCTAATAACTATATTATTATTCTTTATTAGTCTATACTATATAGTATAATCTATTCTATAGTACTATAGACCGCTCTTAAGGAGTAAGCTTTTTAAGGTAATATTTATATAAAAGTCTTTTATTAGTATAATATTAGTTAAGGTGAGGTCTATTAAGTTAGGTCCTCTTAGGCTATTTAGAACGTTCTTTATAACTTAGGTTCCTCTTCTATTAACCTAGATAGAGGTTATCTCTACCTCTATAAAGTCGTTTAGACTAAAAGGTATATAAGAGTTAGCCTTTAAGAGGCTCTTATTATTAATAATATATATCGCTCTATAACTAGCTATAACAGTGCTCTATAAGAGTGGATAAGCGTTTCTTAAGGCTATACTAAAGATTACGTTTAGTATCGTTTTTAAATCCTAGATGCTTATAGTAACTATAATAATACTACCTAAAAGCCTTAAGTTAGTTACCTTTTTCTATTATAAAGTTATACTATAGTCTTTAAGATAAAGCTTACCTTTAGCCGTAAGCTATCCCTTTAACATAAGCTTACTATACGTTAAGCGTTATTTGCTTTTTATAACTTTTTCTTAGATCTTCTAGATATACTTTTTGATAGGGATATAGCTGTCTTTAAACGGCTGTTAGTGACTTTACTAGTAAGGGTAAATTTAATATAAGTGTAGTTTAAAACCTTCTATAGATAGTTATACCTATCTAGATAGTTTAGCTCTAAGTGTTTTATTATATTTAGAGCGATATCTAATTATTTTATAAAAATTCAATATATTTTACTATAAAAAGGTGATTTCTTTTAAGTAGATTAAGTATTAGTTATAATAATATAAAAGGCTTTTTTTAGATTAATAACGCTATCTATTAGTTAATCTAACTTAAGATTCTTTATAAATATCTTATACTTACGGTCTTTTTAGCTAGGAGTAAGATAAACTTAAACGACGTCTAGAAAGTTAATTACCATAATCTTTCCTTTAACCTTAGGTATAACGTAAGCCTAGGCTTAAAGGTAGACAGCCTACTAATCTTTATACTAATATATAAGCTTAACTCTACCTTTTATTTCCTTAAGTATATTATAATACTTAGTTTATAAAGTAATCTTAATAAAGATATTATTTAAAGCTAAAGTTTTTTTTAGATATCTAATAATTTATTAGACGGTTAATAGCTAGCCGTTAAGACTTATATTTATCTATATATTTAAAAAAAAGATAACGTAATAGTGTTAGTGATCCATAAGTTTGTTATATAGGTGTTTTTTACTTACTAGGTAATAATAGGTAAATAGAAAGTATACTTTTTAGTTCTGATTTCCTATTAATCTTTAATATCTGCCGGTCGTATAAGACGTCTGATAGACGTGATTTTATTAAAGTTAGGGCCTAGAGTAGTGACTCCTTTAGTGGTTATAGAAGGATAGTTATTCTCTTAGGCCTAACGTCGCTCTTTATAAGCGACTTTTACTATTATATAGTCGTTATTATAGAAGTCTTATTATTCTATAATAAGGAAAATATATATTAGGATCTCTTTTTTATTAATAAAGTCTTAAGGGATATCTAGGCGGTCTAGGTTAACGTATTACTATATACTAAGTCCCTTATATTAGGATTTTAGCGCTTGGTACCACATAGGCCAGTCATACCGGCCAACAAGCTTAACAGCCTTAATAAGAGATAAGTTAGGCTTAGACATCTTTAGCTATTAGTAAAGGTAATAAAATATACTCTTCTATAGAGTCTTAATAAATTACAATATAAGGTTTATAAATAATAATAGTAAAAGCTAGGCTTATAACTATTATAAGTTAAAGTATATAGTAGGGTATATAAGGATTTAGGTCTAAAAGGCTTAATTCTATATAAGGGAAAGTGAAGAAAGTGATACCCTATATATAGGCAGGATGTGCGAGTAATGAGTGAAACACCACGTGATATAGCAGGTGAGAATGCTCTTACATGAGGTGGAAATACATGAAGCTATCGTGACACCTTCTACCCCATTACGCTGTCGCAGAGGACTGCCAGCCCATCACATGGAAACGGAGCGCTCATGGGGACGTTATATGTCGTTATGAGACCGAAAAATCTGCTGATATCAGCGCCGCCTCGTGCGCGATGTACGCGGCTATGTACGGCATCGATACTGATACCTTCTTCTCTCTGAACCCTGAGCTTGACAGCGCCTGCTCCGATATCTAGCCGAACACTAAGTACTGTCTTAAAGGCTGTGAGTTTCTCTCAGCCCTCTTCTTCTTCTCTGCAGTACCATGCTTACGGTGCAAACAGGGATCCAGGCTACCACAGCCACAGACGACGGTCTATGTGGTCTCGCACACGGCAACCACACATGCTCAGACATCGTCGCGCCCTGCTGCAACATTCAGACCGGCCGCTGCGGTAATTCCGGGTGAGAAACCTTTTCCAGTCGGAGAGAGCCCACAACTGATAAGACTTCACTATTACCCCATTCAGGAAGGCTACACCGCCCCAGCCTGCAACCCACGCTTTTCCACCTAGTGCAGTGCGGGCAGTCCAGCCAGCGCGGGCAAGGTTGAAGCTAGTACCAGCTCTTCCTCCCCCTACTGCAACGCTCAGGGCTTCTGCGGAGACGGTCCAGAGTTCTGCGGCACGGACGTCTACGCGTCCCGCAACTGCACCATCAACATCGTCGAAGTTCCCAGGATGCCCGGTGCTACTGCAGTCCCTTAGCAGAAGGGCAACACGCCTGACGGGACCTGCGGTGGTTCCAGCGGCTATACTTACAACGTTCTCTTTAGGAATTACTATAGTGCTAATGGCGTCTACAGGAGTGATAAGGAGGCCTATAGCCAGGGTTAGTGAGTATTGACGAGTGCGCAAGATATTATTTAACTTCAACTAACCTTATAGGTACTCCCTCTAGCCAATCTAGGTTTAGGGAATGTTCTTAATAGGACGTTAATATATCTAACCCTTTCCTTTGTCCTAATGTACGGCTGACAGGCAGCCTGACGGCGATAGGCTTACCGCTGTCCCTATTACAGGCCACCCTACGGTCTATACACCCTGTATGTGGCACCCTGCGCCCTCTACCTGTCTAGCCCTCGCCCCCTCCCTGCCCAGGAGCCCCCCCCCCCCGCTCCGCCGCTGCCCCCCATACAGTATACCAGCCTAGCGCTCTATCCAGCTGTCTGTAACGCCGTTTAGAAGCCTATCGCTTTACCTGATAGCCTGCTATACCCTTTAGACACCTATTACCTCTATCCAGAAGCCTATCGTTTTACCTACCCTTTAGCCTAAAACACCCTATCTAGTAGTCTATCTACTACTCTATCTAATACCTACTATCTATCTAGCAGCCTATTACCCCCTCTCTAGCTATTAGTTATACCGTTAAGCAGCCTATCGCTCTATCTAGCTATCTATTAGCCACCCTATCTAACAGCTTATCGCTTTAACTAGTAGTCTATTATACTATCTAGAAGCCTATTATTTTACCTAACAGCCTATTATACTATCTAGATACCTATTACTCTATTTAGCTATCTTATTATTTTACCCTAAAGTCTATTACTTTATCCTATAGCCTATTACCTTATTAAAGTATTTAGTATTTTATTTTACTATTTGAAATTTAGTTAGTAAGCTATATACTATATTAGCCTTTATATAGAAATATTACAACCTTTATTACCTTATTTTATTTTAAAGCTAAGTAAAATATAATAAAATAAAATAAAGCTAAATATAGTAAGCTTTAAATAATAGCCCTCTAAAGTTAAGCTTAAGGTAAAAAGGTTATATTACTATATATAAAAGAGATAGACTTTTATAGGTAAGACTTATATTAAAAATTATCTCTGTTTATTTCTATTTTCTTTTTTTACTAATAATATAACCTTTTTTTTACCTTTTTTTCTCTTTTCCTCTTTAACCCTAATATACTATATCCTTTATCTTATTTTTTACCTTTATCCCTTATAGGATATAAAGATAGACCTAGTCCCTATAGGCTTATATATAGCTCCTAACAGCGATATATAGCTAACACCTTCTCTAGTATAGTATACATTATAATATAGCTATATATAGAATAGTTTACTCTAATAATATAGCTGGTTAGCTTCTCCTATAGTATTTTATTCTATTTTTAGTATATAAGGCCTTTATTATCCTTAAGCTAGGCTATATTACTCTCTGATTAAAGGCTAATAAGGCTAAAGAGAGAGCTCTATATATTAATATAATACTAAACGTTAGGTATATAGAACCTCCCCTATAAGGCCTTATGTAGATACGTTTAATACTCTAAAAAGGCGTTATAGATCTAGATATTAATATTAATCCTAGCGTTATGTTAGGTCTCCTGTATAATAAGGTTTTAACCTTAGGCTTACAGGCTTACCTTTTAAATATTACTATTAGTAAAAATGAAGCCTAACTATAATAAGATATTACTAATAATATAATAGTAATAAGCTAGTAGAACTAGACTATTTTATTTCTAAAACTTACATTATTAGAAGGGTTACTTTTTTAAAAAAGTCTTAAAATAGCTAATATAAATAGTATAATTATTAAGGCTAGTACTAAGAAAGCTATTAATAGTATTATAGCCTTATATAATACTATTTAAGTTATAGCTTTCCTTAGACTTCTAGATAGCCTATAGTATTATAGCCTTCTTAATAAAATAATAATGAAAGATAATATAAGGGTAAAAATATAGTATAACGCTATATTTATCCTTATTAAGGGTAATAATAAAACGCTTATTAAGCTAGATAAAATATCTAACAGCCTAATATAAAAAGTCTTAATTATTAAGGTTAAAAACAATATTTTATATAGTTATATATCTATTTGTAGTACCCTATTAGCCTAAGTCTATAGTAGATAATCATAATAAAAAAGCTAAAAAAAAGTAGAATAGTTAATAGGTAAATAAGTAAATAAGTAAGTAAGTAAGCCGGTAAATAAGTAGATATCTAAGCTAATAGATAATAATTAAGGGCTGGACATCTATTTTACTATATTATTATAGTATTATAAAATATAAGGCTAATATTATCTCTTTTTATAAGAGATAGAAAAGCGAATAGAGTAGATATCTACTTTATAGCTAGGATTTCTAAACCAACTTAAAGAGAAAAAGGTCTAAGAAAATAATACTATTAATAGACAGCTAATAAGTAAAATAAAATAGTATATCTTAAGTAGAATATATATATATATAACACTAATTAATATTAGTCTTTTTCTAAAAAGACTATAGATTAAAAAGGCTTTACTTAGTGTTATAAATAATACTAAATAATATAAATATCTAAACGGCTTATTATTAATATTATTAGTATTAACCTAACTAAATTATACTGTTTTAGCTATAGCGTTATATAGGCCTATAAAGAGCTAAAGAATAAGCGGTCTACCGTATTAGCTGCCTATTTAGCCTAGCTATCTATAAAACTTAGCTATCTATTATTAATATTTTCTACTTATCTCTCCCCTATTTCTCTTTATACCCTCTACTTAGCTGTTAGCTATAGAGAGATAATATTAAAGTTATCTTACTAAATAATATTAAGATTACTAATAAATAATAATATATAAATAAGATATTAAGTAGATAAAATATAGCTAAGTAAATGAAGGTCTACTATAGGCCTTTACTATTATTTATATTATACTATTTAAACCGCTTATTAAGTAAAATATTAAAAGTATCTCTCTATCTTTATAATAAAATAAAAAAAGTAATATTCTAGTTATACATAAAATAACTATACTAGTTAAAGGCTATTCTACAATACGTATTAAAAAAATAAATATAAAGATAAGCCTACTATTAATAGCCCTATAATACCCTCTCTTTAGGGTATAACCTCTCCTCTGTAAAAGCGTAATAAAAAAGTAATAGCTTAATTAGGTATATTTACCCTATAGTAGCTTAAAAGTAGTAAAAGGTTATCTATTTCAAGCTAAAGATATTTACTATTATTATCAAAATTAATAAAGGCCTAAAAGTCTAACTAGAGTATTATAATACTATATAATAGGCTAATTTAATATAAAGGTGATAGAGGTAAATAGAGATATTATAGCGTTTTTATAATAAGATAATTTAATTTAGAGGTAATATAGAAAGATAAAGATATTATAGTGTTTTAGTATTTAGCTAATTTACTATAGGGGTAAAAAGGATATATAGAGATAATATAGCGCTCTAGCGATAGGCTAACTTACTATTAGGGTAATAGAGATAGATAGAGATATTATAATACTTCTATAATAAGAGAACTTACTATAGAGGTAATAGAGAAAAATAGAGATATTATAGTGTTTTAATAGTTAGTAAATTTACTATAAAGATAAAAGAAATAAATAGAGATATTATAGTATTCTAAAAATAGACTAATCTACTATAGGGGTAATAGAGATAGATAGAGATATTATAGCGTTTTAGTATTTAGCTAATTTACTATAGAGATAAAAAAGATTAATAGAGATATTATAATACTCTAGCGATAAGTTAGCTTACTATAGAAGTAATATAGATAGATAGAGATATAGAGCTTTAGGATATTACCAACGTTATATAGACTAGTTAGTTAAACCTATTTTATTAGATATAATATTAGATTAATATAGATAATCTAAAATAAAATAAATCTATTAAAGAGATAGAGAAGAGAAAAAAAAAGAGAAATAGCTATTCTATCTAAATATAAAGCCTATAGCTATATTAGGTAGACTATTATTATAGTCCCTTAAGTGGGCCTACTTTAATAGCTAGCTAGGTGTTAGGCCTATATCTTATCAGAAGGCCGTTCTCACTTTATAAGTAGTTAGTCTTAAGGTAAAGTAAGACCTAGCCTAGGCTAGGTCTTAGGCTCTACTATTATAGTAAATAGTTATAAGGCTAATATATATATATTAGTAACCTTATAGTCTATAATATACTATTATTAAAGTCTAAGATATCTTATTTAGTCTTATATAAAGTATAATTTTATATTATTATATAGGTTATAAAAGATATCTAGGCTTTTATATCTTTACCTAACTAATATTAAAAAGAATAGGTTGCCTAGGTTAACTATATTAAAGCTTTAAGCTATATCGATAAGTAAGCAGTCTATTAAAGCTAACATTAACCATTAGTATTAGTATACCTATTATTCTATAGTAAAATTAGGTATAGTCTAGCCTAAGATACCTAATAAAGGCCTTTACTATACCTTAAGGTATAATAGATAATATTAGCCTAAATAGGTAAAATTAACTAACTCTTATTTGGATGTCGTTTAAGTAGTAGATAAAGCTAGGTTAACTAACGGTTTATCTATATACTCAAAATTAACTAATACCTATTTAGACTATTATTACCTTCATATAATATAGTAGAAAAAGTTATCTAGATAGTTAAGCCAGCTAAAAGTAAATTTATTTTTTAATAAGACCTAGATTTAGTTATCTTTATATTATTAACTGGTATCCTTTTAACTTGATTTACTATATTACTCTTTCGATAGCTATCTAGATATCTATCTATATAGTTAGACTTACTTAAGCTTATTAATAAACATTACTAAAGATAAAACTAACCTTAGCCTAAGCCTTTTAGATAGTATAGTTATAATACTATAAAACACTATATAAAATATAATTATATTTTAGACTAATCTCTTGAAATCTCTATAAGTCTCTACTTAGGTTATTATTATCTTAGTTAGGCTAAGGCTATTATCTTAAAAAGCCTATATAGGAAAATAAAAAGATCGACTTATTATTAGTAAAAGCTTAACCGATCTTATGTATAAAGGTAAAGAGATAGCCTAAAGAGAAAGGCTATTAGGAGTAAAAAGAAATACCTTAAAATAAGGTGTAATATGAAGAGTATATAGATGGAGAGAAAGAGAATACTTATAGAGGTATCAAGTATAATAAGGTACTCTAAAAAGGGGTAATTATATAAGATATAAAGAAAATAAAAAGACTAGCTATAGAAGTATAAACCTATATATAGGCTTATTAAAGTAAAACCCTACCTATAATAAAGTCTTAAGCTATTATCTCTATTATAGAATTTAAAAAGATGTATTATGGTAAAGTACCCTATGAAGAAAAGAATACTAAAAGTAAAAAGGTAATATATACAGGGTAGCTATAGGGCTATAACTCTTTATATAGACTTAATATAGCGTATTACTACCTATAGCTAAGCTTTAAGCTATTATCTCTATAGCGGAGTTTAGAAAGATTTCATACTATAAGGTACCCTAGAAAGAGAATAATACTAAAAGTAATAAGGTAATGTATAGAGGGTAGCTATAGGGCTATAGCTCTCTATATAGACTTATTATAGCGTTATAGTACCTATAGCTAAGCCTTAATATATTAACTTTATAGCGGAGTTTAAAAGGATTTGATACTATAAGGTACCTTAAAAAGTAAGGAATAATATTAAAGCGGGAGATATATAAGGTAAAAGTAAGTACCCTAGAAAAGAAATAATACTAAAAGGGAGATAGATATATTAGGTAAAAAAAGGTACCTTGAAAAAGAAATAATACTAACGATCGAAAGCATTATATAAAGGGTAGTTATAGGGCTATAACTTTCTATAGAGACCTATTATAGTATATTACTATCTCTGACTAAGCCTTAAGCTATTATCTCTATAGCGGGATTTAGAAAGATTTAATACTATAAGGTACCCTAGAAAGTAAGTAATAATATAGGGTGATAGGTATATAAGGTAGAAAAAGGTACCTTAGAAAGAAAATAATAATAAAGAGGAGGGATATATAGGGTAAGAAAAGATACCTTAGAAAGTAAGTAATAGTAGAGAGAGAGATATATATATAAGGTAAAAAAAGGTACCTTAGGAAAGAAATAATAACAATAGAAGGGATAGATAGAGTAAGAAAAAATTCCTTGGAGAGTAAATAATAGTAAAGAGGGAAAAGGTATATAGGGTAAAGAAAGGTACCCTAAAAAGAAAATAAAACTAAAAGGTAATAAGTAGTATATAGGGAGTAGCTATATAGCGATGAAGGTATAAATAGGCTTATTATAGCGTATTACTATCTATAATAAAGCCTTAACCTATTCCCCCTATAGCGGAATTTTAAATGATTTAATATAGTAAGGTATCCTTAAAAGATAATAATACTAAGAGAAAGAGAAAAGAAGGGGTAAGCTAGGTAAAAAAGGTACTCTAGAAATTAAATAATACTAAGAGAGAGAGAGAAAAAGAGGGAAAGATGAGTAAAGTAAAAAAGGTACTCTAGAAAGGAAATAATCATAAGGGGGAAATATATAGGGTAAAGAAAGGTACTCTAGAAAAAGGATAGTACTGAAGGAGGTAGATATATAAGGTAAAAGAAAGTTTTTAGCACAACAGGTAGGCTTAACTCCTTTAAGGAGTAAATATAGCCTTAAAGAATATAAGAGAGTATATCTCTTAAAAGAATATATCCTATAGAAGCAAGGATATAGGATAATAGGGGTAGATATAATAGATATAAAGATATAGTGTTGAAGAGAGTATAATAGTTGGATTTTCTTTTTATTAGTTTTGCTTGCTTATAGAAGAAAATATAAGACCTAGAAACAGGAAGGGTTCCAGCCCGTATATAGACCTATCCAGCTTACTAGAATATTCTATACTTACGTAATCTGCTTATAAATTAAGTTGACTATTGCGTAACTTAATAACCCTAAATCAATAACCCTAACTTAATAGATACCCTTGGTAAAAGGATAGAGTTAAGAGGAGAAGAGAGGTTATTCTAGATACTTCTCGTAGATTCTATATGATTACGTAATCATCCCGCTTACGTAATCAAGATATATATTGATCTACTAGTATAGTAGATTATAGTTACATATATATCTTATATATAATTCCGTATAAGAAAGGAAATATGAGATAATATAGAAATAGGGCACTTATTAGAGCTTCTACTTCTAATAAATGTACTCTAGAAAAAAAATAATACTCAAGGTAAAAGGTAGTATATAAAGGGTAGCTATAGGGCTATAACTTTCTATAGAGACTTATTATAGTGTAATACTACCTATAACTAAGCCTTAAGCTATTACCTCTATATCGGAATTTAGAAGGATTTAATGTTATGAGGTACCCTAAAAAAGAAATAATACCAAAAGGTAATAAGTAATATATAAGAAGAAGCTATAGGGCCCTTAAGCTATATATAGGCTTATTATAGTATACTATCACCTATAATAAAGACTTAAACTGTTCCCTTTATAGCGGAATCTTAAAGAATTTAGTATAGCAAGGTACCTTAGAAAGATAATAACACTAAAAGAGAGAGAGATATATAATGTAAAAAGAAATACCCTAGAAAAGAAATGATACTAAAAAGAGTAGATATATAGTCTATAAAAAAAGTACCTTAAAAGGTAAATAATACTAAAAGGGAGAAATACATTAAGTAAAAAAGTTTACCCTAGAAAGGAAATAATAAGAAGAGGAGAGAAGACGTACATAAAGAAAATAAAGTTACTTTAGGAAAATAATAATAGTAGTAGCTAGAAAGTAAATTAAAAAGAAAAACTATAGGGCTATAATCTTCTATGTATATCTTAAATAGCCTAATATGTAGTATATCTACGTTTTAAGCTAAAGTACCTATAGCGGAATTTAAAAAAAATTAATTACTAAAGTTACCCTAAAAGGAACCTACTATAGAGGGATAGATAGTATAAAATAAAATAGAAACCCTACTATAGTGTTATAATCTGTTAATTAGTTACTGGCCAATATAGCTATATAGTATAGAATAGGGGATAATGATACAGGTGTATTATTATTAAAGCTTTTACTTTACACTAAAGTTAGTTACCTTAACCCGCTTATAATACAATAATACACCTGCCTTACGTAGAGGGTATAGGTTTAAATCCTAACGTTGTCAGCTAGATAGGATCCTCTCTAGAGTCCTTAGAGTTCTAACTATAAGCAGTTCGTATAGGATTAGTTCCCTTATACTAATACTAGAGTTTCCCTACTTATACCTGTAATATACCTGGTTAGTTATCGGTATAGGGATATACCTTTTAAAGGAGAGATATAGTGTTATAATCCGTTAATTAGTTGTTGACTGATATAGCTATATAGTATAAAATAAGGGATAATAATATAGGTATATTATTACTAAAGGTTTTACTTTATGCTAGAGTTAGTTACCTTAACCTGCTTATAATATATAGGGAAGCTAGCTATAGGGGTAAAAGCCTATATAACTATCTAAAATACCTTGATATATAGTATATATAAGTCCTAAATTAAATTACCAATAGCGGAATCTAAAAAGAATTAGCTTCTAAAGTTACCCTAAGAAAAATCTACTCTAAAGGGATAAACAGCCTAAAATAAAATAGATACCTTACTAAGGAGACGTTAGCTATAGAGATAAAAGCCTATATACCTATTAGAAATACCTTAATATATAGTATATATAAGTCTTAAACTAAATTACCTATCAAGGAAATTAAAAAAATTAATTTCTATATTTACCTTAGAAAGTATCTACTATAGAGGGATAAAGGAGTATTATAGATATAAGGTTATAGGGCGGATATTTTACTATTAACCTCTATAGACCTCTAACGGTCTAGCCTATACCGTTATACCTATTATCTTTATTATATTTAGACCTATTTATAGATTATTATTTTAATTACCTAAGACTGCTATTTATATATAAAACTAGATAAGGCTTTAATAGCTATAAGTCGATTTTCTTATTTTCTTATATAAAATAAATTTATTACGAAATATTTATTAAAGATACAACCTAGTAAAGTAAAGTAAAAGACTAAAAAATACTATAAGGCCTATAAGAAGAAAGTAAATATAGTTGACCGGCGGTATAATATAGCTATTTTACCCTCTAGAGGGTATACCTTACAGAAATATAGTATAAATCGTCCTATATCGTATAGATTATTATATAATATCTCTCTAAACAGCCTTATAGAGTAGTAGTCTTTAGTTATAAGGAGTTTATAGCAGTAGTTCCCTTTTATTATAATAGCCGCTTTAATAAACTATTAACCTAGATATATCTAGAGAGATTAAAGGTCTTTAGGCCTTATTCCTAAAGGATAGGTTCTATATAAAATAGCTACTCGTTATAGGTATTAGAATAATAGGTTAAAAATACCTATAATAGGTATTAAATAGCTAAAGTTATAGGGATAGTTTATCCCTTAAGGCTGGAAAGCCGCTTAAACCTATTATAGGTATAGTATAGCTAGACAAGACTTAGAAAACCTAAAGGGTGTTAAGGTAAGCTATCACCTTATAATATATAATATAAATAAGACTATTAAAAGCTAGGTAGTATAAATAGGTAAAAACGCCTATAATATATACTTAAGAGTTAAAGTTATAGGGACTATTTATCCCTTAAGGCTAAAAAGCCGTTTAAACCTACTATAGGTATAATATAGCTAGATAAGACTTAGAAGATATAGAAAGGAGAGATAGTAAGCTAACTATTAAGATGGTTTTTACTAAACACTATAGGTAGTATAGTAAGTAAAATACTATAAAATACTATCTACCTATCGCTATTAATAAATAGTAACCTATTAATATACCCTATAATAAAAAAGATATTTAGGGTAAACTATCTATAAGTAGGCCTAAACTTAAGTCTAGTTAACTAACTAATAAGATAGTCTTTACTCAATACTATAGAAAGGATATTAAGTTAGATATTAAAATATATTATCTATTTATTACTATAAATATATAGTAATCTACCGATATACCTTATAATAAAAAGGATATTTAAGGTATACTACCTATAAGTAGGCCTAGACTTAAGCCTAGTTAATTAACTATTAAAATAGTCTTTACTAAACACTATAGATAGTATACTAAGTAAGGTATTTATTGGGATCACAGGGGATTTATATTTACTGGATATCCAGCTTGGTGGTGATGCTCCTAATCGATAGTTATCTATTACTTTAATTATGCGTAGGGAACAGAAGAAGCTATCCAGGTGCACCGTATAGGCTGTAATATATAACAGCTGTCAAGCGGTATTTAGCGGCAGTATTGACTCATGCCTATAGCTGACTATTACCTATCGCTATATTGTAACACTAGCAACTTTCTTTTATAGTGATAATGCTGTTCTCTCTAATAATTATTATATACGTAATACCTATATTTTTATCTATATCTTTTTTTCTTTAGTACTAACTATTTATTCTAATATATAGTTTGGCGATAACTTTATAAAAATATCTGCTAGGTTATTATCGACTTATATCCACTATATCTTATATATCTCTTTCTATTTATATAAGTACTGTAATACTATAATATCTATTATTAGGCGTTTCTTTCTTATTATGTTAAGCTTTATAAGATATTTATAGAGGGAGTATAAGTCAGAATAAATAATCGTTAGTATATATAGTAATTATAGGAGGTTAAGGATTATAGTAAGTGTAGTGTTAATAGTATAGATAATATCGGCACAAGCTATTATACCGTATATCTTACTAGCTAATACGCTTTATATTATATATTTATACTTTAATACGCTATGGTAGATAATATTGCCTCTAACTTTAAATATGTTGCTACTATATTTATTGTGTTCTTTATATAGTTACTTATTGCTAAGGATAATAATAAATTCAAGCTATAAAGTAAGGTCCTTGTTATTAGTAAGTAATCCATTAATGAAGATAAATAGTCTTACTGTTATTAGTTGAATTAGCTGAAAATATAGTCCTTAGTCAAGGTTCCTTATCTGCTAGTTAATATAACGGTTAAGGTCCTTAATCTTATTCTTAAAGGGATTCTAGTGTTATATAGTAATAGAGTAGTTAAATAACGCTTCTGGCTAACAGATTAATGTAATATATACTCTATATACCTATTGTTTAATATATTACTGTTGAGTTATTGATAAGGTTGTCTTAATAGGTTACAGCTTTTTGGCTTAGCCTTTTTACCGTAAGGTTAATTCTCTATTATTGTTAAGGGATAATACTCCTCTATTAAACGTAATAGCGTTATTAATAGTGAGCATCTGTTTAGGCTTTACTGTAAAGGTTGCTTTTTTTAATTTATTGTCTTCTAGGTCTAAGAATCGCTTGTAAGTTAGACTAATAATGTCGTTAGTTTGTATTCTTATAATACTAAGGTTTTCTATTTTTAGTAATAATGTAAATAGATAGAGTTTAATAGTTAATATATCTATATAGAGCTTTTCTCTATAGTGCTTACTATATATAGCCTACTAATAGGTATCTGTTTCTATAATACTATATAGCGGTTTAATAACCATTATAATTAAGTTTTTTAGGTAGAGGTATACGATTTAGATAGATAACTATATAAGAATTATACGCTTAAGCGATATAGTAGATTAAGTGTAGGCTTATATTATATTATATAACCAGACAATATAGTTATATTGTTTTATAAGTATAAAGGTAAATAACAGGAGTAATCGCTATACTATATATTAAATAGTAGACAACTATATAAATATCGCCTTTTTCTTGTTATCTATATAGCCTTAGATAACTAGATATAACTTTTTATATAGTAACTTGTTTTTACCTTCTACCTAATATACTATTTATAATTTAATGATTTATTTTTTACTATAATATTCCTTATTATATATAATCATATAAAACACTCCTCTTTCTATTAGGGCTCTGATTTCTATTTTATTAGATTCCTTAAATAGTTGTCTAGATATGGTTATTACTTCTGTCTTATATAGCTAACGGCCAGGGTGTAGTCTATCTCTTCTTTAGCGGTTATAAAGACATCTTGCTATTAGTGTTAGGTAAAGAATATGTTAAGTGGCCTTTTCCTTAGGCAGCCTCTCTTTCGCTTTAGTAGGTTAGGACTTACAACGATGGTATTATAAGTTTCTTTTTCTTAAATAGCTTGGTCTAATATTTCTTTTCCTTCTTATATTTATAGATCTAATCTGTCGTTGTTTCTGTTATAGTAGGGCTTAATAATGGTAATATAAAACTTATATCGTCTATAGGGTAGTTTAACCGTATAGGTCAATCTATCGTTAGTAATCAGGCGGAATAGTCCTTACCATCTATCTTTCTCTTGCTATACCTATACTAATAACTATAATAGTAAAGTTGCCATACTTATTATATCTGGGCTATTATATGTTGCTAGCGTGCTTTTGATCTATTTCTTAGTGTAGATCTACCTTACTGCTTCTATAGCCTTTTTAATGGCTTCAGCTTGTTAAAGGGTAATAGCTAAAAGCAGTAACTGGTCTGTTATCTATGGATACACTCCAAACATAAGTAGTATAGGGACTAATCTATCTAGGCTAACAGTATTCTTAATTACCTTAATTATGAATTATAAAGCAACCTTAGGCTTTACACCTATTTCTTTATATATTATCTTATATACGTAACGGAGAGCAGCATAATAACACACTACTTTACTAATACTGTAATATGCTTTAATAGACACTTCTTTGATACTAATTAACAGCGTAGGTGCTGCTTTCTTGAATTCTGTAGTATGGAAATTCAGGCCTATGTTAGTGACTATCCAGTCTAGCAAGCCGAGATATACATCAATCCAGCATATCTATCGAGCTTCCTATATATACTCAGCTGTAACGGATCATAAGAATCATGCTGTATTAAAAGCGGTTGCTATATTAACAACATACAGTACCGGCTTTTTACCGTCTAGATATATTACATCTAAAAAGATTTTATAATTAAACTCCTAATCGTTATACAAGGTGAATTTAAACCTTCCTAATGCCTTTATATTTTTTTAGTAATAATAGTAAGACCTGGTGATTTCTTTAATAAAGGTTATATTTACCTTATAGCTAGACCGTTATAATATATAGTATTACTGTTATACTAATAGATAGCTAAACCTTTAGTATAGTTAGCGTATTTTGGTATCTATTAGACATTAATCTATAATACTCTGTTTAGGTTATTACTAAAGTATCTATAGGTGGCCCTATTTCTATATAATAGGGACAATAATATCATCCTTAATTAACTAGCTGGTAAGGTTATTAATTTTCACTCCATAGCGGTCTATATCCTATAGATAAAATAGAAAAGAGGTATCTAAAGTCATCATATAGAACGTAAGGTCACCAAGTGGTATAGGCACCTTAATAGCTTCTAGTGACTTAAACTTATCACTACTTCTAAATTATATATTTGCCTTACGTGCTTATATAGTGTTTTTTAGTATATATATATTAAGCAGCTTATAGAGAGCAAGGTACTCCTTCTGGCCAGCCGTTAATATATAGGCTACACCTATATCTAGTATAATGCCTTAAAATGTAGCTAATAAATAGCCCTTGTTAAATATAAATATCTCACTTCTATCCTTACTATTTTTATTCTTCTCCTTTAATTAGGTCTAAAAATATAGATCTTTATAGGTTACTATATATCAGACTACCCTATCTTATAGGTTACTTACTATAGTTAGGCCATTAATTAAACTTTTACTATTAAATATTGTTATTGTAAAGAGAATCGTATTTATATTCTTTTTTAAATTGCCTTTATTGCTGTTATCGGCTATGTAGTAGATCTTCTCCTCCTTACTCTTAGATTTAATATCTAGTGGTTCTCATCCTTTAAAGTCTTTAAGAAAGTAGGTAAAGTCCACTCTTATACCCTTATATCGTTAAAGGGAAGCCTACCGTTCCTCCTTTAAATACTTGATAGACTAACAGCCTGTTTTAACGTATGTATAACATTTCTTTAATATAAAATTGCTTTTTTATAGCAGGTAACCTGGCTTTTAATCTAAGAATTACTTCTAGCGGCTTTATTAGCCGTTATATCTATAGTCGACCTAATATATTGTCACTTACTCTATTAAGTATTAGTTATCCTGTTATTAAAATAGTATCTTATTACTAATATTATTCTAAAGTTAGATATATAAGGCTTTATAAGTCTTAGGAGGGTTAAGTAATACTATGGCGTATTTAGGTATCCTATAACAGCAGGCAATAAGATTGTTTTGGTATTCCCTATCTTTAGGGATACCGCTCTACTTAACTGCTATTACTAGTATAGTATTCTTTTTAATTAGGAGTTTTAGTATCTCCAGCTTATTCTTTATAGGGTTTTTACTAGTAATAGATTAAAAGGTCGTACGCTATTGTAATAGTATTCCTGACAGAAAATGTGGGTCTCAGCGATTGGTCGCCAAGCTTCCGGCAACCCACCCTACTTATAGAGTGCTGCTAGGCGTAGAGGCCTACTAGTTTACACCTCTATAAGCTTTAGTCTTATAATATACTAATATCTATTATAAAGCCCTATCTGGTTGAGTGTCTCTAGCTAAATCTATTATAATTCTAAAGCTTTTATCTTTTTTAAGTAACTAGTATAGGTAGAATAGATTAAAATAATACTAGATATATTAACTATTTATTAAAGTTATCCTAATAGGCTGTTAGTATAGACAAGCTATAGCTATCACTTAGATTCCACATATAGGTAATGATCTTGTGTCAATTGATAACATCAATGGCGCGCCACATCTTTTGTGCAGTTTCATTTCTTAGTCTATCTATAGTTAAATACTTAATATATTTAACTGAAGGTAAAGATTAACCTTTACCTTAAGGAGGGTTTATATAGAAACCTAATAAAGAGGAGATATATAGAAGCTTATAAGTAAGGGACCTTAGTATACTAGACTCTCTAATTAATAACTATAAAGTAAATAAAGCTTTTATTATTAAAAGGTTATAGAGTAGATAGAGTATAAGTATATATTAAAGTATTAGTACAGTAGTATTAAGGTAAGGGATCTTAGACTCGATATAGATAATAATATTATATTTTTAAGAAACTATAAAGACTATAGTTAAGAAATAATATAAGAAATAAAGGTATTATAAGTATTTTTTACAAAAGTTTATTAACCGATTAATATAACACCTTAGTTAAAAGAATTTTAAGAAACCTTTATTTTATAACTATATATCTATAAAGAAAGAATCTATAAATAACTAAGTAATAGATTAGATTATCACTATAGAAGTAATAAATAGGCTTTAGCTAAAAAGCACTATAGAGTAGTATATTAAATAGGCCCTTTTAAAGATATCTATAACTCTATAGATATAGTGATATAACTATAAAAAAAGGCTTATTAAACCCCTAAAGTAGGACGACTTTTTAGTGTTTATTTACTAATAGTATATTAACCTAGAGACCTAAAAATAGAAATACTAATATAAGCTAAAAAAAAGTAGATAGATAATAGGTAAACCTTATTATAGTTTTTTATCAAATAGTTAATAATCTATTATAATCTTAATACTAAAGACATAAAGGAGTCTAAAATAGAGGTCTATTAATATTCTTTTAGGCTATTAATTATATTATAAGATAAAATAATTAGATAGAAAATATTTATTCTTTAGGTAAAAGCTATAGCCTAAAAGGTAGACTAACTATAATCCTTAAAGGACTAAAAAGTTAGTAAAAGGTTATAGAAAGACTTTAAGAAGCGTCTTATACCTATAAGTAAGCAGCTATAGAGGCTTACCTTATGCTAAAGGGATAAGTATAAGGAACCCTTAAAGGATATAAAGCCACGTAACTTACTATATAGATAATTAGAAATCAACTAATATAACAGCTAATTATTAAAGGGTTAGTTAGACTTTATAAAATACTTTAACTATAACTAGATAGTGTACTTTATAATTATATACCTTAGACCTAAAAAGCCTAAAAGTAAAAGTAATAATAGGCTGTTTACTTACTAACTATATAGGCTAACTATCATAGTATAATAGATTAAAGTATACCTAAAAACCTATAAGGTTAACTTATTAGAAAATAAATATATATAAGTATTATATTTAGGATACTTATACCCTAAATAGTAAAGATATTAATAAGGTTAACTACTATAGGTATAACGATAATTATATAAAGGTATATTAAAAAAATAGTAAAAGTATTAATAGATATTTACTTTACGGTAGACCTTATTAATAAAAATCTAGTGTAAGACTTAGATCTAAAGCTAGTAGCAGCTAAGGCCTTAATCCTTAAGTCTTTTATAAGTAGAATAATAGGCTAAATAAAGGTATATTAGCTTATATTTTTCTTAATTAATAGTTAAGGCTAGCTATAAAAGATTTAGTAACTATTTATTAAAAGTAAAGAAAAAAAAGGACTTACTAAACCTTTTTATAGATAGACACTCTAAAGGCTAAAAAGGTATCTAGATTAATATAGCTATTAATGAGTAGTACTATAATATAGTCTTTATTATAAACCTTAAGACGGTTACTTGTAATATTTTTAAAGATAAAAAGAAGTATATATATTTTTTTATCAAGTTAATAAATAAAAAGAAATGAAGCTAGTAGAGGCCTTTTTAGAGAAGCTTTAAAGTAAGACTGCTATTTTTAATAAAGACTTAGCGATATATCTATAAGTCGATAGTAAGGCTAAACACTTAATTAACCTTATTTTTTAAAAAAAGCTATTATATAGACTAATCTATCTACTAAATAATAAATAATTGAAAAAGTATTATTGATACCTTAATAAGAACTTAATAAATAGCTATATTATATAATTAGTTAGTAAAACTAAAATATCTATCTTATGTATACTAAAGAAGAATAATATAATATACCTTTATATAGATTACTATAGCCTTAATAAGGTGATAATTAAGAATTCATATCTATTATTATTAATTAATAAGCTGTTAGATAGACTTTATAAAGTAAAATATATATTAAAGATAGATATTCATAATATATATTACTATATGACTATTAAAAAGGAAGACTATTAAAAGACGGTCTTTTAGACTAGATATAGTTACTTTAAATATATAGTTATACCTTTTAGCTTAATAAATATATCTATAATATTTTAGATATTTATTTATTAAACGTTTAGTAAGCTTCTAGATATATATTATATTATATTATATATATAGATAACCTTATAATCTACTTTACTATAAGGGAGTAATATGTAGAGGACCTTAAGGTCTTTTAAAGGTTATAGATATTTAGACTCTTCATAAAGCTAGTAAAATACTTATTTTATTAGTAAAAAGTTAAATTCTTTGGATATATTATAACCTTAGAGGGGATTAAAATAGATAAATTATAAATATAAATAATTACTAAATAAAAGATGTTAATATTAATAAAGGATATCTGAATCTTTTTAAGGTTCTATAACTATTACTATAAATTTATTATAGGGTATTTAGGTATTATAACACCTATAATAGCTTTACTAAGAGGATATATAAGGGTAGGCTATTTATATAAATAGACTAAGAAAACTAATAAACCTTTTAGTTAGCTAGAGGTCGCTTTCTTATTAGCGACTATATTAAAACCCTTAATATAGTTTATATATAGAGATAGATATATTAATTAAAGCTAATATAGCTATCCGATTCTAATAAATAGAAAGATAATTATAACTAATTATCTATTAATTATAGAAGCTTAATAATATAGAGTAATAATTTGCTATAGGGTAGTAAAAGCTGTTAGCTATAGTTAAAGGATTAAAGTATTAGGCTTATTATCTATAAGGGCTGTTAGAGAGATTTACTATCTTAATAGACCACTAAACGTTAAAGGTTATTATTAATATATCTATATAGGACCTTTATAGAAGTTTTATACACTAGGTATATAAATTATCTATATTTAATTTTAATCTAGAATATAGGCTAGGGAAAATTAACCCTACAGATTGGCTATCTAGAAGGCTAAACTATATAGAGAGAGAAGTACTATATATAGATATCCTTTTAATATTGATAAAAAAGGTTTAACTTATTAATACATTACTATCTAATATATACTAAAGATTTATTAGCCTTAAAAAAGAAAATAAAATTATAATAGTATATATTTAAGTAGTAAAAGCTTTTCTATTGATCTCTAGCTATAAAATAGATAGCTTTTAAGGTAAGAAATCCTCTTTTTCTAACTTAATAGGTTATAAGACGCCTTAGTTACTTAATAATAATTGCTATTATTATAGCCTAAGGTTAAAAAGTAAAAAGAATATTAATAAACGTTTAGTAGAGGGCTATTAAGGTAACTAAAGAACCTAATAAAGCTAAGGTTATTATATTAAAGTTATATATCCTATATTAGGTTATAAAGAAGCTTATAAATAGTAAAACGGTATTAATACTATATTATATAACTCAGATAAAGGAACTTATTAATAGACTATAAGCTAAAGATAAGTTTTATCTATTATACTTAGTAAAAATATATAGTATAGCTAGTAAGTCTAAAATATATAATATTAATAAAGAGGGTATCTTATTTTTTGAAGGAAGACTAGTAATCTTATAGGTAGAATCTCTAAGAATAGAGATCTTTCATTAATATTATAATAACCCTAAGGTAGACTATATATAGGCTATAAAACCGCTTAAGCTGGTTATAAGCAAGTTCTATTAAGAAGCGATTAATAAAGATATATAGTAGTATATTAAAGGCTATAAATGTTACTTTAGAGTTATAACCCTATAGTATAAGCTATATAGATAGCTTTAGCTACTTTTACTCTTATTATACCTTTTTTAGGAGATTTCTATAGATTCTATTATAAGTTTATTATTAAATATTTATAATAATAACGTTAAATATAATTATATAGTTATTAGTTCATGTTAAATAACTAAGTTTATGATATTTATTTCGATTTATAAAACCTTAAATATAGTATAAACAGTAAAAGTCCTACATAAGAAAGTAGAATATAGATTTAGGACACTGAAAAGGATTATAAATGATTAAGATAAGCTGTTTATATGCTTATTTTGGAAAGAATTTACTAGGGTAAAAGCGATATATCGTTAACTATCTACTATATACTACCTATAGATAGGTAGCTAAATACAGTAAATCTATTAAACATTAGAATACTATCTATAACTATATATTAATAGCCTATGGAATAGGTAGACTATATAACTAGATAAGGTTGAGTTTATATATAATAATATGTGTAATTCTACTATTGAAGTATCTCTATTTATAAGACTATATAGGTATTATCTTAGGTATATAGAATATATACCTAGCTATAAGGTTATAGTATAAAGGGTTAATAACTATATTGAGAAAATTATTAAAGTTTAAAGGTAAATAGTAAAAATATAGGTAAAGACTATAGTGTTATAAGCCGTCTATTATAACTAAAGATACCTTTAAAAGGAGTTTGATTATAGAAAGCTTATTAGGCGTTTAACAAAAAATATATATTTTAAGAATAAAAAGCTAGTATTATAGTATATTAAGGTAGTAATTATAGAGCGAATTAACATTTAGGCGTATTACATCTATCTTTTAGAGTAATATAGATAGTTATATAATATATTTTTAGGCTTTTTACTAGAACTATATAGAACTAGCTAACGGTTTATTAATAACTTAATAAAACTTCTTAAGTGAAAACTTAAAGATAATATATCGAAAGTAGAAAGAATTATGGCTTGTTAAGGTAGTAGCCAATATTATTAATACTTAGTTAAATAGGCTGGTTAACATATTAAATATAATATATCAAAACTATTAAGGTATCTTAAAAAGGCTAAAGAAACAGTTAATAAATATAAAAAATAAAGAAAGAAGGTCTATAAAAATGGGATGATTAAATTACTAATAGTAACTATTTACTAAATATAAGACTATTATAAGCTATTTAAGGAAGCGTTTTATTTATACTAAACGCTATATCAACTTCAAATAGAAATAGTTAACGTTATAGAATAGTTCCTAAAGGACCGATAATGAGAAAGACTATCTTTAAGAATTAGGGTTAAAAGCATTAAGGTATAAGATGCCAGCAGTATAGGTAGTATTAATAGCTATAATATAGAGGTTCTTATACTCCTTATAGACAGCACCTTCAGCAGCTACAAGAGATATAAAGGTATAACATTTACCTTTAGCCTTAAAAGACTAGACCTACTTATAAGAAAGGTAATAGTTTACTAATACTATAGTATTTTTAATAATAGCTATCTCTATAATTATATAATATAGACCTATAAAAAGAGTATTAAGGTCTACCTAGATAGTAATAGCGATATAGAGTAAAATATTAATATTAATAATAGGTAAATCGTTAGGTTTTATTAAGTTATTATTAATAATATTAAAAAGGCTAATAATAAATCTATCTATAAAAAGGATAATAATAGAATATAGGCTAGTTATAAAGATAGCCTTATTAAAGGTCTTACCTTAGGCTTTAGCCTTATTCTTAATAGCGGTAAATACCTTATTAAGTATTCAGATAATAGTAATCTTTATGGGATTAATATTATAACTAAAGGCTTTAAGGGCTATAGCGTTATAGATATCTATTAAAGTCTAAATATTAAAGCGGTATAAGGCACTATGAATAGGATAGCTTAATAAAGAGTTACTATTAAGGTAGTAATAATTATACTTATAAACCTGTTTAGAAAGGGATATAGGCTTAGACTTAAAAGTATCCTTATTTTTACTACTAGGGATATAGGTAGTCTTCAAGGCATAACGCTTAAAGGGAGTAATAGTATTATAACTATAGCTAATAAAGATAACATTATAAATAGTAATAATATAGATAGATATATTATTTATTAAATACTTACTAATAAGTTAATAAAACTTTTTAAATTTTAGAAAAATACTAAGATATTTAATCTTATCGTTAGGCTTAGTCTTACTATTGTAGTCCTTAAGACTACTAATTATTAACTGTAGGGTAATAGTATAGCTATTATTATATAGATAAGCTAGCTAGAGAGCGTTTAGATAGAAGTCAATTTTATCTTTATTCTTAAGGTTAAAGAGGTTAAACTATAGAACTATTAGCTATAGAAGAGTTATAAAAGGCTTACTAAATATACTAAAAGCTGAATTATTAAGGCAAGATACTTATATATAAAGAAAAGCTTCTAAAGAGTCACTTATTCTAAATAAACTTTATAACTATCTATTAATAGATTAACAATATAGTTACTAACCTGCTTCTAGGTATAGGTATAATAGGAAAAGGCTAAAAGGATATAGCTATAGTTGATAGAGTTAAGCTTACTATTAGCTTTAAGGGTATAGTAGTGTATTATGATATTCTATATATACTAGGTAGTATTAAAAAGTTCTTAAGAGACCTATAAAGAAATATTAGTATTAATGATAAAAGCTTACTAAAGGGTTAATAACTTACTATAGAATATTTTATTAACCTAATAGATAATATACTTAGCTATATAGTAACTAGTAATATAGATAAAACTATTTATATTATAATATATATTTATTAGATAGTAGATATAGGGAGCGTCTCCCTTAAGGCTAATAAACCCGATATAAGGGTTATACTTATAGTTAAGGACTATCTAGATATAAGAGATAATAGATATTATAGTAATTATTTAATAAATATTAGGTAAATAGAAAGAAGAATTCAAAGGAAGATTAAATATTAAGAAGAAAAAATAAAAATAAGATATAGTAAATAAAAGAAAATTATAAAGAAAAGTTATAGTGGTAAAAAATGATAAAATAATTATTAAACCTAAAGAAGAGAGAAAAAAAATAAAACAGCTAATAATAAAAAAAACTTTTTATTTAGGTAATTAATAGGCTAGAGAAAATAAGCTACATAACAGGCTAGTATATATACTTTTATATAACTATTTATTTATCTAATAACTTACCTTATAACCTAGTAAGTATTTACTAATATATCGCTAGATAAAATGAATAAAATATATAAAGTATATAGTAAAAAATAAAAATAATAAAGCCGTTATACTCAAAGAAAAGAAAAAATAATTGGCGTTATAAATAAAGAGGCTATAAGGCTATTTTACGCCTAAAAAGACTATATCTTATTATTATTAATAAAAGATATTATATAATAACTTTAGAGATAAAGTTATATAGGAGGAGGAGTAATTATAATAGTATTCCTAATAAAAGATATAGGTCTTAGCGACTGGTCGTTAAGCTTCTAGTGACCCACCCTACTTATAGAGCGTTACTTGATATAGAGGCCTATTAGTTTATACCTCTACAAGCTTTAGTCTTATAATACACTAATATCTACTATTAAGCTCTATCTAGTTAAGTGCCCCTAACTAATTCTATTATAGCTATAGCTCTATATCTTATTAAAGATATATATTCTATACCCCTTAAATTATAATTTAAGTTTTACTATAACCTATTAAAATTACCCTTAAGGTGAATAAATAACGTGTTATAATACTGTTTTGTTTTACCTATAAGCATAAAAGAAATAGCTGCCTTATGGTTGTCTAGGGTTATACTTATTTTTATATATAGCTTATAGAAGTTGGGCAGCTTTAAGCTAACAGTCTTATATATACCTCCTCTATATCTTGAGGTCGGGTTATTTTTATTCGGCTTTACTAGATCTATTAGCTACCGTAATATAATCTTTTTATTCTTAGATCTATTGTCTTATTAAGGTTTACTAGTAGTTACTTTTATAATACATAAATCGGCCTATATAATAGGTTATTACTATATTACTATAAGGGGTAAGGTAAAGTCAGGGTTATTATATAACGATATACTTATAATAACTAATATTTCCCTGGTTACTGCTGTGTTTCTATTGCCTGTTGGTCGGTAGGACTTTATGTCTATAATCTGGATTATAAGGTTATTAGTGAGATCTATAATAAATTTAGGGTCCTTTATTTGGTCCCTAAATTCGGTATATATATAGGTAACAGTCTAGATTATACTATCGTCTTATACTGTATATTTTTCTACGGTTACAGCCTTATATATATATATTATAATTAGGGGGTTTCTTCCTTAATTAATCTATATACCTCTTCTAACAAGGTATTCTTATAATGCTATAACAACCTTTTTTATAATAGTGTTAAAGTCCTCTTTAGTCTAGCCTAGCTAATCGTTTGCTAGTCGGTCCTATAGGTGTTCTCTAATAATATCTCGATAGGTATATATTAAAATATAGTAGACAGCCGTTACATTAAGTGTATATTTTTATTCTTCTTTTAAAATACCTACCGGTATTTCCTTAACATTAAGACATCCCTATAGTTATGGGTTACTGTATTTTGTAAGGCTGTAAGGGACTAAATAGGGGATAGTGATTTCCTAGGCTTCCTACTTATCTATGCTTAAGATTATGTATTCTTTGCGTGATTCGTCCTCAGTAATAATGATTTCACTATTAAGGGTCCGTTCTATCTCCATAGTGTCTAAATCGCACTACTTTTTGTATCATAGCAATATAGTATAGATATAGGGTTTAAGCGTATAAGTAACTAGTTATAGCTAGTCAGAAATTTCTATACAGTTGCTTCTACCACGTTTTATCTTTAATAGTAGGTCTATAAATACCGTGTCCTTGTCAAAAGTAGTGTTTTTATACGTTTTATACATATTATAACTTGTCAGGTTATTCGCATATAAAGGTGTTTATAGTTATAACTTCTCTAATAGCGACAAAGTCATATAGGTGTACAGGATGGCTGTATATCTAAGGTATGTCCTACGGATCAGGCCTTAGATCAACCTAATTACTCTATAATAATACGTATTCCTAAGGATGCTAGGCAGAGACTGGTAAATCGACTTATTTCATAGGAATATAGGCAGGTAGCGCAATACTGCTTACGTCTAGCTCCTAAAGTGAAGAGCTATAAAGCGTAACGGCTATATATTACCTCTTCTATTAACCTTACTGATCTATAGCGGTAGTCACAGTAGTGGTTACTATAAATTTAACCACTAATTAGTGTTAGGATCACAGAGGATTTATGTATACTGGATATCTAGCTTAGGGGTAACGCTACTAATTAATAGTTATCTATTCCTTTAATTATATATAGGGAACAGAAGAAGCTATCTAGGTGTGCCGTATAGGCTGTAATATATAACAGCTACCGAGCGGTATTTAACGGCAGTATTAAGTTATACCTATAGCTGACTATTACCTATCGCTATATTATAATAATACTAAAAGTAAGTAAAAACTAAAGTTTAAAGCTTATCAATATTTACTAATAAGAGTAAAATATATAACTATCTTTGAAATATAATACTTTATATAATAATATATAACGTATATATATAAGGAGTCTCCTATTATAGCGAGTCGCCTACTTCCTTCTACCTTTCTACCTTTTCTATAAGTTAATTAAGCTATAATATATAAAATTGATTAAAACTACTTATCGCTATCTTCTTTATTACTCTCTTAAACTACCTTATAGGTTTATGTGTTATGTCTAGTCTTTCTATAAATACTATATCGTTGCATGTATGGTTCACTATACTCTATATAAGCCTCTATTTAGGATATTTCTTTACCTCTAGCTTTAATATCTTCCTTTTCTTCTTGAAGCGCCTCTGCTTTAGCTGTATCAAGTAACCTTTTAAGATATAGTAAGGTCTTTTTTGTCTTTTGGCACTTACTTAATATATCTTGCCCTATATAAAGTCTAAGGTTCTCAGCCTTAACAAGAGTAAGGCTATGTGCTAACTTGCTAATACCTTTAGCTTAGAAGTCAATAAGCTTATATATTACTATTAGTAAGCTAGCTTGATATTACTAGATCCTCTTTTTAAGGGAACTAAAGCTTTATATATCCTTAATTACTATAGTGTCTTTAGGTCCTAAGAGCCATTACTGCCTAGGGGTGAGCTAGGGGGTATTAGTGTCTTTAGCTTAAAATCTAGGCAAGAAATAACAATTTTAGGGTTAAAGGGTATAAGACCAACCTATCTAAAGCCAGCTTATACGTTTCTTTCCCTTATTAAAGTAAAGAATGCTGCTTTAAAGATAGGAAAAAAGTTATTCTTTATAATATATAAAATTTATATTTATATTATCTTCTTGATTTCTTTACCTTATAAGTGTTTTAATAGGCTAAAACAACCTATATTAAAAGGCTAAAGCTTATATAAGGAATAGGGAGATATATATAAAATAATAATCTTCTGTTTCTTATAGAAATTATTAAATTCAGTTAGTTTATAGCTATTATAGCTATTAAGGATTAGGAGTTAATAAGCACCCTTTATATAAGACTTTATATACTGATTAAAATAATTTAACTAATCTAGGCTAATCTTATTTATTGTCTACCTATTTTTATTTAGGTAGATACGCTATTTAGCTAGAAATTAACTATTAGTATACCACAAGAGAAGGTGATATTTACCCTTTATAATAATATATAGAGGTATTACCTAGCTGTCTATATATACACCCTCAATAATAGAAACCTATTCTTAATTACTAGGCTGTTTTATATAAGGCCTTCTCTTACAGTTAGAGGTTATAATAACCTTTATATATAACAGTATTCCTATTAGAAACCTAGCTTTATTAAAATTATAGATAATATAATCCTATATCCTATACTTTATATTTATGTTCTATATAAGTATAAAGCAGCCTTATATAATTATAGGATCTTTAGCTAAGGCCTTCTAATAGTCGATTTAACGTCAAAATTATATTTTTAATTAGGGTTGTTGTTATATAAAGTTCTCTACCTATTAAGCTCTAACATACGTCGTATTATATTTATTTAGGAGTTAGTTGGCTATATCTTGTATATCTTCCTGTTGTAAAGGAAACCCTTAATTAATTAGGTTAATAACCCTCTTAAAAACTACCTCCTTCTCTACTTCTGTTATCTTTTTTAAGTTTTGTTAGCACAACAGGTGGGCTGAACTCGTAGAGAGTAATAACAGCCTCTGGAGTATATAAGAGAGTATATCTCTTATATAAGAATATATCCTATAGAAGCAAGAATATAGGATAACAGGGGTAGATATAATAGATATAAGGATATAAGGATATAGAGTGAATATAGTTAAAGAGAGTATAATAGTTAGTCTTATTTTTAGAACTATTTTGCTTGCTTGCTTGACAATAAGAGACTTAGAAAACAGGAAGAATTCCAACTCTTATATAGACACGTCCAGCTTACTAGAAGATTCCATACTTGCGTAAGCTGCTTATAAATCAACCTAAGGATTGCGTAATTCCATAACCCTAAGCTAATAACCCTAACTTAAAGCAATAACCTTATAGGAAAGATAGAGTTAGGAGGAGCAAAGAGGACATTCTAGGTGCTTCTCCTAGATTCGACTAGATTACGTAATCATCCTGCTTACGTAATCAATATATATATTAACCTACTAAGTTAGATTATATATATATATATCTTATATAGATCATTCCTTATAATAAAGGAAATATAAGATAAAGAAGTAGTAGAGCGCTTACGAGAGCTTCTACTTCTAACAAGTTTAGATATATCTTGTCTTATATAACGTATCCAGTGTGTCGGTTGTATAATATTATTCTTGAGACCTTAAAGATAGTAGCTGCTTTTTATAGATATTTTTAGGTCTTTTTTAATAGCTTGGAGGGTAAAGATAATACGGCTTTCATTTGAGGAGGATTACATCTTTATATATGGAGGAATGTTAGTATAAAGGTTAAAAAGGTAGAAAGTTGGAAAAGTGGGCGACTTGCTATAATAGGCGACTTATTATGTATATACGTTCGAAAGTATATACAAGTATTATATACTTATTAAAGTTAGTTAAAATAAACTATAAATAACTTTTTTTTATTTAAAACTTAATATATTATTTATAACGGTCTAAGGTGAGTATATTTATAACTGGCTATAGCGACTATATATAAGTATCCTTAGATAAGCATTAGAAAGGAAAAATAATTAATCTCTGCTTGACTGTTGGTCTAATTAGGGCCATGACACACTGGCCATCGGATTGTTGGCACTATGGATTCCGTGGTGGGCCTGGTCAGGAGTGGCTTATTGTTACGGTCAGTAATCCGACAGTAGGGTTTCCGCTAATAGTATAGCTAAGGTTGATACTTGGTAACGGTAATGTAGGCTTGTTGGTCTGTTGATTACCTGGTGATTAGTTATATAGTTAAATGTTATAAGGGTAGCTTATATAGCTCTTTATTACTAAATCCTAAAAAGATATCAAAAGATATTAAGAGAATATAATTATAAATATTAAGGTTAAAGTTAAAAAATAGTAAAGCTAAGTTTTAAGTTAATTACTAAAAAGCTATAAAAAGTAATCTATCTAAATAAAATAAATATCCTTATATTATATTAGTTTATCATTAAGACTAATATCTAGGTATTAGTCTTATAAGGGTAGACTGCCCTTAACACGTCGGTCCTTAATTATAGACCGTTTATTATCTATCGGTCCTTCTTCTTATTATATAACCTTCCCTAGTTCTTTTATTCTAAAGGAGTCATCCTGTATAACGATAACTCCTTAAGTGCTATACCTTCTGTATCCTGCCTGTCGGCTGGGGCTATATCGCCTATAACATGTTAGGTCGTAACACTTATGGCCGCAATATCGAGTAAGGCCTTACATAGGCCCAGCCCGTTACACTTATATAGCTTAGTAATATAGTACTATAAATAATATATAAGTCTTGATCTTAAGTTTATAACTAGGTTTACTGATATATAACCCTCTAATACCCTGTTTTTGTTGTAAAACGGTGGGCGGAAAATAGGTGCTTTAACTTACCCTCTCGTCCATCACAGACTTAAAGCCTGATGGGCTCCGCCAATATCACCTCTAAGTTCTAATACAGAACGATATCACGGACCAAGTACTAGCCATAAGTACTAAAAAACTTAAATCATGTCGCGCTAGGCCAAAAACAGGAGGGTACATCATAATTTTAGTTCTACATTACAGAACTCCAAAATTATCAGAGTTGGCCACGTACCTCCTCCCATAAAAATGACTTTCTTCTGCCCAGATTCTGCCAGATACCCCGCTTCCCCTATACAAATCACTAACCCACCTCCAGACTTGGGTTGAACTTCCTATAAGGACCGATATACAACTTTTCATAGTGTATCTTGATTACTACAACTGATTACTACAATCCTAATTCTAATAGTAGGTAGTAACAGTAGGTAGGTACTAGCAACAGTAGTGCACGCTGGTAATAGTGGGCAGGTGCTAGCAATAGTGGGCAGGCGCTGGGAATAGTGGGCAGGCGCTGGCAATAGTGGGCAGCAACAGTAGGTAGGCGCTGGAAATAGTGGTCGGGCGTTTCTAGCACCTGACTAGGACCACTATTTCTAGCGCCCGACCACTATTTCCAGCGCCTACCTACTGTTGCTGCCCACTATTGCCAGCGTGCACTACTGTTGCCAGCAACTCCTCTCTAGTTATTCCTGATTTTTCAGCCTGGTAGCTTATGAATAATACACTGATAAAGCTAATAATATACTAAAAGGGGTAGGCGGTAAAGAATTCCAAGGGTCCTAGCAGTACATCTGTCAAATTAACCTTTCACCCTACATTAAACCTTCAGTAACCCTAACCCTATGTATTTTCTTATCGGAGTACAGGCGTTATCGGACTGTTATCGTTCTTGCCGATCAGGCTCTTAATGTCACGAGCAGGCCAAGGCAACCAACTGCGCCACAAAGCAAAAGCTTCGATAATGATGCACCTGCATCATTTTCCCTTGTTCTGCATTGTATAGCTACACACCGGTTAGGTGCCCACCACTGTAATCGACCGGGTTGTAACACCTCACTCCAGCCGATGATCATGTCCCCAATTACTGAAACTTGTTCTTTCTTGAGCTTATCAAATGTGTCAAATAACCCCCTCTGTGTCGGTTCACAGTTTTGGCCGGGCCAAGTGTTCTGAGACACCCTCGCAAATCTTTTGCAAGTAATCGGCCATATCGGAAGTTGGGTGGTCGCGAGCCTTTGTGCTGATTGTGACGCTTGAAGAATGAGGTAAGCAGCTGACATGCCTCGTTAAGAGTGGAAGAGTTGGACGTCGTAGCAACGCAGAACACGATACTCGATGGAAGGAGTTGGACGATGGGCCTCTCTTCAATTCGGAACGCTTCCTCAATGGAACAAGAGGCTACTTCGTCGACGGGTACAGTATGATGTCGAGCTTCGCATCGCGGAGGGCATCCACGACGGAGAGGATCCCCGTGGCGAACCCTGTAATAGCGAAGCCCCCAAACGCCGCTTTGCTGTCAATCCAGCCTAGCAAAGGATCATTGAACGACGCGCAGATAATACTAGGACCGACAATCGACATGGGCACGGATCCATATTACATAGCATTTGGAAAGACTGTAGGTGTTCGGGTGACCGGTGAGCTTGGTTGCGTCGGTCTTCTGTAGTTTTCCCCTCGTGAGGCTATGGAAAAGTCGATCGGCAGGGGTCGGCAATGTTGGTAAGCGTTCGTGAATAGGGTTGGTGTTTTGGGGAACGGAGTATGCCGTGCTCGTAGTTACCAGTCGTTGGAGCACCTTATAGGCCTTGGCCAAGTTGAGTATGTCGTGAGAACTCAGCAAAGACGGGCGCGCAACAGTTTTCTTTGAACAAGCCAGGTCCCTGATAGCTTACCAACAAGCCATTTCAGACTGCATCCAATTCTGGCTCTGTTTGCTTTAGCCCTGTCTAGTTCTAGCTCTGTTCAATTTTGACTCTGTCAGTGACTGCGTCTTGGGTACCTGCTTGCCTGCTTACTACAAGCGTGATCTGCCAAGGTAAGTAAGCCACGGCCCCATACATACCACAACTACTAAAGATGTTACGTAAAATATTTCGCGAAGCCGATTACGCCTGATATAAAAGGTAGGATCTCAGTTTAGGTTGGATGTTACTTTGAGCTAATTACACACACACACAGAGTTTATTACGCCCTAGTGAAGCCATAAAGGGCTCTTGTGTCTATCTCGCATACTCCCCTAGTTAAGTATGTACCTTAATCTTAGATAAGCCCTTATGGAAGATCTACTTCTGTCTGTGTCCTATTTGATAATTCCTTCTCATATTTGCGGTTTCTTGTAGGGTTAGTAGTAGGTAATCTTAGAGCTAATTCCTCTAAGTGTTTAGGTCCTTATCTTTAGTAGCTAATAAAGTAAACCTAGCTGTTAGTAGTATAAGGGTATATATAGGATTAGTTAGTAGTTAGTGTTAATAATATAATATTATATTATTTTAATCTTATATTTAGTTAACCTATATATTAAGTTATCCTATTACTATAGTAAACTTTACTATTGTTACGACCCGTAAGACACGACAGGGCCAGGAACGCCCTATGGGCGCCTAAATGGCTGGAAACATGGACTATGTATACATAAGGCACGGGAACGGTAAGGTCTCACTCGGAACAGAAGAACTATAGACAAGTCACGTGACGATAAGAGGACCGACGTTTGATAAGCGGTCCTCAGTCAAGACCGACGATACCAAGGGTGGTCCTCCTTGAAGACCGATAGAATAATGACGGTCTATGGAAACCAATAAGAAAGGACCACAGGATCAGAACTTATATATAGGACAAGCTTAACTATATTAAAGCTTATACTTCTATAGCTCTTTAGTAATTAACTTTATAATTTATCTTTAGATATCTTTTAGCTAACTCTTTATAAATTAGTTAACCTTATATTAACCTACCTTATTAACTTATATAACTAAGCACTATATAAGCCTAAACTTATTAATTATACTAGTAAGACTAACACAGTATACCAGCAAGATTTAGTTAGCGTCTAACCTCAGCTTCTGTTAGTAGACCCCTCACTGTTAGAAGGCTGGCCGTAACACTTTAATTGCTCCTGTTTAGTAAGTTAACCCTAGACGCTACTGACCAGTATAACGACAGTATGTCTTCTCACACCTCCACTACTAAGTCACTAACCCCTGGTTTGACTCCTTTGGCTAGAAAACAGCCATAAAGGAGTCTTACTTAGGAGTTAGCTGAAACTAAAGATAAAGACATGCCAGATGTTACCTATAATTCTAATAGTAACCTGGTTATTATTAAGATAATCTATAACCAGCTTTAGAAGAAGGTTTAGAGGAATAAAGCCTATAATCAGAAGCTTAAAGAACTATTCAATAATAACGCTGTAAAACTCTAGAAACTCAAGAACAGTATACTCAGAAACCCTGACCTGGCTAAGCTTTAGGCCCTTCAGGAAGAGGTCAACACGCTCTAAGCCGCTGCTAGTATCATTAGTACCCTAATTAAGACGTATAAGAAACTTAAGCTTAACATGCCTTAGACCTTTAATAGAACTCTAGGACACTTGAAAGGATTCCTCACACAGGTCTAAGTATACCACTGATTCTATACCGTTAGCTTTAGGGATAATACTAAAAAAGTTATCTACACCGTCTTACTCCTTAAAGGAAAGGCTTTTGCCTGGTTTAAACCTTACCTTACGGATTTCATGATATATAGATAGGGGAAACTTAAACCAGAGACCTAGGAAATTTTCGCTAGGTACCATGGCTTTAAAAAAGCCCTACTCTCCTTATTCTAGGAACCTAATAAATAACGATAATATAAATAAGACCTTATTAACCTTAAGTAAAAGAGAGCAGCTATATATTACGCTGTTAAGTTTAGATATATTCATATAAGACTTGACTATATAGATAACACCAATGTCAGGTTCCGGGACACGGGCACGGAGAAGGGGACCGGCGGGGCACCGGGTGGGGCCTCGGGGGCGCCGTGGGACGGAATAACGTTGGACCGAGGGGACACAAAAAGGGGTTTCGCGAGAGCATCAGAGTTTTAGAAGGGATAGATTGGAATAATAGTCACCACTGACCCCCAACTGCCTAACCACTGACTCCTTTACTCGGTCCTTCGCCAGCCTCTGACAACCAAGATCTTTATATTCTACTAAGGACTTAAGGATAAAGTTAAGCATAAGCTAGTCAAGCAAGACTGTCCTAAAGACTTTCTTAGTTATATCGAATTAGCTATCAAGATTAATAACCGTCTGTATGAATAACGTAAGGAAAGAAGTAAAAAAAGACAACCTGCTAATTCTGGCAAGAAATACTAATAGCAACCTAAAAGAAACTTCCAAGCTTACCCACAAGGATAAATTATCTATAATAAAGACAACCATAATAACCTCTAAGCCAGACGACCGGTCTAGCGTAGCACCGCCTATAGACACCACAGTGGCCCTATAGACCTCAGTATAGCCTCTAAAGGACCATAAGGTAAAAACCAGGACTTTAGGTGCTATAACTATAATAAGCCAGGACACATGGTATGCGACTGTTAACACCTTAAGAGGTTTAGACCAGTCCTTAAGAAGAAATAAGTTAGTATAGCCTGTAAAGAAATACTATATAACTCCTTGTTATAGACTATATACTTTAATAATAATTACTATAACTAAGAAATGAAACTGCACAAAAGATGTGGCGCGCCATTGATGTTATCAATTGACACAAGATCATTACCTATATGTGGAATCTAAGTCACCTCCTCAAGGGCTATAGAGACTATTGGCCTTGCACAGTTATGTTATGATGATAAGAACCCTAGGTAAGCAACTCCTAGGTAAGAATCCTATTTTTTATGCGTGCGTGCGACCGGACTCGAACTCGCACACTCTCGTGCACAGAGCTAAGCTGGGCTCATAACCACTAAGAAATGAAACTGCACAAAAGATGTGGCGCGCCATTGATGTTATCAATTGACACAAGATCATTACCTATATGTGGAATCTAAGTCTATATCTATAAGAATAGTAAGGAATAAGCCGGATAGTACCCTTAACAACCTAAAACCCTAGCGGTAGCCTAAAGACAAAATATTAAATGAGATAAGTTAAAGCCTAAATCGTTAACTTAAGACCACAAGTATTAAGAAAAAGATAACAAACTGGAACTTTAATAACTTAAATATGCTTTTATAGCAGCCTGGGAATATAAGATCGATATATTAAATATATCTTAAGACCCAACTATTTAAGCGATATATAAGCGAATCCAGATTTAAAGATGCACTTAGGGAAACCCTAAGTTAATTTAATAGATTAACCAGAAACTTAAAGACCAAGTTTAGAAAGAAAAATTAATAGAAACCAAGACTATTACCATAATAAGAAAATACCTATATACTTAAGACTTAATTACGGTATATAGCGATAAATCTAACTGGACCGGATCTAATAAAGACTATCAACCACCATACTTACGCTTCCAGTAGAAAGCTTAAGAACAATTAGACGAGAAATAATAATAAGCACCCTCTCTACTACCCAGTCATTAACCGTAATATAACTATAAGACCTCTAAATATGTCTTGTCCTCTAACGATAAAGAAACCTGAGGAGAGCAACTCCTCTAAGATTACGGATTCTAAGAAGAATACTTAGAAGGAAATATTGACCCTAAAGAATAAGTTACCACCTATAATGTCTAAGCTATAGTGTCAGTCTGCCTAACACCTACCAAACAAGATCTCTTAGATACACTAGTAAAGAAGTATATTTATCTTAAGAAAAATAACTAATATCTTTACTTCTATAGAAAGACTTATAACAGCCTTAATAAACTTGTTATAAACTATAACAAGAATGTTTTTCTACTAGAAGATTACCTAAAATTATTACCTATATATAATAATTATAGTAAAGTATTTTAGGTATAATATATCTATAATTCTTGTACTAAAGACTTGGGAGAGAAACTTAAGAATACCTTTTTTCTATGAAGATTTAATTAACAGCCTATCCTATATATATATAGACTTTAGCAAATTAAGAACTAGATTATAAACAGACCGGATAATTTCGGCTTTACTAGATTCTATCTAGATCCTAAGTACCTAATAAAGTGCTAAAGCGGATATATTAAGGATTACTAAAACTGTCAAACAGACGTATACCTTATCTATTATGAATCGAAGGCTAGATCTTGGTGATACCAATAAGAGAGTATCAGCTAAAAACCTCTGCCAAGCTCTAGTAGCTCTAGAGAAAGAACTTAAAGACGACTATATATGATTTATAAAGAATCGTCCTCTGAGCATAAGACCCAGCAGTTAAAAAACTAGGTTTGCTAACTGCCCTGGGACAACGGGAGGCGACTCAAATAAAGTCCCTATGCCTAGCGATGGCAAACTCTGATAAAGAACACCTTTACCTAGATATAACGGTAAACAGATACCCAACATAAGCCCTTATCAACTATAGAGCTTAAGGAAATTTTATCTCACCTAGAATAGTAAACCGTAAAAAAATCTTATAGAATTAGAAGATTAAACCTTATCAGTTAAAGACTATTAAAAAAAAGATATAGACTATAGTAAAGGTATAGTTAATAGGGAAACCGTGTAACTTCCCCTAGAATACTACAGACGTTGAGAAAGTATCATCCTTAATATAATAGAGATAAAAAAACAAGACGTTATCCTTAGAATTCTATAGCTAAGAAAGAACAACCTATAGATAGATTAGAGAACTGGCCTCCTCTAATAGGATAAACTAAATTTAGTTACTAAGTAGCCCTACTAAAGCCAGGCCTTAAATAAATTCTTAATAACTTTAAGAGTATATTAATACCTTATATACCTCTAGGTTAAAGATATAAGCAGTCAGACGTTAGTAGCTTTAAACATTTAGCATGACATGGATTAAGAGGATCTAATTCTGTCTATCCTAGAAGAATACAGAGTTTATGAGAAACTCTTTACACCAGAACTAGAAACCAGACTTCCAGAACACAGTAGTTATAACCATAAAATACCGCTCAAAAAAGGAATATACCTAAAATTCCACATAATCTACAGTCTTAACCAGACTAAGATAGAGGTATTAGATAAGTATCTTGATGAAAACCTTAAGAAAGGTTATATCTGTCTATCTACCTTTCTAATAGGATATTTTATCCTGTTTATACCTAAGAAAAACGGTAAGCTATAACTCTATATAGACTACAGACAGCTTAACGATATTATAATTAAGAACTATTACCTGCTACCCTTAATTTCTAAACTTTAAGATCAACTATATAAAGCAAAATAGTTCACAGCTCTAGACCTCAAAGGAGCCTACAACCTAATCAGGATAAATGAAGACAAAGAATAGAAAACGGCGTTCCACACTTACCAAGGACATTTCAAGTACCTTATGATGCCCTTTGGACTCACCAACGCTCCTGCCACCTTTTAAACAATAATTAACCATGTCCTATAAGAATACCTAGATATCTTTATTATTGTCTACCTTAACGATATTCTTATATTCTTAGAAAACCTTAATATATATCGAGAATATATATATAAGGTTCTAAAAAATCTCTAAGAAGCCAAACTACTTATTAAACCTAAAAAATGCAAGTTCTATAAACAAAAAGTCGATTTCTTAGGATTTATAATCACACCAGGAGAAATCAGGATACAGATAAAGACAGTAGAGGCAATCCAGGATTAGCCTCAACCTATAAACCTAAAAGAAGTATTATCCTTTCTAGGATTAGTTAACTTCTACTAAAGATTCCTTAAGGACTATTCCTAGAAAGTCCTACCTCTTACCAACTGAATAAAGAAAGATAGAACCTTTAAATAGGGGAAAAAAGAAGAAAAAGCCTTCCAAGATATAAAAGATTAAGTCACCTCTAAACCAGTCACTACTATTCTAGACCCTAATAAACTATTTAAAGTGGAAACCGATACCTTGAACTATTTAATTAGCGGACAATTAGGACAACGAGATAAAGAAGGGTGCTTACACCCTTACGTCTTCTACTTTAGAAAGCTAAGTAGACTAAAACTTAACTATTAAATCCATAACAAAGAGCTTATAGTAATCATTAAATCATTTAAAGGATAGAGACCACAATTATCTAGAACTAAGCATAAGGTTAAGGTTTATATAGATTATAAAAACCTTACTTATTTCATGATATCTAAAGATCTAAACAAATAATAAATCAGATGGTCTGAATTTCTGTTAGAATTTAACTTTAAAATCACCTATAGGAAAAGATCTGAAAACGGAAGAGCCGACGCTCTAAGCAGAAGACCGGACCATAAAGTCCAGGTACCCAAAGAAACACAGGTTATCCTTAAACATAATAAAGATAGCAACCTTATATCTATAGTGAAACTTCTTATAGTTGCTAGACAAGTCAAGACCAAGGACAGTTATATAACTTATAAGATGATTAGAGAAATTTACGGCATGCCAGCATACAGTCACTAAGGCGTTACTAAGACTTAGAAATATATCTAACAATACTATAATAAAACAGCTATATATAAAGAAGTGGCTATAGTAATTAGGGACTATAAACTTTATAAGAAAAGCAAGAATAGCCTATATTAACTATATAGAGAAATATAACCTCTCCTAATACTAGAAACAGTATAGTATTTAATCTTGCTAGACTTTATTATTAAACTCCTAAAGTTATAAGAACCACTTACTAAAGTTTAGTATAACAACGTATTAATTATTATAGATAGACTTACTAAATACGTATATTTTATTTCCTATTTAGAATTAAGCATAACAGAAGACCTTGCTTATATCTTCCTTTAGACTATCGTTAGCCAATATAGCTTACTAAAGGAAATTATGTTAGATAGAGATAAGCTATTTATATCTAAGTTCTAGAGATCACTGATCTCACAGCTTAGCGTAAATTATAAACTGTTAACCGCTTTCCATCTATAGATAGATAGATAGATAGAACAAATTAATTAGATACTTAAAACAGTACCTATAATGCTATGTCAACTATCAGTAAGACAACTAGGTTAAGCTACTATCTACCGCCCAGTTCGCCTACAATAGTGCAGTAGGAGAAAGCATAAAATAATCACCTTTTTACCTTAACTATGGATTTAATCCTATGGTATACGGAGAACCTTAATAAGGCCCTGTAGCACTAAAAGTAATAGCCAATATAAACCAGATCAAGGAACTCCAAGACAACCTATAGAAAGACCTTAAATTTGTTAGACAATAAATAATTAAATATATTAACAGGTTAAGGATTAAGAGACCAACCTTTAAAGAGGGAGATAGCGTCTACCTTTTTAGACATAATATTAAAACTAAACAACCAAGCGATAAATTAGATTATAAAAAACTTAGACCTTTTAAAATTATCTAGAAAATTTCAAATATTAACTATAAACTTTGCTACCAGATATAATAAAATATCGCCCAGTTTTTTATATTTCACTTCTTAAATTAACAGTAAAAGGATTATATACTAAGGATTATATTATTATTAATACTAATAAACCGAAATATAAAATTAAAAGAATTATTAACTATTAATAAAACAATAATAAAATAGAATATCTTATTAAATAAAAAGGATATAGATATAAAGATAATATATAGGAACTAGCTATAAACCTTTAGCACTACCAGTAGCTACTCTAGATATACTTAAGCCAGCAACAGTAGGAACCAGAGGCCCTAGATCGGCAAACTCGTCACCAAGGCCAAAAGCACTCCAATCTGCCTCATTAGCCACCCCTATTAATTAAAGGTTACTTACCACCTACTTCTCATAAGCGTCTAAAGCCCTTACCACCCAATCTTTATTATCTAATTCTTATATTCTATAAAAAAACGTTTCCTTTTAATGATCCTTTACTGTCTTCTTAATCTTATAAATTTATAATTAGCGACTAGTTATGGTTGCTAGCTAAGACTAAAGCTCTATAAGCTTGTTATAAATCTCAAGAAGCTCCTTACCAGCCTTTTCTTTCTTTTTATCCCACTCTTACTCTTAAGCGTTAAGACGCTTAACTAAACGAATTAGCATACAGTATAAAAAACGTCAATAGGGAAAAGACTTATAGGTAGATATAACTAGAATACTGTTACACTGCTTTTTTACCGCTATACACACTTAATATCAGGATAAACCCTTGCTAAATCGATAAACCGTTTTTATGTAAAAACAGTAAATATAAAGTATATTAACGTCTATACTATAGGAATTAATATATAATAAAAGATATTAGTGTTTATAATCCTTAATTAAGGTGTATTAGGATTTAGATTTTTAAACGCGACTTAACATAGTGTTAGCATCATGGTAAACAAGGAAGCAAGTTTAATAACCCTCCAACCTAGGGGTACACTATATACTTATATTGGTCTAAAGGACCAGACCTTTTAAAGGGAGACCTGATGTTACGACCTATAAGACATAACAGGGCCAGGAACACCCTATGGGCGCCTAAATGGCTGGAAATATAGACTATATATACATAAGGCATAGGAACGGTAAGGTCTCACTTAGAACGGAAGAACTATAGACAAGTCACGTGACGATAAGAGGACCGACGTTTGATAAGCGGTCCTCAGTCAAGACCGACGATACCAAGGGCGGTCCTCCTTAAGGACCGACAGAACAATGACGGTCTATGGAAACCAATAAGAAAGGACCATAGGATCAGAACTTATATATAGGACAAGCTTAACTATATTAAAGCTTATACTTCTATAGCTTTTCAGTAATTAATTTTATGATTTATCTTTAGATATCTTCTAGCTGACTCTCTATAAATTGGTTAACCTTATATTAACCTACCTTATTGACTTATATAACTGATCACTATATAAGCCTGAACTTATTAATTATACTAGTAAGACCAATATAGTATACCAGCAAGATTTAGTTAACGTCTAACCTTAGCTTCTGTTAGTAGACCCCTCACTGTCAGAAGGCTGGCCGTAACAACTATTTTTCTTATAATATCTATATATAGTGACTAATTGTTAGGGTTAAATGCGGCCTTCCTACCTAGGTAAAATAATAAGTTACCTCTATATGTATTAGTTAGTTAGATTATTAGTACGCGTTATACTATCTATTAGGTATACCAGAAGAGAAAATGGTTGACTGTCTCTGCTGCTTGTCTGTATGCATATTGATCTGAGACAGCTGCCCTGATCTAGTATAGGTACTAGTTAAGCCTTACTATCCCTGTCTGCAGCTGGGCCAGTATGTTGGCCTCCTTCCATGAGAATAAGTTGTATAGTTGCCGTGTGTGCTTTCCCGGCAGGGCAGCGTCAACCTTTTTTGAGAACTGTCCTACCCCTTCTGGTAATCTGCAGTTCTTCTGTCCTCTCCTTAATGTGTTTCTGAGTATGGTTGAGTAGGCCCTGGTTGGCTTCTTGCTTGGCGTCCTTCCTTGTTGCGTACTCTCTTTAGCTGCTGCTTTTGCCTTTAGCTTGAGGTCGGACTCTACTTCTGCTGGAAGCCAGAAGAGTGTAACCTTATTGCCTTTACTTGTGAGCGTCTTGGCTGTCTCGTTTATGCGACGGATTTCTTGTTGGCCTGATTGTTGTTGTGGTCTTCCTGCTGCTAGGACGGCCGCTTTGTTGGTGGAGAAAACGTAGATGGCGAGGTAACGGACTCTCTTCGAAAGAGACTCCAGAACCGCTGCTATCGCCATGAGTCCTATCCGGAAGCGGAGGAAAGAACGCAGTCAACAGTTCCTCCGCCTATTCCCTGGTCTCTTCCGTCTTTGAACCGTCTGCTCTGGTAAGCTGGGGGATCTTGTCGAACGAGGCACCTTTGTCGGCGGCTAGATACTTGGCAGCGCCCATGTGAGGCCTTGCTGGATATCGCGGCCATAGGCCACCCCTGATCAGGCCTACCACGGAACCCACGATGCCGACGATCTGATGGCCAGTGCGGCATGGCCCTGATCAGACCAGCGGTGAGGCAGAAATGTACTGTGTTTCCCTTCTGATCCTCATCTGAGGATACTCGTACGTAGTCGCCATAGCTGGTTGCAATATACCTTGCCTTGGACCGTTATAAGATGTACTTTTACCCTATTAGTTAACTCGATAGATTCATAAGTCCCTATTAGCTTTACCCTGCCCTTGGTAAAAATGGAGCTATCTGGCATTTGATGGGATAGAGGTTATTAACTTTCCCCTATACTTACTAGACCTTAACCCGATTAAATATTACTGGAACTGGATAAAGGACTATATCTAGATCCATTACAGGTGTATCCAAGGGCACATACCTCGTGAGACGTTATATAGGTGGGTTCAAGAGGCGTGGGATGCCCTTCCGGATGACTATTGCCTCTAGCAGCTTCACACTATGGCTGCTAGATGCCAGGCAGTAATTAATGCGAATACAGGGCATACAAAATAGTGATTGTTAGCTGGTAAAAGGCAATAGATAAATATACCGGTTTCCATTAGTCATAGGGTGTGTGGGCATGTGATATACTGGGGGTAATTAACTTACCTCTGCCACTATTAGTATTAAAGGTAATTTTCTTAGTGTTTAATATAGTAGTGTAAGGTGTTTATAAAGTAGGTGTAATAAAGGTCTATAAATAGCTTAAATTAGCTATATAGTACGTATTAGACTGTTAATTAATTAATTTAAAGAAGTACGTATATTACTTATGTTATATATAACTACTTACTTCTTTTAACAACCCTACTGCGTGCGCAGCCCCTTAAAATGGCCTGTATCTATGCCTAAGGCCACAAGCGAATCGATTAGCCTGAAGCATCTGCGGCTCCAATTTCGCCACGGGCATCCCGCTCGCGCGTGGCGATATCAGAGATATCGCTGGGTCGCTTGGCATGCCTTTTCTTCGCTCTGTAATCTAACAGAAGTGTTTCCCCCTTCAGGATAGATATTATTATAAGCCCTATAGTATAGAGCAATAAGTGGGCCTACGGCCTTACTGTGTTTAAGGGGATAGTGTTAGTAAATTAAATAATCTCGGCGGATTATCGGCTCTGGGTAGTCTGAGGTAGGTTTTAGTCCTGTAATAAAAGTCTACAGTCTTAATAACTACACGTGAAGTTTAATCTTTTCCGTTAGTAACTATACTAGATAGTCTAACCTATACCACTTAGCTAAGTGACTAAAGGGTTTGGAATTATAAAATAAGTTATATATAGTTATAAGTAATTGATTTTAGATTATATTAGCTATAATACTTTCTATTAACCTTTAATATTTTTAACTTAGCTTAACTATTTTTTTTAGTTTTATTATACCTTAACTTAGTCTCTATTTCATACTTAACACCTTATAATCTAGTTATATATATCTATTATATTGAACTAAGTTTAGCTAACCTTGTATAATAAACTTTTTTAGGTGTTTAAAATTAGATAGAAATTTCTTTATACTACCTTACTTCTAAATACTATAATCTTTATATATAAAGAATATAAAGACTTCTTGTTCCCTAATAACTTGTTTATAAGACTTTATCTTAACAGATTATTAGCTCTAGGTAGTCTAAGGTAGGTTTTAGTCCTATAATAAAAGTCTATAGTCTTAATAACTATTTCTAAAGTTTAATACTTTCTGTTAGTAGCTATACTAGATAGTTTAGCCTATACTATTTAGCTAGGTGTTATAACCTAACAAGTTACAAGCGATATAGCCCTACCTGAGAGGCAGGGTATAGAGGGCGTAACACTTAAGGAGTTATCGTTATATAGGATAACTCCTTTAGAATAGAAGAACTAGAGAAGGTTATATAATAATAAAAAGGACTAATAGACGATAAGCGGTCTATAATTAAGGACCGATATGCTAAGGTTAGTCTACCCCTATAGGACCGATATCTAGATATCGGTCTTAATAATAAGGTAACAAGATATAAGGATATTTATTCTATTTAAGTAGATTACCTTTTATAGCTCTTTAGTAATTAACTTATAACTTAGCCTTACTATCTTTTAGCCTTAACTTTAGCACTTATAATCTATTCTCTAAATACCTTTAGTATCCCTTTAGCGATTTATTAATAAGAAGCTATATAAGCTACCCTTACAACCTTTAACTATATAACTAATTATTAAGTAATTAACTATATATTATAAGCAATTCCCCTTATGGGTAGAGGCTATATAGGTGGTATTAACAGCAGTACTCGTAAGGATTACTCAAGTATTAATAGACCTTTTAGGTCGTTAGGTTAATTAGTTAGATTAACACGACCAGGTCTATTATAACAGGCGTCACTATCAGTAACTGTTATAATTATGCCTCAGATCCTACGGTCGGGATAAGAGTCATGTATAGGGAAAACAGAACTCTAAAGCCAGAGAGCTAAAGGTTTAATTCCCAAGAAGAGCACAGCTCTAGTCACTTAGGAAAAAGGCCAGAGTCAGAGCCAGAGCCAAGAAAGGGCCAGAGCTAGAGCTAGAGCTAAGAAGGGCTAATGCCAGAGCCAGAGCTATTAATTCCTAAGAGTGGCTCCCGATCGTTAAGGCAGGCGCTAGCTGGTATAGGCAGGGTAGTCTCATATCAGCTAACCTTAATCTTAGGGGTTTATATCACCAGGTATACCTTACGGGCAAGGCACTTAAGGAGGGGGTATAGTTATCATAGGCAATTCCCCTCATGGCTAGAGGCTATATAGGTGGTATTGATAGCAGTGCTTGTAAGGATCACTTAAGCATTAGTGGACCTTTTGGGTCATTAGGTTAATTAGTTAGATTGACACAACTAGGTCTATTGTAACAGACGTCACGGTCAACGACTGTTACACTATAAGCCAGTACTACTGTTACTAAGTATTAACCTTAGCTATACTATTAATAGAAACCCTACTATTAGATTACTAACCGTAACACTAGATAACTAAAAGGTTTAAAATTATAAAATAAGTTATATATAGTTATAAGTAATTAATTTTAGATTATATTAGCTATAATACTTTCTATTAACCTTTAATATTTTTAACTTAGATTAACTCCTTTTTTAGTTTTATTTATACCTTAACTTAGTCTCTATTTAATACTTAACACCTTATATTCTAGTTATATATATCTATTCTATTGGAGTAAGTTTAGCTAATTTTATATAATAAACTTCTTTAGGTGTTTAAAATTAGTATAGAAATTTCTTTATACTACCTTACTTCTGAATACTATAATCTTTGTATATAAAGGATGTAAAGACTTCTCGTTCCCTGATAACTCGTCCATAAGACTTTAACGCCGTTGTTTTAACCTACTTCTTAGACGAATACTAAGATGAAGTTATACTATTTCCTCGGCGCAGCTACAGCTGTACTTTCAGCCCAAGCAATCACTATTCCGTATGAGACCGTATCTATATCTGTTTTCCCTACTAATTTAAAGTCTAGAATCAGACAGGCACAAGGTATAAACGACGTGTTGCGACGAGGCAGCGTAGAGAACAACCACCATACTGTTTCCCTAGGGTCATACCATAAACCTAACAAGGTATTTCTAAAGAATATTATAAAATGGCTTAATTAGGAAAATATACTAAAGTATGTAATAGGGTAGAAGGGGAATGTCTCTAAGCGCCCGGATGGATTCCGATTCGGATTCCGATTCGGATGACGAAGACTTGCCAGATTGGTCTGACACTGAGACTATTACTGACGACGAGGCCCCCGACTCCGAAGATGACAACTTCGATTTGGAAAGCGGTGATGATAATGATTCTGATCTGACGTATGACTGGGAATAGTCCTTAACTGTAGGCCTATTAGGAACTTAGGGCATACTTCTTTAGTGAGATGGGACAAAGTTCATTAGCAGCCAACCTTCACTAGGGAGGCAATAGTCTAATAAATACAAAGGTCATTTATAGAGAGTTATAACAATCACGCAATACAGAATCAGACCGTAAGTAGATTGATTAATATTTACAGTTGAAAAGTCACTCTTAACTAGTAACTATCCCATTAAGTGCGAGTGGACTACAGTATATACACCCCTATAATAATACCCACAATTCCCCCTCATGCTAAGAGTACATCGTCAGTACGCCATTTCACCTTTTCCTTTTTCCTTCCCTTGCTGCTACCGCCTTAATTACAAATCTACGAGATGTTAAACTATTACCGGCTTACCGATGGCCTTAAGTGACTCTGACGAGAGTGTGCACTCTTGTATAAACGTCGCGGTACTTCCTGAAGACCTTAGTAAAGCCCGTACTACTAACTGTACGCCGGAAAGATGTGACAATGTGTAATGCATTTAGACAGGCTCTGCGACTGGTCGCCGATGAGTCAGCGACCAGCGCACGGACCCTCTTCATGAAACCCTTTTCATGGGAAGAGCCCATCTTCAGTAGGCTCTTCAAGCTTTTGTCAGGCGACAGCTTGGCAGCCAGCAATCATGTGCATATTGGTCTATTGTCGACTAAGCGAGTGATACGCTCTTGTTGTTGTTGTTGACACGTCTTTCTAACATTAAACAATAAACAGAACAAGGTTTCAAGGCCACAATGCCTGTATCCCTTATTACGATAGGGAATCGAGCATGGGTTGAATGCATGACTCGGATATGCAATGTCCAGGTCTGACACTATTATACTCTGAATAAGAAAGGAAGGACTTCCGTATCTATCTAGGTACCAAACACACAGGCAGTAATGGCTTTACAGACCTATCGAAAGAATTCAGTTAGGCAGGAGCCCTAGATTCAGAATTATATCCTCAAGGTAGGAATACAGATAACGAACGCCGAGCATGTTTGATATAAAGTATAACTAATTCACAACCTCTCGACCAGGTCAATACCTTGACAGCCAGCGTGCTCAGGGATCGACCATCTACCGACAAGAGAGCGGTCATTGCTGCTCTTCACCACTTGGCCCGGGAGCAGTCTCTTGATATTAAAAGCAACGCAACCTCTCTAGACACCATATGTCTTCGCACCCAAGAAGTAAGTATCCACCAAAGGACAAACACCTAGTGGTCTAACTATATCTTCACCTCGCCGGAAAGCACTTCAAGACACGTCCTCCATTCCTAATAAAAGACGACGACGCATCACAAACTCCAATGCCGATAGCAGCCACAGTCAGGACAATATCGCAACTTCCCAAGAGGGGCATGAAAACAGCCGCCAACGCTACAATACTCGGGATACCAAGAACGGGGACAGTTGGGAGGCAGAGCTAGAATATAACTTGCCTACCCTACAGCTTTCATCTAGGCCCTCCTCTCCTCCACCAGGACTTTCGGAGGTAAAGAGAACCGTCATTTACGTTATATTTCATGCCGGGGAGCAGGTGTCCCCGGAGCCCGGGGAAGAGAAGAAGAGTAGCCTACCGCCGCTTCGTATTCTCACCGCATGCAGCGATCAAGTTTCGAAACAGGTATTAGCAGGGCATGCCAAAGAATTCGCCTACGCTATCGCCACAACCCCTATCTTCATCACCAAGTCCAAGCGTCAACAGATTATATCGATTGAAATCTCCCAAGCCATCATTATCGCCCAGGCGTTCTTTGGCGATTTTCTATTGAACGCCAGACGGAACCTATTCGATCTTGTTGCTGAATCCGACACGTTGAGGAATGTTGCCACCGTACACCAGTCGCTCTCTACTCCCGGTCTTCCAGACCCGATCAGGGACATGGGAGCATACCTCGCCAAGAGTAAACTTGGCAAGCAACACCCGGCCCACCGCTCCCTAGTCCAAACCGCATACCTCGTGTCATTCCGCTTCGGCTGGGATGCCGTCAAGGATGATATTAAGAGACCAGACAGCAACCCGACAAAGTCGTGGGTTGAGGAGCGATTCAAAGAGATACATGGAGACCAGGGACGTAAACCGCAAAAGGGAGAGACCAAGGTGGTCGTTGCAAAGACTGTCATCGCCCGTCATTTTGAAATCAGCCGCTCCGAGTTTGACCAATGGCTAAAAGATGCCGAGATACCGTACTCAATCTGCAACCGGTGGGGCAGAGGTGCGTTGTTGTTTTTCCCACAGAATAGATCAAAGTAAGTTATTCTGCGTCCATCTATCAATGGCCACTCGTCATCAGACGTTAATTACGTCGTTGCCGGATAGCTATCGGTCCCGCATCCCATACCAATCCGCCATGACTCAGATCATTAATGTGCTCGACAGGGTATGCCCGGACATGTTTAGGGTCCTTAGCACGTATCTAGAGCCTTATACAACGAGAGCACAAGCACTATTCAGGAAGGAGGCGGAGGAAGCCTATTCCCCAGACCACACCTCCTCTACCAGTAAGGCTCTGACGCTAGAGCAACTAGATGCATGCAGCATCGTGGATCTTACGAATTGGTTCGATCTCCGATTTGGCCGCCGGCCGCCGGCGCATCTCGTTCCGCCCGGGACCCAGCCCTCATTGCGAAACGTCTTACGGCCTTCACAAACACACAACGCCACAACGAACTGATTAGTCAAGCAGACGTGGTCCAAGCTAGTATTATGGAGATTAGGTAGCTTGTGCAGACCCGTTATCAATACATACGCGCTTGCAACAATATTCCTCAACAGTAGGTAATTCTGATACCTCCCTTAGGGTGTATGTAAATTGGAACTCTTGCAGAGGCTCTGGGTATTTGAAGCCCACCCGGTCGTGAAACCGGCTCCAATACACCAATCCCCATAAGCTTGAACTATATGCCCTTTCGTACTATTGTCTATGTTATTTAATGGGGGTTTGGGACCAGCCCGGTGCATGCATGTCTTGGGATATGCGAACACTCTCGAAGTCGTGTTTGCTGGGAATGCGTACGATAACAACAACTACAACAACAACAACAACAACGAGGTGTGGGCACCAGCCCCCCGCTCGCTTAGGTTTGGTTATGTAACGTACGGCCCCACATGTGCCGAACTGCCCGTCTGCCCGCGACGGCGCGACAGTTTGTGACGAGCGGATTACAAGACCAGATGGCGTTGAAATCGGCCAGAACTCGTGACAACGCACTCGGAATACCGCACCCCTCATTCAGCCCGATTGATTTTCGCAACAGTCAAGTAGGACGAGGATCAATGGATACTTTCTCTCATCAGGAGCAACGAAATTATCAACTACGCATGGATACTCTCTCTACCTCTCCAATGTCTTGTCGTACCTGCTTTCACGGTTCCCCGGCCCTTCTCCCGACAGCCAGTATCCGTTTCCAAGCTACCAAATTACTCAGTCAAAGACCATTCTGTCACTCTCATCGTCGTCGTTGTCGTCGTCGTCGTGGGTGTCATAATCACCATTCACATCCTCGACATCATAGTCACCGTCCTCCAAGTACTTCGCACCGGCCGCGACGAGCAGCTTCTCCAAGGAACCGCCGCCTTTGGAATTTTGCCAGCAACGGCCAGCGGCTCACCGCTTTCGACCTTAGAGATCACCGTGCTGTGCATCCGTCTGGCCAGACGAGCGAACAGGCCTTCGTCGTAGTTCTACAAGATCTTAATAGCATGCGGGAGAGATAAGACAAACTAGATCGCCGCTCAGTGGCTGTAACAGACGTTGTTAGTGAAGAGTCAGCCTGGTGTTGTTATGGGCTACTTACTTGGTCTTCTTGGGCGGCATGAACATGATGGCCCCAAGACCCCACTCCTGGCAGACAGCGTAGGGGAGGGCAGGGTCTTTGAACCAGCCGGTGACTTGATCAGTGCTGGCGCCAACGCAGTGTGCCAGGACCACCTTGACAATGGTGTTGTTGGTGATGCCCCGGGAGACCTTGCGGCCGAGAGCAGGGAAGGCGTCGTTCATGTACTGTTTGGTCGCCTGATGAGTCTGCATCTCCGAGGCCAAGCACTGGTACTGGTGCATGAACCTGTAGCGTGCCAGGTTCACTCGGATCATCTGTACCTCGGTCGGCTGACTGGCCTCGATGAGAAGGCCGGCCTCCGTGACGAGACCCTTGAGATGGTTTGGGGCCATGGGGTTGACCTGAGTGAAGCTGGTGGCCTCCATGACCTGGTTGAGCTTCTCTGCGTGCTTGATGATCACGCGAAGGTTCCGCGAGGCATTCTCGATGAATGACCCAAAGAAGAGGCTGGCAAGCGCCAATGCGTTGCCATGTAGAGACTTCGTCTCCAACTTGTTGTTGACGGTAACCAAAACCTCCGTCTGAAGGAGCTTGTCCTTCAAACTGTTGGCCATTTCCACCAGTCTCTCAGGAGTGAAGTCGCTGTTGACTCCAAGTGTAATGTCGTCGGTATCCAAATCTCTCGTAAGAGAATCAGTACCCTCATTGCCAATGTTCGCGGCCGAAACGTCCTTAAAAACACTAGTGTCGACTAGGTTTAGCATTCGGCGGGCGATATCGTCAGCCATCGTGTCGGTCGCGTCCCGCATCGCAACCATCGCTTGATACTGATCTTCGTAGGGCCGACCCTGGAGCAGTTTGCTGCCTAGCTGTGACACCTGAAGAGCAATATCAGAAAAGACATCGCGCAATGAAGTCCGCACGGGGAAGGGTGACACATACCTGAAGAAGCCACTCGTTCACCCATCCCTCCTCTGAGACGGTGACGACCTTATCTGCAGACATTTTGAGAGCGGATTCGATGTTGTGTTAAAGGGGACGGTTGTGAGGCGCCGTGGTTAACAAGGAGCCGAGAGGGATGCTTTAAAGGCAGAGTGTAAGAAGAGGAAAAAAGTAAGAAGGGACCGGTTTGTGGTGTAGGTTAGGAATAGGATAAAGCAAGGCCACATGGCCTTTAGAAGCTTGTATGTTCACGGTTTATTAGAAGGCCATGATGCCTTTGTTTATCATTGCCCGCACGCTGTATTAAACACCATATGGCCTTTATTTGTTATCTACACAAACTCTTGCTAACCAGGTCGCAGTCGAGTTCCTCCCACTACAACTACGCCGGCCCACGGACAGTGGGAACCTCTACCTCCTCCCCCCCCCCCCCAAGCCAATACCCCAGCCCAGCCTGTCGCTCCCTTTTGCTTCATTGCCCGTTTCTCGCCTACATTCCGAGTTCCTCACTCCATCTCGCCATCACCACCTCAGCTAACCTCTCTATCCCGCAGCCTACTGCAATCATCGCGATGTCTAACACGGTAGACAAGAGCTGGCTTAACGGTGTCGTTGAGGACGTTAGTAAAACCCTCTCTCGCAAGCAAGGTTGGCTTACCCACTGACACGTTTATATCTGTACTGGCAGCAACTTAAGCATCTCGCAGGCGCCACACAGGATTGGTCTAATCATAACATTTTCCAAGCTTTCATACACATCCGAGACGTAATAAACCATGCTGTCTAGTACTAACAGTCGATGGCTGACTTGATGACCCCACCTTATATAATCGGCCTCTTCCCCCCCCTCTATCACCCCTACAGCCTGATTAGGCGTATATATATATAAGACCTAACCTAACCTAACCTAACCTAGAGCTTTACGGCTATAAGAACTATATATATATATAGGGTAAAAATCCTATAGCCGTAAAGCCTTAGGGCTGTGATATATAGACCTAGATCTTATAGCTGTAAAGCCTTAGGGTTAGTAACCCTTTATCTAGGTTCCTATAGCTATAAAGCTATAAATTATAGGCCGTTTAGGATCCTATAGCTATAAAGCCTTAGGGTTAACGACCTGCTATCTGGGTTCCTATAGCTATAAAGCCTTAAGGTTATAATTTATAGACCTAGATCCTATAGCTATAAAGCCTTAGGGTTAGTAACCTGTTATCTAGGATCCTATAGCTATAAAGCCTAACGTTATAAGTCTATCTATATCCCTATGACTATAATGCCCTATATTATAAGCTGTTAAGGATCCTATAGCTATAAAGCCTTATAATATAAGTCTATCTGTTTCCTATAGCTATAAAGCTATAAGTTATAGGCTATTTAGGATTCTACAGCTATAAAGCCTTAGGTTATAAGCCGTTTAAGATCCTATAGCTATAAAGCCTTAGGTTAACGTCCTATAATCTAGAATCCTATAGCTATAAAGCCCTATATTATAGGATATTATAGATTCTATAGCTATAAAGCCTTAGGTTATAAGTCTACCTATATCCCTATAGCTATAAAGCCTTTTATTATAGGCCTATCTGTACCGCTATAGCTATAAAGCCCTAGGGTTATAATCTATAGTCTAGAATCCTATAGCTATAAAGCTCTATATTATAAGCCGTTAAGGCCTCTATAGCTATAAAGTTATATATTATAAGCCTATACCTAGAACCCTTAAGGTCTTTATTATAATATATTAAGAATATTATAATAGAAAAGTAAATATCTATTCTATAACTTTATCTCTTAATCTATAAAATAAATAGTTTTTACCTTATTAATCTCTATTTATTTTTTACTCTACCAGGTCTCTATAAGCCCCTTAATATTAACTATATCTCTAAGATTAATATCCTTATAGTCTATTAATAGCTATAGTGTTACCCTATTAGGAATACTCCCTTTCTCTACAGCCTTTTATCTAGCCTTTTATAGAGCGATATATTTAATATAGGCTCTATAACTATTATTAACTATATAAATATAGCGGCCTCTGAAGTCCTCTACTATAACGATAAGACCAATAATATACACCTATTTAATAGAGAGGTTTTTGTAGAAATATACCCTTTTTACTTTATATTAGAGATCTATTAGCTTATACATCTATTCATAACTTATTAGTCTACTAGTTTACCTTTATATCTAGACACTACTATTAATATATATATATAATATATATATATAAAGTATTATTTATTGTTTATAGGAGAGTTTTTAAGTATATATTATTAGTGACTAAGGCCTTTGTTTTAGTTACCTATTATATTAACTGTATTAATCTAATAGCGTCTTATTAGGTCTACAGGCTCTCTAGTATATAGCTGTTTAGGAATAGCCCTTTAGCTTCTAATATAAGCTATACTTTAAATATTAGTAAAGATATTAAGAGGTAGTTAAAATTATCTTACTAATATTATGTAGCTAACAGTATCCCTTATCTACCTTTAGTGTTACTATATAGTCTTCTATCTATCTATATATTTAGCTTTAACTTTAACTAATCTCTAGGCTTTATTATATTACTTAAGTAGTATCTTAGATATCTAGCTAATAAGGTATCTAGCTTTATAGCTATAAGATTCTTATACCTTAACTATCCTATAGCTATAAAGGCTGCTATCTACTAGTATTTATTTTTTACTTTTTATTACTTTTTTACCTTAGCTGCTATTAATCCATTTTTACCTATTAAGTATAAATACTTTATCTATATCTATTTCTCTTTAATTACTCTAAAAGCGTTATAGTTATTACTACTATTATAGCTATTACTATTTATATAACTATTATAATAAGCTATAAGATTTATTATCTTTACTATTATTATCTAAAATATAAAATCTATTAAGGAAATCCTCTATATATATTTACTATTAAACCTAAGCTTTAAATCTCTTATACTATCTATAAGCCTTTTCTCCCCTTTAGAACTATTTTTAGATACCTTTATTCTAGTTATTATTACCTTTTAGGTTAATTATATCTTAATTAGAACAGATCTCTTAAAGACTTATATTAATATATTAGGCTAATATATTATTTATTATTAAGTTTATCTTCAAGGTAATATCTTCCCTTAAGATCTAGGACTAATAATTAATGCATCTATATAACTTAATAAGCTATAAGGCTATAGCTATATTTACTATCTTAAAATATAACTTATAGTGTATTACTATTTTTCTTTAATAGGTAACTATCTTTTTAAGCGTCTTAGGTATTAGTGTCACCTTAATTATAGCCACCCCTAACCCTAGCGATAGGGTAATAGCTAGTTCTTTATTCTTATTTCTATTCCTATCTCTATTACTACTAAGGATAGTATTACCTTTATTTTTATTACTATTATTCTAGCTATTATCTCTTAGTAATAATACCTTTACCACCTTTATAGCTATTATTATACTAAAGACTGGTATTATCTTACTATATAGTATCGTTTTTAAAAAGCCTAGTATACTATTATAATAGCTATTTCTTTCTATTAAATACTTATTAATAAGGTATAACACTATTTTAATAAACAGCCTAGGCCTAATAACTAAACGTCTATTCTAGCTTATCGCCTATAGTAAAAGCACTAGCTATACTATATTCCTACCGCCGCTTATAGGTACTATATTAGGGGGTAAAAAGACGTCATAGCCTATACTCTTAAGCTGTTCCCCTAGGAACTCTATATAGGCCTACTATATAGCTGCTTATACCTTATCCCTATTATCTTGTGATATCTTGAGCTGTATCTTTAGCAGTGGTACACCCTTAAGGAATTCACTACTCTCCTTAGCCTTACGTTTACCTAGCCCTATGCCTGTAGGCATCAGTATCCCTGTCTTGCTGTTTATATCATGCCACACGCTGGCTATAAAGTTGTCTAGGTCAAGAAAGCCTAGCGCCTTATTACCGTCACATGCCTCCTTCTCTAGTGTCTCCCTTAGTACTTTAGCCATCTTATTAACTATATTTATATAGACGCCAAGGGTATTAAAGGCCCTATCTATATAGTCACTATTAAGCTGGCTATCTATATATACCGACGCCAGCTGTTAGAGGCCTATTACTACCCCTGTTAGTATCTTAATCTCTTTCTAGAATGGCTCTATACTAAATATACTGAAGACTATAAGTATTATACTTATAGTTTATTATTAATATTAATATTAAAAGTAAGGGTATACTAATTAAATACTACTTATATCTATTAAGTAATATCTCTCTTAAGGTATAACTCTTACTTTATATACTAAAGACTACTTAAAAAACCTAAAGATTATCTATAATTAGAATTATTTTATTAGTATTACTTTACCTATAATATTATTAAATCTAAGTTTTTCTTTATTACTAAGTTTTTATTATTTTTACTATACTTTCTTTTTTTAAATATTTTTACTAAAAAGGAGAATACTACTAATTCTATTTAGGTCTAAAAGATATTATTGATAATTATATTAGTTACTTTTTACCTCCTTACTTTTAACCCAGGTTACCAAAGTCAATGTAAATACTCGCTGAAGGGCTAAAATGCCAAGAAAAGCCGTAGATACGTGAAAAGTCTAACCTCGTATACAAAGCCCGTGCTCTCGGCAGGGCATTATCACATCATGCCTGCGTCTCGAGGGTTCCAGAAGCAGCCTCCTCTGCTCCAGTCCCACGCGCCGGCGCAGGCCCGGCCCCCGCCCCATCAACCCCCTTCTTCTCGTTCGCGACGGGGCCCCTGGCAGGCTGCAGCGTCTGCAGCCCCGTCTTGTGCTCCGTGTGCTCCTTGCTCAGCTTGCGGCTGCCGACAAAGAAGGTGAGGATGAGGCCCAGGCCGGCAAAGGCCACGTAGAAGATGAACATGATGCGGATGGCGTCGAAGTAAGCCCGCTGGGCGATGCCCCTCTGGGGCTGCGGGAGGCCGGACACCGCCTCGACACTCGAGGCCGCATTGGTCCCGCTCAGCAGGCCCGCGACGTCCGGGCCGAGCTGGTTGAGTAGGGCGGGGTACTGCTTCTGCATCTTATTCTGGAAGATGACGCCGCCTATAACGACGGACATGGAGGTTGAGACCTGTCTTATGAACCCGTAGGTCGCGGTGGCGCTTGCGATGTCGTTTGGCTTAACAGTGGCCTGCAGTGCTATGAGAGGCGATTGGAAGTTTGGTCCCACGCCGAGGCCGAGGATGATCTGATAGATGACAATCTTGGCCCAGTTCTCGTATAGGTCAAGGTCGAGAAACAGGCCGTAGCCGAGCGTCATAAACACGAAGCCAAAGATGATATAAGGGACATATTTCCCCGTCTTCTTAATGATGAAGCCCGTTGCAGCTGCCGCAGCACCCATAACAAATGTGAAAGGCAGGGCATAGACGCCAGACAACAGAGGGTCTGCACCCAAAACACCTTGGAAGTATAGCGGCAGGTAGTAGCTCACCGAGATGAACACGAAGCCGTGGCAGGCGTTGAGCCCGACGACAGCAAGGTTGGACGGCTGCTTGAAGATGTGCAGCGGGATGACGGGGTACTTGGCCACCCTGAGCTCGACCAAGAAGAATATGCCAATGAGCACGGCGCCGAACACGATCAGGCAGATGACGGTAGCCGAGTCCCAGGGGAACGTCACACCGCCGAGCTCGAGGCCAAGGAGGATCATTAGAGTGCCGCCTACAATGGTCAGCGAGCCGAGCCAGTCGATTGCTGTGAGGCCCTCCTTGACGCCCGTGCGGGGGTTGTGAAGATGAAGCGTGAAAAAGAGCACCACCATTGCGCAGCCTGAGATTGGGAGATTGATATAAAAGCACCATCGCCAGCTAGCCCGTTGAGTAAAGACGCCGCCAAGTACTGTGATGGGGTCAGTTTCCAGAGCCATGTGCCAGCCCAGTGCCGCGCGGATATGCAAGCCGACTTACCCGGCCCGAAGCCCCCTGCCAGAGCCCACACCAAGCCGTTGATGCCAAGGAACTGCCCTTTCCTTCTCATCGAAAACAAGTCGCTGATGCAGATGTTGACCAAGATCAGGATGCCTCCACCGCCGACGCCCTGGACCGCCCGGCCGACGATCAGCATCCCCATGTTGACGCTCACACCCGACAGCAGCGAACCGATCCAGAAGACGCCCACCGCGGTCAACAGGACGGGCTTGCGGCCCCAGATGTCGGATATCTTGCCCCAGCCGGGCGCCGCCGCGGCGTTGGCGAGCAGGTAGGCAGAGCCAACCCAGGTGTAGCCAGCGGTGGAGTCAAAGTCGGCAGATATACTGGGCACGGCCACAGTGACTATGGTGACATCCAGGGCGGCCAGGAAGACACCCAGGCAGAGTGAGATGACAATGAGGGTCGTCTGGAGTGCTGTGCGTGTGTGCTCGGGCGATGATCCTGCGCCACCGGCACCCTGCCCCGGCGTCGGGGCCGCATCCTCGCCCGTCGAAGCGGCCTGTCTGTCGGCAGACGTCCCGGCATCACCTGCAGTGTGATCTGAGCGTGTCCCGACGTTGCTGTGTCTATCGATCTCACTGGGAGTGCCTTTGTGGCTGCCCGGCGCGGCTGTGGCGTCCAAGTTCCGGAGGCTTGCGGACCCCAACGTTGTGGTGGACACGCTGCTCCCAGAGGTCTGGTGTACCTTTTCGTCATTGATAATCTCGCCGCCCGCGGCTGGGCTGGCGGCCATGACAACGCCGCGACACGGATTTCGGACGGCCTCTGTGCGGCGGTATCCCCGGCGAGCTGACCCTCGGGCCAGAGTTAAACTTAAGCTCGAGATTGCCGAGCAGTGCGGAGATTGCAGAAGTGTAATGAAGCTTGTCCTCCTGAGCGTATAAGTCCATAGACAATTAAAGTGAGAAGTTGGAGTGCGGGATATACAAAATGAGAACAAAAGCGGACAAGGATGCAGTTGTGTGTGCCTCGAGCCAAGATGTCCCCAAGCAGCGGGAGAGCCTCAGCCGCAAACCTAAAGCGACCGAGCTAGCCGGCGCGAGCTGCGCACGAGCCACGAGCCCCGATGCAGCAGGTATTCAATGATGATAGTGCTATGGAGGAGGGGCAACCAACCCTTCAATTCGTAGCTTCAGCAGTCAATTCCTGATGAAGTATGGGCCACTATGGTGATAATCCCTGGTTAATTGCTTGTGGGTGTGTCACTATGTCTCTATTCACTAGGAAAATCCCTATATATTTCTGGCCATTGCGTGGCCTAAGGTTTAAATACATGTGATAGTAGATTTTAGTGGTTTTAGTGGTGAAATCCGTCCTAGTGATATATGTAATATTTTACTACAACCTTTCTTAATCTAGTTCTATAGTCTAGAAGGTCTATACTAGTTATAAGTATATTATACCTACTTTAATATACTCTCTTAGATTAAAGCTATTCCTAGGTTTAATTTATTTAACTTATAGTAATTACTACCCTTTTATTATTACCTTTTATATCCTTATAACCTAATTATAACTACCAATTACTACTTATAAACGGTATTAATTAACTAATTAATAATAACTGAAACTAAAGTATATATATTTAAGTGGTTTTACTTACTACTTAATAATATAACATAAGATAATAACTTCTATTAAAGCTCTAAGCTTTAAACCTAGGTAAAGATACCTAGACTTAATAGTAGTTATATTTTAAAATATTTACTAACCCTCTATATAAGTCTAAGCTTAAGCTAACTCTAATATAAGTAAAAAGTCTTATTATATTAGTAAAGTTATGTTAAACCCTAATAGTTCATTCTTAGGTACTTACTATTATATTTAACATAACCTCTATAGGTCTATATATAGTTATTCTTAAAGTATAATTTTAACTATACTTTTAACTTTTAATATATCTTTTTAGTTTAAAATAGTAGTCTTTTATAGGTAGGTTTTATATTAACTTATATCTCTAATTTAAGTAATTATTAAGATATAATTACTAACTATAAATATTATATAATTACTAAGGTATTTATAGTTAAAAGTTATTAGTTATATTAGTAGCTATTATTTAAGGTTATAAAAGGCTGATTATATCTCTATAATAATCTACTTTTACTAACTAGTATAACTATATTAATTAATTATCTTAGTCTAGGTTATACTAGCTAACTAATCCTCTGTTACTATAGTAACTTATTACTTTAATTATATTAGGAACTTATCTTCTACTAGTTTGTTTTTATAGTTTTGTATTAACTGTATAGTTTAGTCAGTAATATTTAGTTATTAGAGAAATACTAGTTACTTCTATCTTAGTAGGGCTTTTATTAATTTATTCATTATTAGCTTTACTAATAGAGTATAAATAACTATAATATAGCTATTAGTAATTTCTTATTATAGCTAGTAGTAATAGATATCTATATAGTAAAGTTATATTGAAAGCTAGACTAACTTCTTAGTAGTAAGGCTAATAGTCTATTAATCATTATATTATATTATAACTTATAAAGTTGTGTTAGTAGTTAGCTAAATAATTAATTAGCTTATAAAAATTGATTCTTTTATAGCTTATAATAGTACTAATAACTTTACTTTAGTTATAAATATTATTACTATTTATTACTTATTTACTCTCTAACTAATAAGTCTACTATATAGCTTAATAGTAAATACTTTTAAGCTTTTATAGTTATTTAAGTTATCTCTAAAGCTTATATCTAATAAAATAATAAGCTTACTATTAGGCTTAAATTTAAGGTAAAGTCTAGCTATATACTAGAGGTATTATTGTGAAGGGCTAGTGCCACCGTCATAAGCAAACAGTAGCTTAATTCTAGTTATCTAAAGCTAAGGAAGAGAAGTAGGTTTTACGCAGGTTCTACACACTAATTGCGCGTATATAGGTGTGCGCACTAAAGTGGGTTTGTGCGTTCAGTTAGGTAATGTGGCGGGCAAAGCCTAGCCACTGCCCTTGTGGCGCAGCCTAAAATAATTATAGTATATAATTTACGACTCTCTAATAGTTAGCTAATAGATTATAGTTAAGTCTTACTAGGCAGCTTATAGTACATATAATATTAGGTCTTATTATTATTACTATATATAGAATTAATCTAACTTTTTACTAGTATCTTATTACTTTATAGACTAGTATTATCTTTTTTAAATAGAAGAAGTTCTTTATTACTTATTAGGGTATTGTTTAACAGTAGCTAGGTCTAATTATTAATAAGCTTTATAGTCTTCTTAATATATACTAACTATAATAGTTAAATCTTATACTAATTTTAGTAAGAATAACAAGGAGTTATTCAAAATAGTCACAGAGTAAAATAGAGAGGATAAAGGTAGATAGAAAAGGTAAAGATAGTATTGACTATAATAGTCTAGAAACTATCTTATAAGGGGAAAACCTCTAGTAAATATAATATAGTTATAAAAGGTCTAAGAGTTATTAAGGTTATTAAAACATATCTAAGAGTATCTAAGTGTTAACTAAATATAACTAAGCGTAACTAAGCGTCGGTATATGCCTATAGGTATAAGCGTTAGTATTAGTCTCTTAAGTCTATGTTTTGATATTAGCTTATTAATTATTTATAGATATAATTATAGATATAAGATATATACTATCAGAATCCTTTTACCTGGGAGAATCTAGTGGTAATACTTATTCTATTATAAGACCTTTAATTATAGAGTTATATAAAGAATTTATATTATAAGCATTAAAGATATTAGTTCTTTAATTCTTAGTTTTCTTTTTAAGTTATATATAGTTATATTAAAACTTAAAAATAAAACCATTATACACAAAAAAGAAAAGAAATTATACAGAAAAAAAGATTATAAGGGGAAACCTAGTATTTAAGCTATAATATTTTCTTTTTAGATAGTATTTCTTTATTATCTATAGTTCTTTTAGGTAAAAACCCTTTATTATTTAGATTTATAGTCTCTATAAAGTATTTAAATACTTCTTTATTAATAGACTTAATAAATATATCTATTATATTATTTCCAGTATATATATAATATAGAGAGACTTTATCTTTATTAACAGCTTGTCTAGAGAAATACTGTCTAATATTAATATATTTAGCTTTTTTATATAACTCTAGGTTTTCTATTATCCTTTAAGCAGCCTTATTATCTATTAAAATAATAGGCTTATTTAAGTATCTAGAAGAAATTAATAAACCTAAAATTCTAGATAAAAACACTAGATATTACAGCTGCTTTATTAAGTATAGAGCTTCCTATATACGTTAGGTATATAATAATAAATATAATTATCGTTTAACTACTAAAAGAAATCTTTATTAACTCACTATATAAAGACTTTAAGGACTGGTCACTATATTAATAGTTAAAAGTTAGTTATATGTATCAAAACAAGTTTATCTAACTACTTACTAAACAGGAAGTATAACTTCTATAAGGTAAAAAAAGATTATCCTTTAAGTGAATTATAAATTTTATTAAAAATATTAATAAAAAGATAGAAAGGATACTACTATAACTATCCTATCTTATATAATTAATATACTAATAACTATTATTAGGAACCCTAAAGTTACCACTTAACAAAATATAGCTAAGCCTCTAATAGAGTTAATTAAACTCTAAGATATACCACTAGCTTAAGGGACTAAAAGGGCTAACGTATAAATAACACTACCCAAGGTAAGATTTATATAGGAAGAAGAAGGCTTCTTAAGATTATAAAGTTATAGTATATTAGCCCTATAGAAGGATATCTATAACCTTCTATTAAAAAGAATAGTATAAAATAGACCCTATAACCCTTATATAATCTCTGTGTTTTAGAAAGGATAGAGAAAAGATAGGAACTATATAGGCAAGTCGTACGATATCCTATACGATAAGGCTAAAGTTTTTATTAGTTTCTATCGATATCTCTAGATTATAGAAGACTAATACTATACTATATTTCTAAACATCCTAACCGATTATATAGAAGAGTCTTACCTACACTATATTAGCCCTATATAAAGATAGAATAAGATATATAATATACTAGATATATATTTTAATGCTAGTACTAACTATATTCTATATTAGACTGATTAGACTATAATATCTCTTATATAACTTAAGAGGGAGACCCTAGACAAGACCTTTATAGAAGTACTAGAAGCACTTCTAGATAAGTTGCCTCTTATACAACAAGCACTTGGTTCAGGATTCTAAGGAGAGATTATGCTTTATACATAGGTCACCTAGGCCTACCGTGGTATAATAAAACTTAAGACAGCCCTAAGCAATCTTAAGGTATATTATATATCTAAAGAGTTCTTTTTTAACCTTAAGGCTTCCTTATAGGTAGCCCTAGATAGAAAGACTACCTTATATAATATATACTTTATAGATAGGAGATATATATCTAACTATAAAGAATATTAGTAATAACGCTTATATAAGAAAAAACTACTATATCAACTATTTCATAAGACTAAAGGTTTTTAAAATAATAGGCTTAGACTGTATTATATAAATATACCTAAGAAATACTTTATATATTAAAGAGAGGGATATTGGTTAACTAACTATTTAGATGAAGAACGGAATTATGTAAAAAACCAATACCTCTAAATATATAATATATTTAACTAGGAACTATATCAAGATTTTTTACTATACCTCTTAAAGGTAAAAGGAGAGAACCCTATTAAGGATAAAGGAGATAAGTTGTATAATAAAGATAAACACTAGGAAGACTAGGATATCTCTTAATACCTCCTGTTAACATTATTCCTTTATCGTACGACCAGAGGAAATATCTTCTTAAAATAGATATTAGAAGAAGGGGAGATATTTATATTATATAACCCCTATAGTACTATATACTGAAGAGAATTATAGAATACAGCAGTAGCTAAGTTCTTAACTATTAGAAGGCGATAAGTTATAGCGTATTTATAAGAGAACCTATATATAAAGGTAATATAGAAACCAGGATCTATAAATATATGATCTAAAAGAAATAAATCTATTATATCTATAGGAATAATAGAGATAGATAACTAAATCAGACGAGTTACCTACTATATTCTAGATATCTTAACGCTATTCTTTATCTTATTATATAATATAGATAGATTAAAAGCCTATTTTAATAATATATAAAACACTATTATTATAAAGGATAGTAAACTGTTAGAAGTATAAGCTCTCTTAAGCGCTCTACTACTTCTTTATCTTATATTTCCTTTATTATGAGGAATTATCTATATAAGATATATATATATATATAATCTACTAACTTAGTAGGTTAATATATATATTGATTACGTAAGCAGGATGATTACGTAACCTGGTCGAATCTAGGAGAAGCACCTAGAATGTCCTCTCTGCTCCTCCTAACTCTATCTTTCCTATAAGGTTATTGCTTTAAGTTAGGGTTATTAACTTAGGGTTATGGAATTACGCAATCCTTAGGTTGATTTATAAGCAGCTTACGCAAGTATGGAATCTTCTAGTAAGCTGGACATGTCTATATAAGAGTTGGAATTCTTCCTGTTTTCTAAGTCTCTTATTGTCAAGCAAGCAAGCAAGTTAGTAACAAACAAATCCAACTATTATACTCTCTTTAACTATATATCCTTATATCTTCTATTTACCTATCCCAGGTATAAGCTTAACTACCTCTGTTATATCTTATATTCTTGCTTCTATAAGATATATCTTTATATATAAGAGATCTATTCTCTTATATACTTTTAGGCTATATTTCTCTATAAGAGACTAGCCTACCTGTTGTGCTGACATAAACAGATACCTATTATATAAAAATAGGGATATCTATTCTTCAACTTAAGTTATATAGAGGCTGGGATATTTTTATTAAACCCTAGTTAAGACAACTTTATAGGAGGTTTAGGTATCCTTATATAGATCGCCTATACCACCTCCTAAAGAAGGCTAGTTATAAGGATATTAATTTTAATACTTTAGAAAAGATCTAAAAGTTCTATTATTACTACTAACCGTATAACCAGGCTCTAAGAAGATTTAAGTTCTTACTTAGAGATAAGAATTACTTTAACGATAAGATTATTATAGATATTATATAACTAAGGGAAAAGAATACCCTTCATATTATTAATATATAGATAAGCTTTTAAGGAGTAATATTCCTTAAGTTACTTTCTATATAAGATATCTAGGATATACTTCTAAAATACTAGATTAATATATATATAGGTCCTTTAGACTATATTATATATAACCTAGGTATAAACTTTACCTTAGAAGAATTTAGGAATAATACCAAGATTATAGGTATATTATATAAAAAAATACTAGTTAAAGCCTACTAAGCTATAGGTAAGGTTAAAAAGGTATATGTACCCTTAAGATATATATACAAGATACTTTATAAGGAGTTAGGCTATAATATAGATAAAGAAGTTATCCTTTAGATAGCAATTAAGGCCCTAAATAACACCGTGTTACAGTCAGTAATCCGACAGTAGGGTTTCCGCTAATAGTATAGCTGAGGTCGATACTTGGTAACAGTATTGTTGGCTTGTTGGTCTGTTGGTCACCTGGTGATCAGTCGTATGGTTAAAAAGTCGTAAGGGTAGCTTATATAGCTTCTTGTTAATGAATCACTAAAGGGATACTGAAAGGTATTTAGAGAATATATCACAAGTTAATTGCTAAAGAGCTATGGAAGTCTGTCCTTAAGTACATCTAAGTCTATCCTATATATAAGTCCTATTCCTCTTGGTGTGTTATAGAGCAACGGCCATCCGTCGGTCCTTTACTGTGGAGCGCTGTTGACCGATCGGTCCTTTACCTGCAGCGCTTATCGTTTATCGGTCCTTTTTATTATCACGTGACTTATACCATAGTTCTTCTGTTCCGGGGAGTCATCCGTCTGGTGATCCTGTTTGCTTTGGCAGTACAAAGGCTGTGCCGCCTACGCTCCCAGCTTGGTGGGGCTAACGTCGCCTGTAACTTGTTGGGTCGTAACACACCGTTAGACTATACGGTATAATATTAACCTTTCTTATTTTTAAGGTTTATCTAAGAATTAACCAGGATTCACCTTTATTATATAATATTACTTAACAAGCTAAGGCTATATTAAAGGTAATAACGATACTTAAAGGTATTAGGGCTAAACTGGAAATTAATTATATAATTAATATTTAGAATAGCCTTAACCTTTAATAAGTCTTATTACTCTCTATATAGAGTAAAATCTTTATATAGAGAGAAAATAAGGGTTAGACTAAACTATATAAAATCTAGGGAATAAAGGGATATACTATAATAGTTGATATAGTTAGTAGTCTTACCTAGTTTTATATAATATATATTAAGCCTTATTTTAGGGAAAAAACACCACTAGAAGACCCTAAGGATGTTATATAACTAACTCCTTAATAGTAACCAAGAAGAAGGGGAAAACCGAAGAAAGAACAAAGAAAGGCTATATAATAATCACAAAAAGTCTTTCTATTCTAGAAAGAAAAAGATCACTATAAGCTAGCCCTAAAGTTAAGACGTAACAACGTTATTACTACCCCTAAAGCATTATATAAAGAATCTAATAATATTAAGATTAACTCTCTTATTAATAAAAGAGTATTCTCCTTTACATATTATAAACCAGTAATATATAACGAGATATCGATCTATAAAATAAGGATGGTAAGGAAAGTTAAGAACCTACTTGTTAAGCTATATAAGAAGTCTAGACTTATTATCTAAGGCTATAGGGACTAAGAGAAAGAGATATTTCTTATATAAGCTTCCACTATCTAGAGGATAAGCCAGAGACTTCTCCTTACCCTTAGACCTACCCTTATATAATTATGTAGATATTAAGGAGAGCTTAGAGATATGATATAAGTATACACCTAATCTAATAACACCTTAACTAGGACTATTATTATACAACTCCCAAAGGAACTAAAGGATAGATATCCTTTAGGTATACTCCTATATATCACTCAGCTATTATATAGACTAGTAAAGTTAGGCCTTTATTAGTATAAAACCTACTTTAAACACTATAAGAAGGACTTAGGTATAATAGAGTTAATATATAACCTATATCTTCTCTATATAGCTAAGGATATAGAGACCTTTAGTATTATAGTAATATAGATAGATAACACCTTAAGCTTTTATATAAAGGTATTCTTTAAGAAAAAGGAAGAAGCAGTATAGGTAAAAGGACTTTATATAAAGCTAAACATAGTATTTACTGTTGATTAGGAGATTAACTTTAATAATAAAAGGATTTATATATACAGAGACAATAATATTATGTTTACCTTGAAAGGTTAAGCTGTTAACCTTTAGTAAGTTAATCTTAAGGTAGAGATTATATAGTAATAATATATATCCTAGAGAGTAAGAGGTACTAATCTTACCTCTATTTATTAACCAGAAGTATTATATAACCTAGCTATTACTACTTAAGTTAAGGCTCTAGATAAGAAAGATATATAGGCCTTGAATATACGATTAAAATAGTAGATAGATAACCACTAAAAGGGACTTACCTATATCCTACTTAACCTTATATATATAAAGATATATATCTTTACTAATAGGTCCTTTATCAATAATATAGACTTATCCTTACAGCTTAGATATATAATTATACTTATAAAGAAAACTACTTATATAAATAAGGACTTTAAGATTAAAGGTAATATATCTCACTAAAACTTAACTAAGTATAAGAGGGTTACATAAAGCGTTTTAGTAAGTAAGTTATATAGTATAACTACTAGCTTTAATAATAGGATTACCTTAAGTATAACACTTAACCGGATACTTTATACGCTTTAGATACCTTATATAACTAGGTATAATAGATAGAAAAAGGTTAATAATAGATATTATAAGCCTATATAAGTTATATAAAAAAAAGAGATCTTAAAGGTAAGCTAGATTAATAGACAAGATAACCCTATAGATATATTTACTAAGAAGTCACTAAACTTAACACTTTAATAACTTATATCGTATAATATACTTAAGATATATATTAAACTATATATAGATAGAATAAGAGAAGTAAGTTCTAATCAATAGTTATTTATATATTTACCTATATAAACTATCTATTTCTTAAAAGTTAATACTAACTAACTTCGGTATTATATAAAAACTATTATACCTTAACTTTAAGGCTAATACTAATATTAATCCTGTTAAGTCTCTTCTGAATTACTATTATATATAAAGATAGGCCTAAGCGTATAAGTCTAAAAAGTGGAAAATATAGTTTATATTTTATTAATAACTATAGGGGTACTAAAGGAAACACCAGAAAGAAGCTAAAGCTGGCTAAAGCTAAAGTAACTAGAGATACCTAACTTCTTTATAGGCGTATGAGCAGAAAGCTGCTTTAGACTACTATTGTTATTAGTATTATCGTTTAAACCTAAACTAGATCTAGAATTACTATTACTATCTAAATTACTACCTTAGTTATAATAGATATACTAACCTATCTTTGACTAGAAGATATACTTAGTATAGACACTATATAAAAAGTGGTACATATAATAATACTAATAGAAACGTTTTTTTCTATAACTAGTGTAACGGTTATAGGTGTTTATATAGACCTAGCTATAAGACTAAACTATAATGCTAAATATATATAAAGATTAATAGATAACAGAGGTAATAAACTTTTAAGTAGATATATCCTTAGTGATATAGATCTTAATATTATTTAATAGAAGGTTAAAAAGATCTCACTTATCGCTTTAGAAAATATTAGTATATAAATCCCAAAAGATAAAGAAAGAGAAGTATACGTTAAGGGAGAAAGTATATATAAATCGGCGATTACTAGGTAAAGATATTAGGATAGTTATCTAATAATCACTATCTATATCTATATAAAAGTGATAATTGCTAAGGATACTAGACTGTTAATAACCTTAAATAGCTATAATAATAAGTGTATAATTAATCTATTAAAGTTAGTAGGTTAATAGGTAAAAAGGAAAAGAAGTATATAAAGATGTATAGTAAGAAATAGAGTCTTTTTCTAGTTAATCAGTAGGCTATAAGGAAAAAGAAGAAAGAGAAAAATGATAATAATAAAGAAGAGTTAGATAAATTTATATATTAGAAGAATTAACGATATATATAATATCGTTTGATATATAAGAAAGATTTAATATAGTTATAAAGAGAAAAATAGGAAAAAAAGGAAAAAGGTGGAAAAAAGAGAGGTTTATATACTATTGGAAAGCAAGAAGTGATTTACACCCTACTAGTAGTAGATATATCACTAAGGTAAAGTTAAGAAAGGAGCTTATATACATGCTTACTAAACTTGTTTTCTAACAAGGAAGGTATATATGTGAAGAGTTTTCACTTTATCTATTATTTAGGTTAAAAAAAGGTAAGTTTAAAGTTTTTATTTTAAATAGGTAAACAACTCTATTCTACATTTAGCAAGTAGAACTAACTAAAAAAAAAGTAAAGCTATATATAGGTTTATTTTAAGGGATTTAATTAGATATAAGGCGTATAGTTATAAAAAGAAAAGTCATAAGGATTAGAATAACAATCTTATATAACCTTATAGTAAACCCTTAACTTAAATATAAAGGATAAAGGTTATTAGATTAGATATTTAGACCTTAAGTATAAACCAGTGTATGACTCAGGCCGAACTAACTCAAGCCTCATAGCTAAGTATATAACTGTCGTGGGACAGCTATCTTATAGTTAGAAGAGATAGTTATAGATAATATATCTTTGGTTTACCCTACATTCATTTACCCCCTTACATATAATGGACTCTTATGGACAGAAGAGAGTCTATTTAATAAGAAGGTAATATTAATTAATATTTTAAAACTACTATATCTTTAGTCTAAAAGCTAGTTTTCTTTTCAAAGTTATATACTTTATATATATTACTTCTAGAGTTAAGTACTATTATCTTAATAGCTTTATTATCTAACTTTCTTATTTTAGGATTTTTATTCTTATAGTAATATATAGATCTAAATATAGTTATATTATCTAGGTTAGGTTTATTATTATTATCTATATTATTTTTATTTATATATTCTAAAACAGTAGTATTAACTTCTTCTGTTTGTTTTATTTTAAGTAACTTTATAGATACAAGTCTTGACTTTCTTTTTAAGAAAATAACAAACTATCTATACTTATTATAAATAGTAGAAGTTATAGGTCTATAAAGGTTAGAAGAGCCTTTTTCCATATATTCATATACCTTATTATAGTTATTAGAATTTTTATTACCCTTAGTAGTAAAGTTTACTTTTGTTTAGGTATTATAGGTATAGTCTTTTTCTATTATATTATTAGTTATATTAGTATTATCCTTAAGTTTTATTAATACTTTTCTACTTATATATCTAACTCTATTATACCACTTGTTATAGTTATTATCCTCTTTATTACTAACCTTTTTAAATTTATATATTTTTCTTTTTTTTTAGATTTATAGTATTAATATATCTATCATTATTATTAAGTTTCTTTTTATTTAATCCCTTTATATTCAGGTAATATAGTCTATTTTTTATCTCCCCTCTATAAAGGGTCTCTTTGTTATTTATATGTATAAGAGATATTTTTATATCCTAGAAAAAAGAGGCTATCTTTAACTTCCTTAATCTATTTTAACTTAGAAGATTAATACCTAAATTAGGTATATAATAGCAGTCTTTTAATATATATATTATTGTTTAAAGGGAAGGTTATGGCAATATCTTTTTATAAGGTAATTTTTTACTTTCTAGTATGTCTCTAGTTTATAAACTTATTTATAGAAGATGTCTTTATGAAAAGAGATTTGTTACTTATTATATTTATAGTAATAACAGTATCTAGGTAAAATATAGTATATTTACTATCTCTAGTTATATATAGGTCTTGTATTATTATCTATATTATTATTATTAACTATAATATTTATAGAGGGTTAAGGTAGACTTATATCTTTAAAATCTAAGTCTATTAGTTCTTCTTTTTATCTACTATATCTTTTATAGGTATATCCTTAGATATAGTTATATTTATACTTTCTAAATTGAATTCTAATTCCTTGATAATACCCTTTTTGGCTATTAAAGCCTTTTATAACTTATAAAGCTTTTTTTTCTATATATTTACCTGTCTTATTTCTTCTTTATCTATATTATTTCTCTAATACTTTAGAGCCTTATTTAGATAAAGAAAATTATAATATTTAATTCTATAGCTTTTTAGCTTATAATATATATAGTATATTGCTTTAGGCTTTTTTTAAGATTTTGTAGGACCTTTTCTAAAGCTTAAAGTATACGGTACTATAGAAGAGCCTTTCTTTTAGCTTTGTTAATAAGATTTATAAAAAGGGACTTTATAGTATAAAAGCTAGTATCTTTTCTAAAAGTCTATGTTATATTAGTTATAAAACCCTTATAACTACTATCTAGACTATTTAGTACCTAAGCTATAATAACTTAATTTAGTAAAGCTATATCTTTAGAGGATAGGTTGTCTATAAGTTCTTTTACCTTATTAAGGTAATTTTCTATAGAGTTAAAAGATTCTAAGGAAGTATTAAAGAACTCTTTATAGGTAAGATATTTATTAATAAATCTAATAGGTTTATATAGATCCTTGAGTTTTTTTCTAAGCTTTAAATCCTGTATTTAAGTCTTTTATTACCTATAAAAAGGAATCCTTATAAAATAGCTTTATAAAAGCTAAGACTTTATTATTACCTTTCTATTAAAAAGGTATTATTAGAGGTATTATAAGGCTAAAGTTTGTATCTTTTTTTATAAGTAAAGCTTTAAATCTAGTTACCTAAACTAAGTAGTTTAAATAGTCTAAAATATAGAGTGTAGAAATAGATTTATCTATAGTATATAATATTAAATTGGTTTATAAGTTAGTTAAAAGAAAGAAATATTAGGATTTATTAAATATAGGGTAGGAATTCTAGGTATTTAATAGTATAGATAGATTTATCTTAAGAAATAGATATTTAAAGTAGGTTCTTTTATATTTATTATCTTACGTTATATTAGGTTATTAATAGTTAGATACTTATAGGTTAAATCCACAAAAGACTTTTATCAGCCAGACGGTAGACCAGTTAGTCTAGTAGTCTAGTTAACTACTAGATTAACTTAATTAACTAACTACTAATTAAGAGGTCTTAGGTTTAATTCCAGCTAAGGATAAAAGAAAAAATCCTTTATTAGTTAGATTTGAAATAAACCGATAAAAATGGTGGTATTATAGTATTAAATATATAAGGGGTTAGTTAAATAGTCTAGAGCTATAGTGACTTAAAATAAAGCACTAGCGGTATAATTTGCCTGGTAAGTTGATCCCTTTATTCTATTAAATACAGGTTGCTAGGTATTAGTTATAGTTGCCTTAGAGTTATATCTCTATAAAGCTCCTAGCTAATATAGTTTATCCTCTAGCTAGTTAAGCTTTTATAAAATATAACTAAGGTATTTATTAAAGAAATATTCTAAATATAAATGACTTGGTAAACAATAAAGGTATAAGGTATGAAGAGTAAAGTATAAAGTATAAAGTATAAAATATAAGACTCAGAGTATTCTTCTCTATTAAGCTAGGCTTATAACTAGTAAGAATAATAAAGAATTATTTAAAATAGTTATAAAGTAAAATAGAGAGAATAAAGGTAGATAGAAAAGGTAGAGATAGTATTGACTATAATAATTTAGAAACTATCTTAATAAAGGAAAATCTTTAGTATATATAATATAGTTGTAAAAGGTCTAAAAGTTACTAGGGTTATTAAAACATATCTAAGAGTATCTAAGTGTTAACTAAATATAACTAAGCGTAACTAAGCGTCGGTATATACCTATAGGTATAAGCGTTAGTATTAGTCTCTTAAGTCTATGCTTTTATATTAGCTTATTAATTACTTATAGATATACTTATAGATATAAAATAAATACCATTTAAATCCTCTTAAATAAGCAAATCTAGTGGTAATACTTATTCTATTTGAAGACCTTTAGTTATAGAGTTATGTAGAGAATTTGTATCATAAAAAATAAAGATATTAGTTCTTTGTTTCTAAGTCTTTTAATTTTAAAGAATCTTGATACTAAGAAATTATTATATCTTATTACTACTCTTTAAGTAGTATTTTTTCTTTATACCTCTTAGTATTTTATTAGCTTTTTATTATAATAACTTAGGAAAGGTAAAGATATAATTATTAATATAAAAAAAGAAAGTAATAGTGTCTTTTTACTAGTAGTATAGCTTACTAGTAATAGGTATAAATCCGAGTTCTTAAAGTCCCTTTTTAAGAGACTTTTACTATATATATTAGAATAGGGTAATATAGTTAATAGCTAGAAGGATCCCTAGGCTAGCGGTGCCTTAGGCTATATAGGGCCGGATTTTTAGTTTTTCTCGTATTTTAAAACATTATAGTAGCTAAAGCAGCTATAAGTAGTAGTAGCTAGAATTGTTATTAACATACAGTCTTTTTTAGTAGTATTAATTAGACTTCTAGATAGTAGTAATATAACTTACTTATATTATTATAACCTTTTAGATTTCAAAATTAGAGTTCTTATTAATTATACGTATTCCTTTTTTCAGGCTGTATATTAGGGATATACTAAATAATCTATAGAATCTAAGCAGCCTAAGTAATAGTACTTCCCTTTTAGAAGGAGTACTACTACTAGGTTTAATAAGGTAGTATTGTTTAGTTAGTAGCACTTCAGTATATACTACCTATATCTAATAGGACCTAGAGGTAGATCTTTCTCTAAATAATAATAGCTATAGAGAAGGGATACTTTTATACTATCTATATAAACGTTACTATTATAAAAACATAATATAATAATAAAAATATAATATATTACCCTGAAAGAAGTATACTAATTGATAGGGTAGATAATTTATAGGCCTATATAAAAAAAAATACAAATAGCTATATACCTCTAGTCTATAACCTAGGTAACTAATAGACTCTAAAAACCATCCTAGACTTAGAAAAGAGTTATCTTATAATAATAACTTATAGAAAACTCCCTATAAAACTATAAAAATAGAGTTAATAGATAGAGAATTTCATTTGTAAGTTTATTCAAGGGAAAAACTAGATATAACATAAGAGAAAAAAGCAAAAGTAGGTCCTTTAACCTATAGTACTGATAAGTAATATAAGCTAGAAGCACTTAAGATAAAACAAAAAAGAAAAAGAAGAATAAATTATAGGGGTCTAAAAGTAAAAAAAGGGACTAAACTAAACACTTTAGTAAGCCCTAGCTATAGGCCTAATAATATAGGTTATAATAGAGAGAGAATTTAACTAGTAGGATAAAGAAAAGGATATTTATATTCCCTAAAGGTAATATAGCTGTTCTCTTACTACTAGAGAGTATAGGAGGACGTCCCTATAAGGAAAAGGCTTAAGGGGGATGTAAGAATAATAATACTAGGTTAGTAAAACTATAGTAAGAAGACTTACCTTAAAACCCCTAAAGTAATATAGCTGTTCCTCTCTACTACTAATTAGGAGAGATATGGGTGATATAAGTTACTTTTTAAAAGAAAAAGGCTTAAGGGGCTATTATAAAGATATAACCTACTAAGTTTAGATCTAAAAAGGATATAATAAATAGATTGGAGAGGTCCTAACTCTCTTTTTCCATCTTCTAATATTTCCCTCTTCCTTTAGAATTAACTTATATTCTACTACTATAAAAAACAAATTTATTTATATAATTTAGCTATAATAGGTACTTAGAGATACTACTATATCTAAGAATCCTAATAATAACTACCTAAATAACCTCCTATAGCCTACTAGGAGAACTATCTTTAGATCTTCTTATAATAGTAGTCTTAGGGGTATAACTTTATTTACTAAGCCTCCCACTACTAAGAACTTTATAAATATCTAGTACTAGGCTTTAGACCCTAATAAGACTAATAATAATAAAAATAATCTAAATTCTTAGACTTAGTATGAGAATTTAGACCCTACTATACCCTTAGTCACTATATAGCGACTATTAACTATAGGTACTTTAACTACTAAGTAATAACTAATACCCTCTAACAGCTTAACCCCTAATAGTAACCTAGAATAGAAAATTAAGGTGTGGGGGAGGATAAAGAATAACCTAAGGACTAAGCTAGACGTCTTATTCTTAGATCTAATTACGCCTAAGTTTTCAAATTTAGAGCTAGGTTTAAGGCTAACTAAGGATTAACTAAAGGCTATTATAGATATTATACCTTATCTAAGGGATAGAGAAAAGAAGCTCCTTATAGAGGTACTAAAGGCTAGAGAGAAAGCCTTAGTATAGGAATTCCTATACTATAGCTGTCTGCACCTATTAGTAGCCCCTCTATAAGTTATTGAGACTATACCGTATAAGGCCTAGTAGGCTAAGTTAATACCTATCCTATAGGCGCTAGAGGAGAAGGTTATTAAAATCCTAAAGGATTAGATTGGTAAAGGTATCTTAGAACGAAGCCATGCAGTCTATAGAAACCCCTTTTTCCTTATTAGAAAGAAGAATAGTAAGATACACCTTATTAACTTAGTAACTAAGACAAATAGTATTACTATATAAGATACTACCCTACCTCAAGGCGCTAATAAATTCTCCAAAGATTTTACTATATGCTAGCTTCTATCCCTACTAGACTTCTTCTTGAGGTATAACTAAGTCCTTTTAGACCTAAAAAGTAGGGATATTACTACTTTCTTAACTCTATTTAGCCTTCTAAGAATATATACCCTTCCTTGAGGTATAAATAACTCTATAGCCTAGTTTATATAGGTTATAGTATAGATGCTATATAACCTTACCCTTTATTACTATAAGGCCTTCCTTAACGATATTACTATTAAGAGCCTAATAATAAGATATAATAATAAAGAGCTTAAGGACTACCTAGGTATCTACTACTATATCTATAAGTATATTAAGAACTTAGATAGTATGCTTATTAATATTAAACTAGCTAAATATATAGTATTAGTAACTAAATCTTAATAGTACTAAGCATCTATTAGACTAATAGGTTATATCTATAGTATAAATAAGTATAAACCTAAGAATATTAAAGTTATTAAGATCTAAGAATCATAGCTTTATAACTCTATTATTAATATTCATAGTTTTTTAAGTATTACCTCCTTTTACTATATAACGTTCATGATAAGCGAAGCGATCAGACAAGCGAGCCGATCAGGAGTCTTTTACACCTTAAAGAGCACTATTAGAGGTATTAATATTAGAGCTAAAGTCTTATTAAAAGTAATACAACCTTTTCAGCAACGTTTAATAAAAGTTATAAATCCAAAAATAAATTTTTAGAAAATACCTTCTTATAAATATCTCATCATTAAGTTTTACCTTTATCCTAGACCTATTTTTATATTATTTTTATATTTCTAGATAAAAAGAGAAAAGATATTTTATAGAATTCAAGTTTAAAATAGCTAACTATATAATAGATTGTTAGCACAACAGGTAGGCTAGTCTCTTATAGAGAAATATAGCTTGAAAGTATATAAGAGAATAGATCTTTTATATATAAAGATATATCTTATAGAAGCAAGAATATAAGATATAACAGAGGTAGTTAAGCTTATACCTAGGATAGGTAAATAGAAGATATAAGGATATATAGTTAAAGAGAGTATAATAGTTGGATTTGTTTGTTACTAACTTGCTTGCTTGAGGAGAGAAATAGAAGACTAAGAAACAGGAAGATTTCAGTCCCTTATATAGTCGTTTCCAGCTTACTAGAATATTCCATACTTGCGTAAGCTGCTTATAAATCAACATAAGGATTGCGTAATTCCATAACCCTAAGTTAATAACCTTAACTTAAATAGATAACCTTTTAGGAAAGATAGAGTTAGGAGGAGCAGAGAGGACATTCTAGGTGCTTCTCCTAGATTCGACTAGATTACGTAATCATCCTGCTTACGTAGTCAATATATATATTAACCTACTAAGTTGGTAGATTATATATATATATATCTTATATAGATAATTCCTTATAGTAAAGGAAATATAAGATAAAGAAGTAGTAGAGCGCTTAAGAGAGCTTCTACTTCTAACATAGATCTTTGTTTTAAATTATATCTTTCTTTATAAAGAAATAAGTCTAAAATAAATAATTAAAAAAGTACCCTTAAAGGTGTAAAAAGCTCCTGATCGGCTCGCTTGTCTGATCGCTTCGCTTATTATGTATGTTATAGGTTAAAGATTTCTTGATAATCACTAAGCCGCTTACTAGCTCTTGCAGAAGGATATCTCCTTCTAATAGGGATTAGACTAAAACACTATAATACTTATCCTCTAGGACTATCTCTACTTAGCTTTAGTATTAATTACTCTTAATTACTCTAAAGGCGTTAAGGCTATCTATTTAGCTATAGATACTAGTAGTATAGGCTGGGGTGGTATCCTAAGGTAGATAATTTAGAGTAAGAGAGCGGTTTCTAGATTTAAAAGCGGTATATAGAAGGGTGTAAAGCTCAACTATAATACTAGTAAGAAAGAGTTAAGGGGCATCCTTAAAGCCCTTAAAAGAGTCTATGATAGTCTATATAGTATGTACTTTATCCTTAAGACGGACGCTAAAACGCTTATAGTCGAGCTTAATAGCACTATATCTAACCTTCTAAGTACCCTAATTATCTACTAGATATTCTAAATCTATATATTTAACGTTAAGGTCTATTATATCTTAGGAACTATAAACTCTACTATAGATAGTCTAACTAGAAAACCGCCTAGGCTATCTAATACATAGATACTAAGATAGAAAGAGAAATTAATAATTAGATTAATTCCTAGGTCTTCTTTATTAACGTTAAGGTAAGGGACTTTTTTTTTAAGGCGTAGTATAATGGTAATAATAAACGTATAGTTAAGGTCTTAGCTCTATAAGTAGTAGTATTAAAATAAAGGATTAATAACCTACTAACTATCCTACCCTCTTTATTAGATAATTTATAGGTCTATTCTTATAAATATAGACAGATTGTCTACTATTTAATAACACTATAGCACCCTCTAGGCGTATAGCCCTTATAATTTATACTCTAGAATAAGCTCCTATTTACAAGGCTGATCATAAAGAAGCCTATACCTAGAAGGGTAGTTAACTATATAGGTATATAAAATAGGCTAAAAGTCAAAATGCATTAAGAAAGTAGGTATTATAAATAAGAAGCTATATATAAGGCTCTTAGACTATTTCTTCTACCTAGGAATATATACTAATACTACTAATATAGTTAAGACTTACTACACCTATTAGCTAAGGGACTATCGTATTAGAGATAATATCTATACCTTTACTACACCTACCTCTCTCCTTTAGACCTATATTACCGTTAATATCTAGTTTATTAGTAAGTAGAAGCTTATTAAGGCCTAGTGCCTTATAACTAGTTAGCTAGAAGCCTACTTCCTCTTAAAAGCTGATTTATTGGCTATTAGTAAATTCCTATAGGAGGAGGTAGTAACTTACTATAAGGTCTATAGCTCCCTTTGAGTTAATAGTAGACCTAAGAATAAGAACTATATAATAGCCTTTAATAAGAAATATAGTTCCTACTATTATATTACTTTAGTATATAACCTATAAGTAAATAGCCTTATTGAGAGTAGCTACTAGCCTATTATAAAAGCACTTTCTATCTTGATAAATAGAGATAATAGTTATAGTACTACTTAGTATACTTGCTTAATAGTTTACTTAAAGAGGATTAAAAAGGCCCTAAAGAGAGTTAGGAAGTCTATTACGTTTGAGGTTACTATTCTATAGGTTAACCCTTCTCAATTAGCTAAATATATTATAGTCTTCGAAAATAGAAAGAACTTAGGACCTTAATTACTAATTTATAGGCTAGCTATTAGGATTAGATAAGGGAGGGCCCCTTTTATACTTCTAACCTTATAAAAATATCTTCCTAGCCTCCTCACCTTCTTTCTACCTCTTCTACCATCCTACCCCTATACTGTTTTCTTACTCTTCTACCATAACATTTTATTAATTATACTACCCTTTTTTAGTATATATATATTAGTATATATACTTTATACCTATAGGGATAATATCTTAGAAAGACTCTTATTTAAAAAACCTAATAGCTTTCTAATACCTAGACCTAATAACATCTCGAGAGTCTAGGATTTCCTAATACTAACACTAAAAACCTAGCGCTTACTATTATTAATAGCCTTTTATATTTTCCTTCTTATTACTTTAGATTAGGCCTAAGAATTAAGCAGCCTAGAGGCCTTAGTAGCTCTAAAGACTTATAACCACTCATGGGATAAAACCCTATTATTATACATTAACTAAGTTAAATATATAACTTATATATAATACTAATTTCTAAAGCGCCTTAAGAATTACTCTCTAAATAGACCTAACGCTTATTCCTCCTCTAGCTATATCTAAAAGAGCCTATAGCCTTAGTAGGGTTATAGATAATAGGACTAGGACGTATATTCTAGTATACTAGTAGTACTCTACTAAATAGGTAAAGTCCCTAAATACTAAGGACTAAGGAACCTACTAGATACTAACTAGGGCTAGACCTAAAGACAGGTTCTTAGGCTTATAGAATTATAGGAGGGAATATATAAGGTAGTATACTTATACTACGTAATAGATTCTATATTCTATATATATTATATATTTATTTTAGATTTAGATGAATTTATAGATTTTTTTATTTATACTATTATCTTAATTTATTTACCTTACTTTCTTCTAATTAGACCTAGGAATCACCCTAGTAGTATAGTCCTACTAAGTAGCTAGTATTTCCCAATATATTCCGTTATTTTCTTATATTTCCTTAATATATTAGACTTATTCTATAAACATTTAGTAAATATTAAGCCTATGTCTCTCTTCTATTCTCTTATATTTTAATAATATATCTCTATGTCATAAATTATTTAGTAATTATCCCTTTTACATTTTAAGTCTATATACTTATATAGCTAGTATATATAGACCAAGGATAATAGAGAGGGATATTTTCTAATATAACATTTCTAGAATATATATTTGTTATCTTATTATTACCTATTAGGCCTAAAAATCGTATTTCATATTAACCTATACACCTAAGAACCTATATACTAGAAATACTACTAAATTAGAATTTTCCTTACTATATGTTCTACTACTCCTCTTATACCCTTTACTCCTAAGACTCTTTAAGGCTACTTTTATAGATTTAGTGAGGAATAATATTAACCTTAGTCTTTAAGTGGTTTATAAAGGGGGTATCCTTAAGGTATCTATATATAAAAATAGGCTTCTCTAGCTTTAGGTAGAGTTTCTTATTAGACTAAATAAACTTCTTCTAAGCCTTAAAGAACTTAGGATAGATACTAAAATCAAACTATAAGTACTTAACTCTCTTAATTATCTAAGGAATAACACTAGGAATAATACCCTTCTTATTATACTCCTCACTTTATTAAGGAGTACTAGCCTTCTTAAGCTCCTTATACCTAAAAGCCCTTTAAATATTAGGATTACTATAGAAGTACTTAGAATAAGTCTTATAGTAATAATAATTACTATAAATACTACCTCCTTAGCTTATAGGTAAGAAGACGTACTTAAAGTAGGGTTTATAGGTCTAAACCCTAGTATATAAGTTAAAAAGTAAGTAGGCTTAAGCCTTATAATAGTTATAAGGGACTATATTTTAACTACTAAAAGATTATATAATAAAGCTTAGTATAGCTAGCTTCTAAGTATATGGCTTCTATATCTATTTACTATTCTAAAGTACCTAACCCCTAGTAATAAACATATAGCGCTATAAGGTTAGGGCTTTCTTTCTATAAAGCTTCTATAAGAGAGTGAAATCCTAAGGCGATAAGGTATCCTACTAAAACTTAGTAGCTATAAGAGTCTAGTTCTTACCCTCTAGGATAGAAGAAGAGAAGTCTACTTTATAGTATACGTTATCTATAGGAGAAAGGTTAAGCTTAAACTAAACTAAATAAGCTATTATTTAGTAAAGAAAAGAAGTTAGTATTAGTTGGTAGAAAGAAGGATAGAAAGATAAAAAAACAAACCTATAAATCGTAATTAGAGTATATATAGTAGTCCGGCTAGTTCCTACTAAGAGCTAGGAGAATAAGTAGGGCTAATATAGTCTAAAGAACTAAGGGCGCTATAACCTTATAAGGATAAGACTAATTAGTATCTTTTACTATATTAAAAATTAGTACCTAAAAGAGTTATTTAAATACGCTATATAATTTATTCGCCTAAATTAAGTTAAAAAAGTATATAGGTAGAAAGGTTAGTACGAAAGAGGAAAAAGTTAGCTATTAGTCTTTTATAAGTAGGAAGTAAATAAAAAAGGTAAATTAGTTATCTAGCTTCTTTCTATCTACAATTTACTAGTTTTTTTAGTAAATTATATCTAATAATTACAAGAGAAAGGTAAGACTAGTAACTACTTACTAAATAAGGCTATATAACTATACTCTCTCCTCCCTAACCCACCTCTTAACTTTTTAACCTATAATAATAATAGTAATAACTTTAGCCTATAGCACCACACTACTCTACATCTTTTATTTTTCCTTTTTCGACCTATAATTAATCTAATTAATTACTTCTTAAATCTAATTATTCTTTTCCCTAAGCTATAAAGAACTTCCCCTTATATAACTATTAAATACTATAACTAGAAGTATAATAGCTTCTTATAAGACCACCTCTATACGCTAGTAAGTAGAGTCTATCCCTCTCCTTTCTATAAATAGAGGAAGGGATCTAGAAACTAAGAGTTTAGATAGAGGAAAGAGGGTAAGAACTAAAGCTATAACTCCTTCCTTAGATTGAGGCCTTTAGTATACTACTAACTAGCCCTAGTTCTATAAAAGTAAATAAGATATTATAAAGTCCCTTTATAATATTAGGTCTATTAACATACTATAGTAAAACTACTAAAGGTAAGCTAAAGGAGTATTCTTAGGTCTAAAGGGTAACCTAGTAATAAGCCTATTAAAGTAGCCCTTCTATTCCCATATTATTCCTTAAAATTACCTTTATAATAATACCTAAGACAATATTAACTAAAAGGACCTAAAGTATAGTATTCAACCCTATAACCTTAAGATAGAGTATAATAAGCCTAAGTATAACTAGCTTATACTTAGTATAGCTAAAGTAAGAGCTTTCCTAGCGTAATTTGATAATAACTAGGGGGACTTAGCCTATATTAATAACTATATAGTAAATAAGTAGCAGCTAGTCTGCTTTCTAAATTTCTAAGTAGCTCTAACTACTAAGGTAGAAATACACTAAGATAAATATATAGTCTTAATCTAATATGGTTTAGATAACTTTAAGCTCTACCTAATAGAGATTATTCAATATAATACTAGCTATACTTAGGGTATATAGTATAGTAGTATATAGAAGCCCTAAGTATTAAGATACACCCTTAGTATTATAGTCTTTAAGAAAACTCCTAACATACCTATATTAGGCCTAATAACTAACTAGACTACTAGGTGTATATAATATTATAACCCTTACTAGAGTGATAGGTATACTAAAGACTAGCTTAAGGTACTCCTTAAAATAGTTAAATAAAGATACCTTACTATAGGAGCTAAAGAGTACCTACGCTAGTACGTACACGTAATTATAAGTATATAGACTAAGGCTACTAACCGCTTTATAAGTCTAGTCTTCTTCTTAGAATAGCTATTAAAAATCTACTATACTAAAAGCCTATATCTACTATTCTAAATACTAATACTACTATAACTAAATAGATTATAGGTATAAGTAGGGAATTTACTAATATCCTAGTAGTTAATAGGGCTAGTACTATACCCCTATACTATAATATCCCTAAGGTACCTTATTATAACTATAAGAAAAAGAGACTAATAGTTATAAAGTATATAAGTAAGTAAAGACTAAAGCCTAACTTAGGATCTTAAAGCCGTACTATAAACCTTATATATCCTCTACCTTAATCTTTACTTATACCTCTATTAGTTAGTTCTTTAGTCTAATCTATTAATAGAGCTAATAATATTTAGAACGAAGGATATAGAGATAGCGTTATTATCCCTAAACTTATAGCCTAATAGAAATAGGGCGTAAGGATAATAGACCCTATATAGGCTATATAGATAACCCTAAAGGACTTACTCTACCTTTATTAGTAAGACTATAGTATAGGGGTAGTTACTATATAAGGGATTTCCCCTAATCCTATCTTCTATAGCCTACCTAAAAACCTAGTACTCGAGAAGATAGGTGATACCCTACCCCTTAAGTACTTTAGGGATAAGCTGTATTATAAGACTAACCTTAAGGCCTACTTAATGCCTTTAAATCTATATAATATATAAGGAGTCTTAGTCCTTAAGGACTAGTTATCCTTAGAAGACATAGTAGTAATAGTTTAGTTAGTTATAAGGGATAGTAGCTATAGTATATACCTACCTAAGATAGGGTATATATAGTCCTTATAAACACCTCTAATAGATAATACGCTAGATAGTACGGCTATTAATATTAACTAGCTATAGGAGGCTAAAGTCTTTATTACTTTTATTAATACTATAAGAGCATATTAAGACGTACTACTTATAGACTAGCTAATAGGCTTTACTTATTAGTCTAACTCTAGCTATACTAAAGATACTAGTAATAAAGAATTTCTCCTAGCTATAAGTAACCTAATTAAGCTTTACTATAACTATAGTGGAACAGGGCAGGATTTCATATTTTTCCTGGAGGGTTGTTTTTACGCGCTTTTCTTACTAATAGTGGAGACCACCGTCCTGATCAGGACGTTAAAAGGATCATGAACCAGACAGAGAGACAGACATGGAAGAAACACATCATCAATTTGGACCTACCTTTGAGCAAGACTTCATATTATTACTTTGTGACTAGAATTCCTATCAAAGGCGACTTCCTAGCCCTTATCAGACCTGCGAGGCCTGATCAAGGTGCATACCTCTCCAAGACGACGACTCTGCGATACTAGCCACCCTGCACACGCCCCCTCTATACTACTTAGCAACAACGGCATGACAGACCAATGTTGACCACCAAGTACTGGGATCCCTATTCCTGGATGCCTCTGACTCTGATCAGGTCTAGAGGTATCTAATAGCGTAGGTTATCGTTGCTTGTACGGGTCAGTGAGTTACCCTTGGGTTTGTAGGCGCTCAGGGTACACTGGTGATAGCAGCCTCTGGGTATTGTAGTGTGGATTAGTTACGTGTGTGCTAGCTATCCCTCTGCTCTACTCACAGACTTCCCACTCAGTTTCAATAGTATCCCTAAAAATCTTCTTAAGATTCTTAGGTCTAACTTATAAATTATAAAGA